>JAVHJM010000007.1:1200000-1800000 GCA_036971725.1 Arthrobotrys conoides
TGGTACTAGCACCTGTGGGCGTATCGATTCACCTTCATATGTCTCTTGTTTTGGGGCCCGTCAATTGGAGGTGGGAGGTTGATGGAGGAAGATTGAGAAAGAGGCGGGGTGCAGACTGCCTTCAAGAATCTGTGTGTGGGCTATTTAGGGACGTGCATGGCAACAGCCTCCCAGCCATGTCACGAACGTTGCTCTTTTCCTCCTGATTTTACGTAGTCTCGAGACCCCCTCTTTATCCTCCCACACAAGACTATCCTTTAGCTACCTTCATTATGCTATCCCACATGCATCGCCGCGTTCTTATCGCTTCGATTTTTTGATACTTCCTCTAACCTGCACAACTGCTCTAGAAATCAATACACAGACCGCCGATAGCGTTTGTTAGCTTCGCCAGACCATTGTGCATTCGGGTCAAAGTCCCGATATTGTTCACCCGGGTCACCATACTGAATATCTACCTCGATACTCCGGCGTACTAGCCATCTACGAATCAAAATGTTTAATGCCCATCGCGGTCATGTGCCGGGTGCAGCCCCGAATCGTTTTAATGAGATCATCGATCAGCTGCGCGCTGAGTTTGATGCTCAGATTCAAAGAGGCGCTGAATCTGATCATAAAGGTAAGCTGCAATATGGATTGATTGTGGATGAGATGAAGATTCGAACAATGCGATTAACTCCCTACGTTTTAGTGAACAGCCAGATGCAAGAAATGGAGATGATCCAGAGAGCAGTTTTCAATCTAGAAAATAGCTACACGCAAATGAAGAAACAGTAAGATCTTAAGATCCTCATCTATCTATCATTTTATATGCTAATCATATAAACCCTTTAGATATGAAGAGCAAATTGCCAATTTGACTCGCGAGCTCGAGAAATATACTGGCCAAGCTCCCCATCCTGGACAGGGCCAGAGCGCTGGTCCATCGACTGCGCAGCCAGTGCCACCTGTGCTGCATCAAGGACGAGGTGGTCTCTTCGGTGACATTATGTCTGGTACTACGCAAGTTGGTGGCCCTAACATGACGTTGGCAGATCCATCCGCCCATCAGCAGCCGTCGCAGCAGCAACCCGGTGGGCCATCCCAGACTGGGAGCCACCCGCCTCCCGGGCCACATCACCCCATTCATGCTCCACAGCCAATCTCAACTCCTCAAACCGGACCACAACAGCCCGCACAACCGCCACAACAGCCGCCGAGCAACTACCCTTCCGCTCAGCCATCAAACTTTGGACAAAACGGTGAGCTTGGCTTTGTTTCCAGGGACGTGAAACTATATCTAATCCAAACATGCGTAAAGGGTTCCCTGGACCTAGTACTCAACCTCAGCCACAGCAGCCTCCCGCTCCTACACAGTCACTTACTCCAAGACCTAACAAGGGTATTTACCTTCTTTTCTTTTCGATAAGAGTGTTACCTAATAGCTATGACATGCTGACCTAGAGACCCGTAAAGACCTAGACATTTCCCGAATCCCCCAGACGCATAAGAAAGAAGGAGCAGATTGGTTTGCTTACTTTAACCCTCGTGTACCACGTGTGCTCGATGTCGATCTTGTCCACACCCTGGAACACAACAGTGTTGTTTGTTGCGTTAGGTTCAGCCACGATGGCAAGTATCTTGCCACTGGTTGCAACAGAAGCGCCCAGATATTCGATGTTCAGACCGGTCATAGAGTGACTCTGCTCCAGGATGAAACTGTTGATCGGGGTGGTGATCTTTACATCCGAAGCGTTTGCTTCAGCCCTGACGGTTATTATCTCGCCACCGGAGCCGAGGACAGACAAATTAGAGTATGCCTATTACCTATTGCCCAGCTAAAACCAAGTATAGTTGCCCTTGTAACCTTGGTACTGACCATACTCTCTCTCGTGCTAGGTTTGGGATATTAAAAACAAGAGAATCAAGCACAACTTCCGCGGCCACGAGCAAGATATCTATAGCTTGGATTTCTCCAAGAATGGCAGATATATTGCATCTGGTAGTGGGGACAAGACAGTTAGGATTTGGGATATGGAAAACCCTGACCGTGCTCCCCTCGCTTTCACCATCGAAGACGGTGTCACAACTGTCGCCATATCACCAGATAGCAGATTTGTTGCCGCAGGTAGTCTTGATAAGTGCATTCGTATCTGGGAAATTGCTACTGGTAAATTTGTCGAGAGGCTCGAGGGATCCGATAGGCCCCCACAACCTGAAGGACCAGATGTTGTTCCAGAACCCGAACCACCACATGATCACAACGAGGGCCATCGAGACAGTGTGTACAGTGTTGCTTTCACTGCAAACGGCACTGGCCTCATTTCTGGATCTCTCGACAAGACTGTCAAGATGTGGACCCTTTCGTCGGCGAGCTCTCAGGGTGTTGGACAAAAGATGGAGCCGCGCGTCAAGACATTCGAAGGCCACGAGGTATGATATCTGCCCGTTCTCCCATAAAATTACGAAGCTACTTTGCTCGGTTGTAATTTTCTAACATTCGGCTCCCGTCACAGGATTTCGTTCTAAGTGTCGCCCAAACCCCAGATGCATATGGACCATGGGTCATGTCGGGTTCCAAGGACCGAAGAGTGCAATTCTGGGATCCTAGAACAAACCAAACTCAGCTTATGCTCCAAGGACATAAAAATTCAGGTCAGTGACACCCTCACCTTCTATTCTCGTCTCGGTTGAGTTAACATAATCGTACTTTATAGTTATTTCCGTTGCCCCAAGTCCTGCTGGCAAGTTGTTTGCGACCGGTAGCGGCGATTATAAAGCCAGAATCTGGAGGTATGTTATTCAATAACCCGAATGCAAATCTGTGAATACGATCTTGAAATGCTTTGTTCTAACTTTTCTTCCTTGTTGTAGCTATGATAGGGTATAAATATGCCATCGCATTTGTGCGAGCAGATCCGTTATCTAGTGACCAGCCTCGTAGGTGTTTCCTTCAACCTTCGGACCTTTTATTATTATTGTTGGACCAGGCGATCGTTTTTGTGTTTCGTAGGCAGAGATATCACTTTTCCCTGTTTTTAGAGCTGTCCCAATCCATTTTCGTGTTGGTTATTATTTCTCTTTCTTCCCCCATCGTATTATTATTATTATGATTATTCATTTTCTCTATTTTATTTCCTTTTTATTTTTTGCTTTTGAAAAAAGAAAAGCCTGTCGAGGGATACCGAAGGGAAAACTTTTTTAAAAAAGGCCGCGGTGGGAAGAGGATTGATAGCTATGGCGGGCGAGTCGGAGGATGAAAGAGATTCAATATGATTACGAATTTGATCCAAGCAATTTATTCTATTACTCAATTATCCTCCGAAAGCATTTTGTCTTGTATCGATACACCGTCCCGCACCGGCAGTTTGATCGATTCGAGTAGTGATGTGTATGGCCATCTTTTCTTTTGTTATAAATTTTCTTCTTCGTGATGCTTTCTTCTTCAGTCCGTACCTCAAGACACTTTAGTACGAGCGCCATGCCGTTTCCTCATATGCCCCTCAGATCCAGTGCGAATTAGCAAATTCCCACCACTTTCTTTTCCCCCTTTACCAGCGTATACGCGTATATATGTATACATTCATACATTCATACATGCAGTGGAGTCGCTTCGATTTCCAACGGAAATGTTACAATATGCATTGCATTGGATGTGAATTGTACTACATTTGCCTGATTGGACTTTAATCCAGACGTGCCCTCGACGCCAGGCCACTTCGACTACAATTATTACTCGTTATTTTCGGTGCCAGATCACAGGCGCCGGCGGCCACATGTGTCCTGGCAGCGATACCGACGGACGTGGACGTCTTTTCCGTTAAGATCTCCCCGTAATTCTTGGACCTGTACCATGTCAACCGTTTATGCCGGTACCCTGCATCATTCCCTTCATCTGAACCACGAATTGTTCCCTCCCCTTCCCTGCCTTCCGTCGATAAAGCCTGTCGAAATTGGAGCTTGCCCTTGCATAAAACAGCAGATGTTATTTCTCTTATCTCCGTGATCAAGTATCCAACGGTCCTGGTCATAACGCGATATATGTGCCCTCACGATCGATATACTATACTACTGTGTAAGTTTTCCGGACTTTTAGGACGGTCCCGAGATCGAAAACGAACCGTGGGATCGTGCTTTGTGTGCCAATTTACCGGCCCTTCTCCTGGTTTTGGGGGATTCTCGTTTATTGTCTGGTCACTTGATCAATATGATGCTTCGTACTATAGCACTATTATTGCATGCATTGGGCTGGTATTGATTCAAGCTTCGATAGAACAAGCTTTTCGTTAATTGAAATGATACCTATATCAAGATAGATCATGATCACTCTAGATCAATCTTTCAAATGAATTTCGGGAAGATTCACATTATAATCATGGTTGCGGGCAGAGTCTCTGAATGCATGAATACGATCCCATGAAGCGTCTTAGTCCTCCTACGAAGCCGTCCTAGATAACCCCTGCGCGCTGGGCCTACCAAACGGCCATTTTAATATAATCTTCCTCCTCCATTTTATGCAGGATCTCGTGAGCGGTTCCAGCTACCAAGAAATAGGTACTATACTTGCCTCCTAAACTGTTAACCGTGATGGTTCGGTAAAAACCGGTGTTACCCATGCATGATGCTGGCAAGAAACGCCTTAAAGTTGACCATACCAACCACAAATTTACAAATATATATCAACCACGATAACACATCCCCATGTTAACGTCCACCTACATAGGTGGCTATTCCAGACCTCGGAATGTAATTCACATTTCCGCCAAGCGTCACCATTTGTGCACTTCGAGCCATTCCGGCTATTCGGAATATTATCACCAAAGGGCCCCGAAAAAAAAAAAAAAAAAAAAAAAAAAAAAAGCCTGGTGAGTTAATGTGTCAGCCGCATATGCATATATGGTGGTGGTGGTGGCTGTCCACAATTTTCTGCTAGCTTCCAAGCTCCGCCAGCCGACACAAATCATTAATTCGAGGACTATTTCCCATGCATAAGAAGCTAAGGACAGTTTTGTCCAAATCTTGCGAGAAACCCAGCAAACCGAAAAAGCTATACTCATCAACTTAATCCTTTTTTTGGTATTCATCCAGTGGTGCGGTACATATCTCTTACAACATGACATGGGTGGTTTTGAGTGGGTTGGAGGCGAGATGGTTATTTCCCACGATTCTACGTTATTATTTCGTACCATTATGACTTATGACTTTCGTGCATTTGGGATTTAGCTTTTACCGGGGGGTTACGTATAGGTAAAGGATTTCAATAACCTTTTGGCCAAGCAGACTATAGACTAATTTGTATAGTACAGCAGACGAGGGAAGCTCAAAAAACACTACACGAAAGATGATCATATGAGCGTGTGATGCTGCACCAACGTTAATATTTAAATCGACTTAAGCTTAGACCTTTGGAAACTAATATTAATATCGATAAGACAGTGATGAAGGGCTCCAGTAGCTAAAATCCCCCCCCCCGGGGTCGCACTCGATTGATAACCATATCGGAACTAGTTGTCTGGTTTGTGCATCTTCTGTTGTAAATTATAATTAATTCAGTAGAATGCATTAGAATGACCTCAGGGAAAACCTCTCTCTTTGGAAATTAATTTTTCTGCTCGACCCAGTGCTAACTCCTTCCGGGTCTCCGTTTCATTCTTGCATCTGCAGATAGGAATTTTCGGACCCATCTCATGTCATTCAGCATAATCTTCGCTAACAATATCCATTTCAGATTTCGCGGGTGGAAATCTCGCTGTTCATAAGGTTGCGTACATTGGCATGGCGGGGAGGAAATACCACAACATTGGAACATATTCCGCATAAGACGAAGACTTGGGCTAAGGGAGGCGATGGCATCGTAGCACGAGAGGGGGCGTTATGTACAAATGGCCTGAGCTGAGTGCGCGGTTTCCCTCTAGGACCGACTAGCTATAGCCTATAACTACCTCGAACCTCGAGTCCTCTTCAGATCTAGATACATTATCACACTTATAGCTTACAGTAGTGCAGAATTTGGCTGAAAAGAATGTAACCATTGGCTTACTATCGTAACAAGGAATAGTAGTGAATCTTAGAACTGTTCCGGGAGACTTTTCCCCCTCCCGGTGAATATTTGAATCTAGACCTGATATAGCACTTAGGTCCCGAGGCCGCGCCGTACCAGTAAACAATTCCTGTTCTGTACATGTCGCGATGCCGCTTTCCTCTCGGCGCGAACCCATTGAACATTGCGGCACCTTGGGGGGAGTAATAAACCCCCCCAGGCCAGGTGATGTTTCTGTCCGGAAAGGCGGGTCCTATAACTATACATTTTATATTTACGCTTGCAGATAGTAAATAGTTCTTAGTGCTATAGTTGTAGTATATCTGAACTTCAGAACTAGTTACAGTTAACTATTTCGTAACGTTGACCACGCCCCGACTGAGATTTTGCCAAAGCTGAAGGAGCCAGCCTGAAAAAAAAATGCACCACAACCAAGTTTTTTAAGAACCAAGACAAACCGCTTCGGTCGAAATTAATTTCCGTTCACCACCTCGAGGGCACATGCATGGTAATACATGTACCTTCCCTGCACCTTGAGGCACAATCCCTCAGAAACGAATGTAGATCGCCAACCTCATCTGCTTAGGCGTTTAGCAGCTTTAGGCATTTTCGCCTGCGATTTGGCTGAATCATGTTATTTGATGAGTCCCAAGACGCCCTTCGCTGTGACGGGCTTTTCCAGCTGGGCAATCCGTGATTCTTGTTAAGAATACCCAATGGCAATTAATTCAAAACGGGACTAATGCGTTCTTCAAAAGTCTCGTACATGCATCATGCGGTGGACATCTTGAACGGACTTGTACCCCCATGCCATGGCCATGGCAAAATAATCCCCAAAGAGCTGTTATGAAACGGGCTTCTACGGCTCGGAATGTCGAGTCAAGTTCTCAAGAAGTATCCCGCTATTAACGGAACGTATGTTTAAAAATCTAGACCGTTGACGGAGCCGGATAGTGGGCCGGCTCAGTTCGAGAGCTGTGGGGAAACTTCTGGACATCATCTCTAGTTCATATAGCTCATTCGTTACAATTGTACGGCAAAAAATCCCATAGTGCGATGCCAACTGTATGCAAAACGCTTAACAGGGAGAATGGAATACGTCTAGATGGCTAAGAAGCTACCAGAAGGGCAAGTCTTGTTATTGTTGGGACAACCCTATTGGTGGGGTGGTTCGGAATCGGAAAACATTGGACAAGGGACTGGTTGAAGAGCTCGAAAATCATCGGAGCTGGATTGGACTAATGGCCTAGTGAAGGGTGGGAACGGCACCGTGTGGGTATTTGAAATATAGCTAGATGCTTTCTATGGATAGATGGGGAATAGGTAGACGGACATTGAGGGGGTATAGGATCGACCATGCATGGCGGCCACGGGAAGACAAAAGTGATAATTGCCACCTGTTTGGATACATCTGAATACCCACCGGCATGTAGACAACGGCAAGGTCTTTGAAGAAACCTCCCTGGAAGCGCAGTTGTGGGGACACTCGAGGGAGCGCATGGGCCAGGTGGAATGGAACTATTCAGATGCCCGGGTACCGAAGTGGTATTTCTTCCTAACCCGGGCCGTAGAAGTTTTCCAGCATTGACTACGCTCTACTTGGATTAACCTCCAAGCCGAATGCGCGATATACTTTCCCACAATTCTTTAAAGAAGAAATTTGCAACAAGTATTCGAGCTAATATCCACGTTTTGGATCACTAACATGACATCTATCAAAAAATGTTTCCAGTTAATAGGGATTTTGCCGTTGTGATACTGACATGATGACGATGAGGATGATTCTGGTGACGGGGAGGGAACAAAATTGCTTGGGTGTCTTAGGTTTGGATAAGGAAATCCAAGGAAACCCTCGACAACTACAGTTGGCCGTAGCTTGAATATGGTAAGTGCATATCAGCAAAAAGAAAGTAACTGACAACAGATTCTTGAACTTTGTGATAGAATATCAAGATGTGAAAATATTCTCATAGTATTGCCTTCATCGGGAAAGAAGCCGGTTTAGGGACGCCTTCATCCTCTTGTGCCCAGGTAGGTATAGGACATGTGTGATGGGATGGTTGGGTAGACATACAGCATGGCTAGCCACCAGCGCACCGGCGCAGAAATGCCGCTTATGCTCACGGCTCGGAGAGGCTAAAGCATGAGACGAGCGTTTATTCGGCCGGGATCTCTTCGATAAAAACGGGCTGGGTTAGCGAGAGTGGGCCTTGTGGTATTCGACGACCTCACATCATAAAGATCGACACAAGGATTATTCAAGGCCAAGGGGAACATAAAAAGCCAGAGCCAGCCTCTTGCAAGGTAAGTACTATTAACCATGCAGCACGTGTATAAATATGTCTTGGAATCTCCGAAGATATAAGGGCCGAGGGTTTGTAGAGATACATGGAGCAAGGGGGTAGAAGGAGGGATGGGTCAAACCCTTGGTTTCGATACGAGAAATTAGGTTTGGAGCAGGCCAGGAGTAAGTGACGAAAGAGTATGGCTCGGACTGGAGCTTACCGAATCTTCAAGTTGCATACTTGGGAAAGTCAGGTCTTGCAGAGGGTGGGAGGGGAAGTCACAGGCCGCATATTCCTCTGAGCGACATTTCGATAAGGAAGGATTGCAAGTGTTAGCGCCATGAAGAAAGTGATTCCGAAGAGGATAGGTCAAATTTCCCAAAGGATCATGAGATTGCATACCATGGTCTAGCAACGGCTTATTGAAATGTGAATCAATCCCCACTCCGATGGTCCAATAGTATAAATCAATAGCAACCGCTGGGGGGAAAGGATGTAGCTACAGACGGTGACTTTAGTGCGTGCTGCAATATCATGCATGATATGGATGCATACGGATATACAGATCCGGAAAACCGAGTACTGAAAAGGGATTGAGGGTTGTGTAAAAGGTTAATCAACTTACGTATAATGGTGATGCAATTATCATGCATCGTGAACTTTATCATATATCATAGCTTCGTCCCGACACGGTTGGTTTGGCGAAGGCGCACACGAAAAGCACCAATAGATGGGGCTATAGCAAGCAGAAGCGAGCGAAGAAGAAGCAAGTATATGAAAGATTAAGTGTCTGACATGGATGCATCTATTCCGGGGTGTTCATATGATCACCATTAACTCTCTTCAAAGGAACCACTTTGCGATTTGCAAATAGTGCAGGCGGAAGGATATGCAAGTGGCTTGAGCCAGCTTGAGCTTGGCTTAGGAAAAGGCTAACGATTCAGCTCTATAATCGTCTAAGTGGCATGCTCGATATCCTGCATGCTACTTCGGATAATAGTTTCGTCTTGTAATGCAAGGTAAGAGGCATATGATGGAGAACTCCTTCGTAAAAATTTTTATATCGAATTGTGACATCAAAGCCACCAACGTATGGGTTGGGGTGCGTGTTACCTTTTTTCACTGGTGCCGCGGATATGCAAGGACTCTAAAAAGAGGAAACTTACTGAGAAAGGGAAAGCGTGCAGAATGGTCGTTTCAGAAAATTTGCAACAGTATCTATTCTGGGCTGTGCATGGGTATAAATTACCAGTTTAGGCGTTAGCGCTCCTTGTCAAGATGAAACGACCGGGTCCGGTGGCCGATTTAGTGGCCGTGATAAAGCCACAATTTTGACATGAAACTCTTGCCCAATGTATGGCTTGCACATTGAGGCTTGTGACGGCGCTTCAAAAGCAAACATTGCCCAGACTTCTCCGGTTTCTGGGATATATTCATCCGAACGATACGGCGACCAATTTGATACCATAGCTCGGCTTCATATGATCATGAGCCATACTCATTGAGTTAATTCGATTTGATAATGGATTCTTTCAGGCTGCCATTGCTTGATGATTAAACAATCAATTGGTAATCGGAAATCGGAGGGATAGAGTTCGAGGAACTTTGACATCTTGAGATGCCAAAAATATCTTCGGATGTGATCAATGTTCCTGAGATGACAGCGATGTGGGTAGCCTGGTGGGCGTCTGTGCTGTGCTATATGTGCACAGCAGTTAGCTCGCCTCTTTTCTCGAAACGAGTGCGCCAGCGTGTTCTGGATATTGCAGTCCAATATATGCCGCGTATTAATTAATAATGTGGAATCTGGTTCTAGTTATGCAGATTCGGATATTCGCTACTCATTCCGAAAGTCAACGGCTTTCGTGATTGGGTGCTCTCGCGACTCTCGAGGGGGCTAGGAGGAGGAGGTCCTCATGCTGGCTACGAAATACTCTTTCTCACGACTAGAACCCCGATCACCGAAAAGAGCCCAAGCCGAAATGGAAAACTCTCTTCAGTATCGTCATGCCTTCCGTGCACATACATAGCTTGCTTGAGCAAGGAACCGCAGGTGGAGCTGTCTCTCATCTCTACCAGCTTTTGTCCCAGATTGTAGAAGAGTGACATGAGACACATGTCTCTCTTATGCAGGTACGGGCTTCGCACATCAAATTAAATTTCCTGCCTTGGCTCTTGATTCGAAGCTGGTACCATGGTGTGAATTCCAGGTAAAAACCCGGAGAAAAGAGACGGGAACAGAGAGCCGCACAATGGAGCATTGAACCATGCTAAACATTGACCCATGGGGGTGACCACCTTATTGGCGAAGATGCATTAGCTCTATCTTCCTCGCTTGCTAGTTGGTAGGGAAAGAAGAAAGTTTTCACTAACAGGACTAGCTAGCCACCGATCTAATCTCCCTGGTTCACGCAAATTCGTCTCGTTCGTCTCGTTCGATGAAACGGTTTTCCTCTCGCAACGAGATACAATCTGAGCCTGAATTATCCGACTTAGGGAAACTTTGGTATCGACGCTAGAATCGGTATGCATGATAAAGTTTGCGAGATGCGCGCGTCTGAAGGAGGGATATCGAAAGCCCAAATTGACAGGGCGAAAATTTTCTCCGTCTGATGGCAGATGCCCAAGCTCAGGTGCAGAAGCTAGACCGTTAGCATACTAGCTGCCGTCGTGAAGTGGATGAGGTGACATTGTTCTGGCTGTGCGGTCAGGCTGTGCACACAATGCCAAGGGTATGAGGAGTGCGTCAGGACGGTGAGGAAGTGAGGCCGGAAGCCACCCACATCTTCACGGGACTCTCTCGAGCTCTTCTGAGCTTCTGTATGTAACAGACCACTACGTATGGCCAAGGACCCCGGGCCACCACCACTTTCTCATTGGATACTCTCCCAAGCGACGCTAACAAGGGAGACTAGCTAACTAGGGCAGAAAAATCTTCACTTTCGCCGACCTCCTTCCCTCGTAGGAAACCGGGCCACTGGTTTGGGCTTGATGTCCAAGTGCAGGGTTGCGATTGAAAACCGAAATACGGTTTGGGACTTGGTTTCTTGATGGCGCTGCTAGTCTCGCTATAGCATCCTCCTTATGCTTCATCTGGGTCAATAATTAGAAACCGTCCCTGTTCGAATGTTTCCATATCCATCGACTTATGCTCTGGCATTGCAGCAATGCTGTTCCGTTGGATTGAGATTCGCATCGACATGACATGACATGACATTGCATCGTCGCACCGGAACATGCACCCCCCGGCGGGTCCAGCCAATGCAATCCAGGCCACGAAGCCTCTACCTGACTACAACCTTATGAGAGACAATATATATGTGGATCGGATACTAAGTCCAAACGGCGCCGGTTCGGCTGTCGGTTCCACCAAGATCAAATCATCGATTCATTCCTGGGGTTAGCGTGAACTGTCTTCGAAGCCAAGCAAGCCTCGAACCTCAGAGCTGGACGCCCGCAAACCAGGCTCTGAGGTTTTTTGTCAGGCCATAATCTACCGAAAGGCTTGCAGGCGCAATCTCAAGCCAATCAGTATAATTGCGCAAATTGCACATGGCACGATAGGCCCCGAATATTCTGCGTACAGACGCGGGCATATACGCATCTAAGACTACTTCGGCTTAAAAGATCTGAAACCACGTCCCGCTTTGCGACCAAGAAGTTTAACGAGCTGGTTTCTATCTTTTGCTGAGATCTTGTCCCAACTAACTTGGCTGGCCTGATCGAAAACATTGACTGACTGGTGTGGCCATGGCTGTTGTGTCCGACATTGCGTCTTTTCGCATAGGCAGGACCCTGAAATGAACAAATCGATGTATAATATATCACCAATCGTATCGCATTGAGTGAGCCGAAAAAAAGGCCTAGGTTTCGAAGAGGCCAGGCTATCCAGGACTTCCATGGTGTCTGGCGTGGCCGCGTGGGATTCTACTCTACTCGCTCGAGTAGGCCCACGCTTTATGTCGGTTTTCTCCACCTATACCAACGGCTTTATATCCTTACTATTTCGAGTCGGGTAGGTTCATGTCCATCATCAAGGGTCCGATGTGATACAAGAACCCGATTTGGCATAGTGGCTGGCGAAAGCACACATTTATCCCGGTCAGCTATGGCTATAGGATCCTTCCTCCTAGCCCCCCCTCGGCCTTCCTCCTCTCTGTATTTCTCGGCCACATTATTGGGGGATGCGGCAGCGCCCGTCCCACTGACCAGAAGGAAGGTAGCTGACGGCGAATAAGCTGCGGACCTGGATTCTTGAATGGCAAGTTACTTCTGGAAACCTTCACAGATGTACTATTTGTGACGGGCCTTATATACTTACATGCATACGTATTCTGAATAGAAACAGCAGTTGAATGGAAGAGGCAAATACATTGTCTTCCCGCCCCCTTTTATACGTATACATTTGCATGTGCCTCATTACTTTTTTTCCCTCGTTTCATGTCGGGAAGATAACAATTAAGCACCGATTTCTCGAAAGATTCGATGGGCAATGCACTCCGAGGGCAACCGCCTTTCCCAGATTCGCCTTCAACTTCCGCTAGATCACATAGCATTCGCGGTGGTACAGGGATATCGTCAGGCACTAGGCCGACTAAACACCCTGGAACAGGTCGACTATAGCTAGATTGCTAATCGTGCAGAAGGTTCAAGCTACTTACATATACATACGTACATATGTACATTTACACTGTGTATTTGTATGTAAGTCTTATGTGCTTAGGTATGTAGTGGCACCCCGCTTTGCTTTTTGAGGCCTGAGGCCTCCAACCGAGCCGAGCCAAGATAGCCTATAGCCCATTTCGACCACCCAAAGGACCGTCGCCCACCGGCCAACCACCCACCCTTTCACATCAAGTGCGTATGTATCTCTCTCGAACTGGTTCAAGGATTATTACTTAGCATGCACCACGGATATAGGCTACCCGAGTCGATACGACTCCCCGCACTCCCATGATATTACCCGTGCCATTATCTTTAATCTCCCTAACGACCTTCATTGGCGCCATGTGCTCTTGACCGTTAGTCTGTACCAGCTTGGACTTCCCAAAGAAACAAAAAAAAGAAAATCACCTCGAGCCTCTTCCTTCGTCGAAACTTTAAAGTAATCCTCGAAGACGCTACCACTGCTTGGTCCTAGACTCGCATCGTCTAATCCTCTGATTTGTTTTTCCCCTCGGCGTGTGCAGTCCTATATCAAGGAGACGCACCTCCAGATTCAACGGCCTATTTGCTTTGTTCTCAGCAAGCTCCGTTTCTCTGGCTTCCTTCTTTTTTCATGCTTAGGCCAAGTACACCTCTGTCCCATTGGTGAACCGAGAGCATTTGCAGTCTGTCATAAACCGGGTACTGTGTTACAACCTACAGCTAGCTGTCCGTTTCATTGGAATCGCCCAATTAGTGTGTATGAAAAGGCCCAATTCCCATCTCTTGTTTATTTTATTTTTTTATTCCCTTATTCATACGTTCTTTCTTTTACCACCCTTTCCTTCTTTTCATGCAACCGTGTAAGATAAGCATTGTGGACGACGCATTAGTTCATCTTGCAAGCTTGTCTACTCGAGCCCATCGACCCGCTTGCCTCCCACGTACTTCACATATCTGTCTTCCACCTTCCGTCCGTCAACCCCATCTTCTTCCCTTTTTGAGGTCTTATCACTATCACTATCATAACACTCCTCTATTCCCCCTACTCTCCGGGATACTTGGTCCTCAGTGAGCTTGGTAACCTTAAGTAAGATTTGCGGGAAAGACCGAAGGCGAATGTCAAATATCAATATTCTCTTGGGCATGTTCGAGGCATCTCTTCTTATTCATCATAGCTTTCCAACCTTCTAAGCGAGGCTACGGCGTGATCAGACGAACAAGGTATTATATCTCCGACACCCCCAGCTTAACGGGCTGCTTTATTCCCTCGATTGGATTTTGGACGTGGGGGGGGAAGCGCAATTGTCTAACGCGGTCAATACAGGTAATATAGGCTTATATATAAACCAATACATCCCAGTTGCACAACATATATATACTCATATATATATATATATATCACACTCCCTTCGCAATCCAACATCCAACAGCCAACAAGCAACATCGACTTACAACGCCAACCCCCCAAATCGAACGAAGCTTGCGATACTTACATCCTACCTATCCACGTGCCATATCTTTACTTCTTTCTCAAAAGCAACTTGATTCCCGTAAGTAGTCAAAGTTTCCTATCTGGGTATTTCGCATCTACTACTGGGCCCTTTGCATCGTTCTATCTTTATCATGCTCTCTTCTTTACACACATACACGACACATTTCCTGTTGCACCCGTCCCATCGTTCGTTCATCCCATCATCACATCCATGGTAGGCCATCGTCTCTGGGGAAATGGTCATTGGGCGTTTTTGTTGGACAAGTACTGGTTGCTCTACGAATCGACCAGAGTTCCCGATTATCCCGACATGTTTGTTGGCTTACATAGCCTTTCGTTCATGTCCTTCGAGCAAGGAGAAACGGTCCAGTGCAACTGACAAAAACCCGACACGACTATCGAATACCCACGCCGGGCGCCGTATCTGGTATCCTGTTACCTGTACAGTTATAAATTTATCTATATTTGTGCCTTCTTCATTGACCTAGCTTGATCTGGACGGGAGATTCACTCCGTGGACGTGACCAAACTGTGCATTGTGGGAGCCTGCCGGATGCTATCAGAGTGAGAAGCTGACAGCCGGGTACATATCCTTCGTTATCATCTAGCCATTTGCAACCACCTACAACCACCTACAACCAACCATTTTACATTAATCCACACGCAGATACGAACTACTCTACGCTACAAGCAAACGAGCAAACAAACGAAACAAACGAGCGGCACAGCGTTGGCAAGTTACGTTATAGGTAAGGGACAAGGAATTTGGTGGGCTTCATGTAACCACTAGCCACGACGATGCACTCCCAATCCCCAACATCATACCAAGCTAGCTACTGTCATCCTGGTGGAGATCTCACTGGTTTTCCTGACTAAAGTTTTCTAGCTGGGAACTTTTGTTGTGGATTTAGACGGATTCCTCGTTGTGCTCTAGGATGGGATCCTATTGGTTGGACTAGTCCATCCCTGCCGGAATCTCCGGGCTCCACTTGCTGTCCGGGGACCAGATCCAGGCAGTCGCCCAAGATTTGCTTTGACACTACCATAGATATTTTGGTCGCTGGCTATGTTTCAGATGCAAGCCAATGGATGGGACCGAACAGATCTCTCCTCGAAGTCTCACCGAAATCAATTCGAGAAGCTAACACGAGACCGTCTTTGTGAGCCCTAGTTATAGGTTGAACATACATACTCGTAATTATCGACTTTCTGGCACGGGACCGCCTCGGTACGGAGAAAGTTGGGCATCGGAGAGCTGACTCACGTCATACTCACATCCCCGTTATTTTATCCGGTGTCTGGTTTGACAACTGTCTGACGGCCAAAGAAACGGACGTACGTGAGCTATATACGCTGCGTCTATAAGGAGAGAAATCAAAGCAGCTACCTGCAAAGTGATCCTCAGCCTGTGAGTATAAGCCATGTCGGATATCAGGTTGCAAAAGGGAAAAAAACCATAACTTGAAGAGGCTGACGACTTATAGTCGGTGAAGCGGCCTTGGTAAAATTTAGGCACCTCACCTCAGAAATCTTCAAGAAGATAGGACTGTGAGAAAAAACCACGAATCTCAAGATACTTGAGGTCGTACAGAGCTAGTTGAGAGCTGCGGGTAAGTAAAGTTTTTTTATTTTTATTTTTTCAGATCCTGTGCATATCATACACACATAATGCATCCGCATGGACTGCTGTATGATCCTGCTCGCCGGTGGCCGCTGAGTAGTATTTAAAACCCGACTGCCTCCCACGCGCTTATTTCTTTTTCTGTCTCTGCTTTTCTCCCTTTTCTTTTTTCCCCCACTTCATCCCTCCAAACCACCCAGATTCTTTGTCACGTTAAGGCAAGTGTCGACATCCTACATTTCTGTCAGGAAGAGTGCAGCACGATATTATTTTATCGTGTTTTCAATTCGACGGGTTGGCTGAGCTGGGTGCCATCTCGTTTTTCTGGCTCCCGCACCACCACCATCCCAGCCCTGCCCAATTCCCTTTTGCTTTTTCTTCTCGAAAAACGCTTGGCCGGGCACATTATCGTCACGCTGCATGCCTACCACTGCCCTTCAACCTCACCAGCCTCAAGCTATATACCATGTATTATTCCCTCTGCTGCTGATACTTCTCCGCCCTTGATCGCTGTATCTCGACTGACATCGAGACTTCTCATTTCCACCCTCACTGTATTGTCACGCCTCGAACGAGTCTCATGTTTCCGTGTTACCGGCCTGTGAGCTAACTTGACTTTATGACTGGTGCAGACCGGGAATAATAATCCAACCCAACAGGCAGATTTTTTGCCCCCCCTTGACGTTCCACGCCTTCCCAGGTGTCTGGTTTCTGACGGTACGTTTCCCTTAATAATAATATCAACCGTGCCCCAAGAGTTTTCTACGAGTTTTCTCGACTTTTTTTTTTTTTTTTTTTTTTTTTCCTTCGGTCCTTTATTTTTATTTTTTATTTTTCCTCCCTCCTCGTATTTCTTTTTCCCCTTTGCTCGTGAACACCACCTTCTCCCCTTTCCTTCACCCTCGCAAAGAGACCCAAGACCAACCACACTCGGAGAAGACATTATTACTTGCTCCTATCTGAAGTTACCGCAAAGGCGACTGTGCGATTGTATTATTGCGCAGGAACGGTTCCGATCTTGATCTTGCTTTGATCTTGAACCCTACATACAGACACTGTTCCTTACTTTTTCCTGCCCTCTTTGGCACTACACCCAGATCCGTCCGGTATCCACCATAGTTTCGTTGTCTCGTGGGCGGATCTATTACTTTTTTTTTGTTCCTTTTTACTTTGACTTTTACTCGGTTTTGAATTTATTTTATTTTTTTACTCTATCTATCCATCCATCCATCCTATAGTTTTATTTTTTTCTTTTCTTATTTTTCTTGAATACTATCTCTCAACTTCATCATCTTCCAATATCACGATACCCGAACCCCAGTTTTTCCAAAGGCGGATAGAGATCCTTCTTCCCGTCTACGTCCTCAAAGAACCTTCGCGCCTGTATTTCGGACCAAAGAGTCCGTTTGGGATTAGTCACTACTGGAGGAGAGCCAGCCGGACTTACTGTGGTCCCAATCCTCTTCTTAGTTCCCTCATTCCTTCTTGCATTTCTTACATTCTTACGTCGGCTGTATCCCCCCCCCCCCTCAACCTCTTTAAAAATCTTTGTCTTCTTCGTCTTCATCATTTACCTTAATCCGGTCTTTTACATATCCTTTTGTTTAATGCACGCGTCGCCGTTTTACTTGAGGTCCAGGCTTGTATCGACCCTTTCTAACATCAGGAACAGTGACGTCGCTGGATAAAAGCAAAATTTCCTTTTTGAAGCGGTCTCCGATCCTTCAGTCCTGAGTTACTCAACAGTGCCTTGCATACAAACTCTGTTGGACTGATCGATATTTATACCACCCACATCGACTGGACTCCTACCTATTTTCCACGATCGATCATCAAACATTTTTCAACGGCTTCAAGCCGACGGAACCCAAACTTAGTCCGGTCTCTTTAAAAGCAAGCAAGACGTCGTCGTCAAAGGCTACCCGCGACCACCTCTCCTCCCCCTTCCAACCGCCTCACCTCCCCACCATACAACCTCTCCCCAACCGACAGGCCCAGTCCGGCCCATCCGCAAACCTGGCGGCCACGATAGGCCCTCAGTCGGCCGGGTGGTTTCGACCGCCGCCGCCTGAGCAGAAGCGTGCTCCTCGGCCTCCGGCAACGTCGGCGTCGAGCAACATGCAAATATCGGGTCTGGTGTTTCCGCCGCCAGAACTGACTGGCCGACAGTCATCCGCAACACAGTCCCGAGGCCTCATGGCGACGCCGATGGAGGTCAATGGACACCAATATCACCAAGACCATATGCCGGAGTTCGATGCTTTCCAGGATCCTTACATGTTCGGATACCAGAACATCAACTACAATCCAACATATGCACCGCCTGGCCTGCATCACCCTTCCAATATGATGCCCAGCCAGTCCCTGCACCAGCAGCACCAACAACAGCAGCCACAGCATCAGCATCAACAGCATCAACAGCAGCAGCAGCAACAGCAGCAGCAGCAACCTCCCCACCAGCCCCCTCCCCAGCAAAGAGCACACCACCACCCAGGACTGCATCAGCAGCCTCACGCGCCACAGCACCAACATCAACATCAGCACCAACATCAGCACAGCCCGTTACCCCAGCTGGCCCATAATGCTATTCCGAGTAACCTACAGAACTCTCTCCAGCTCCAAAACAATTTACAGAATTCTATTCAGAACAACCTCCAGAATAGCCTTCAGAACAACCTTCAAGGAAATCTACCAAACAACTTGCAGAATAACTTACAGAACAATCTACCAAACAACTTACAAAACAGCCTACCAAACAATCTACAGAACAGCCTTCAGAACAATCTACAGGGCAATCTTCCCAATAATCTGCAAAACAGCCTCCAGAACCTCCAGAATATCCATAACAACCTTCAAAAACAACCGTCGCAACAACCGCAGCAGCAGCAGCAGCAGCAACAGCAGCAGCAACAGCAACAACAACAACAGCAGCAGCAGCAGCAACCGCATCACCCGAGCCTCTCCCAGCAACAGTCTCAGCCTAAGCCTCAACAGCTCCACCAGTCCCTGCATCTACCGGTTCTTCCTGAAGCTAAGACACCGACTCCGAAACCTGTTAAGGCCGCCGTTCGTGCCACAGCAGCGGCAAGACACCCCAAAGCAAAAGCTCAACCCCCTCCTCCGGCACCATTGCAAAACACTCGCCCTGCTCCAGTCCAGGCTCCTGTACCTCAACCTCTACCAACCCCTCCACAACCTAAGCATGTTCAGCCGCAGCCGCAGCCGCAACCACAAATGCAGCATCACAAACCACCCACCCCAATGCAAATGCCGGTTCAGACTCCAGTACCCAACAAAGTGACCATTCCGATCCAGACACCGGTCCCGGCGCCTGCTCCGCCGTCACAGCCACAATCACAACAAACTCCCGTCTCGGCGTTGAAGTTCGCGGCTCCTGCGCCTAGCAAGAACTCGCAGACTGCTCCTATCACCGATCCTAGCTCGATCTTCAAGACAGAGGTTGATCAGTTGATGAGAGCTATCCAGAGCAAACAAACCGACTCCCCTACCAAGGAAACCGAGTCTGCGCCCGTTCACGCGCCCGTTCACGCCCCAGTACATGCCCCCGTTCACGCCCCAGTACATGCCCCTGTACACACTCCAGTTCACGCTCCTGCTCCTAACCCCGCTCCCGCCTTCCAAACCCCAATTCCAATTCAAAATCCAGGCTTCGGGGCAAATCGGGCTCAGAACTTCAATCAATCATATGTGAATGGTGGAAACTTCGGAGGTCAACCGCTCGGTGTGGATAAGCTCTTGGCAGAGCCTGCTCAATCTGCCAGCCCGGTTTCTGAGAAAAAGGGACCAAAGGCTCGTAAGAGATATGAGTGCGAAATCCCGGGATGCAATAAGTCCTTTTTCCAGAAGACACATCTCGAAATCCACTCAAGAGCACATACTGGGGATAAGCCATTTGTAAGTAACATCGATAAGTTTCATGGTATTTGATTTGATGGATTCTAACAAATTTTCGAGTATAGACTTGCAAAGAGCCTAACTGTGGCCAGCGTTTCTCCCAGCTCGGGAACTTGAAAACACATGAACGAAGACACACTGGAGAGAAACCATTTTCTTGCGAGAAATGCGGGAAGCGTTTTGCCCAGAGAGGTAATGTTCGTGCGCACCGTGTAGTTCACGAGGGGACAAAACCTTTTATTTGTCGATTAGAGAACTGCATGAAGAAGTTCACTCAACTCGGCAATCTCAAGGCAAGTACCACATGAGCTGTCACTTTCTTGAAGTTTCTATTAACACTCCTGCTACAGTCGCACCAAAACAAATTCCATGCAGCAGCCATTAAAAATCTCACCGACAAATTCGCTCTAAACTTCGACCCGACAACCATCACCCCAGCTGACAGGGAGCTTTTTGAGTACTTTGCTGAACTGTACAAGAACTCCAACAAGGGTATCAAGGGCCGAGGCAAGGATCGTAAGATTTCAAGTACACGAAAAGCAAGGGCAGAGGCTGCCAAGAATGCCTCCGATCCGACAAACTCGAATAACAATAACGGCAACAACAGTAACGACGCCGCAGCTAATAGTCCTGATAGCTCGGCAGGAAACAGCAACGGCGGGGAAGGTTGGGATTTCGCTTCTGATACCGACGAAGGACAAAACTCATACGAAGGTGTTCCTATGAATACGCAGCAAATTCCTAGTCAGCTGCCCCCAATGCGTCCCCAGCATATCAACGTTCCTCAGTTCAATATGGGTTTCGATCACCTTAAATACAACATGCAAAAGGACTATATTTGATTCCTTTGCTTCTACTATTATTCTTTCTCTATTCCTTCCTTTTTCTTGGATAACGTAATACTTTTATATGCTACTACTAAAGTCATAGTCCCGGCGTTTCTCAGCGGCAGCTTGAATTCAATGAATTATTTTGTCTTTTTTTCTTTTCCCTTGCATGAAGTTCTGATACCTTCTTCCCCTTTGTTTCTTGCACACCGTGCGCTCTATAGCTGGGTTCGGACTTATCCTTGTTTCTATACCAATCGGCTCGTTTGGTTTGAAGTTTACCCTTTTCTTCTCTATTTCTATCACGACTCTTCTCATCTATTATATATATTTCCGAAGCCTCGAATTTTCCGCGTGGTCTTTGTATTTTTCCCTTTCTTTCTCTCATTCCATTTTCCTGCTATACACACATATTTTCCCTTCCAATATTCTAGTTAGATTTTCGACCAAAAAATCAGGCCGGCAAAAATGGGGGGGGTTATCTTACATTTTTATATTTCCAGAACTACTACAAAAACTTTTATATCTCGAAAATAGTTTTCTGTGTTCTTTCTTCTTTTTTTTTTTTTTTTTCTTCTTCTCTTTTTTACCATACCTTTACACAATCGTTTTTTTTTTTTTGTTTTTGGATCTTCGTTTCCCCGGATTCTATTTCTTTGTTAACTGCGAGCAAGAATCATTGTGTATGTGTCATTATCCTATTATTACTATTATTATTGATGCTGAAGAAGTATATCATGAATGAACTTGATTGGTATTTATATATATCCACACGCTCTATATATGTCTAATGTGATTTTAGGAATAAATATAAAATGATAAATAGTATAATCTTAATAATTACTCGGATATATGTGATACCACTTTCCCTCCTCTAGCCCTATTCTCCCTCCCTCCCCTCCCCTATTAGACGATACGTCTGACGTTCTCATAGACGACGAACGTGATACAAGTAGCCGGAAGTACCCTGACTAGATTCGGTCCAAGCCTATAACATAGACAAAAACATCAAAAACAAAAATTTGCAAAAGTTAGCGAGAAGCTTGGCTGTATGAAGCGAAGTGTGCGTGTGTGATATATAGGTGGGAAAAAAAGAGTAAGATAGAACAAGGGGGGGGAAAAAAAGTAGCTGCCTTTTGAAGGGGGTATGGTATGTGGGGGCCAGTATTTTGGGTTGCGTTGACATTACTTGCAGATGATGATGCACAGGGCTTTTGGGGGGGTTTGGATGGATGTTAGTTTTGTGGGTCCCGGGTTGACAGGTCTGGCTGGCTGGGTTTCTTTTTGATCTCAATTCCTTTTTTTTTTTTTTTTTTTTTTTTGCCTTGACAGGTCAACGGGTAGGTATGGGAAGAAGAAGTAAAAGTTTTTTTTTTTTGTTTATTTTTCTTTTTAATGGGTGCTTTTTTTTTTTCAATGCCCGATAATAGATTCACCATCCTTGTTCTCGCTGGGGATGGGACGGTCATCTGCAAGAAGCAAAATTTTGCGATATTGGGGAGGAGAAGGGGGGTTCGGATTAAGGATTGTACAGCAAAAGAGAGACAAAGACCGAAACAAAAAAAAAAAAAAACGGAATGGGTGTGTCGAAGGACCGACCCATTCCTCGGATCCGGCCTGGTCAAAGGTATTTTCCTCGTCCCTTTGTTGGATCGGGAGGGAAAAAATAAAAAAAAATAAAAAAAGGGAAGGGAAAGGGAAGAGTTTTCTTCTTCCTATGATTTCGTTTCCCGGTCCACCCTTTCTTCTAGAAAACATCTGTGGGGCAGTCCATCCACACCTGCATTTTCAAAATAAAAAGGCAACGACGACAGCGGGGAGGGGGAAAAAAAAAAGGAAAAAGAAAGCGAGCCTGTGGGGTCGCATGCGAGGGAAAGGAACAGGGTTCCAGGGTTTTCGAAGGGTGCAATAAGGGAAGTCAGGCACCAATCTTTGAGGACACAGCCTACCCTTCAACTCTCTAAATCCTTCAGACAAAATCTCAGACATCCAAAATGTCGTCGTCGATTTTAGATAATAGAAAGAAGTATTAAGACATATCCCACCATCAGCCGACGGAGCCGACAGTCTTATTAAAGGGAAAAATGACGAGGATGGGGTGTGTGTTTGCTTGTCAGGTACCAATCGTCAAGGTAGGTACACATCGTGGCATTCTAGGTAAACCATGAGCCGGATGGTTAAAATGAATGATTGCACTCACCCTCGATAAAACCCAGCAAAGCCTTGGGATCGCCATGTTTGAGAAACAGCGTTCCGTGCCGAAGAGTAGACCGTAGCCGCATCGTGTGTCTGTAGCCTCGAACGTATCACCTGATACGGGTACGTCAATGCACCAGCAAAGACTTTTGACAGCGCAGATAAGGCCATATAGTCCGAGTTTGAGAGCGCTGGCGACTGGTGCGCCAATTGACGAGCTCCAGAGATGTCACGGTTTCGCTCATGACCAATTGCTTCTCTGTTAGAACTTCCATTGTAAGCTGCATCTTTATGCTCTATTTTCGTTTAAGTTCGTGCACCACGAAACTCGCGACAAAAATGTTAGTAATAGTTTTTTTTTTTTTTTTTTTTTTGAGGTCAGCTGCAAGAACGGGGAAGCGATGCCGCCTGCAGGTCATGACGAAACCCTTGTTCCAATGATGTGGATTAGGAAGGAGCATAAACTATTAGGTGATCTTATAAGCATCCAAACCCACGGGCATCGTGCAATAGGGATAAGACGTTTATGTCCGCTGCGTGTGTGTTATAGTATTCGTTTATAAGATGATTGCATCCAGACACAACCGGCATATGTATGTTTTGCAGGTTCCTAGCATGGGCTGACAACTGAAGGGACAGACGAGGGAGAAAGGGAATGTGATGGTGGTGCTGGATACACATACCTTGCTGTCTCGAACTTGATTGTAATTGCTCCCTGTGACCATCTGAAATTGACGATTCGAGACGACTCGAGCGTCGCCAGATTTTGAGCTTCTCATATGTCATAAACTGGATAGCGGCCTGGAGGACTCCAAATAATGATGGCAAGAATCCCCGGAAGTATCCCCGGATACCTTCCTTCTTGGCGAGATCGAGAAGACCCTGGGAGACTCCCCGATAAGCACCCGGGCCCCGGTAGCCCGATGTCAGCATCCGGGTTTTAACCACCCATAGCGGGTTTGTCAGGGCCGCACTTGCGACACCTATGATGAAAAATGAGCGACTGTTGATCCCCAACATAGCTGTCTGACAAAACGTCTACCCACCTGCTGCGCCTGACGACAGTAAATAATCGATGGAGCTTAGATCTTGACCCTGCTTTCCGCGATATTCCGCAACCCGGAACTTTATCTGGTCGTACCTGCAAAACATCACCTCACGTGCATCAGAATAGCAATTCTCTTGGTCATGCATAAGCACCTTTGAGCGATGCAACATATCCACGCAAGAGAAAGGTGGATTCCCCTGCAGGGCTGATATCAAGGCAAAAGCGGTATTTTCCAGTCAAAGAAGATGAGGGTGCTAGAGATACCAGAGGAAGTATAAGCCCCAACTTGCCGTATTCCCGATAATGTTGGGACTTATTCCGCGATAGAATGCTTTGATGGGATGTCTTCCTGTGGCGCGGGCTTCTTCAAGTAACTCTCGAGCCACAGTGACGGAACCACCCCACGCTCGGCCTGTGTCATGTCGGTGTACTGCGGACGCCGGAAAAGAATTGCGAAATGTCAGATATCAGTCGTTATCAAAAAATGCCATCCCGCAAGTCGCATGCAATAATATCAGCTAATATCTTTTGGCCAAGGGAAGGCTTCACTCGCAGCTAGCAGATACCAAGGTATACTTCAAAATGACGTGAGCTAGTCGCCGATATCCTGTGCCAGATTTTTTTAAAACAATCATGCATGTCGAAAACCCTTCCAGCTTTAGTTGTAAAGCGTTTTGGAAATACCACCAAATTCCCCCACGATACTCTAAAACCCAAGGCGAAAAGAGTCTAAATAGTTGCAGCAAAGGGATTTGATCTCACCTTGTAGCCTCGTTTTTATCAAATCAAGTGGATGGCAGACGATAGTTGAGATGAATCCGGCCGAAACACCAGCGACGATTTCGGAAATAGCCGCCGTCGAACCATCATGTCTGGAGGCTGACATGGGGGGTCGCCAGCTCCCCTACCTATCGAGGGTATCTCTGACTGCCGTAGTAATGTGTTTTTGTAGTTGGCCGAGAATCGAACTAGGAACTTTGCGTGGGTTGCGCTGAGGTGAGATAAGACCTGAAATAGAGCTTCGTTGAACATGAAATTTGTTGGAAGAGGTTGCAAACGGTCACACAAGCAAACGGACAAAAGCGGAAGGTATCAACACATTTTCGCGCATGTTTCGTCAAAATAACACAGCCGATGATCCTCAGCTATCTGCCATGCACAGAGTATCAGCAGACAAAGACGAATGGCCAGCATGGTTCTCGCTATTGCGCGACGTGACCGCGCTATGGCAAATAAGGAAGGAGTGGTTCGTATAATCTTGACTTTTGATAGTATCCATATTGTTCGTGAGGCTCGTATACGGGAATTTTCATGTACGATCGCGATCTCTGCATGCCTTGAATGCAAATGTGGGAATCTGTATGTTATTGGTTCTGGAAATATCTGCAAATAGGCGCATGACTCCCTATACAAAGATAGATCTCCTTTCAAATCTACCCTTGAGGCCCGGTACTCCCTCTGGACAGGAATGCAAATTAGAATATGAATCGATTTTCCCACCCCGAACTCCTTGCCACTGACAAAATGCACTAGGTACAAGGTAACCTGCATAGGGTACAGAAAACAGTCAAAAATCGCAACGCTGGGGTATTAGCCGAGAATATCCGATGGAAGTAACGAGAGAAAATAGATGAGGGTAGAGCTCTTGAACCGATGGTAAACGGATTATGTGATGTGTTCTGCAAATGGGGTAACTCGGGTGAAGCCGAGTCCGAGCCTGGAAGCCGGTTTATACATTGGTTCCCAGGTTGAGGTACTGTTCGACGACACTTCTGTCTTGTTCACTGGCCGTCCGAAAGTTCTTAGCTTCGGTTTCTCGGTTGGCTCTGACTAGGGCGTCTACGGGTAGTAAGTATGTTAGTAATTGTATTTGTCATAGGATTTTAGAAAGGGGGGGGGGAGAAAACCTACCAGCAAGCATACTCCTAGTTGTTGCCTGCCACAGTCGGTCACCCGATTTTACAGCACAGTCTAATGTGGCTCTGGACATATTGGCGTGGTGATGCGGGTCTGGGTTGAAGACCTTGGCACAGACGAGAGCCAATGTGATTGTCAGCATATGGTGAACCCCTGATTGCCTAAAAATTCGGTTCGATGTGCTGAGTAGACTCCTGTAGTAAAGTTAGATTGATATATTGAAAAATAAGATTTACCAAGGAAGACAAGCTACTAACCGTACAACATTAAGATTCTCGCCTTTGTTCTCAAGGGAGACCGTTACGACGTTGTATGCACCTTGTATTAGCGGGTTCCGGTGAGTCGATGCGAAATCGGCGACACCTGCGAGCAGGTTCTGTGCTTGCCTAAAATTCCTTGTTCGAGGCCCAGACAAAATCAATGCCGAGTTTAGCGCCGCAAGAATACCCAGTTCCGATGTTCGGTCAACGAGGAGGCCTTGGTATGTAGCTAATGCCCGGGAAAGATTACCGGTACCCTGCCGGACCACAGCCGTAGTGTACGTCAACCAGGGTTTGATAAACCGTTGCTCGGATTCATCAGCGATGTTTGCAAATTGTGTTTCTGCTTGCCGTAAAGCCTAAGAAAAGTTAGTGAGACGTAGTCTAGGATTGGCGGTGCCCGTTGACTTACATTTATAGCTTCTTCCCAGGCACTTCGGCCAGCGTAACAGTATATCAGCTGCAGCGTAGTTGATAACTTTAAGAGCCTCCTCCAAGTTACCCTAGCGGCAGCCGTTTCCACTGAGTAAAGACCAGGGTCCGCATTCCCGGATAACAGTCCATCTATCATCTCTTGACCGCGGACTAAGCATGCCTCGGCTTTCTTATCGAATCCATTAGAATGCGCCCTAATAGACCCGCTAAGAAACCAAACAAGCGACCAAAGATCCGCCTTTGGGAGCCATTTAAACCTCAACTCTTCCACTCGGCCTCTATCGTATACTGGCTTAACTGGTACTACAAAACTACCATCTGCAGGCCACTGCTTCCAAGGGACGTTCCCGTCCAAGTTTTCTTGCAGCACTTTCATCTTAGTATCAGTTTCTGCCATGGACCCCTGTATTGTTGCCGACACAATATCCAGCATTTGGAAAAGGAAAGCGAGCTGTGGTGCATCGTGCAACGGAACACTTTGCGACTTAGACAATGCTTTCTTTGCGCCATCCACACCTGAAATTCCCTGTCCTAGCAGTATCGATGCTTCCATTAGGTTTGCTAAGGCGTATACATGGTGATCTTCTCGCCGTTTTGCCAGTTCGGCGGCTGACCTAAGTGATGATACAGCTGCATTGTCATCCTGTTCGTCTGTCCGGAGTGTCCGTAGCGACGAAAGTAAAAATCGGAAGGAGTAAGTCCAGTATGCTATAGACAGACTGCAACAGCCTTGTGTTAATAGTATGTACGGCTAAATACCCCGAAAGACCTCGACGGATAAGTTCTACAAGGATGGGTCTACCATCGATACGTACACTTCGGTTTCCTTGATTTGCTGACTTAGAAGGATGAATGCTGCTTTCGGCTTCATTCGAAACATAATCCTGACAAGCAGGTGCTGCATCGCAAATTTGAGGTCTTGGAAATTGTTCTATATATCCACACAATGGCATTGTCAACATCATGGGTTCCGGGAAACTGGGAAGCTCATTGGGTATGTTCCACCTTTCCGGCAATAAGAATCTGTGTTCCCAAAAATAAACATGTCAGCCTCAGCAGTCTGTCGGAACCCGGAGATGACTCGAAATGGAACGTGTCGATAGAAGGGGTGTTTACGCACGCCTTTATGCAGGATCTCCTCTGCATCTGTCACATTTTCCGTCTCTTCTTCTAGTACACTGGCATATCGTAGCCGTAGTGCCGCTTCGAACTTTGGCTGTAGCTTGAATTCCTATAGACCCCAAGAATCAGATCTCCTACACTCCTAACATAACACACATAAATCGAGGTCAGGCGTACGGATAAAGCGGCTTCGAAACATCGTAGAGCTGCTGCTACGAGGGTCTGGTAGAGCTCAGGATCAAAAGACTCCTTAATACCGGTGCTATGCGCGGTGTTGAGATACGAATCGGCTAGTGCTAGGAACAGGAGATGCGGTTCTGTTATGGTCGACGAGGAAGAGGAGCTTGCGCTTGTGGAAGAGTCCGGGGCTACACGATCACCCATCTTTTGAGGATGTCAACGTAGAGCCGCGATGAACCATCCGAGCTGTGATGAGAGAGAGGGTGTTATTCCGGCGGGTGTCGAGGCGGGTTCGCTGCTGTTTGACTGGGATTGGGTGTCTTTCTTGGGCGACAACTTCACGCGACTGACAGCCGATGGCATGGCGATGAGGCGCTCAATTTTACCACAAAAACAACACTCTTGCCACCACACCTACCTATGCATATGACATGAATACATCCTCGGTTCTTAAGTTTAACATCAGGATTTCCGGGGTTAGGGACCTTGGTTTTCTTGAAAAATGCAAGGTTATGATTACAGGATGTTCCCATTTTACAAATCTTGGGTATTTCTCATGGGGCAGTTAATTCAGTGTGTGCATTAAACGGGCTAATACATGAAACATCACATTCATGAAATAGCTTCGACAAATCCTCAACGATGATAGGGATTTCCTCTGCTGGCTGCGAGAAGTCGTTTCTAAAAGCAAGCCGAAACAGATGGCTTGTATAAAAAGGTAAGGGATCCAATTAAACATTACTTGACATTATTCTTCAAGGGTAATAATACAAGCTATGTTATATTCGAAGTTTTCCCTCGGAAAAGTTTCCGAACTAGCCTTGCCTTACCCACAATCCACCCCACGAAACACTAAAGCCTCTTCCTACCATCACATTTCACATGCATATATGTACTCTAGTCCACCTAGAGGACTACGTAACCCTCGTTGTAATTGGTGCCGTTATAGCCACTCGATGCTGCACCGCGAGGTAGCATTAGAAATAGCAAACTAGCTATGTACCTATCAAACATCGCAGGATACGCAACCCCCCCCACCATACGATATCCCTGCTCCGTCCCCAAGCCGGATATGGCTGTAATAACGTTATCCACTCTAATTGATGCTTCGAGATGCACCCAATAGGTGTTCCTGGAGTCGATATATACGAAACCAGTTATCAGAACCTCGGGAGAGATTCAATGTAGGTAGTCTCAAGTCCCCTCTTCTATGCCAATGGCTCTGAAAAGCTGCCACTGACATTTGAGTCGAGAGTCTCGGATTTACACTGATACGGTGATTGCACAGACTTTCCAACGGAACGGCCATCATTGCCAAGCCGAAGCCCCCATCGAAAGGAAACTTAGTCTCGGACCCTAACGACCATCTGCCAGAAATGCCTTTTTAATCATGGTGTAGGAACTGGAATTTTGGCATTAGCCATTGGCCCCGTAGCGAGCTTAGCGGACCTGCTCTTAGAAATAACTTTCGTCGTCGTCGCCGCTGTTGTCATCGTCGTACGAATCCTGTCGGGGTCAATGACGGTTCCACCAACAACCATTGGAGTTTCAAGATCCATGCCCATTGCCTCGCGGTACTTCCTTTTGTAAGTATGCTTTCTCTCCAATGAAGGCGGTCGCAAAGTACTGGTGGCGGCGGAAGAGGACGGACCTTGTCCATACGTGGGTACTTGACGCCCTGGTGCAAAGTAGTAGACGCAAACTGCTGCTTCTCTTGTTCCCACTACGATGAAAGCGGGGTCGACCTAAACAAGGGTGTGTTAGAGGTATTGGATGTCAAGAGGTTGATGGTAAGCGGTCCCTTACAGCTACGCAACTGATTGCGCCGTAGTTGCAGGGTATGCGATTAATCAGAGTCCCATCCTCTAGAAACATCTCGATAGCCTAGAGAGGTCCGGTTAGAATATATCGATTGTCTAGTAAACTGGGAACTTACATTCGGTTTGATACGGCATATCTCTTTTTCTCCACGAGCATAGACCGCAATGGTCTTCTTGTAGGGACCGTCGACTACCGGAATCAAGAACTGAGACCGTGGCTCCCAAACAAGATCATCTTCCATCTTCCAACTCATACGACAAATCGACGAATCCGCCCATGAGACGAGTATATCGCCAGCAGTTCCAACAGGACATAGCTGAGAGCACCCTACGTCTCCAATGCCAGGAATCTCTGGTCCGGACACCAGCAAGATATAGTGTGATGGCGGAAGCTCCCACAGCTGTTTCTTCGTCGACAGAGCCTGACCAGATTGAGAAACAATCTGCTGGATCCCGCTCCCCGCCAACCCAACAAACAAGGAACTTTCTCTATAAAAAAGGCTATGAACCGGTGAAAGGTCGTTTTGGGTACCGATGGTCATGAGATTTGGCACTTGCGGATTCGTATCGGTTTGACCATTATTGCCCAAGAGTCTCGATAAGTCCCAGAAACTAACCTGCCCGACCTCGCCCAGGATGCATACAGTGCCTTCGATGCGGATGCTAGCTATCTGCCCACCATCTGTCCAAATTTCTGCGACTTTGAGGAATGGATCGGGTCCAGATGGACTGCGAATCGCAACAACAGCTCCACCAAACTACCACTCACACACCGTTGTTAGTTTTTCAGACTTATAGCAGCCGATTAACGGAAAGGGAAAACCACGAACCGGTGTTCCGATAACCATGATGTCACCGTCGATTGCAATACGATACGGCACAGCCCAATTCCATTGTGTCCCATTTATCGGAAAGTGACATCGATGATAACAACATCCCGTGGAAGCATTCCAAAAGGCCACAACCCCCGCAGTATCTCCAGTCACAATCGAACCAGTCCTTGCATCGATTGCAACAGCCAAGATGGATGTATCATGAACATCGCCGCGGTTCAAAGATGCAAAGCTTGTGTTGCTGCCAGAAAGCCAAGACTTGTCCAACCTGTGCAGCACGACAGCAATATCCCTTAACGTCTCGCATTCCGCAAAAACCGGCAACGCTGAAATGGAAGTCTTGACCAATTCTTTCAGGAACTGTGCCTTCTCCGACCCTCGAAGGTCCGCAGGGAGTGGTCGTGTCCCGTGTGTGAGTTGATCATAGGCATCGAGAACGTGGGGCAGATAGTTCGACTCGTAAAGCGAGTGTTCTCTCCAGGAATGGCAAACGTCGTGGCACTTTAATAGAGACTCGAGGTCCAGCAGTTCGAGTATCAAGGTCCGAACCTCAGCCGGTAAACTGTCGAGACCATCCATACCGTTTTCACTCCCATTGATCTCCATCTTTGCATACCGGATTTTGCAACCGCCAGCAGAAAGAAGCGAAGCAGCAGAAGGATAAGGAGGAAACGAATGATTATGCCAGAGGACAATGCAACTGGATTTTAAAAGGGTCGTTTAAACGAACGGAGGAACCGATGGTAGCTCAAGCTCTCCAGAAGAGCTTAAAACGACGAGGGATATATGAAGAGCAGGAAAACGAATGGAACCACGCGGCGTATCTCATATAATCAAGGCTCCGAGTCCATACGCTTCTCAGTATGAGGTCGAAACTCAACCCTGTGACAGCTTCCCTTTATTCCGACTTGCCTTCTGCCAGTGGCCAGCCCAACAAGATCTCTTGCGTTCTTATTCTTTCTTTTTCAATCATGCATATATCTGTCGGCCGCATTTAGGTCTTGTCAAACGAACCAGCAGAAACAATATGCCCCTCCTCCTGCTCTTGTCCTCCTCCCTTCCCTCTGACATACATCGAATCAAGAGCTCAGAACTGCATAAAAAAACGGGCGGGTCTACATCACGTCGAGTCCAAGGCCGCCCTTTCGAGCTTTCCCACTTGATGAGACTGAGTGAGGTCCCATCACGCCACGTATGTGGGTAACCGCCATTGATGACTTCTAACCTCTGACAATGACAAGGAATTTTAAAAAACCAAATAACAGTTGACGAGTACTTTTTTTTTTTTTTTTTTTTCGTTCTTGCCTTTAGAATACAGTGACGCAAGGGAGGGGCCATTGTTCCCGGCAAGCGTACAAAGAACGGCTTTCCCCCTCCATGCAAAATCGATTTCGATGCGCCGGAGAAACATACTTACATACGATAGCCTAAGACTAAGGTTTCTCTTTCGACAAGGACCAGCAGACCACGGCTAGCTCACATGTTTTACAAGGGTGTAAGAGGGTTTACTAGAAGGAAAGGATGGTGGGAGATATTTCTACCGGCATTGCCAGGACGGAACTGTCAAAAAGAAGGTCGGGTCCTCCGAATTTCGAACATGGGGAAAGGATTAATAACTTGCAGGAAAACTCGACGCTCGACAATATCCCTTCTCCCCCCATATCCCAGCCTTTTTCGGATGAGCTATCCTGAAACCACACACACAACATAAGTACTGGACTTGACCTGCCAGCACTGACCATCTTGCAGAGGTTCCTTTCTGCAAATATGTCCCCGAGATCGAAGATTTGCGCTGATCACGATCCAATTGCATTTGCACCTTCTCAAAAGTAATTTTGTACGATCTGGAACGAATACCCAGCGGCTAGCCGTTATCGTACTTTTTACATATTTCGAGTACATCCAGGGCGCGGACGAAGTGACATTCGAACGCTACCTATCTAAGTATCTGAATACTAACTTTTTTAAACTTTCTTGATATCGGATCTAAACGCCGTGGCACTTGTCTTATCATTACTCAATCGATACAAATCAAAAAGAAAACCCCGCAGAGGTTCCAGTTTGTTAATTCGGCGAACATGAGGAAACAAAATCCCAGCCAATTGCAATTGCAATTGCTTCAAGAGAAGTTATGAAAGTACATACATGAGCGGGAAGACATTGAAAAGCCGTCGCTTCAGTCCCGCAGGTGGCATACGCTAAGCCTTTTCATGCCATCCATTAGAGGTTTAGCTCAAGCCTTTTCGGCGTGCCCTAGCGTTCGTCCCGTCTCGTCTACGATGATGTAGATCCTGCATGACTCGGCCGCCGATATGAATCTCTTGATGGTCCTAGCTCTTTGTCCAAATACTTAGCTATACCTCAAAATCTAACAATCCAAATAGTTATACTTCGAAATCTAACAATTCTAGTCTTTCACCCCATACACAACCCCCTCTTCGTCTTCCTCACCGCCTCACTAACCAATAGACTAATTTTCTTCTTCTCAAGCTCCCTCCTCTCACATCCATAACAGCAACTATACCTCATCCCATTCCTCACCAACTTAACCTTCCCCCCCACAATCGCATAATAACAATCCCCAACAACAGTAGCCTCCTCAACTTCAACTATCTTGCCGCCCACAATCTTCCTATACGTCTCCCCTCTATTCGCCAAAATCCTACACTTCAACGGCGTCCTAATCCCATCATGATCAACGTCCGTCTGAATATAACACTGCCAAACCCCTTTCGTTAGAGGCATGACAGTATCTAAAGTAACAACATCGTGCGGCCCATTACCGGCTTTCCAATCCCGAAGTAATTTGATATTCATCAAAGCTTCTTCGCCGGCTGGATCCAGTAATGCCTTCATTTTGGACATGAAGGGGATCAATATCGATTCCTCTTCTTTGTTAGAAACCCTTTTTGAATAATCCCCACCGCCGGATCCGTGCATTCGGAAATCGATAACTTCCACCCTTATCCTTCTCAAAAGCCTTCTATACCGTGGCGCAGGATATAAATCCGGTTTTGAATCCATGATCACTTCTTTAGCTTCCAACTCTCCGGAACTTTCTCGTCTATAAAACCTTTCCAGATCATAAAACTTGCCGACCCTACTCCTCACATCATTATAATTAGCATATCCCCTCCCCCAAAGAAAAAACCAAAAGGGTAAGATTAAACTAACCCCCCTTCCCCAACTCCATACGCAAACTCCTCCCACGGCGCCTCAAAAGTAACATGCACCTTCCAAAAACACTCCGGCGTCTCCTCACAACTCCCAGAGATAACCATCCTAATCGGCCACACATTTATCCTATAGAACACCTCCGACGCCTCCTCGTGGAACTGTTTATTAACCCTAAACAATCCCAGATTCTTACATCGTACTTTATGATACGGATACCGTAGTTCGGTGGGTAAATGTGCCGGTGGGTAGGTCGGTTGGGTCATGGGTCTGGGAGCGGGGCAGTAGAGGAGGTAACCAAATATCTCATCACGGATTTCGCGCGGGAGGAGGAGGAATGTTGAGGGGGGCTGTGGGAAGTTGTTTGGCGTCATTTTCCTTTTGTGGTATTTTTTTTTTATATGATTGTTATGATTGTGTCGTAGACCGTGGTATTGATGTTCGGGGTTTATAGACAGATCCCACGAGATATATAAAAAGGTGAGGAAAGAAAGAAGAAGAAGAAGACGAAGAAGAAAGGGAGATCCTAAAGACCATCAAGCCTTATAGCGAGAATATATGTATCCCCTCCCGTCCCTATAAAGCTCAAATACCACATATAAGTAAGGTATATGAGTATCTACCGATATACCCGCGCAATAATCTAACCATCGGATCACTCCCCAAAACAAGATAAAATATAAAAAAAACCACCGTTAAACCACTTATTCCCTCCCTTTCCAAAAAAAAAAAAAAAAAACAACTCCCTCCTAATAATAACTTAACGTACATACCTCATGAAAAAGATAATAAAAGCATATTTAAATTAGTATAACGTACGGTATGTGTCATAGAGAAGTTAAGTTTAATTTCCTTTGCTGAACATGAATTGCATATCATTTCTCTCGTTTAATATCTATATATATATACTATATATATAAAGCTTTCGTTGATACTATTTTTGGAGACGTCTTCCGATACTATAGTTATTCGGGTCTAAATATATAAAAAAAACCACACACGCATGGCTTCGAGCTTTCGTTTATATACCTATTACAAGCAGCAAAGATTTAAAAATACGAAATTAATTAACTAAGCTAACAAAATATATCTCGAGCTCGAGCTCTTGTCTCAAGGCACCCCTCCTCCCATTGAACTATAATATTATAATCTGAATATATATAAAAAAAGTATTCCTTCTCATGTAATCGAGAGTATACAATCAATCCACAGAATATCCAGATTAATTAAACAAAACAACCCAGACTAATTAAAAAAAAACTTAAAGCTCAAGCCCAAGTCCTATAGCTATAGCTAGTCTAGGGGTCCTATGTCCCCCCCTTGCCTCGAGCCCAGTAGGGCACCATGCATGAGAAACAAGAACCTTCCAGACTTCTCAAAAAACCCCCGAGAATATCATATCCAAAGCATATCACAAAGAAAGGAAAAGAAAACATACTGAGAAAAAAAAAAAAAAAAAAAAGAAATACTCCACAAATTCCACATAAACATACATACATACATACATACATACATACATACATACGACCCGCATAGAAAAGTTTTTACCATGCATCCAACCGCGCACAACTTTCAATACCTAAAGTAGGTACTTCATGCCGTACGTGACTCATTCACCTGTGCCCTTCGATTCACAACCATGCATTTTGCATCATGCAGACGTACGTACATAACATAACATAACATGCCTTCGCTTTTTTTGCCCGCAAATTGTCAAGTAATATTAATCAATCTGCCATCTTGGCGGACGTCAATGGTAAATACTTCTATTCTATTTTATTAATTAATAGGTTTAATAACAAGATTACTAAGAAAGAAAAACGTGGGTGTCGAAATAGTCTACATCTATATTATTATCAATATGAGATACCAATAAGCCGTAAGCTACTTAGACACGATCGATCAAACTTCATCCACTAACCCGGGTAGTACCCCCCAAAGCTCGAGATATAGCAATATATAACCTAAGGAGATTCATATATATCCAAAAAAAAAAACTAAGCAATTAATTAATTGCATCAGCAAAAAGAAGTATATCAACTATAATATAGTTACACTCTCTCCACACCCCCGAAAAGCTTTCCTATTTAAACATTCCAAGAATCCAAAAGAAAGAAAAACAAAACAATAAAGAAACCATCAATACGTATACTACCAAAAGCAAAAAGATCAAAAAGTCTTAGCTGTATGAAAAAAAAAAAAAAAAAAACTCAAGGAGAATCGTCACGAGGAGGGTTAAGTTAGTCAGTTGCGGAAAGGAAAGCAGCTGTTTGGGCCAGGATAGAAGTCGATATACTACAAAAAAAAAAAAAAAAAAAAAAAAAAACCAATATAGAAGCCCAGCCAGGCCTCGTCATCACCATCACCACCATATAACCACCCTGCATACATCCATCCATTCAGTAATATATCCAGTCATAGTACCCAACAAAAGAAGTAACAGTAGTATTTAACAAAAAAGAACCCCCTTCACCTCTTTCCCCCAGAAAAAGAAGTAAGTATATTTAAATACGAACAAAGAGCTCAAAAAGATGGCCCAAATAAGAGACAAGAAAGGCTAAAGAAATGGGGGGATATCCATATCAAAAAAAAGCGAGTGTAAAAGCTCTGTACCCGAGTGGTAATAGTAATAAGATAAATATACTAGATAAGAAAGAAAAAGGTCATCAGAGGTAGTAATATACTAGGTATAATAGTATGGAAGGAATACGTTATTCATCATATGGGAGAGAACATATATTTCAAAGTAGGGAAGTAGAAAAAGGAAGAAAGCCTTTAAGGAGAACAAGGAATAGTAGTAGTAAGTAATAGTAATAGTAATAATTTTTTGTTTTCATTAAACCCAGCTTTGGTATAAAACTAAAAAAAAAAATAGATAGGAAAATAAAAAAGGAGTAAAACAGATTGGTTCAGGGACGGGAGGGGGATATCAACTTTTTTTGGGTTGAAAAGAGTCAAAAGTAAGAACACATTTGGTAACCTAAGTGGACTTCCCTCCTCTGCGATATAAAAGAAACTGTGGGAAAAGTTGGGGTCCTTTTTTAAAAAACAATTCAATGGCAATTTTTGGAGCTCGTCATGATAGTATCTTGTCTGTCTGTCTATATATTCTGCGGGTCGCGTGGGAAGGAGGACTAGGGAGAGGAAGAGTGAGAAACAGGAGGAGAGATCTCTGAGAAAAAGGATGTGATTTCGTTCGTGTTATAGACGTCTCTTTTAGTTTTCTTTGTCGAACTCAGGTCATTGAAAATTCCTAAAGATATTTTCCAACCGGTCCCATAAAATAAAGAAATAAAAAAAGGTTTAGAAAAAAAAGAAGAAGAAGAAAAAGAGTGAGCTATTAAAGCAAAGAGGAGGCGAAGTGGAGAAGGAAAAGGGGAAGAAAGGGAAGAAAAAATAATAAGAGAAAAGGTACAATTGCTGATATCCTGGCCCAGAGCATGAACACCGAGAATAAGTCTAACAAGTTCGCGCAATATTTTCAGATGCCAGCTTCATCAAGAAGAGGGAAACAAGACAACGAAGCGAAGGTGATCTGATGTTTCTGATAATGTGCCCACGCAAAAAGAAACACAAATTTAAAAAAGGGAAAAAGATAGCTGAGAGGTCGAGCGGAAAGTGCAGACTGCAAGAACATGGTTTCTCCAGTATATGGTTCTTGTTGCCTTGGGTCCTAAAAGACATGGAAAAGATACGCCAGGGGAAGCTTTTGTTGTTTAGACACGGTAAAGGATGATGGTGTAGGTTTTGGAGGGCGGAAAAAGAGACCTGCTTTTCCAGAATCGGCAATAACTGCAAGAAGAGTACCGTCGAAATTATCCGGTATGGGAGAAAGAGAGAGAGAAAACACAAAGACTAGTCCAGCTGATTAGTATCAATCCAGTCTAGCAATCATCTCTTCCTTCGAAAGTGGTGTAAAGTGGTCAATATCTAGGCCCTTGGCGAGGAGTGCAGGGCGAGCGTGTGGTGGAAGGAGACGGTGGTTTAACTCTGGAGCAATGGATAGTTCTATGAGATGGTTAGCGATCGAACCTCCCTGATGTTTACAAATGCCAACGTACCATGCTTGGTAAAATTGAAGAGCTCAGGAAGATCTCGTAGTCCTCCGTTTGTGCCTCGCGAATCAGGAAGCCTGGTGTTAGGATCCCTAAGCTCGTCGAAGAATGGGTGGCACATGGCGTCAATCGCCGACAGACGTTGGGTGGGAGTGTATTCTAGCAGACGAGAAATGAGGTCGATAGCTTCTGGTGGTGCTTTTCTGAAGACCTGCATGCAATTGAAGAAACGGAGGTTTAGCTCGGAAAGTAATAAATAAAAATAAAATCAACCATAGGAGGAATTACCTTGGCGAATGGGTGTGGCTTGATTTGAGGGAACTTGTGTTCCATGTAGTTTGGATTCATGGTACGAATCTGCTCCCGGGTAGGCGTGCCTAGTACTTTGATGATCTCTACTAGTTGATCGATTCCGGACTCGCCGGGGAAAAGTGGTTGACCGAGCATCAATTCTGCCATGACACAACCTGTCGACCATACGTCTAAAATCACAAAACCCAGCCGTTAGCAAAAGGCAACTTCAAACATAAACGGGAAATTAAAAAGAACCAAGAAAAGAAAGTAAAAATGTTTGCGTATGACATACCAATCTTCGTTGTGTAGTTGGTGGCACCGAAGATCAATTCCGGCGCGCGGTAGTATCTGGAACAGATGTAGGATACGTTGGGTTCGTTTTCAACAAGGATCTTCGCGCTACCAAAGTCACAGAGCTTGAGAATTCCGGTGCTTGGGTCGAGCAAAAGATTCTGTGGCTTGATGTCTCTATGGCAGATTCCTTGGGAGTGGATGTAGGCAAGGGATCGGAAAAGCTGGTAGATGTAGAGCTTGACCTCCAGAATTGGCATCGTCGTCTTCAGCTTATTGAAGTACCGGGAAGCTCGGTAGACTGTTTCTGGGACAAATTCTAAGACAAGATTGAGGTAAACCTCTTCCTTCTAGAAAATCCAGTAATGTTAGCTTTTTGGGTATTTCTTGCTACAAAGCATTAAAAAGCCTGGGAAGGGGGGAAAGAATACATACGCGATCTCCGTTGGAGTAGTAGAAAGCCTTGAGCTCAACGATATTTGGGTGTCGAACGATCCTCATGATTTGAAGCTCTCGATTCTATAGTAACCGGGGTCTAGTTTAGCATTTAAAACCCGGGAAAACAAGGAGGATTGGAAAATAAAAAGTCGCGTCGAGAGAGAGAGAGTAATACCTTAAAACGCTTATCCTGTAGAACTCGCTTGATAGCCGCATCTTCACCGTTCGGCGATAGTTTTGTCTGAAATACGACACCGAAAGATCCGTTGCCTACAATCTTGCATTGTGTGTATTGCATTTCTCGTATTTCGCCGGTAAGGCCATCCTGAACCTTTTCTTTGACGGTTTCTGGAGATTTCACGAATAAAAAGGATAAGAGTTAGATTTGGAGAGGGGAAAAAAAGGTAGTTAAAAGTATGGGATTAGATTATTAGCTCACCTCCCATCCGTAGGCCGGGGAATCCTGAAGGCCGATTTTGAGACATGTTGCTTGGTGGTGTTCTGGTATCAACTGAAAGCTACAAGAAGAGCCACCTTGGCGAATTTTTGGCTAGAATTCAGAAATTGGAGGTTGAAGGTCGAAGTAGAACTCTCGAGATGATGAGAGGACTGGATGGATGGATGGATGGATAGGTGGATGGTAGATTGTAAGGATGGAGAGTGGAGAATGGAGGAGTGGAGAGAGATGTCGAAGATGAGAGATGGAGGATGGATGGATGTTGGTTTGTTGTGTTGGCGACAGGCGGGAGAACGAGCAAAAATAGTAGGAGGGGTAAAAGTGTGGTTGAGTGAGTGGACGGTTGCCGAGAGGATGATGCCCAGCAGCAGCGAAATTCCCGCTCAATCAAGGTGGGTCGGTCGCTTTAGCTTTGGAAGGGCTGGTTGATAGTTACAGGCTGCTTTGATATGGAGGAGGAGGACAAGAAGAAGAAGAAGGACAAGAAGAAAAGGGGAGATAGATCTCAGATGGAATTCGTGACAGGAGTGGTAGTGATGATGATGATGGTGAAGTTGACGAGGTTGATGATGATGGTTGGTGGTGATGGTTGATGGTTGGTTGATGGTGGTGGTGGTGGAGGAGGTGGAGGTGTAGGAGAGGTGGAGTAAGTTAAGTTAAGTAGCTTTGTTGTCGGGGGTTGGAAGGGAAGGGAAAGAGAGGAAGAACAGACAGAGACAGAGACAGAGACAGCGAGAGGGAAACAGAGAGAGTTTGGTTTGGTTTGGTTTGGTGGTTTGTTGGGCAGCAGCAGCAGCAGCAGCTCAAATTCAGTTCAGTTCGGGTTTGAACGGTCGAATCGAATCGAATTCAATTCAATTCAAACCGTCACCTGGAATGAAATAAATAAAAGTAAAAAAAAATATAAACAAAAAAAAAAAAAATAGATTAAAAGAGAAGAAGAAGAAGAAAATAATAAAATGAGCCTCGAAAATGGATCGTCTTTTTCTTCTCGAAAACCGGGCGCTAAAAGCTTCGAAGGCCGATGTCACACTTAGTACTTCTACTATTTAAAGATGGCGGAGCGGGTCCAAGCCGGGGCTGTCCTGTCCTGTCCTGTCCTGTCTGGTCCGATATTCTGGCTCGCTGGCTGCAGGGTCCTCAGCAAGAAGAGACAGAGAAAGAAATAAAATAAAAATCAAAGAGACAACAGCGATCCGATAATATAATTAAACTATCGATTTCGTCCGATGACGTCGCAGTATAGTAGCAGCAGCAGCAGTTCTTCAAGAGGGGTATTAGAATAGACAATTTCCCTTCTTTTTTCTCTCTCTCTCTCTCTCTTCCTTCTCGAACTTAACAAGGGTCCTTGTTAAAAAGGTTGTCACTATAAAAACCGGACGGGAAGGGCGGATATCTGGAGAATCTGTAAAAGACCTTTTTGAGGCTCGACTTTGGGGAAGAAGAAGAAAGATGTGGAGTAAGGTATGTTATATAAATGGCGAAAGAGTTCTTCGTGCCGGTTGGACGGATAGTTGGCTCTCCTCTTTCTTTCTTTCTTAATTCTTTCTTTCGTCTCTACTTCTTTCTTATTTCTTCCTCTTCGTTCTTTCTTTTCAAATCTCAATCTTCTTCCTGGATTTCTTGCTTGCTTGCTTGGTGACCTGATGGAAGGGAGGATAATGGAGAAAAGGTGGGTCCTGTTGAACGGCAAAAAAAACAAGTGCTGGGGTTAGTCAACTAGCTTCCTCTAACTGCTTCTCTCCAAAAGACAATAGAAGAATAAAAATAAAAATAAAAATAAAATAAAATAAGATGAATACAGCTAGTCCGACATGATGTGTCTTTGTATATGAGGTCTGAAGTGGATGTAAGTGTATGTATAAAGGTCTGCTGATCTATCCACCATTCGAACTAAACGTTCCGGGTGTTTTAACAATCAAATCATGCAAGAATACACGCAACAGCCAGTTAATACCTTTTCCGACATGGAAAGGATAGAAAAACCTTAAAAGCCAAGCAATGAGGGTCCGGGCCACGGGTCGAACGAGAACAAGAACAAGAACGAGTAGAAGAGGGGTAAAATAACAAGAACAGAAGGGATGATATATATTATAAGAAGAATGCAAGACAAGGAAGCATAAACTGAACAATCAATTGCTAAAGAATTGCAACTTTAGATCATCGAATATAAGAAGATATGAAGTACTGACAGTAGATAGTATGATATGATATGATATGATATAGTACGATATGCGTGTGTGCGTATGTGTAAGAATGTGGTTGTAGTAGGTATGTGTCTGTGTATAAGGCGGAACAGCAACGATATCGAAAGGCCCTTTTCTTGTGAATACTTCTTCTTTTTCCCACCCAAAAGTTAATAGATCGATCAGACCGGAAGATAAAGAGAAGAAACGTTAAACTCGGAGGGCAGGAAAGAGGAAGAGTAGAAAATAAAATAAAAAAATAAGAAAGAACAAAAACAAAACGTGGAAGAGGAAAAAAAAAGATAAACCAGAAAAATGAGGGAAATCAAGAGGGTTAAAAAGGGTGTCGAGAAAAAAGTTGGGTGGACAATGAGTTTAAATGAACCTTTCTTTCTTTCTCTCTTTTCCTTTGCCTGGCAGCCTGCATATAATGTAATGTCCCTATGTCTGTATATAGGTAGGTACTTACCTACTTACTTACATATGTAATTTAATAAATAAAATAAAACAGAGAGAAAAAATAATAATTGTGGACATGAACAAGGCCCGTGGAATGGCGAGCAGCGGCAGGCTTTAAACTAGCGGGGTTGGAAGATTAAAAGCTGGGAACCGGACCTGTGCAGAGGTCACTTTACAGCACTTGCTATGCTCGAGGGTACGATAGAAACATCCATCCCATCCACCATGGCCGGCCAGGCCTGGGGTTAACGGTTGGAGAAGTGAGGAGAAGGAGGAGAATGAGAAGCAGCGGTAGGAGGGGCAGGTGAGCTAAAATTCTGACTAGCATAATAATAGCAGTGCACCCTGGCCGAACCACGGGAAAGGAATAACCCCAAGCTCAGGCTACACGGACAGGACAAGAAACCCCGTTCGTGGATTCATTCCAAAGCATATCTCGTTCAACCTCGAGGTCCGGAAATTCTGATATCACGGTAAAAAAAAGCAGTTATGGACAGGAAAACCAGTTCGTGGAATATAATTAAGGATATTCTAGCGAGCAGGCCGTACTGCATACATACATACATACATTATGTATGTATGTATCGACGCATGGTCGCACAACTTCATACCTCCCAGCCGCTTTTTGAAGGTAGAATAGCTAGTATACTAGCTGTACCGGTGCTTGAAGGTCCAACAGGCGGGGACAACGGTGATCCGATGGCTAAAACGGGGGTAAAAGAGGGGTGGGCATTCCTCAGAAACAGATCTGGAGATATCTCTTTCTCTTCCTCACTCTTCCTCACGCAGGGACGAGACGATAAATCACAGCTAGCCGCTCTAGATCATCTTTCCAATTCTGGTGATATCTATTGCATTCCAAGATCATCACCGTCCCAAACTGCAAGTCGCAGGCACTGCCGCGATATCACCAAGAAAGAGACCCATTGTATAAAACGAGAAACTTAACACGCTAACAGAAAAAGAAGTAACGAATTGGGACGAACCAGGATGCAAAGTCTTGGATAGAACAAACCCAAAACAATGACGATGAATTTGCAAATACCGATGTAACTTACCTATTCTTTATGGCTTTAAAACGAGGGCCGCAGGGGAGGGGAAACTTGCGTGAGCTAAAGGTTTTTGGATTCGAATTTCGGGAAAAGTGCGGGATATATTAAATTTAAAGAAGGGCCAGGTGAGAGAGAGAGACGATATATCGTGAATGTCTGTACCTTACAGCGGTATACAGTGCTAACGCCAATGACGAAGGGTCTAAATCTGCCTGACAATAAGGCAAAGCTAACGAATATAAATAATAATGAAATTAAGTAATTAAATAAAAAAAGAGGAAAGAAGAAAAAGCACACAAAGAGAAAAAAGAATAGTTCGATATCAGATAAGATCCAGAGACTGTTCAGGATAGCTTTAAATTAGAGTAGAAGCTAGAAGAGATGTCCTGGAAAGTAAATTGCCATGGATTATATTTAAGTCTATTTCATTCTGGCAAATTTGCGAATCGAGAATAAAAAAAAATTAAAAAAATAGGAAAATTCTTCTTTCCCTTTCTTTCCTTCCTTCTTTCCCTTCCTCGCCCCTCACCATACATAATATGACCCGGTGTCCTCTACCATACGAGTTTTCTCTGATCTTCACGGGTTTAGCTACCCAGCCAAGCCAAGTTTAACAAAAAGCTAGGTTCAGGTATCCCCATGTCATGATTCCCCCCTCTCAAAAAAAAACAACCAGATGGCAGCTAACCAGCTAGCTTAAGCTTGCTTGTCTCGATATCGATGGCTGGTCACGCAGCATGCAAAATGTAAGGAATTCGCGGGTTCTAGCGAAGGGGGGAAAGGCCCTCTTTGGTTGGCTAGTACATCAGTGGAGACCCCATCATGGCCCCCGGCATCGAAAGAGGGGGGTCTATTCGCTGGCAGAAAAGGGCAAATGCCACCTGCCCAGACAAGGGCCAGGGCTCTCAGACCATGGTTTGTTCGTCGAGTCCGGGTCATTCGAATTCAAGTACTTACATCCTCTACAGACAAGCTAAGCACGAGCAAGCCATGCCAGCATGATCTGAGAATGGATCAAATACGGGATACACATGGACGTTGAAGATAAAAAAAGACCCCACGATCAGATATAATTATAGTATAGTAAGTATTCCCCCCTTTCAACTAATGACAATTGATATCATAGGAAAAACCACGATCCATGCAATTGCAATTGAAATCGAAATCGAGAAACTTCATGCGAAAAAACTCACTGGGCTGAACCCAAAACCAAGACCTCAACTTCCGGCTTTGGCACCAGAATGACGGCCCACGTGATGGATTAAAATTCCATCTTAGATCACGCTCGGGTGACCTTTGTATCACACACATACAAAGTGTTCAACCCTTTTTTCTTCTAAGCTTATAGGATTTAATTTAGCCTCCGAGCTATTATCAAGAAGAAGACTACGGAAAATTGGGAACGAATGTTAACAATCGATCCGGACCAAACGGCAAGATTTTTAATTTTTAATTTTTTTTTCCTTAGAGCAAGGCAGAAGTTGTCCGGAAACCACCCGAACGAACGAATTGCAGGAATTGAGGCGCTTCCCGTGCTACATGCTACATTTTTATACGTGCAGGTGCAGGTTCTGGGTCACAATGGACAACTGAAGCTCTCTCACTCGGTGTTATCGATAAGCAGAAACATCTCAAACCTCAAGACCTCAAGATATCAAAACCTCTATAAACCCACCTGAAACGTAATAAATAAATAATAGTAAATAAATAATAAAAGTATCCTACAAGGGTATTCTATTCCAACATCTACATCCACCATTGTAGAAATTCAAAACCTGCATCCTTTCCCGCCGTTTTGAATACTGAACAATCAACAGTGACGTTTTATTAAAAACTAAGCACTGGAAAGAAAGAAAGAAAAAAAAATCCCCAAGCTCCCATTCGTACCGAGCTATGACGTTTGCTTATGCACATAATTCCTTCTTTGCCATCTGTTGGGTACGAATATAGAATGTGTCAGGTGGTCCGTTCTGAAATCGTTAGACCGGTAAAAAAAAAGAAAGAAAGAAAGAAAGAAGAAGTTAAACACCAGCTAGTAGCTGTGGGAAAAAACGTGCCTGGAGTAGCTAGTAGAAGTCACTAATAAACTTTCTTTCCGTAGTCGTCTATAGCTAGCTCATGACGAAAGGACGCGGTCATATCTTTATAAACGAAATTACCAATACCGTGGAGCATAGCTTGCTATAAACCCATATCGAAGCTCCGAGGAGAATACCAAAGTAATGAATTAACAATATGAATTGAAGCCCCGCTAACTGAACTATTTAGTTAACTAATTTAAACCAAACATCTCTGCCCTTGCCAGTCTAGCTTCCTAACTTCTCAAAGAATTATAAAAAAAAAAAAGACTAGAAAAAAGATACCAATTGCCAGCATATGCGCATTCTTCCACCGGCTCGAAAAATGTCGAAATGTTACCAACTTAATTCTCTCTTCATCACTCCACGTCAAATATCCCAATTGGTCCACCTTCTTTCCCGTGCCGCGCTTGCATCGTGTGCCCTTCCCTTCCCCTTCCTTTTCATAGGAAAAAAAAGGTTTTTTTTTCGGCGGGGGGTGCAACTTAAGGACGGGTTTCCCAGAAAAGGGTCCTTGTCGACGGAATGAAAACCGAAGGGAAAAAGCTGTTCAAAAATGGACAAGGGTAAGGGCCCAGCTTTTGGATCTACTACTTCTTCTTCTTCTCTTACTCTCGAAATGCATTATGCAAGGCCTCTGCTTTTGGATGGGACAAAAAGAATACCGCCTTTTTGTGTAAAGCAATAAAGTAGAGTAATAGATGAAATAATTGAAATAGAAATAAATAAAAAGGAAAGCTTCCAAGGCTTCCTTCGCGCTTCCAGAAGGATTCCAGAGTATTTCCTTCTTCCCAAATCTAAAATCTTACTTTTATGTATGCGTCTATTGGAGGGGTGGTGGTCATATTGGAACTCAGGTGATTTCCATCAGGTCTCAGATATTTCCATCGTCGATTACCTTACCACCCCCCAAAGAACCCTTCGAACAAAAAAAAAAAAAAAAAAAAAAAAAAACCTGGGTATTGAGAAAGCTTTGATCTCCCTTCTCTCCCTTCCCTTTCCCTTTCGCTAGACTTCCTTCGAACCATGAACCCAGCTTAAGGAAGAAGAAAAAAAAATGTATAATTTTTTACTTTTTCTGTTCACAGATGGACCTCGTGATCGATTCTGATTTGGTCTACCGAACCAACCCCTCCGAAAAAATAAAGAAAAATAAGTGAATGAATGGACCCCGGTCTATTCTTTTTTCTTTCGAGGGAAAAAAGGGAACACGCCCTACAGGTCTTTGGTTAAGGCGATACACTGATATGAGTGCATAAAAGATGCTGCGACTCTCGTCATAGTATATTCCTTTCACTGCCGCTCAAGAAAATAAAACAGAAGAGTGAAGTCAAAATATAGAGAAAAGGACCCATTAAACCTCATAACCCCCCTCGGGAAAGTCATAGCTTTGAATCGATATCATATCATACCATACCATATCATATCCAGCTTTGTCCTTTTCAATCACAATGCATAAAAGGCAACTTGCAGTGCCTCAAACTGCAGGCCAGCCGGCTTAACTATCGTTCTGGATTCGTCGATTTTCGACAATATGAATCACGAAAGCCGGTTGATTCGTTGGAAGCTACCAAAAAAAAAAAGAAGAAGAAGAAGAAGTAGCGTGTGTACGACCATGTGACCCGCTTAATTGCTTTCGGCTGGGGAATGGCAGGCCAGGCAAGGCAAGGCAAGCAGAACATGCCTTTAAGCTTACTTACACGACCTCCAACAGCAAATAAACGAGTTTTTTTTTTTTTTTTTTTTCTTTCGCATAATTTTCCGAAGGGAAAAAGCCAGCCCACTGCTCTGAATCAATTCGAGGGCGGCCGGCCTTTGATTCAATTGGTTGGTTCGTGGTTTTCGTGTCTCTTCTTGTTGGTCGAATCGGCCATGCCTACATGTATCAGCGGTTGGCAATCGTTAGTAGAGAGCTCTATAGCTCACTTGCTATAGCTAGCTGTGGACTTTACGTTACTTACATGGTTAACGGCTGCTGTTCGAATGAAGAATCCCAGATCTTATCATCCCGCATCTACTGACATCAAACATCATAGTTTTTTTTTGCCTCCCACAAAAATTCTCTGTTGGCGCGCGTTATTAACCATTTCCGGGATTGAACACTCAAAGATCCATTCAGTTCCAATCGACGTAGTAGAATTAAAATTTTTTAGTTCATCAGCTGACGGGACCCGATTGAGGTAATCTTGGTTGGTTAATCGTATTTTTGTTCCAAAACGGCCCTTCTCCATGTCTAAGCTTCGGTTATCTTCCGGGGGGCTGGATAGTCCGCAGATTAGACAAAAATGGTATGGGGTTTACCAGAGTTTTGGGTATCTTAGTATCCAGTCACCAAGCATTTGGGAAACGTATACTTGTTTTTGAAGAGAGGTGGTGGTTGTGGTGGTGGTGGTGATCAAGAGGTAGCAATTGTTGGCGAGGCTGAGGAAATGCAAGGTCCAGCTGTTTTCGCCTCGAAAAGGACGTATCATGGTCGTTCTCGTGGCGCAAGGAACCCGTCGCCTCGAAGTTGTCTCGGAAGCTCAAAGACCGTTTTCCCTTTTGCATGATGTGCATACATACATACATACATCCTTATGTAAAGTATGTATGTATGACTTTGACGCACGTCCCACGAGGAAAGAAGAAGAACAAGTAGAAGAAAATGACCTTGTCGTAGAAAAAAAGAGTTGAAATGGTAGCCGTGCACTATAATACATGAGGGTGATAGAACCGCAAAAGAGCCATACACAAAAAGTCCTCCTGACCACATAACACGGCCCGTTCCATCTCGCAGTAACACTCCCCTGCTCGCCCTGATAACCAGCTTTTTAACGTTAACAATAGGGAAGGTAGGGAGGAAGGATTAACATCAGTCGCATCGCAGATGTAGACACACACTCAACCCAAATATAGAACCTCTACCATACAATAACATGTATGTATGTCATGGTGAATAAATAAAATAAAAAGAAAATAAGAGGGAATTATGTACAAACGGTGATGGTATTTATAGATCTGAGGGTGCGGATGTGGTGTTGTATGTATGTGTGTATGTACCTGATCACAAGAGGGAGGGGCTTACAAGTGACTATCGGTGGCGATTGGGGGGGAAGACGTGTTATGTTACTCAAAAGGAGAATCATAGGGAATATCTGGCATATTCCGCAATTCTAGAACGGAATCGATATCGACGGAGCGTTCGGCTGCTGCTGTTGCTCCATAACTTCCTCTGAAGCATTCTCGATTGATACCGATAGCCCGACCTTGGCGGTGCTCTGTAAACGAGTTTCTCAAAAGTTAGTCAACCATGTTTTCTGACATTGGTGATACCTTCTGCAGGATCCCGCGAAATGAAACGGCGAAACAGTAGTACGAACCTTATAGTGATCCATCTCTCCGGAAAACGCTAACGTGACCATGGGTGCAACTCTTCGTTCTAGATGGACCCCCAATTTACCGCTTGTGTCGACCTGTGCCCTCAAACTAGATTGTCTGAAATCGTACTTGGCGCCAATTGTGGTAATCCCCTCTCCTGCAAAGACACCGGGTCTAACCGGGGCAACCTTGAGGACGCTCTCGACACCAGCCTCAACCCTCTCCGCCAACTTTCTCCAGTAGGTCATCTGGAGAGCACCGGCAGCCTGCAGGCCAGCACTGGCAACCCATCCCGAGCCTTGGTATCGGGCAACGTATGAAACCAGAGCCTCGGGAGATGCAGCCATCGATTGTCTCTGCCAGACAGTTTCCAGACCAAGCGAGAGTGATTTTGTGACGGATTGAAGGTATTGACCGATAACGATTCCGGTGAGTCCTCCATCGAGAACGCTAGGGTTGAAAGCCTTGATGGAAGCCGTGAAATCCTTTCCGACGTAATCTTGGTCGAGCTGCAACATGGCCTGCGAGGATCCGGGCGCTACTTGAACGTTCGATCGCGTGACCGATTTGGGTGACCATCTGTAGTTGAATCGGGCAGAAAGTTGGCCTTCATTGTCGAGGTTTGCTTGGAGGAAAGTCTGCAGAAATCAAGGGAAAAAGAATGATATTAGCCAATCGCCTATTGTGACAGTTTAATTGAATTTGAACAGAGCTATACACACCTTGTTTGTTCCGAAGAGAGCAGAGAGGTTGTATGGTGGTAAAGCTCCTGGTCCACCAGCACCCATGGAAAACGAATGTGAAACCTGGAATAGCGGAGCAATGCCGAAGATCTTTGCAGTATCTGCTCTTAATCCGGTGAACTGCAGGTTGGTCAAGAAGACACCCTTGGTAAGCTCGGATGAAACATTCTCGAATGTCCCGGGATTAGGTAATTCGAGAGCGTCCCGTTTAGCAGAGAGCGAAGAAACACCATCATTGAATAGCGAAACGAGAGGATTCTGGCCTAGCCAGTTGAGTTGGTCTTCGGCGACTTTGTCCATTGTGAAGAGATGACTTGTCGGCTACCGACGAGAGAAAGGTGGGGGTTTCGGGATCGGGCCGTTGGAGGGGCTCGGAGGGGAAGACGTGAAGAGAGAAAGGCGTGAAGAGTAAAGCCTGGAGATGCTGCTAACCGTGCACGGTAAGGGAGGGTACAGAGCAGGCGATGGGTTCAGCAGGGGGGTTGAAGGCGGTGAAGCCAATGACGGTGGTTGATGAGAAGAGTGGTGATGTCGATATATCGGAGCGTCAAGCAAGAAATTTTGGGCTTGAAATTTTTCGCAGCAACAAAACGCCAAGCAACGTCACCAACATCGGTCCCTGCAACCTCCGCGGCTATCGCGGTTAATTACCACGACACTATCGATAACAGCCACCATTCGCATTGAATTCCTTCGGTTCCTACTAGGTACTACTGTAGCTATTAGCTACCGTACTAGCTCATAGGCTCTGCTTGTGCCTATAGTACGTATTGCGTTAACACGTATAAGGTCCTACTAGAGCTCAGAGTGCCGGATATAGGCTGAGGGCCGGTCAAGTACTGGTACCGAGGACTGAGACTATAGTATACAACTTAACTGCTTGATTATATATACCATCTTGATACACGATATCATATTGTATATAGGACAGGTATTTGAGTACTCGATTACATGATACATACGAGCATGGCCTACTATCCCTCGAGGTAATATATACTTGGACTTGATTAAACAGTCCAACCGAACTCGTCAACATGGATGTCAGCAGTCAAAGCACGTCTCCACAGCCAATTGGTAATAGCACTTCCACCTCAGATCATGCCACTTCTACAGTCGTACCGGCTGGTCTGCCCGCTTCCGCTGGTCCAGTGAACAAAGAAGATCCCGTGCCACCGCTGGTTTGGTTGGTAAGTCTTTATATCAGTTCAATCTAATGTGATCCTATCATAACCTATCACGTCGTTTCTCTACCCATGTATGCTGTATTGATGTACTCCACTATGGGCTGATAGTCGTTACTGCCGTCCTTTTCTTTCTCTCTCTCGCAAGATCTAAAACAAGAACATCTCACGGGATATCTGATAGCGGGTTAGATTGATTGGAAGAAGAAGAATATGTTAATTTTGTCTGTTGCATTTTGCATCTTGATCATATGAACAAATATATCTGCACCCGCCGCGCGATATCCACATCATTGTCCCGTTTCACATCTCTAACTCCGTCTTCGAATATAATCTTATACTGTACGATCTAGATATTCGGCGCCACCGGTCATCTCGGACGTACAGTCTCCGGTATTGCTCTAGCCAAAAACGATCTCGTCATCCACGTTGGCAAAACTGGTGCCGACGAGCAAAACCCACCACCTTCAAACCCAAACAGTTTCTTCACTCTTTGCGATGTCAGGGACCGGGAGAGTGTTTCCAGAACTTTCGATGTGGCCCTAAATGTATGGGGTAGAATAGATGTCGTGGTAAAGTATGATATCTACTCGCATAACTTTCTTTTTCTTTGTGTGAGAGGTTGGATTGAAGATTGAGGAGTATAAGAACGAACGTAACAGCATGCTAATTACCATTGGGTTCTTGTTAATAGCTGCGCCGGTTACGGGATCATCGGCGCATGTGAAGACCAGGATGAATACGAGATTCGTAATCAGATGGATACCAATTTCATGGGTGTGTTCAATATTATGCATCTGACGATCCCGTACTTTCGGAAGCGAAAGGAAGGGAGATATATCATATTTTCTTCGACATCTGGTTTCTTAGGGTTACCAGGATTGGGAGGTATAGTATCTATATCTATTCATGTTGCATAAATGCACTCCAAAAAGCCAGGAGCTTGAAGATTGACCAGCGAGTTTAGGATATTGCGGATCGAAATGGGCGGTTGAAGGGTTTGTGGAATCCTTGATGTATGAACTGGAACCGTCGAATGTCAAGGTCTCGCTTGTTATCGCGGGGTTAGCGAAGCGTGATGAGTATGCAGGCCACTCTGCGAGAGAACAGTGAGGAGAACTTGCTGACAGATTGAAAGGCCGACTCAAGATACTCATGGCCAGATACCGAACTGGGCCCACTTTCTGATAACAACCCCTTCACCGCCGTACGCAGGTGTGACTTCGCCAGCGAATCATGCTCGGAGAATGGTGCAATGGATACAGGATAAGCAAATAACCAGCGGACTGAAAGTTGCGGAGATGGTTTGGGAGGTAAGATGTGACCGTAAGCCTCATACATTATGTATAAATTGATTACTAACCAGAACATGAAGCTTGCACATTGTCAAAATCCGCCGCTTAGACTGCTTCTTGGACAACATGCCGTCGAATCGATGCGTGATAGACTTCGGTTCACGCTTGAAGAAATTGAAGACTGGAAGCACTTGTACAGCCTGGATGACTCTGATATCCAGAACCAAAACGATGGGCAGGAGGATGGTGGCGAGATGGAGGATGTGGTAATGTCCACACGGGAAGACGATGACGATTCCAAGTAAATTGGTACTCTAAGTTCGGTCTTGTATCCTAGGTGGTCTTCATGATGTTTCAAAGTACTCTGTATTCGTTTATTGTGTAGCCCACTCAACCGCCGTGTAGAGTAGATACAAATAATATCGTATCTTTGGGCTGAAGTACATATTCTCCTTCGCCTTCTAGTTCCCAATCCGCATCGTTGATAAGAACCAGAATCCCGGCCCGCCTGTTATCCAATCATGTCAGCTTCCGTTCTCTCGTAAATATAACGTAACATATCTGCAATTGTTATTGGATGATTCGTACACAGTGCCATTTATTTCGAACATCTCTCTCCTGGTATCTTTCATTTCGTGGACGCAGAGATAATTAACTAGATAGTTGATATTGGCAGCATCGCCATCATTCATCTTCGCAGGAAGATTGATGTTCAACTTCTTCTCATTATCGAAGAGGAGTTCGAGGCCGCCACTAAATCAACAGATCCATATCCCACATGTTAGCTTTGGTTTCCAGTCCAACCGGTTCGAGACCTCTTAAACTTACGCTAGCTCAACTGTTATCGGTATTGTATCTGCAGACATTGTGCTGTCGAAGCTAAGCTATGTCATGAAGCTTGAAGAGTTGTGGTTAATGTCAGGTTGAGTTCCCCACAACCAAGTGTGGAAGGGTGCACTGCATTGCAGGGGAAGGCCATCCCGCCCCGAATTTTTCGGTGACGAACATTGCAGCCAAACGCGTCTCATCTTCTCCTTCCACCCCGAAACCAACCAACCTTCTTCAATTCTCATCTCCACATACGAACACGCACATATCAACGACACTCACTCGAGTCCGAACACTCACAGATTATCTCGACTCCTTATCCTTTCTACCGTTCTTTAAACTTTTATTGCAAATAAATCCGACAAATATGGTCGACCGTGGCGGCAGGTACGAACGGGACAACCGGGACAATCGAGACAATCGAGAACGGGACAGAGGCGGATATCGCGACCAGGGACGCCCACAGCACTTTAAGAAAAGACGCTATCAAGGTATGGCCTAAGATCTATATTCCTATTCTTCATCCTCGGTTTCGATTTTATACCGAGCACACAATCCCACGTGGAACGACCGTAAAGACTAACGCTGTCTTGATATCCAGATGACGATGAGCGCGACTACCGACAGCAGAGGCCTCGTTACGAGGATCCAATGGTCAGGCTCAGAAAGGATGTCCTAGCTATCGCGGAGTCTGTACGTTAAACCTGGTTGTTGTTTACTTGCTTTAGGAAGCTAACGTCTTTTATAGCCTCTTATTAAGGTGGAGGACTCAATCCGGTCGATTGCAAAGTCACTGTCGGCCCATTGGGACCACGAGGCTATCCGTAAAGGATTCGTCACTTTGATCAAAACACTGTATGCACCATCACCGCAACCGTCACTACCGACTCTCCGGAACTACCGAAATTTGACAAACTAACATTGGTCTCTAGCGTCGTGGAACAACCGTTCAAAATCCCCTTCGTCGCCGCTATCGTCCTCTGCGCCAATGCTCAAAAGCACGAAATCGGAAAGCTGGTCCTCGATGAATTCGCTGCCCAGTTACAGCAATATCTTGACAAATGCGAATGGCGGAACTTCAAACTTACTCTGAGATTCATGGGATCTGTGTCCTGCATGCTGGATGGCGAGGGAGTTGCGACCTTGCTTAATGACTTGGCCAACCTTACCGGTGATCTGGCTGCTGAAGGAGGGAGCAGTGGACTTTCCGAAGAATTATCATTTGTCATTCTTATTACGATTCCTTACATTTTGACTGCTGCGCCTGGTGGTATCACGGAAGAGTTTTTGACGACCTTGATTGAGCGGTTGGAGGGCATGCAAGTGCCATCTGCCGTCGAACCTCTTCTTTCACCATACAGTGGTCCGAATGCGCCGTATCCTCCTATGAATGTCAGTGTGCACTTAACTCGGTATCTAATACAAACGCTGACCTGTGGTTTAGAATACGACCCTTCTTTTGAATGCTCTTAAAGACGAAGCCGCCTCCGGGTTCAAATTCGAGATTCTCGCCCGCCCCTGGGAACCTTTCCTTGCTGAGCTAGAAGCCGCCACCAAACATTTCTTCCCCACGATCACTATGCCAACAGCTCTCGAAGGCGGTACTATATTCCCCAAGGTTTACTTTTCAGTCTTCCAAGGTGCCGTCCACGAAACCGTTCCACTACATACATCTATCACTTCCTCTATCCTCCGCGATTCAATCGGTGACACAATCGGTCTCCTCGACTTCAACCGCATTGCATGTGCCAGATTCCTCATCGACGTCGATTGCTACTTCGCACCTAACGCATTTCTTAAACGTGCGACTCCATTCGATAAGATCCCGGAGGTTTCTGAAGGAAAGTCGACCTGGAAGCCGGAAGACGTCTGTGTTGATGCTATTTTCACGAATATTTTCCAGCTACCGCAGCCAGAGCATAAATTGGTTTATTACCATGCTACCTTGACTGAAGTCTGCAAATTGGCACCTCAGGCGGTTGCGCCATCGCTCGGAAGAGCCATCCGTTACTTGTATAGGAACCTAGAAAGTATGGATGTAGAATTGAGGTACAGGTTTATCGACTGGTTCGCTCACCATTTGAGTAACTTTGGGTACACCTGGAAGTGGACGGAGTGGTAAGTTTAATACTATCCCCGCAGAAAAGAGGTTTAGAATCAAGTATATTAATTTGAAAAACTTATTAGGATCCCCGACCTCGAATTGTCTAAGGTCCACCCACGCCGCTCATTTATCCAAGAAGCTGTCGAAAAAGAAATCCGTCTAAGCTTCGCCAACAGGGTCAAATCCACCCTTCCGGAACAATACAGCGAATTAGTCCCCGAAGACAAAGAAAAGGAACTACCCGACTTCAAGTTTGAATCCGACGACATCGCTTTCCCCGAGGAAGGGAAACAGCTATTGAACCTCATTCGCCAGAAAGCACCAAACGAAGAAGTCGACACCCTTATGAATGCCATTACCGATGCTGCAAACAACAAGGGATTGCCGGATCCTTCCAAATACGCGAGAGATATGTACATGACCTGCATCTGTCATATTGGAGCGAAGAGCTTGAGTCACGTTTTGAGCTGTATCGAAAGATGCAAAGATAAGCTTACACAACTGGGTCAAGAGTCTTCGCAAGCTCAAAGACAGATCGTGGGAACGGTGATGAGATATTGGGCTGATCAACCTGGTATCGGAGCTAATGTCATTGACAAGCTTTTGAATTACTCGATTTTAACGCCATTATCTGTTATCGAATGGGTTATCCTTGACGCTGGTGGGGAGGCATTACCTAGGGGACACGCATGGGAGATGGTGAATACTACGACTAGAAAAGTTGTTTTGAGAACCAGGAATTTGGCGAGTGCTAGAGGGGAGGATTTGCCGGAGGAACAGATTGCGATTGCGGAACAACAGCATGAAGTTGCGAAGGCGGAACAGGCGGAGTTGTTTAAGGTTGTTATGGAGGGGCTTGGGAAGTATGAAGATGGAGGGGTTGTGGTTGGGAAGGAAGGGACTAGTGGGGAGGATGTGGAGTTGTTGAAGTGGTGGGCTGCTAGTTGGTTGAGGGCTTTGAAGAGGCAGAGGGATATCGAAGAGGCAGAGGAGGCGATGAGGGTTAGTTTGGGATCTGGGGCTGGGGCTATGGATGAGGATGGAGACGAGGAGAAGGAAGGAGAGGATGAGAATGCTATGGATGAGGAGGAGGCGTAGATGCAACTATCGAAAGAGCATAGGGTGATGTATCATTTAACCTGTCACTGGAATCCTTAACTGGTCTGTTATAGTGATGGATTGAGGGGATCGGTAACATGGATTGGGATGTGATATGGAGATTTTACAGAAGTGTAATTTTAGTCGTGGTTTTTGTTTCTTTTATAACATGGCAGATATTGTCGACTTAATTCCAATCAACTATGAAGTTAACGATTGTTGTTTTATGATAGATAGATTTCATACTTTTCGAGTTCAGTTTAATGCATCAATTCAATTACAGTTTTGAAACCCTTGAGGAGGAGTATAGAACTCGAGTCGAGGAGGCCTTTGAAGCTTTGATATCGATATCTCTTTCATGTTATACTACCTACTACTACTACTACTATACAGCGAATGTAGAGCCGTCTCTCGACAGGAATAATAGAATACAATTGGAAGAAAAATAAACATGTCGAATACAGTAATTTCTCTTCTGTCCTATACACACTTTCCATTCCACACACATGCATGAATGCCATAAAAACATAGTCTCGAGACTAATGAAGACATCAATCAAAAAAAAAAAAAAAAGAAAAAGAAACGGAGGGGGTGAAGGAAGGAAGGAAGGAAGGATAGTAGTACAACAGCGATTCCAGCGTAAGAAGGACGATCAGAGGGAGAAAGTAGAAGAAATGAAGACATAGACGCCATTGAGAAAAAAATGTAACTCCACCGGTTTTTGTTTGACGCCTGGATGATAAAATAATAATGCGATATGCGAGTGAAGAAGAAGAAGCAGAGGAGGAGGAGGAGAGGGAACGAGAGAGAGAGAGAGGTATGTATAATTACTCTCGAATATTCGGGTCGTCGTAAGTCAAGATAATTGACTTCCAACAATTCCCCAGGTTTTCTTATTCCAGGAGAAGAAAAAGAAGAAGAAATTAACCCTCAGCACAAGTTTTATAGAAAAAACCCAAGCAGAAAGACTGAATAACCCCCCTTAACCCAACCCTCCAAAAGCGCCTCTAATCCTCCTAGCCAACTGAATATCCTTCTGCATGATCGTAACCCTCTTAGCATGAATAGCGCACAAATTCGCATCCTCAAACAGATGTACCATGAACGCCTCCGCCGCCTCCTGAAGTGCCAACAGAGCCTGACTTTGCCACCTCATACTCTCATTCGACCTTTGAAACTGAGTATTCACGATATCTATCTGATCCGAACAGATCTCTCGGACTAATCTGGAAAACGGTAGTTTGCGAAGCAGAAGGTCGGTGGATTTTTGATACTTCCGGATTTCGCGGAGGGCTACGGTTCCTGGTTTGAATTTGTGGGTTTTGCGGGGAGGGAGGGGGTCGCCGGCTATAATATATTCGGTTTTTATTAGTTAATTATGTTCTTTGTTGGTAGTGAGCGGTGGTAGTATAGTTGTTGGTGGAGAGGAACTTACGTTGAACACCAGCTGAGGACCGACGTTTGCCGCCGACGGTTTTGGAACCTATCGATGGCCTCTTTACGGCCATCTTTGTGGGGGCCATGGTTGATAGGAATGTGGATGCGCGATTCGAGGAGGGTTGGATTAGATATTGCTGTGTGTGGGTAGGGGTATGATCCCAGGGGGGGGTGGGAATGTAGGTCGAGTATAAACTCCTATTTCTATCTCCTTCTTTCCCTTTCAAATTGTCGACCCGTTTCGAGTATTTTGTGATGGAAGGGGGAAAGGTATGAACTACGGGATAAAATGTAGTTTTTACTGCGATTCAAGAGTGAATATAATAAGAGTCGAATCGAGGTTCCTTTGTAAGGGAAGTTGGATGTTGAAGAAGTGAGGGGGGTTTGAAGGAGTTTGATATAAAACTAGGTCTAGATTTCCCTTGACAACGAGGAATAAACAATAGGTGATGATACTCGAGTAGAAGAGAGTAGCTCTTAACAAAAAAAAAAGAACTCGAAGGATGGAGATATTCAGAGATGATTGAAGCACAGCGAAGTAGAAGGAAAGAGGAAGAAGAAGAAGAAGAAGAGAGAAGAAGAAAGAGCTGTTGGAAATAAGAAGTTCCAAGTTATATCAAAGGGAGAGAGATTCAATCAAAGTGCCAATATTGGAATGGCTGGGACGCGTTGACACCACGAAGAGGGGCAACACATTTTCGGCGTTTTTGTCGCGTGGGATTTTCCTATTTTGGGAAGTTATTCCCCTGTCAAACACTCAACGCGTCAACACGTCAACACGTCAACACCTTTTAAGTGGTTCTTGGCATTTTTACATCGTTAGCTTTAGTCCCAACCGCTCTCTTGCCTCCTCGACACCCCCTTGTGACCTCTTTATCATACACCCAAATACTTTCTTTAACTAAAATGGACCTCCTCAAAGGTCCAATCCGCGAAGGCAGTCGGTAAGTCCCCTCTTCACCACCTCTTCCTCCCAAATCCCGACTGACAAATACCAACCATCAGCGGCGGCCGCGACTTCAAATGGTCTGACGTCAAAGACTCCAAAGACCGCGAATACTACCTCGGCGTCTCCGTGAAAGCTCCTACAGGGCGCTGGCAACAAAACCGTGATATCCAATGGTACTCCCGCGACCAATCACAATCCTCTGCAGAAGCCGAAGCTCTACGACGTGAACAAAGACTAGAAGAAATTAGAAAGATAAAGGAAGCGGAGAATGATGCGCTAAGCGCTGCTTTGGGGTTTCAAGTCGTTAGGAGGGTTGATGATGGTGCTGGTGGGTTGAGTCAGGGTGAGGTTGATAGGGCTATTAAAGAAGCTGGAGCGGGAGTTGATGAACGTGAGGAAACGGGGAATGAGAAGGGGATTGGGTTTGGAAGGATTGGGTTGGCGGCTTTGGGAGGTGCTGGTGGAGGGGATAGAGAGGTTATGGCTGGGAATAGTGCGAAAGATGATAGTGAGGTCAAGTGGAGACCTGCACCTGCACCATCGAGAGAGGCCGATAAGAGGGATAGTAGAGACGATAGACGGAGGAGAGATGACCGTGAGAAATCATCGAGACATCGTCATCGGTCGAGGTCGAAGGGCAGAGATAGAGAGAAAGACAGAGAAAGACATCGACGACACCGTTCAAGGTCAAGGTCAAGGTCTAGAGACCGTGAGAGAAGACATGAAAGCGACAGGCGACGAAGAGATCAATCCAGATCTCCGCGTAGACACGACGACCGCAGAGACAGGAGAGATCACGATAGACGAGATCGAGATCGAGACGACCGACGACGACGCTGATTAACATCGGTACCACATTTCACCTACTATTTTTGCATAACCTTTAGCATTTACACCGGCGTCCAGGCGTTCCTTCATATTCTCTTCCAAAAAAAAAAATGTATATTATCATATTCAGAGCATTTTTTCAGAACACCGCTATGCTCGCTATACCAATAATTTATAACTCATCATGCCCTGGTACAGGAATGACCTCCACCGTCTCAGGCAAAGCCATGATATTAACCACCAAAGAAGTCCACCCCAAAAAGTGCTGCACTCCCTTCCCATTTCCTTTCTCTTGCTCATACTGTTCCCATGCAAATCCTGTCTCTTCCCATACTCTGAACACATTATTAACCACATTCTTCCTAAGCTCAGTGTATAGCTTTGCAGCCTTCTGCTGGTTAGGTCCTTTAACCGATCCATATTCCTAAAACAATTATACCACATTAGCTCTCCCATATCCTGATTTCACTATAAATATGGTAATCTTACCTTCAACCTCAAAATCGCCAAATAATTCATATTAATCCACACAGGACCCCTCCAATAATTATCCCCTTTGCCATAAAACTCATCTTGGCGACTCAAACTCCTTATCCCAAAAGGACTCCACAATTGTTCCTCATCTCCAATTATTTCCAAAAGACTCTTCAGCTTATCGTCATCCCTCACTAATCCCAACAAAAACGGGAAAATAGAAACATATCCAACATGGCAGACGTGTGTATTCTCTTCGAATGTATCAACTGTTGCATCGCAATAACACCCGGCTTCTTTGTTCCAATGGAGATCGTCGATGTTGTGGAGTATAGCTTCTTCGTGCTTTCCGTATTCTCGGGCGTCCTCGGTTTCTGAGAGGGCAATTGCGATGTTCTTCATCAGACGAGCGGAGAATCCCATCCAGCTTATCAAATCGACATGGAGTTCGCTTGGATGTGGTGGTTCAGCCCGTGGATAGTCGTCAATGCCACTGGTGAGACAGTAACCCGGAGCCCTTCCTCTCCATCTATATCCTTCCTTCATGGAGAAAGCAGTCCTATCATACCCTCTAATATCCCCAGCCTGAGTATCTCTGAACCAATAATACTGTCTCCTCAACAACGGATAAATATTCTTCAAGTAACTTTCCGCAGAGGTCAAGATGGCATGGGGGATTCCATCACCTCCAAACTCCGACATTTGTTCCATGATTTGTGAGAGTTCACCAGTTAGATTTGGATAGTTTGTCGTTGATGACCACTTTTCGATGAATCTGGTGAGGACTAGAAGAAGGGTTGGAGGATTTGCGTAGTGTGGGTATTGGGTTTGAAATTCTTTGGGAACTTTAGAACGGGCTTCTTCGCCTAGGATTTGTTCGCGGGCTATCCAGCCGTCGGCGTCCATTAAGTTGAACCAACTGCGGACGATTTCCATGCTATGTGTGTTCTGTTAGACAGATCTCTTCACTTGAGTAAAGTATAGAAGGGATATGAACATACGCAACATCAACATCCCACTCGATAATCGGCAACAAATGAAACCCTTCATCCCATAAGAATCCACGTGGGAAGAATTGTCGACTAGGAACTGAAGTATATAAGGTCGTAGGACCCTCCAATTGTCCCAAACTTTTCTCACGGTTAGCCTTCGCGGGTTCCCAAAACCCCTCTTCGTCCTCGGGATACTCGGAGCGGTCGACTATAGAAGTGCCGTGGAAGTATCCAATACCACCGAGGAGGTTAGAGAAAAGATCCTTAGCGAAGTTGGCGTATTTGGGGGTATCAAATGGGGCGTAGCGTTTAAAGGTTTTGGAGAATCGGGTATTGAATGATTCAGTGTTTTCTTGGATCTTTTCAGTGAGGATTTTTGCTTTGATACTTGTTAGTATTAGGATCTGGATATTGATAGTGTTAGGAGGGGTCCTACATGTCATAGTTTTCGCAGCAGAATCCGAGGAGAACAGAATATCAAACTATAGCAGATATCAGTGCTTGAACACGGGCGACAAGTTAAATTCAACTTCAATTGCATACATACCTCAAATGCTCCCTCATAAACTCTCTGCACTAAATGAACATTCCCATCTTGTCCTTCCTCAGCATACTTTGGCGCAAACGTAAGAGCCTGCCACGAAGGTGGTAAATTCTCAGCTCCGAACTTCTCCATAAGCTTGTCGAATCGACCTTTTAGCTCCGCAAATATGATGTCTATTCACACTATTAACCTTCTCTGGTCTCTTCTTATACAAAGGTTGACGTTTCCAAGGAACTTACTTTTAACCCGCCAGATATGTTCAGCAGGATAGCTCCCCACACGGTACAAACTCCGCGAAATATCAGCTTCACCGTCGAGACCATCCAGCCTGGAATCCAACTGCGTCGGGCCGCTGTTGGTAGCCGGGCCTTCGGTGACTTCGATGTGGAATTCATCAAGGCCTTCGATGTTTCCCCTGAGGCTTACAGTTCCTTTGAGACCCTATTTTACTCTTATATTAGCCTCGTTCTTTCCCTATATATTTGATATAGATGTATGAAATACCGCTAGATCCGGTTCATTCTCCAATAACAATTCACCATCCTCATCTTCGTTTGTGGCCCAAAAGAAGACTGTAGATCTAAGAGTCTTGGGTGCTATTCATTTTGTTTAACATCACCTTCCCAAATCTAAAAAATGGGCATAGACATACCATTGTCTCTCGGCTTGCCTTTAACTCTAGCACCCCAGTTACCACCTATCGAAACAGTTAGTAAATAACGTTTGATGAACATAAATCAATGAGGGGATAGAAGAGATATATACCATTTCTTCCACCAGGGACTTTAACCAATTCAATTTCTATATCGATGAAATTGGCTTGATCGTGAATAACCTGTTTCCCACCGGTTCTAACATCATACTCTACCCATCCATAACCTTTCATATCATCGCTTTGTTCGCATGTATGTCTAATGGCTACATCCGCCAAAATCAAAAACTCAAAGTTAACAAAAAAAAACTCCACTTCAAGGATTCAAAAAAATCATAACGGTATAGAAACGAATTGATATAAGACGAGTATAGGGAGAGGGAAGAGATACACTTTTGCGCTCCAGGATAAGTATCCAAATTCCCCCAAACAAGTCCAACACTCAAACTCTTTGGAATCCGAGGCCTCATGCCGAAATACAAACTGGGATTGTAAGGACCCCATAGTAAAGACTGATTCGATACGCGCTGGATTTCGTTCGCGAGAATCGTTTGGTCTGCAGCTGCTGCAGCGACGGTGGTGGTCGTGCTGGCGCTCCACAGAAGGGATACCAGTAAGCCTGGTATATACATCCTTTTCTTTTTTTAATATTTTTTATTTTGGAATTATATGTAAGTAGGTACTAGAGCGATGATGATGGTTTGGACCTGCCAGTTGGAAATGGATTGGTATTGGTTAGTCAATTGGAGCTCTCTCTAGAGCTTAGTCCTTCCCTTGCGAGGTCTGGATTGGTATTGCATGAGAGCCAGAGGAAGATGCGTTTGGCCAGGTAGACGACTTTATAGGTCAACCATCCTTGCTTGTTTGGCTGCATTGAGGTTTTGGATGGACGCACAACGCAGTTTTGACAACAGGGTGCCTTTCTTACACTATTTAGCCTAGAAGACTCGAAGTCTGTATTATGGATTAAAGATCTTAGGATGTTATCTATGATCATGAGGTTTTGGAGTATGTAAATTGATGTAGTTTGTATATGATGCTATGATTGTCTGTTACTACCGGGCTTTTCGCTAAGAGATTCATCATGTATTAAAGAACGTACGACACCCGGTCTGATATATTACATCCATATAGCTTGACAGCCACAGTTTCTTGGACTGTTGATAGTAGCTCTTTTGTCTTTAGACTTGTATTCGATTATGCATTCATGTGAGGTACTTATGATGGGTATATATGCATAAACCCCATCTCTTAATCAGGAATAGGCGATAACGCTCTGTTGAAGCCTCCGGCACGGTTCCTACAAGATGTTAGTATTCATGACCAACGAAAACATGGCATTAAACCATGAATGAATAGACGGAAAGAGGAGGGTAGGGGGGATACGAACATGTACTGCCTATACTCCGCCTTTCTCTCAATCTTAACACCACCAGCATTATTCCCCTCCACCTTCTTCCCTTTCGTGGTCCCAAATCCTCCAAAACCCATCATAGCCATCATGGCATCTTCTCCATCATCATCGCCACCGTTCATTTCTACATCATCTTCACGTTTCGATCTACTACTTTGTTTGCTGTTACCGTTTCGGTGTGGAGGTGAACGGTGACGTTTGGATGTAGGGGGTGAATGTGACCGAGAACGTGAACGAGAACGGGAGTCGCGACGTTTTCGATAGCGATCACGGGAACGACTTCTGTCTCTTTCTCTTTCTCGTTCTCGTTCTTTAGTAGGAGGGGAGCGAGAGCGATAACGACGCTTTGAGTCGGTTTCTTGGTAGCGGTGGGACCGGTCAGATCTTTTGCGATAGTCTATGTTTCCTCTACAATTAGTATCATCTGTTTATATAAGAGAATAAATAGGTGTAGGTGTTTGGGAAAGTACCATCAGGACTTCTTGACCGTCGCCGTCTGTCGTTTCCATCACGCTGGTCTCTCTTAGAGTCATTGGCGACAGGAGACCGACTTCGGCGACGGGAGTAATGTGGAGAATCTTGGGCTCTGTGACGTTCGTCTCTTCTGTCATTGTAGTAGTCGCGATTACCGCCTCCACCGCCTCCTCCGCCTCCTCCGCCTGGACCTCGTCGGTTGTCTCGTTTCCTCCGGTCCATGGCTGGTAGATGTGTAGTTGTGAGTCGCGTGGCCGGCTAGTCGCAGATGATGTCGGTGTGTCGCGAATGATTTCGATGGAATGTAGTATTAGATTCGAATGCTTCGATTGGAAATTACTGCAATAGCGACGACTTCCCGGTAGCTATTAGGTTTTAATAGTATATGTAGTTGAAGCTGAAGATGTGACTGGTGATGTCAGGTTGGAAGTTGAATGAAGATGAGATGAAACCAAAAATGCGGCTGTGGTTGCTCTAAGTTGATGCGCCGCCACCAAACCCAGCCATCCTTCGCTCCATCATCCGGATCCATCATATCCTCCATCTTGTCCTTATTCTCCGACATCGTCCTCCCCGCAGTGAAACCACCGTAAGGAAACATCTCACCCCTCTATCGCTATCATATCGCTAAATATCTTTAACTTTATAAAGTATTATACAAGCAGGAACTCCAGGCGGGTTTTCTATTCTCACAACTCCGACCGAGTACATTATACGTCCAACTCCATACACCCCGAGCCTCGTCGTCATCACTTATCACTCTTCATCATGGAGTCGCGGTTATTCCGGTTCCCACTCCCAACACTCCCATCTGCTCAGACCCTTCGAGTATTCGGTGTCTACTCCTCCGGTGGATTAGTACGTTATTTCCTCCCGTCTTCCGGACCTTTTAGTTCGGATTTAAAGCGACAGAACACCCCCCTCCTCCCTCCCTACATTTAGAGGTACTATTCGAGAACATAAATTAATACTTTGGATACATAAAGTTCGCTCTAGGAATCTGGTTCTTCTTGGACGCCGCTATCTTCAGCAAATATGCCAATCCTGGGACGGTACATGTCCAGTTCGTGGACTGGATTCCATCGATCTGTAGTGTTTTGGGAATGATCGTGTATGTCACACACTCCCTCTTACCATTACAACCTACGAGAAAAAGTATTAATAGAAATGGGGGGCGGTTTATAGTATCAACTCGATCGAAAAGGCACGGTTGTCGGCTGAATCGTTCTCGTTCTCTGGAAGTAATGATGCATGGAAGGCACGACTGGTTCTATTCCTTGGGTTTGCATTGATGGCTGGCGGACTTGCTGGGTCTGTGGTATGTATTACCATAACACTTTCATAATATTTACACTATACTGTGAATAGTGCCACTGGTTGCAGTGGGGGCGGTGAGTGAACAGTGACTAATATTTTTATACCGCTATAGTGTGTTCTGGTGCTTAAATATGTCGTACCTGAGTACCCGTTCCCGACACTCTACTTTGGAATCGCCAACGTAGTTGCTAATTCCTTGATTATGCTGAGGTACTTCCCTTTCTCTCCCTTCCTTCTCTTTCATAGTAAATATGGTTTTAAAAATCAAACATGAGGATTGGAAAACTAATGCTGTGATATCTAAATGTAGCACGGTGGTGTTATGGGTGTCCCAGAACTTCGAGGACGAGTATAACTACAGCTTAGCCCTGTAAAAGAGGAAAACAGAAAAGGGAAGGGAATAGAAGCTTATACGTTTTTCCCTGGTTTTCCATCAGATAGTTAAACTTCAAACTCCGATCGTCGTCGATATCATCATCACCATCGTTCGCGTTCAAACGGGTTCTTTTATTTCCCCTCTTGCTACAGGGCCGCAGGGGTTTCCGGGGATTGCCGATGCAATGGAGTCTGAGCGGAAGGGGCATGCATGGGACATGGGACATGCGGGGGGTTATAGTACGGAGGGACATAATTCGGGGGGGTTTCTTATTAGTAGTTTATTGTAAATTCAGTTCTCTGATGTATCGTATATTGTTCTTTCAGCCTGACAGCATGAATTCAGTTTTGTGTATTTAAGTACTTACTTACTATTTGACATAAGAAGGGCGTTTGTTTGGTCCAATTGATCCCGATTTCGGATTATATGCAGCCCATCGATGGCGACATCGACTAGCGCCTTGTCCATTATCTAATATAAACTGCCCTGTCTGAGCTCATTCATTCATTCATTCTGTAGTAGTGTAGCGTATTCATTCCTTTATTTTTCATCAAGTCTATTTAACTGCACTCATACTGTATTAATATTATACGGTGTCACAGCTATTACCTTCACCATGGCTACGTATGTCCCCAATTCCTCTATTATAATACATGTATGCAGGAATATGTCATATTAACAGAATAACATAGTAACATAACATGGCACCAAGGCCTCACCCACGCCGAACGAACCTCCTACCTCCACCAACCCGGCCTAACAATCTGGCTAACCGGCCTCTCCGCCTCCGGAAAATCCACGATAGCAATAGCCCTGGAACAACACCTCCTGCACAACTCCTACGTCTCCTACCGTCTCGACGGCGACAACATCCGTTTCGGACTAAACAAAGACCTGGGTTTCTCCCCAGAAGCTCGGGTAGAGAACATCCGTCGCATAGGCGAAGTTTCCAAACTCTTCGCCGATAGCGGAACAATCGCGATCACTAGTTTTATAAGTCCTTATAAAGCGGATAGAGAGCTGGCGAGGAAGTTACATCAAGACGCCGGACTGGGATTTGTGGAGGTCCATGTTGATGTTCCTATTGATGTTGCCGAGGGGAGGGATCCTAAGGGGCTTTATAAGAAGGCTAGGGAAGGGTTGATCAAGGATTTTACGGGGGTTAGTGAGGGTGCGCCCTATGAGAGACCGGAGAGTCCGGAGGTTTATATTGATAATTCGGTGGGGACCGTGGAGGATGGGGTTAAGAAGATTGTGGATTATTTGGTGGATAAAGGGGTTTTGAAGTTTCCTAAGGTTTGATAGATATACCTGCTATACTCCTGCTGTTATATATAAGTATATATATGGAATGGTAGATATTACAGTGGCCTTGTGGGATATTATTATAGTAGCAGTATGTACACGAAGAGGTGAGAGAGAGAGAAGCATGATATAAGAAATGGAGGGGCCTAAGGAGTAGGATAGTCGTGGTGATGCATCGTAGTCATCAACGGCGCCCGTCGCTGTCTCATAGAATTACTCCTATGTGACCCACCGGACCTCATACTACCATCTCCACCTCCTACTACCACCCCACTTCCTGCCCCTCCGTCCCTATAATTACTACCCTTATCGATACTATCGCTATCAGTAGATGTATCCGGTGCATGTTCACGAGTTGTCCGCTTTCGAGGCCATAGGCTGGGCAAGACTATCTGTTGGAACTTTGGTTCCACCACTCGTTCATCGATCCATGCGTGGATCCGGGATTCGATCAATTGTGCGATTTTGGGAACGTCTTGGAGTCGAGATCTTGATCCTACTAGTGATCTAACGGAAAGTTCGAGGCGGTAGTCGTCAAGGAGGGAGAATGTTAGTGTAGTCGAATTCGATGTATTTTCTTGTGACGGTATGAATGAGATCGATAGCTTTATGAGATATTAGTATGGCCTTAAATAGGTATGATTTATGATTATGGAAAGTGTATATGGATAAGAGCTTACCGTCCCAGAAAATCGCAAAATAGACACCGACAGTCCAACAGGCAATACCGCCACCAACGGCTTCGGATAATTCAACAGCAACCTCGTCTCCACCCCCAAAGTAATAACATCCGACAAGTCCACATCCATCCTCGCCTGTAGCTTCCCAGGTTCATCAGGGCTCGGTGTTATCCTACAATTACTAAATATCGGAAAATCCTCTCCCAAGCTAATTTCCGTTATTTTTATAGTATCCAGGAAATCCGGTTTATTAGGTCCATTTATAACCTTATTCAAACTATCGAGGATAGCACCGTCCGTTCGCGCGTCATCACGGAATTGAGCGATCGCTTGGGCGATTAGGACGTTGAACCAATCCAGTGACTCGGGTTGGTGGGAATGGACGTTATAATATGTTTTTGAGAGGATTGTGGCGGTGGTTAGTGGCGGTGGATTTCGGAGGACGCTGGTGGATTTCTTCTTGTGGAGTTTACGACTGCTGCTGTTATTACGTTTCGAACGGGAGGAAGCAGAGTCGGTGGATGGGTCGCTGAAGATGAAGTATTTGATGAATGCACATATCATTATTATGACGCTGAGTTGACCGATGAGGAAGCCTTGAAGGAAAGACCAGCTGTAGTTGTCCATTGGGTTTCAGTTAATGTCATGATCTTGTATTCCAAATGATTGGAGTAATATTATAAGTGGTGACGATAATAATGATGATGTTGGGATTGATCAAGATGGATGAAATAGAAAGAAATGAAATAGAAGAGAAATAACCTAGTATCAAGAATAAGGCAGAGCTGACTTTGAAGACGACCTCGGTATTAGAGGTTGTAATGGTGGTGACTGTGAATGTGGAGATGATTGGGATTGAGCAGCCATATTCGCCGCGACGACGGGCTGATTTTGCGGCGACGATGCCATATTGGTGGTAGTGGCAGTTATCGAGGGAGTAGAGGTCGTAATAGGCTGTCGAGGCTGGGATGAAGACGGAAATGCCCAAGTCTCCGTGGCCGGGCTGGTCGACATTTACTCTTTAGTACTTTACCTTTACGTAAAGTAGCTGGTATTACCGTTGGATCATTTGAAGGCCGTGGAGTGGCGGATGGAAGTCGATTGAGTAGAATGATGATGGTGGTGAACTCGAGGACGGATGAAGTTAGTCGAAGAAAGCAGTCTTGGTGGGTTAAAATGTAACAAAAACAACAACCCTTGGCTCTGACTGCGACGCGACTTCTGCATTTTGCATTTCGACTCATCACGATATCACGGGTATCATCAAGCGAAACTTGATGCATGACTGACATCGAATAATTTCAAGGACTTCATGATATTTTATGTCACTGCTTCTTCTATTTAGAATATCTATCCGAGTGGGAGAAAGAGTATCGCCACAATGAAGTTCCGTTCAGATATCCACAATATCACCCTCCTCTCCAGTAAGTCCCCCTATTCGTATCGAATATAAAATACCTATATACTCATAGTATAATTCAGAAGTCGCCGGCTCCCTCTCCGTCGTCGGAAAGATTGGCTGGCTCCAATTAACTCCTTCCCACCTGCAACTGCGCGTCCTCTCCACCTCCGACAACAGTCAATCTCAAGTCTGGGCCACCATATCCTCCTCCTCAATCTTCACAGATCCCAAGATCTCATCCGCCCACGATAACATCATAAACCTCGAAGTGCCACTCGACACTCTCCACCGTTCTCTGAAGTCAGCTGCAAGTTCTTATACCTCTGCCAGCATCAAACTTACAAAAAAGGAAGGAATCCCACGTCTTAGCGTCATTATTACGACAGAAACGGCTGCTAGTATGAACCACGCAAAGATCGTGCAAGATATTCCGGTTAGAGTCCTAAGTCCTCAATCAGTGGCGCATTTGTGTAAACCTCTTATTCCTCGACCGGGTTGTGCCGTCATGTTACCGCCGTTGAATCAGTTGAAGGGGATTACAGATAGATATGTTAGGATGGTGGGGGTTAATGGGAGGATTGTGCTCGAGGGGAATAATAATGGGGTTTTGAAGATGAAGTTGGATGCTGAGGCTGTGAAGGTTGAGAGTGAGTGGAGGGGTCTTATGAACCCGGTTGTAGGAGAAGATGGAGGGATGGAATGGGAGGACGGTGAAGAGGATGAGGAAGAAGAGTTGAATACACAGGAGAAGGAGAGGTTTTCGAAGGTTATGGTGGATAGTAGAGATTGGGCGAAGGTAGTGAGAGTTAGCGCTGCTGGGAAGAGGGTTATTGCTTGTGAGTATTCGCTTGTTCGCGGTTCTTCTCCACTATATGGGGTGCTTGGTAAGATGCTGACAGGGGGTTAGGGCTGTGTAATAACCATTCGCTCGTGGTTTATGTATTTTTGGACGAGGAAGGCGATAATCAAGCTACTATCAAAGTGAGTATTTTCATTTTCTTTGTTGGAAGTATAAGCTAACTTCTTTTCACACTTGTAGTATTACGTTAGTTCAATGGTGGTTTAGTCTTGAGGCTACGTGATTTAATAGTGGTTATAGAATTCAATTCAATCAAATGAATAGCCCGATTACAAGGTATAAAAAACATTTTGATGCCATGTTACTCCAATAACAGCATTTCTCGAAATAAAAAATGATTGCATCGCCTTCATCATACATATTCCATGCTAGAAAAGACAAGTGCTTTCGTATATACCAATCATTCCCGTACGTTAGACTCCCCGAGCAGCCAATTGCTCCCAAAAAAAAACCAAAGGTTAAAAAACACAAGAAGAAAAGGCTGAAAACAAAGAACGAATTATTACAATGATTTCGTTGGTATCAAAGTGGATAAAGGGTGATCGAAGGAAGAATTAAGTTGAAAGAAAGAAGGTCGTCGGATGGATAGATTTATATCCTTGTAGCGGGGAACCGGTCTCTGGGTTCATCATCCACAGGTGTTGGCGGCAATTCTCTCAGGTTGCTGTTATTCCTCCTAACATTCCCACCCAGTCTCTCATCCCTTTCCTCTTCTTCGTCGGAATCACTATCTCGGAATCCTTCTTCGAGATCTCGGCTTAATCTTCTCCCGTTTCTAGCGTGAGATACATCGATATCTTCGTTGTCGGAATCGTACGAGATGTTATCGGGATCGAGTCGTTGGTAGGAAGAGTCCATCCAGCCTCTAGAACGATTTGTGAGAATGGAAGGGAGGGATTGGAGGGGTATATTGTAGCGGGAGAGGATTGGGCGGATGGCGTGGCGGTAACTGAGGAAGAGGACGGCGGCGCAGATGAGGGTTAGGAGGGTGGTCTGATCTGTCCTGTTAGTGTTTGAATGAAGAAGTAGTAGAAGTAATGAGGATAAGAGCTTACGGTGATGATATTGGAAGTTGTGGAGGGCATTTTGGGCAGATAGTTTAAGGATAGAAGAGGGAGAGAGAATATGGAGGAAGTTGAAGCCGAAGTTGAGGTTGAAGGAGATGATGATGACGATGATGGGATGTAGTTGAAGTTGAGTGAGGTGAGGCGAGGTGAAGGTTAACGTTGGGCGGGTTTCATTTTTTGTTGACACACGTAATTTCGTATTGCTATTTCTATCCAACGACACCTTTTCAATCCGCTGTGGCGCGGTACTTACACACACAGTACAATTACAATTACAGTTATTACCATGCATTGCAGAAGCCAGTGGCACAGCTGTCGTCTGATCGGGTATGTTTATATTTGTATCTTACTCACTTCCTTACTTCGGTACTTCAGCACTTGGTGGATCCAGGGACGTCTGTAGATGGTATCGATTCGCTGACGGGTATTTAATAAGGTTGTCCCTATCGATAGTATAATATATATCTGCGCATGCATGCATCATATTTATCGACTATCGAGATTTTAACGTTCGAGCTAGTCAAGCTCAATTACCAGACCGGGTGCCTTGATGTGCAGGGGTCGCTTGAACTGCTAAATTCCGCACCGCTGCTGCCAATTCCTCGCGAACGTACAGACATGTCTCGTCTCCCCCCGTTCGCGTTCCTGCAGATGGCTTCCTTGGGTTCCAGCCATACATGATGTAAGTACACAGGAACATACTTAACAACCTACATACCTCCAACTACTTACATATTTACTTACTTACTGACATACATGGATAGGGAGGGGGGGGTAAAAAAGTATGCGAAGAGCGACGGTGGCTGTCGTCCAACGAATTGCAATTGCATCTAATCGCTGGCCGCCCGTTTCGGTCTAGGCAAGCGGCAACCAATCGCTCGTGCTCCGGCCTGGTGTGGTTGTGGTTAATCTCAATTAATCGCCCAGCTTTTTTGTTTTGCCCTACCTAGGCCTGTACGTCTGCCAGGCAAAAGGCAAAAAAGCAGGGTCCACCAGGGGCGGGTGTGGTCGCAATTCGAGGGTCATTGAAATGATTGACCATTAACTCATGGTTTGCCCTTGGGATGAATGAATGAATGGGATGGGGTGGGTGGACAGAAGAAGGTAAGTACCTGACCTGATTGTAATTATAAACATGCCGCATGTGGAGTAATTTGGGGGGGATTCGAATTCGATTGAGGAGGATAACCTCTCCGGCATGGACATGGACCATGGGCCTGTCAGGGAGGAAGCCTTTTTAGCAGGTGAAGCAGAATTGAATTCACTGAAACGTAACTAAACAGAGGGAGAGGGAGAGGGAGCATAGGGGGTCACTTGACAGGTCTTATAAACTATCGAATCCCCTTTCTATTTTGATTTCTAATTCTGATCCTATCCTATCCCGTTTCTATCATACTCTAACGAACTTCCTTCCCTTCCCTTCCCTTTACATTCATTTATATCTTATCAGTATCGTTATTTCATTCTAGAACTCTATAGGAATTAGTCCTGCGGGCGACGGAGTCTTGTTCTGAATAAGTCAATGTGTAGCCAGCATCGGGCAGGAATAACACCGACACCTGCAGACGCCGCGATTCTAGATCCGGAGCTTTTTCGTCGAAGCAGGAACATCGATCCTTTTCATATAACCTAAACCCACTTGCCTCCAGGGCTCCCCTCTTTTCCTTATATATACCATCGTCATCACAATCATCATATATACTTATATATCCATATCCGTATCTATATTATCATATGTATAGATATACCCACCCAGACTTGGAGTGAGTGATCCACAGTGGATGTCTTGTATGTGATCAAACCGTATCATATATTATCGAATGCGAATGAATGTACCTGTGACAGTGACAGGTTTAACGTTGTTTCATGATTGCAATTGACCCAGCCGCCGCCCAGCAATATTGCAAGCAAGCACCTGCAAACCCAAGTGCCTCATTCGGCCTCCTTCTGATTTCTAACTTCTTTCTCCTCTTTAATCCTACCACGGCAGCTAGTCGATATCGTCGATAGAGTATCCTATATACTGGAATCGAAAGAGAAAACGGATCTTTGTACTTATTAATAACTATCCGATATCAGCTATATACCAGTTATAAGTTGAGGTTCGAACTGTGGTCGTAACGACGTCGACAACAACAATAGAAACACATTCCGCTGCACCCCATCGACCTTTCCTCTTCTTATCCCTCTCGCCCCCATCTCTCTCAGACTTCCTCCTCCCATCTACAACCTCCGCCATCAACCACACCCTCAAACCACCACCACCACCACCACCACCACCACACCATCCTCCTCCCTCCTCCCTCGGCGGATAACTTTCGCTTCTGACTTGTCGCCATGTCGGCCAGCTCCAGGCTGTTCGGCCGGAGCAAGGGCAGCAAGCAGCATTCGCAACAGCAGGCTGCTCCCTCAATAAGCATAGGGGCTCCCACAAATTTCGTAAAGCAGACTCCTCCGCCCGAGATAGGGCTTGCTATGCAAGCTTCCTCTCCTCCTCCCGTCCCGATCAAACATGGAGTTCATTTACGAGAAAGTACCCTTCCTAGGGCTGCTAGTCCCCCTCCCAATACCCCCATGGTGAGCTCCAATATCACCACAATACCGGCATACGATCCTAGTCTTGGTATGGGTGGTGGCTATGAACCTGTACACATGGAACCTAGGAAAAGCATATCCGAAAGTGTGGATAGACGGTCGGTACCTCCGTCGAGGTCAGGTCATGATGGTCACGACAGAGATAGCACGTACTCGAGGATCTCCAGTTTACCAGGCGGTCCCCGGCCCCAACCGTCCCCCGGCATGCCTCCGCCTAGCTCCCATCACCAACAACAACAATTCCACCAGGGTCATAGAGCTTCCGGATCGCCAAATGCTTCCATATCTTCCGTAAACTCGTCGGGTGTCTCCACCGATCCTAGACACTCTACTGACCTGTCTAGCATACACAGCTCTGGAGGATCTTACAGAAACAGCATCTTCGCCAGTATGGAGGATATGCCCAAGCCCGGTTCCTACAATTTCTCCAACATGATGGGTCCCTCCCAAACTGCATCTATGCCTCCCGGAGCTGCTGGTGCCTCGAATTTCTCCTTCCAGGCCAATCCTCATGCCAACAAAGCCCACTCGTATCATCACAAAACTGCTAAGGATCACGATGTCGCCAATTCGAAGGCTTTCTATCTCGAGAAACCTAAGGATGAGAGAGTCATTGAACAGATGTTCTTCGACTTGATGAATAGACGAGACTTCAAGAATCTTCCTGAGCAGGCAAAACGACAGATGCAGGCATATCCGGCGTCCAAGAAGTGGACTTTAATCTACCAGGACCGTCTATCCGAGTGGGAATCTGATAGACGGCGGGATGCTGCCCGAGATAAAGCCAACAGTATGGCTCTTTCAGCTGCTGGTGTCGTAGGAGTCGCAGCTGGGGTTGGCGGCTTACGATGGCATGATGCCGTCGATGAAGGAAGCCCCCAATGGTACGTACGGAAGCTCTACAGCGACTGCCAGGGTGGTCCCCCAATCACCCCGCAACAGCTGCAGAGCTTAGCTGTTAGCTTGCGTACTCAGCCACTTTTGTAAGTTCTTTCCCCATACATGGACATTTATAACTTCGCCAAATATAGCTTCTAACTCGAATTTTAGATGGGTCAAGGACTTTTTAGAGGCCCAAGGTCAAGTCGCCTTGACCGAGGTGCTCTCCCGGATCAACCACGACAAGAAGGTGGATTTGGACAAGGAATACGACCTCGTAAAATGTCTGAAATCTTTGATGAACAACAAATATGGCGCAGACGACGCTCTCCGACATCAATCTTGCATTTTAGCGGTCACAGCTTCGTTAATATCTCCCCGGCTACCAACTCGAAAGCTTGTTTCCGAAGTTTTGACTTTCCTGTGTCATTGGGACAAGCCAAATGGACATACACGAGTGCTACAGGCGATGGATCAGATCAAGGCGTCGAAGCCTGCGGAGATGGGGAGATTTGACGAATGGATGAGAATCGTGGAAGTCACAATTGATGGACGAGGCAAGATGGGTAGTATGGTGGGCGCATCGGAAGAAGTTCGGAGTGGTGGAGTTGGCATGGAGAACTTGTTGATGGAATATGCCCTCAGTACGCTGTTCCTTATTAACGTCCTGGCTAGCGGAGCGGAAGATATCGCCTCGAGAATCCATACCAGATCCCAATTCAAAGCATGCGGCCTCGGGCGTGTGATGAAGAAGATGCGAGGCTTCAACTATGAGCTCATCGACAAGCAAATTGAGAAATATGAGGAAGATGCGGCTATTGATATGGAAGATTATCTCGATCGGGATAATGTTCGACCTACCGACAGCATGCTGGGAGGTGATGACGAAGAATCCATTGCTCCTACCACGGTGAAGGATATGAACGATCCGGTTCAGATTGCGGAAGCTATTCAGAAACGGATTGGAGGAGAAGGAGAAGCCCATGACTTCTTTGTCAGTGCCATGCAAAACATGCTGCTCGCGAAGGATAATGATCCTGGGGACACGCAGAGGATATTTCAGCTTATTAATTCTATGCTGTCATATGTTGTCATGGACCGACGATCTCCTGATATGGATCTGAAGTCGTCCCTTAACTTCTCAGTACAGGCGCTCCTTGATAGGTTACATACCGACCAAGAAGCTCGGCTAGCCCAAGAGGCAGCGGCTGATTCGAAGCAGCTCGCTGAGAGTGCTATCGCTGAACGCGATGATATGGCACAGAAGCTTGAAGCTGGGTCGGATGGTCTTATTGCAAAGTTACAGAAAAAGATCAAGGAACAAGAAAAGATTATTCTTATTACGCAAAGACAAAACGATAGTCTTAAGGCGGAATTTGAGGATCTACAACGGGCCCATATGCAGCAGCTGCAGCGCAATGAGTTGGAAACTAGAGAGCTGTATCTTATGCTTCGAGATGCCAATGATCGTGAGAGTTCACGGACGGCTAGGCGGAATATTTCCGAAGGCACGGCTGGTCTTCAAGGCGGTGAAGCTTTCGGCGGGGGCCATAGAAAGGTCTCGTCGCGAGTTACTGAGGATATTGAATCTGCCAAGAAGCAAGGAATCCTGGACCGCGAGGCTCTTATGCAGAGACTCGAGCTACAGTTAGAGCGCAAGAAGACGGAATTCAAACTCGAGGGTAAGGCGTGGAAGGAAGTTGAGCCGAGCGATGACCTCAGGCGTGTGCGTGAACGTATGGATCAATTACAACGTGAGGCCAAGGAAGTTGAACTTCGACATCTTTCAAGTCTTAATGAAGATAGTGTGGGCTTTGGTGCTGTTAGTAGGCCTCTCAAGCGCGGTAGTGTCGTCGGACGAGGTGGCAAGAAGAACAGGCCATTACTCAGTCCTGCTGATGCTAGCGGCGAACCTTCGAGCGATGCCGAAGATGGCTCCCCGGTCGTTTATGAGATGCCTAAGATTATACAAGTTGGGAAGCGTCCAATCGCGAGGGATGGTAGAGGTGAAGTTCCTGCGGGTGACGAGGCAGCTGTCGACGGCACCAATAAGGATGAGAAGACGGCCGATAAGCCGGCAGGCGGTTTTGGCGGCCCTCCACCTCCACCTCCACCCCCTCCCCCTGGTGGGGTTCTCGGATTCTCGGCTGGCGGGCCTCCCCCGCCTCCCCCCCCGCCTCCTCCACCTGGTATGCTCGGATTTACAAATGCTACCACTGCACCGACTCTACCTGGATTTGGAGGCCCACCTCCTCCTCCTCCACCGGCACTACCTGGGTTTGGGGGAGGTCCACCACCACCTCCACCACCAATGCCAGGATTTGGAGGGCCCCCACCTCCACCACCTCCAGGATTGCCCGGGTTCGGAGGTCCTCCTCCCCCGCCACCTCCCGGCCTACCTGGTTTCGGAGGCGGCCCACCACCGCCACCGCCACCTGGCTTGCCTGGGTTTGGAGGCGGTCCTCCTCCGCCACCCCCTCCTGGTCTACCTGGCTTCGGGGGCGGTCCTCCTCCACCTCCACCTCCTGGTCTACCCGGTTTTGGTGGTGGTCCTCCTCCTCCTCCTCCACCCCCAGGCGGCTTACCTGGGTTTAAAGGTGGACCACCTCCACCTCCACCTCCACCTGGTTGGGCTGGTGCTGGTCCTAGCCCTCCACCACCCCCACCTTTCCCAGGTATTCCTCCGCCCCCAGGCGCTAAAGGTCCTCCAGGCGCAAAGGTCGCAGCACCTCAACTCGTCGTCACTGCTGCTCGGCCACGCAAGAAGCTTAAGCCAATCCATTCCGAAAAACTTGATGGAATCGACTATACTTTCTGGGCTGAGGCGAAGACAGAAAGAGAGGGCCTCTATGTCGAACTTGGTGAAAAGGGTATTTGGGATGTTCTGGAGAAGAATTTCTATCTAAAGGAAGCCAAGATTTTGGGTGGCGGTGGTGGAGCTAAGAAGAAGGAGAAGAAGTCGTTCATTGGCAGTGATATTACAAAGAAGCTTCGTAAGTACCCGTTTAAAGGTCTAGTCGGATGAGCGGTACTAACCTGATGAATAGAAATCGCGTTAAGCAAGTACAACTCGAATTCCGTCGAAGAGTTGGTTAAGAGGATCATGCAGTGCGACAAACAGATAATCAGTGATGATGCCGTCATGGAGTTCTTCCAGATTGAGGATCTTTGCAGCGTTCCACAGCTTGTCCTCAAGCAACTGCTACCATACTCCGTTGATTGGAAGAGGCCGGATGTCGACCCGCAGAATCGTGATAGCGACCCTAATGAGCTCACTCGAGAAGATCAGATTTACTTGGAGACATTCTACAACTGCAACCATTACTGGTTGTACAGAATGAAGGCCTTGAACCTTACGCGCAACTTGGAGAACGACTATAATGATCTTGTTGGTAAACTTGATCAGGTGCTTGAGGCTGCCGACGCGGTTAAGAGCTGCAATAGTTTCAAGAGTATCCTGGAGGTGAGTGAAGTATAATAGCCGACTTCCAACAAACTGGATGCTAACGCCCGTGATAGCTTATTTTGGAATTAATGAACTACATGAACCCTTCTACAAAATTCACAAACGGCTTCAAGCTTGGGTCGCTTGCTCGCTTGTCGATGACCAAAGACGCAACCAACCAGACAACATTCTTAGATTTGGTCGAAAATACTGTGCGAAAGCATTTCCCACAATTTGATACTATTCTAGAAGATCTTGCGCCTTGCTATAAAGTTACTAGAGGTGAATATACTAATTTTGATTCTGGTTGCGAAGAGTTTTTAGTATGCTAACAAAATGCTTTAGTGAACATTGATCAAATTCAAACTGATTGTAACAGCTTTATCAAAGAGATCGAAATCGTCCAGCGACAGATCGATAGCGGCAAACTCAGCGAGCCTAAGAAGTTCCACCCCGAAGACCGAGTTTTGCGTATCGTTCATCCGGTTATGCCGGACGCTCGTGATAAGGCTGTGTATCTCAAAGCTCAGTTAGACAACATGGGTGAAACCTATGATAAACTCTTGAGGCTTTTTGGAGAAGACCCTAAGGACGAGCAGTCCAAGACCACATTCTTCCCCAAAATTGTTAACTTCCTTAAGGAATATGAGGTATGTTGCTTTTCTCAATAGCATTTTCTGTTCCGGTCATTGACTAACAACTTTTCCGAATTCTAGCAAGCACGTAAGAACAATATGGATATCGAGAAGAAGAAAGCGGATTATGAGAAACGCTTCAAGCAGAAGAGTGCCAAAGCCGCCAAGGACAAATTGGCCACTGCTACTGGACCACCTCCGTCGCCTACTGCAAATGGTGCTATGGATTCGTTGCTGGAGCGATTGCGCGCGGCCGCCCCCGATGTGAAGAACCAGAAGGAAGCACGCCGCCGGGCACGCTTACGCTCGAACCATGCGATAAGACGTATGGCATCGAACAATTCGCTTAGCGGTGTGACGGATGGTGAAGAAGCATCTGAAGGAGCCATTACCCCCACCGGCGAGAAGGCCGATCCAATGGCATCCCTCAAGGTGATCAGTGAGACTAAGAATGCTCCTGCGCCCGAAAATCTCGAAAACGGTGCACCAACACCACAGTCGCCAACAATATCTCCCCCAGTCGATGATACAGGCTCTAAGGCCGCGGCTATGCTTCGAGCACTGCGCCCCGATGCAGCTGGTAGTGATGTTGACGCAGATGGTGAACCTGCCGCCACACGAGTAAGGCGAGCAAGCACGGCGGAGACGGATAGGCGTTCTAGGAGGGAGCGAAGGGCGAGGGCTACGAAGAGCTCGGTAGGAGAAGCTGACGGTGGAAGTAATACATCACCTATGGGTACCTTGGATGCACGGGCAATGCTAGCAGGCATGAAAGCTGCCGCCGCCGATGAGCCATCAAATGAGGAAGCCGTCGTAAGTGAACGAGTCCCAACGCCGACAACGATAATATCACCACCACCAGAGGATGCGTGAATGAATGAAGGGGAAACGACAACGATAACAGTTTTTTAATAACTTCATTTTTCTAACTTCTTCCCTTCTCGTAAATATTGTTTCCCTTCCCTTTTTTTACTTTTCGGGGGGGGGTTGGTTCTAAGCCCACCTGGCTCTTTCACTCCAGGTGGCGTATGTTAGCTCGAGAGGTCGTGGTCGTCTTTCTTTTCTTTACCTCTTTTTCTGGGAAATGGAATGGGTTCGCGACTTTCCGGGGATTGTAGATATTTTAAGCCTGTATGCTTTTCTTTTTGTTTCCTGCCTGCATGTTTTTCTTTTCTTAACTCCACGGCATTCATAATGATTCCAGGTACTCATGAATGCCCTTTACCTAACTTAATTTCGTTACAGCTTATCTCTTTTCCCGTTCCTGTGACATCCTCTGGCGACGGGGCGTTCAAGTTTGTTATTCATCATTTTATTTCCTTCATTTCTTCATAGGAAATGCGCTCATGTCTAGAGTTTGAGGTTGTCCTTCTACTCTACGAGCCTTCTTCTCTCATCCACGGCTTCGTTTTCCCCCCCTCCTCTTCTTTGTTGATAGTTGCATATTCTCGGCATTCAGAATGGCATATTTTCGGGATTTCGAAGCTTCATTTTTCTTCTTTCCCCCCTACTTTTGCTTCTACATCTTCATTACTATATATACCTAGCTAGATACCTACCTAACTACCTACGAAAGGTCGATTTCATCGAAAGTGGTATATGCATGCGCATGTGGTGATATCGATATTCTGTGTGAATTATCATTTCAATTTTCTTTCGTTACTGGAATAATTCTTGGTTAATAAAATACCTTGTGTCGATGGTTCTCTATCTCTATTTCTGTACACACGCCCAACTTGATAAATCAACGCTTCCACGACATATTTTTTCCAACGCTGGCTTGATGATTTCTTGTAAGACTGAGCTGGTAGATCGATGATATATACACTACCTACTACTTATCTAGATTTGTCAAATAATACCCTTCCCTCGACCTTCCCTCTACAATTCTTCCTCAGAAAGTAGAGGTCCACCACGAACCCCCCCAGTTATTAAACTACCATAAGTAACCCGTAATAGCAGACTTCCCCAAGTTTTTTTTCTTTCTCAAAAGTTCATCTTAAGTGCAATCTTTGGTGCCGCATGAGCTTCTGTATCCCTATGTCCCTCCTGACCAGCTCTAACCCCAGCTCTCAAAGTATCTTCAAGCAACTGTTTCTGCTCCTGGCCCAACCTTAACAGAATTTCCTTAAACAGGAGTTGGTTCATAGAGATTAACTCCATCAATCGAGCGGCTGTTTCTCGTTGTAATGCGTCGATGTTGTCTGGATCTCGTTTTGAACCTAATGCTAGACGCCGTAGAAGGGTTTGGATTAATAATGGGAGGATGATTTGTTCTATTTTCTTAGTTAGTGGCCTGTACCATTTGATGTAATAGATCATTTCGAAGGATTGGGGGGGGGGGACTTACTCTGTCCTTCATCCAAGGTATTCACAAACCCATTAATAACCACCATAATCGCATTCTTACTCCCCTCGACCTCTTTCGCATCACTACCCACATAGCTCAACAACCTAGGTAATAAGATCTTTACAAGTTCCATATCACTCCCGTTTTTGGGTTGATACATAAGAACACTCCTACAGCATGAGATCGCTGTTTTGACGGTAATAGTATCACGAAGGCCGTCTACAAAGGCGTCGCAGACACGAGTTAACAATTCGTCATTTGCAGGGATCATGTTGACCCCCGAGTGGATTAGGATGACGAAGGCGAGGAGGGAGTTGCGGACACAGATCATTGAGGCTTCTGTATCCCTACGGCTGGCGGTTTCGGCGACGTGGGTTAGTTGGGAGAGGGCGACGCGGAGTTGGATTATTAGGGTTGGATCTTCCAGAGTGGTGGTGGATGTAGTGGTGGATTTGCGGGTTATCAGTTGGATGAAGCGTTTAAAGATCGGAAGGGCCTTAGGGACTACGGCGATTTGACAGGCACCGGTTGCGAAGACGGCTAGTCCGGAGGGGATTAGTTTTGAGTTTTGTTGCGGAATAGACGGGTTTGAGGGGGGGTTTCTTACTTGAGAAGATATGGAGTATGCAAGCGTACAAGTCCATCCTTATGACTGCAGGGAATACTTCTGCTGTATCGACCAATGCGTCTAGGGAAGCCCTGATTACATTGACAGCTTCGTCTGATAGCGGGCCTCGAACTGTTGTATCCACTAATTAGTCTTTGAAGCTTGAAACCCTGTTTTTTCGGGGGCAGAGACGTACCTGTCTTGGAATGATCATTCAAGTTCGGAAGCTGATTAGCAATGACGAGAGTAACAAGCCTTGTAAGCTCGAACATCTGATTAATATCATCTGAAAGACTCTCCCCCTTCGCATTGCTGTTCTGTCGAGCCGAAGGATGTGAAATGCAAAGCCCTCTAGCAATCTCTACGACAGCCGATTGAATCGCAAGTCCCTCGGTAAGAACAAGTCTATCTAGAAGATCGATTGTTTCTGTAAATATCGCTTCTTGATAGATAGCATGTCCAGAGACGGCAGGATGTAAAATTTTCTTCAAAGCTTGAAGAACTTCTAGAATTTGTTCTTTCGTAGCAAGAATTTCGGAACCACCAGGACGCCCGACGAGAGCTTCGAAAGCGATGCCAAAAAGAACGAAGAAGAAGGCGACGGGTTCGTCCCTATAGTTTATGCCGTGTTTGTCGATATGGCTCTGTGGAGCTGATGCAGATTTTCCGTCTAACGCATCAAAGACGAATTCGCTGTCTTGTTCAATAAGACTTGCAATAGCATCGACAAGATCAAGCCATGAATCTTGATAGAACTGTAAGACCCATATGTTAGCCACCATTCTAAGAGAGATTAAATATCTTATTAATTGACTAACCTTAAGCAAAACATCCCTGTTCAACGACGAATAGACCACGTCCAACGATCCAGTAATACTACCAGATCCACCTGCATTCATAGAAATATCCGGTTCAAATCTAAGCCTTGCGAACTCTCTCAACGAAGCAAGCCACAAGGGTGCCAACACTACAATATGTGGTTTTACAACATCAACGAGGTAGTCTTGTTGTAAACTAGCAACTTGGAGTTCGGCCCACGCCGAAAGTAGAGACATTTTAACCATAACCTGTGCATTATATGAGAGGCCTCGTAGGTCACCAATGGATGCATTTTCAGTGTCATCTATTGTATCGTCTAATTAGCAACGACATTTGAGCATAATTGGTTCGATGATATTAATAACTTACTAGAGAAAGCTTCTAATGCTGTCGTCAAAAGCTTCAGAATACGACCCATACGATCAATGTCTTGCACGATACCCGTTGAGATAAATGCAGCACAGACATTCAGCGCCTCCGATGCCAACTCCGGACTGGAATCAACAGCAAAAGCCGGCGTCAAAGCAGATGCAATCTGTGCTTGATATTGCTCAAGTAACATAGCTTCCGGGAAATCTGGATCGGGAGTACGCCCAAACACCTTGAGGATCTGATTGATAACTTTCAAACCTTCGATCCGAAGTGCAATGACATTGGCGGTACTAGCAGTAAACGCCATCTTGATGATGTCCGCGATGTACCTTAGTAGAGTTGCCGTTCCAGCTTCGCCTTGCTTCCCGAGGATGGCAAGTATGTCAAGTAAGCATTCTATCGCAAATGTCCTGACTTGCCATCTTAGTAACTCTTGCCCTGACCCAGCGACATTGCCACCATTTGAATTGTCTTCATTTTGTGCAGCTGCGGCGAACCCAGCTACTTCCTCATCTCCTAGATCGATACCGCCTCCACCTTGCGATTTGGGCGCATCAGGGTCAAATGCTACTCTACTCCTCATAGTAACCATAACATTCTGGCATCTGGTGACCCAATCACCGGCTGTGAGGGTAGTCAACTGTGCCACCCAATTCTTGAACAAGTTCTTTACCTGTTCATAATGTGGACGGTCATCAATCAATTCCCATAGCCTTTCCGTCAACCCAGAGTCCGCAATCTCCACAATCCTTTGGGCGTCAGACTTCATCAGCTGATACAACCCATCTATAGCAACCTCTTGAAGCTCCAAATCTGAACTTTGTAGAAGGCTCTGCAATCGAGTTGTGTACTCTTTTAGATCTAGCGCAGAAGTGGCGTATATAGCGAATTGTTCATACGCTCTGAGTGCCCCGATCTTTACTGTCACACTAGTATCAGAATAGAACTGGCTCAACAGCGTAAGCATAAGTTCTCGAGGTTTGGTGAGTTCCATAAGGTCCGGACCAAGTACCCCCACGAGCGAGTCGCAGCATCGTGCAAGTACTGCCGTTGTATATAGTTCGTCTTCTAGATTACCATTGACGATCGCTCCGACTTCTTCGTTATGAGTGTCTGAGACGTACACCTGAGCAATCATCCCAAGTGTACTTCCCACGTACCCGGAAAACGTCAAACCTCCTGCATCTATTGTTCTCGCCATACCATCCAAGGACCAAAAATGGACAATTGGGTGCGGGTCGTTGGCCAGTGACATCAGAATGCCTAAAATTGTTTTTAGGTGAAGGTTTGCGGCCATACCCCCAACATGAGTCTGGACGCAGCCCATAGCGACAGCACAACCAGCACGAGCATTAGGGTCTCGGTTTGATACCACGGTATCAATCAAATGCTTTATCTGGGTGCCTGTAAAGACATTGCCACCGATGTTGCATAATCGACCTATTGCCTCCGCCGCAATATTTCGCACAAATGGGTCTGAGTCCACTAAGAATCCATTGAGCAAGTCTTGGATAATCTTGAGAACGTTGGATTGGCGGAAACTGATCTGTGCTTGCTGATTCTCCATCTGAACAAGCTTCAGCACACCAAGAAGTGCGACGACAACGTTGACGGTAATGGCAGCTTTGCGACCAGGATCGCGAGCTAGGTTACCAGAAGCAAGGAAGTTTGTCGTTTGTTCCAATATACTCTCCTGGACCTTTGGCGGCTGGAATGGGAGCAAAAGTATAAAGAGGTCTATTGCCGTATTGACCACTTCTGTCGCCGGAGGAGCTGGATTGGGCAAATCACCCAAGGAAACTGTGTATAAACAGACAGAATCGTGCTCGAGACCTCCTGGAACAGGTTCATTAAGCTATGCAAATTAGCAACATCCGTGAACTTCATTATTGAAAGTAACTCACCATTCTATCGATTTGGGATGAGACTGAACCCCGAGATGTCCAATGTTTATACCCAGACGCTTCACTGGAATCCTTCCCTAAGCTCTCCCATGCATAGCTATCTACATCAAGACCATGTATCAGACTACACACACCATAAGCATAGCCATCAGACACATCCCACAACCCATCAAATGCACCACTTGCATTTTGAATCTGAGTACTCAAACTACTCGGTGTATATCTATCCGGGTCTGCAAAGAAGCTGGCAACCACTGTCATAAGATTGCCTTGGAGTGCTTCACCCTGTGCAACCTTGACTAGCCGGATATAACATTGAAATATACGCCGACGGACCATAAGGTCCAGGTCGAGAAGATTGAGCGAAGGCGTGAGCTTCTGAGAAATATCATCCGTCTGCTTCCTATCTGGTAAGGTATTTAAGAAGTGCGACGAATTCTGTAACATCGCAGCTATTCGTTTTCCAACATCTGTTGTAACCAACCTCGCATTAAATTGCAAGAAACAGAGAATAGAACCTAGAGCACACTCTCTGACATGGGCCAAAAAACTGAGCTCTAGGAGGCCTCTATCATGGAGCGAGTCTTTGGCTAGGGGTTTTGGCAGGGCATTTTTCCACAATAGGAGTAGCTGTGACAAGTGGATCTTCACAAAATTCGGTCCAAGCGACATGAGCCCACCAATTAGGATCCATGCAACTTGGATTTGAGTACTTGACGTTCTAAGATCAGAATCTCCACTGCTCTTTAGAAGAGAAGTAGCCAGATTCAAGATTCTGGACGTTACATCAATTGAACCGTACAGCGGCTGCAGTGGAGTAGTGCTGATGATAGCCGCCATAGCGTTTGCAAAACTGATGCTCTTTCTGAAAGATTCTGCGGTTGCTCGTTTAGAAGCCAATAGCCCGAGCTCTCTGTTGACGTTGTTCATGCAGATAGTAATGATTGGGAGAAGCTGAGAGGGGACTGTGGTGACAAATGACCGCAGGCACCAGGCAGCGTTGACCTGGACTGTATAGCTAGGGTGTTGCAGAGTCTGCAGAAGGCCCTCTCGTATTATATCTTGAAGGCTAGAAACGGTTGATTCCAAGGTCCGTATTAAGGACGTCAGAGCTGTGAGAGCAGCGCCTAGGGCGTATTTTGTCGGCTCCGGCCTTTCCTTAATAACTTGTGGGTAGTTCTTGAGGACATCATTGCAGAGGTATCTTGTTGCCGCCAGTTGACCACTTTCACCTAGCAATTGCTCGCCGACGACCCGTTCCAGCAGAAACCGAACATGGCGCTTTGCGGCCAAAAGTCTAAATCTGTTGAGCACCAGCCCGGAATGTGATAATATTTCTGTAAAGAAGTGGTTGGCGATACGGCCATAATTGGCTTCGACAATTGGTGATCCAAGTCTGAGGAATATATCCTCATAGGTAAGGGCTAGGGTGGTCCGGACCTTTGAGTTTGTGGAATGTTTGACGTATATTGTGGATAATTGGCGAAGCATATCTTCCAGAGTAAGCTTCAGCTTGTTGGACTTTCTGGACATTCCCTGGGAAGGAGTCTCCGGGCGTTCAATCTCATCCTCATCTTGTGGCATTGTTGATGTCCTCTTGAGCTTCTTGTTCGTCTTCTTGGGGGCTTTCATAGCCATGACCTCATCGACAGTACCAAACGCCCGGACTAAAGCAGCGGCTAAGCATGAAGCTGCCGCTTTTCGCGTGGACGCACTCGATGCTTCGGCAACTTTCAATACTGCTGTCTTGATATGTTCGACGTCACTCGAGGAGTCAAAGTAACCCGTTTCTCTTGAGCAGTTCTCAAGGCACTATATTCCAATGGCATTAGACATAGCAACCAAGTTTAAAATAGGACGGAAGAAGTGACCTTCAAAGCACCCATAAGTACGACATGGGACTTCTCCGATGAAATTGCACTTCGGGCTTGTTTCCAAATATCTCGACCTATAGCCTCATCGATTGAAGGGCCAAGCATTTTCACAATTTTCGAAAGTGCCACAAAGCATGATGCCCGTAGTCCCGCATGCTAAACACAGCGATTGTAAGCAATCAACCTAATATATCTTGTAATCCATTAGGAGGAGAGATGACTTACAGTCTGGGCGAGCTTGTACTGCTTTAACAAGGAGCTACATGACAACGACGAAAGTGACAATGCCTGTCACAATAAGTCTATGTGAGATACTCGTCAAAATTTGATTGTTTCGGGGTGGAATATCTCCACGGTTTGAAACTTACACTATCGCCTGCAGTCCTGAAAACTTCACCTAAACAGTGAACTGCCGCACTAACCACAGCATTTTGGTTAGCAGCGCAAACTTGATAGCAATCCCATACTATAATGTTTGTGTCATGAAACCCACTGCCGAATTTTGATATCCTTATCTCCCTTTCCACCCCCAGATAGCATTGTATTCAATTCATTGATGCTCTCAAATAGCAACTTGCGATCTCCTCGCCCAAACGTCTCGGCCAGACACACCCCGGTAATATCCCGTGTAACCTTCGCCGGAGCCGGAGAGCTCAGATTTAAGATTTTAAATATTTCCTTCTTAACAAAGAACTGATGTGACGTAGCTCCATCCTTATCGAAAGAGAGTACAAGCCTCTTGAGGTCGGCTAGGTAAGATAGGAGGTATAACTCCTTCTGCTCGTTTGGAAGTGATTGAAGTTTATTGACGTCCAGAGAGACGGTAGAAGTCTGTAAAGGTCGGTAGGTATCGGTGTCGGCGGTACTATCCACCCCGCCGTTTGAGGCCATCTTAAGCGCGGGTACTTCGCCTTATAGGAGAAGGACTCCTCTCTCGCGTGTCTACGGATTTCGTCAACGTCGCGTTACAGTTATCATGGAGTAGAGTCGCAGCATGAGACCATACGTCTGGCTCAGGCTCTAGGCTAGTTCGTACCGGTAAGGATCGGGTGTTTGGATTGACGGTAGGTTCGGTAACAATAGCTGTCTGGCGAGCTTGAATGGAGAGGAGGCCAACAGTGTGGTTCGTCAGAGCAGCTCCGAAAGCAGCTAATTGCTATCTCCAGCTCGAATGGCACTTGCGTTGTGTGGTTTGAGCTCGGCTTGGCAACTATAAAACTTCAAGACTTCGGTTCCGGATACTTGAAATCTGCACCCATTCGCCCTTCATATGAACGGTTTAGAATACCCAGACCCTTGGTATTCGGATACAGGATGTCGGTGCTTGTCTATCAACCTCTTCGAGCTTTACGGCGGGTAGTCCCAACTTATCCTACCAGCCGACTTATAGGAGGCGCAATTCGGAGCAGGCCTAGAACATCGATTCGGCCTCGGCTCTTTGATCACGATATTAAATTTACAGTCAGGACCTTTTGTGTATCTCCTCATTGTCAATCCGGTTAGTGAAGGCATGTACCCAACCACTGCAGCCGGAAGATTTATAGAGGCTAATTGATATCCAATATGCATAACAGGCCATAACAAATGGAGCAAAATTCGACATGATAAAGGGAAGAAAGATGCAAACAAGGCAAATTCGTTTTCAAAGCTTTCCGAACAGATTACTGAATATACGAAACGTATGTCACTAGAAATATGCCATTGATCTATCTGTTTTATTGTTTGAAATACATGCTAAATGATATCTATATCTGCTTAGGCTATGGGGCGGATCCAAAGATAAATGGTCGATTGAAGCTTCTGCTAGACCAAGCCAAAAAATGTGTGAGACCTCTTGAATCCCACGTCTGGCCTTAGCCCTAGGGAAAACTTGACAAAGTTAACATTTATGGCGTCCAGCTGGCATGAGCGGAACTAGCATGGAAAATGCTGTTAAACGAGGCCAGGGTCTATCGATATCGGGGAAACCACTCGAGACGGTTAATATCGAAGGCATGACACAGGAAGGTGTCTCTTTCATTGTGTAAGGCCCTCAACCCGCGGATTTCTGTCGTGACGAATCTGACTAATGAAGAAAAAACTAGCGAGTGTGTAACGGATAACAAGCTAAGGTACGTTCCGGCAGGAAAATATCGTGCAGAGATTTAGGACCTAACAGTAACGGCAGGACCCTTCAAGATGTTAGGCTGATTATCAACAAAGCTGGGGGAAAGCTCACACCGGTGTCGTATCTGTTTGTGAAACATCCTTTTATGCACTTAACGGCGCCCGAGGACTTGTCACCGGAAAATCAAACAGCGGCACTTGAGGATCCTGTCCTCACGCTGCCAATTGAATATGTTGGCCTTCTACCCGGTGAAACATCGACATGGGAAGCCCGGGTTGAGTACTCGGAGCCACCAATGCAACTTGTGGAAGATATGCAAAAGATACTACCAGAGGGTTGGTCTGTGACCAAAACTGGGCTGAAATATTACCCTTCAGACCATGTCCAAGTCGAAGACGAAAGCGAAGCAGGGGATGCCTTTAGAAATTTTGTGGAAAAATTGGAGGATTGCTCGGATGTCAGCGAAATCTACAGCAATCTGAGATGGTCGAGTTATGAGCCGCCAAAGCATGAAATTGTGCTGACAGAATAATACGATTCCAAATCGTTCTGTAAGAGTCACGATTGCGACTGTAGGGGAGCTATAAACCCGAAAGTCCAAATCCAAGCGGCTTATGCAGTTATGACGAACTATGCCGAATGGCTGTACATTACCTTCCATACCTACCTGTATATATATGACAATCGGTATAAAAGTGGAGCCACTTGCACTCAACGCAATCATTCGTTATTTTCAAAGCTAAATATTTGAGCAACTAGGTACTTAGAGATTAGAATGCATTTTTCATGGTTATAATGTCCATAGAATCTCAAACATGAAGTTGCTATCACAGGGCTAGGCTGACCCTTGATCTAGTTTGTAACCGCAGGCAAATTCACATCGTTCTAGAATATTTAGCAAACGAAGTACACGCCAGACCGAAAAGAGGTATAAGAAGAAACCTAAGACGACAACATGTCAAGTCGGGGATAGTTTCAATTGTGATATACGTCAATTGGCTTGTGTACACTTCTGTTACTCCAAAGTTTCCGCCACTAATTATAGATCTAGAGTTCTATATTACTATACTACTGCGTAGTGCAATAAGATCGGGAAATTTTTAAAAACCGCCTGGTATTTTCTGAACCCGAAACTACTGGGCCAAAAGTAATTATTCTATGGTTCAGGCAATTGCAATATGTAACGGTCTGAAGCATGCGTGTGAGGTAAAACCAGCCCCAGGAACCCGAATATCAGCCACAAGTATCAGACCTTGCAGAACAAAACCCAACAATGTACAACTCAAGCCTCAAAGTGAAATACATATATCGGTGCGCGATTGTCGGAACTTCACCCGACAGAGTAAGTAGTTAGCTAGCACTTGTCTGGAGTCGAAGCTAGATAGTGCGACATTATGTATCCCCTCTTCCATTATATGCATATCTTACAATTGGGCATGCAATTTTCACAATGTCATGGTGCAGTAGCCTAGAATTTTAGAAACAAGTATTTTGTTTAAGAACTGTGAGATCTCTGACCAAATGTAAAGTCACTACCACATAATATCATTTTTAATTTACCTTCATACTTTATAATTTAACAGGCGACAGGATGCGTACCTTTTTAAATTTAACTTTTCTTGGACTTATAGTCCCTCTTGTCTCATCTATTCCAATCGATCGATCCCAGGCGCAGGCGTCCGGCAATGTCGAGAGAGATTACATTGTAGTCTTGAAAAATCACATTAGTAAAAGAGAATTACTATCCCATACAGCATGGACAGGAGAGGTACATGCTGGATTCCTCAGAAAAAGGCAGGATTCAGGGTTGGTGCAGGGAACAGAACCCACAGGCGTCAAGAAAATTTTCGATATTCACAACTTTAAAGCATATTCTGGGGCTTTTGATTCAGAAACACTACATGAAATTAATAAACACGAGCAGGTACGGTACCTTTTCCCTCACTATATCCAGTTAGCTTTCTTATTTTACCACTGTGATACAGCGAGCTGAAAAAAAATTCAATTTTAAATAGGTGGATTATATAGAAAAAGCCAGTCCAATACATTTGAATGAAGTCGCAACCGATGTGACTGGTCAATGGGGTCTATCAACTATCTCCCACAAAACCTCACAAAACGACACCATACAGGATTCCCAGTCGTCGCAATTAACCCCCGCCGACTTCAATGGAACCTATCGTTACGACGAAAGCGCAGGTGAAGGGATGTTTGCCTATGTTATCGATAGTGGCATAAACATTGCCCATAAGGATTTTGAAGGCAGAGCAGAAATTGGGTATGACGCTTTACATCCGGACTCGAAGACACATAACGACACACATGGCCATGGGACACATACTGCTGGGACCATTGCCAGTAAGACCTATGGTGTTGCAAAAAAGGCGAGAGTGATCAGTGTCAAGGTTATCGACAGAGTAGAATATCAGGTAAGTTAGCTAAAGGGCCCCATTATTCACTAATGTATACATATAAATATCAATAAATAGCTAATACCGCGCCGGCCGAATATAGCGTAATACATCAGCCGATTTGTTGGACGGGATTAATTGGGCGGCGAACGATATTGTGAAGAAAAATCGTCAGAATTTTGCAGTTATCAATCTGAGCATGGGTAAGATATCCTCCTCCCTCGAGAAAGAAAGAAAGAAAGGAAGGAAGGAAGGAAAAACGAGGGGTTTTGAAAACAATAAGTACTAATACAAGGTTTTACCTGCCCATATAGCGATTTCCTATAGTAGAGCGATCAATGATGCTCTTGATAATGCTTATAAAATGGGAGTTCTGACGGTAGTTGCTGCTGGAAATAATAATGTAAGTTCACCTACGGATTGGTTTATACATGCATGATATAGCCTGAGCACGTAGCTGATTATGATTTCTTTGTTGCTATACAGATGGATGTTAAAGGTGAAAATTCGAGCCCTACTACAGCCTCCAAAGCCTTTGTTGTCGGTGCTATCGGTGCCGATAATCGTAGATGGATTGATTCCGAGAGGACAGGCTCCAACTATGGCGACATGGTTGATATTATGGCCCCTGGTGACAAAATAGTGTCGCTTGGAATTGAGAACAATATCGATGCTACAAGCATCAAATCAGGAACATCAATGGCTGCACCGCATGTTGCAGGGTTGGTTTGTTATTTAAGAAGACTGGAAGGGTTGAAAAGTCCAGAAGAGGTCACTTCCAGGCTTCTCCAACTTGCACAGAAGGATGTGCTAGACGGTGCATCGCTGAAGGGAAGCCCGAATTTATTGGCATATAACGGGAATGGTTTGTGATTAAAATTAATTGGATTGATAATTAAGTGACAATGTATCCATTCAATCTATCATGAATAGACTTCATATGTATGCCTACGTGAGTTAATGATTTTGTAAGTAGGGATTAGGACAGTATCTCCGCGTGACGACTATGAATCTATAAACTCCACACAGATGATAGTCCGGCTTAGCACAAATAAATAGTCCGTTCTTGCTTCGTTTAACAAACATTTCCCATTAAAGCACTTACTAGTGGGTACTTATTTGTAAACTTTAATTTACAGGTTTATTAGCAACCCTTGTATACATGTATATAGATAGACAATATATTATATGTCTTCGTTGATCTACCATAGACGACAAAGAGAAACTCTCACCCAGGAAGTTCTGTGTAATAATTAGGTTGCAGTTACTCATATGAACGAGGGTTTCAACTAATGCTGCTTGGCGTGCATTACCGGGTGCACTTGGCCACGGGGAGGCCAGGGCAAAGGGAATTCGATGTAAGGAACATGGTTCTCGAAGGTCTTAGGCATGGCCGAGAGCCCAGAAAAGCTTTTTTTTGCTGACCTGAGCATATCTCCACACAAGCATCCAATCAAAGAGACCCCTTTATTCCAGCGGCAAGTCTTCGGACGAAGAGGTTGCCATTTCGTCATAAGTATGACCACATGCACATGCTCGAGAAGGTGAGTCTGTCCAAAGGAAGTAGGCCGACGGCCTCACTTGGCGGTTGATATCAGTGCGGAGCTGAGCGAAACAACCTCCACTCGGTAACCGCTCAGCAAAGTTAGGAGGAGCGCATGGGCAAAAAACTAACAAGTTTTTTTTTTTTTTTTGCGTGGGAAAATTTTTTTGCTTGTCTGAAAAAAATAGCTTAAGAGACGGTTGACAAAGTATTACGAGATAAGAAACTGGGGAAGAGTTTCTCTTACAACAATGAATCGAGAAACGATGGCTGGTAGACTGTTCAGAGGCCGATGCAAGACCGAAGGAAGAGGGGCTATCTCTAGAAACGGCGAGGGATTTTTCGGCCAGTTTTGCAATCTTTGTCGAGTCCAAGTAATAATAGGTAATATCAATCGACTTATTTGATATCACAAATCAAATAAAGAAAGAAAGACACAGGCGCCGTTTGACGAGTTGGTTCCCACTGCAAACAGACCCAGCTTTCTCATAGGCCCTGTTGAATGTTGGACGGATGGATGATAATGGGCTCGTCTGAAACCTCGTCGTCCTCTTTCTCCTCCTCTTCCTGTCCTGCTCCTTCCTTTGTGCTGCGGAGGCAATCCGTTCAATCATTTCCCAGAACCTTGAAATGTGGTCTAGGCGAGTGGTATGAGAGAGATAAGGACAAAATCAGGGTTGGGTGAGCAAGATTACCTATTCGACTCAATATCACACTCGTTCGCGAAAGGAGTGATTCCCACCGTTCCGTGACTGTGAGGGAGGGATTAATATCAATCAATGCAGTGCAATATTAATGCGTCTCCGGAAACCAAATCGTCTCATGCTCGACGATGAGCTGGCGAGTATGGTGATACCCTGTGTAGTATTGATATCAGCAATGATGTCTTTTTGTATGCACAAGATTGCATACAAATGCACATACAAATGGATGTACAATTTATGTATGTCGATGCATGTATGCCGCCGAAAGCGACGTTGTCGAAGCGGCCGAATAAAAGTAAAAGGATCCTGCAATGGTTCTTGTCTTAAAATTCTTCCCTGCATGCAAGAACTAAGAGAAATAGTCCGATTCCCGGCCTGGTCCTTGCCAGGTCCTTGCCATCCATCTTGCCTTCTTGGCATGGCATGCGCATAGGGGTTGGTTGGGTCTGCAGTGGGAGCTGACCTGGCTTTCCTTTTTCTGTGGGTTTTGGCCGTCCACACCGAGAATATAATTCTGGGCACATTCCAATCCTCTCGTTTCCTCCGTTTCCCTCGCTTCATCTATTCATTTTTCCCGTATCAGCACCAAACCGCTTGCAGACTTTGCTCTGTACCCCCAGAAGCCCATATTATTCAAACCAAAGGTTCATATTTGAGTAGCAGTTCGATTTGTCGATAGTTTCGGTGTGTCTTCGAGGATATAGTATCAGGAGAAGTCGTTGTCGTCGTTGGTGTGGTTTTTTTTTGTGGGTTTGGTAGGGGTCGCTACTCTGTATCCTGTTGGAACTTCAACGTCAACTTCAATCTCGACTTCAACTTCAACTTCAACTTCTTCATCTTCATCTTCATCTTCGATTCCAACTTCAGCTTCGGCACTTCCCCTCTCTGCCGTTTCAGATCCGGTCCGAATTCCCATTCACAAGTCCATTCTGTCGCTGCATTTCCGGTCGTCGCTTTAGACTTTCGCTCAATCCCAATCGCTCCCACATAGACTAAGTGGTTTTATCTGCAGCCTACCGGCCGGCATCTCTTTCCTCTACGGTCCAGACGCAGGGCATCGGGTGCGGGACGCTGCATATCCACAATCGTAGATTTCTAAGCGGCGTTACCAAACGTCGTAGTTACCAAGTTGGCGGTAAACAGCTCGCTCAAGTTCTCATTCTCCTATCCTCTCCTTGGACCACACCCTATGGTCTGCGGAGACATCAAAAAGCCCCCATAACTTGGCCGACATCTACCCACCTTAACCGCCTTAACCTGTACAACTTCTGCCGTAATATCGGTCCCTCTGTCGTCGACATTCGTTCTCGCGAGGTAACCGCCTCGATGGGATAAGTTGACCTATTCTTCCCGGTTCAAGTTCCTGAACACGCGCACGTTCTCGCTTGTCAACTTGAGGGACACCTTCCCCTCAGTCAATTATCATTCCAATTGACAGCTCGTGTGAGATGAGCAGCCTGCCCAGCTGGCTCACTTCTAAAGGTCAACTCTAGGGCTCCCAAGCGCTAGTGTTGCTAGTGGTATGTCTAAATTCCTCTTCTCCTACCTCGACGACGAGCTAACAATGTACATTCTCAGGTTATCCTTGCAGCTACCCCGTCAATTGCTCGACTAAGTACCCTCCTAGCCAGGTAGCTCGAGTTATCTGTCAGCCGTGCCGATAGATAATTTTAGGGTCGTCCGATCCAAAATATTTCAACATGGCAGAGCCAACAACTGTCACAGCCGAAGCTCGCAGCTTCCGAGAGGACCTTAATGACCACCGCTATCAGCCGCATTCGCTGCCAAGGCACAATACTATCGCCGCTCCTCCCGGCCGACGCCCAAGCTGCACTCCAGAGATCGCCGAACAAGAATTCACTGCTCAGTTCGAATACCAATTGGACGAGGCCATTCGAAGGAACTCACAGTCATCCGACGATGTCATTGTTGGAAATGTTGTCTTGGAGGATTCGTCTGATGACGACCATCTCTCACCAGCTCGCTACGATTTCGAGCCATCGGCGAGCCCGACTAAGAATCGACCACGAGGAGAGAGTATTATTCGTCGTCAACAGATCAACCAGCCGACATTTGCTGTCGAAGTCGAAGAAGCTAGGTCCCGTTCACCATCTCCGCCTAACTCAATCGACGCATTTGCAACCGCCCGCCGTAAGGACCGTTCAGGGACGATCAGCAGCCAATATGCTCCATCTGAGATGGGCTCTCTGAGACGGTCAGCGTCCCGTAGGGCTCCAAGCTTTGAGGTCCTTCATGCAACAAACTCCGGCGACGAGACGCCGGAAAAGGCCGAAGACGATGTCTGCTTTCCAATGCCCGATGGCCCCAATCAATGGAAAATTGACTACGACGAGATGGAGGACTTTATCACCCAACAGAGCCAGATTAGAAATCGCTCGTGTCAGCGTCGGCGGAAGATGAGCTCTGCCAGTGTACAGAACACTTACTCAAGACAGACTATCCCGTTCAAGTTCAAGCGCACTCCACCCCCGGACGAGTGTGCCGTCGAGGATGATGACGACGACGAGAGCATCACGTACAGTGAGAAAGATCCCAATGGCAGCATCTCTCCGACCAAGAAGAGAGGACGTTCTATGCAGCAGCCAGACAGGTTCAGCTTCTTTAGCTCGGAACTTGAAGGTACTGTCCATGCTGCAAATTTCCCATCTTTGGTTGGCGATGGTGAGACCTTCGAAGGTCTCTTTGGAGGTGAAGACAATGTTTGGTGGTTGGATGTTGAATGCCCCACTGAGGCTGAGATGAAAATGATTTGGCGTGCATTTTCTCTTCATCCTTTGACGTATGAGGATATCCGTGTCCAGGAAACTCGTGAAAAGGTCGAACTTTTCCGCAGCTACTATTTTGTTTCTTTTCGTTCTTTCATCACTGATGAGGAGAGCGAGGATTTCCTTGAGCCAACAAACGTATACCTTGTGGTCTTCCGAGGCGGCGTCCTTAGTTTCCACTTTTCGCCCTACCCTCATGCTTCTAACGTGAGAAAGCGTATCAGGCAGTTACGAGACTACGTTGCCCTCTCTTCGGATTGGATTTGCTACGCTATGATGTAAGTCCTTCGCACAAATACGTATCTTTTCTTAATACGCAGCTAACCTTTTTGATAGCGACGACATTACTGACTCCTTCGGTCCCGTCATTCACGAGATCGAGAAAGAGACTGATGCAATTGAAGATGCAGTCTTTGTGGCCCGCTCTTCTGACTTCTCTGTCATGTTGAAGCGAATTGGCGATTGCCGCAAGAAGGTCATGACTTTGATGCGCCTTCTTGGTGGAAAAGCCGATGTCATCAAAGGGTTTGCAAAGCGCTGCAATGAACAATACTCAGTCACTCCTCGTAGTGACATCGGTCTCTATCTTGGTGATATTCAAGATCACGTTATTACTATGATGGGCAATCTGAGTCATTTCGAGAAGATGCTGTCTCGGTCCCATAGTAACTACCTCGCACAGCTTTCGGTGGACCATATGGAAAGCAACAATAGAACAAATGAAGTTCTTGGGAAAATTACAGTCATTGCTACTGTTCTCGTGCCTTTGAACCTCATTTGCGGTCTCTTCGGTATGAACGTACCGGTTCCGGGTAAAGATACCGACAGCCTTGCTTGGTTCTTCGGAATCATTGGTATTATCATTGCATTTGTTGTCACCAGCTTGGTTGCTGCTCGGAAGCTCAAATACATCTAAACGACGATGATTCTGGAACCCTTTGCTTTGAGCCGTCGGCTGGTCTCGCGACACTTACATTCTTTTTTACATAATGCAACTACTACATACACCTACTTTGTGACACCGGTTACGTTGCTTGGTTCAGCGCTATGCGCCCCCACTAATGATTGCTTGTATTCATTCCCTTTGCTGCATCATTGGGTGTCCTAATGAAACGTCTAATTTTATTTCCCTGTTTTTGTTCGTGTTCAGTTGGTTTTCCCGTTCTACACATTCTATACATTCTCTTCTTTTTTTTTCTTGCTTCGCGGCATCTTAACGTTTTGAAAACAGTACACAGCTGGGCTTTTATAAACCTTCGGCATCATTTTCAGCGTCAATGAAGCGAATTCTTATAACGTAATGATGATTATTATTTTTTGAAAGGTTTTTTAAAACATGGTGCTTCGTTTTTACTCTCTCTCTTTTTTTTGTGTTTGAATGTGTCGTTTGGATTCTATTTAGATCTGAAGTGATGATTGCGCATTATCGATATATCATGATATAGGCATGTTAACTTATTAAACGTATACCCCTCCAGTCTAGATATCTAGATGTTGATGTATATACCCTAACGTTGATGATCTTGTCCAAATATAAATCGCATTTGCTCGTAAAGTCTATCCGTTCTGTATTTATACTTGTAAGGGGCTGGTTTTATACGGTCTAGAGCTTATGCTGCAGGTTTCTTAAAATGTATCAGGATTAAATTAGAAATGCTATGCACATAAAAAGCAAGGTAAAAAGCACCCCGACTTGAAGTAAAAGAGTATTCACAGCTCTAGTTAATGGACCATTCCCTGACATACACTCCTCTCAGTGACATCCTCATCTTCAATTAACCAACCCAAAAACCTCCCCCACCGACAAAAAATTCCATCTCACACTCATAACCCCAACCAGCACCATAACCACATCCGAAATCAACAGCACCAGCGCACCTAACATGAACCTCGGTGAAAAGACTCTATAAAGCATCAAATGCCTCCTCAAATGAGCCGCCCACAGCACCGTACAAGTCGCGATAGTAGCATGATAAGCCACGTAAGTAGCGCAAACCCTCACAACCTTCCCCATCAACCCAGCTTCCTTCGCCGGTTGTTTCCATAATGCCAAGGTTGGTACTGCGATTGTAGCTAGTATTTGGGGGCCCCATTCGTTACCTGCGAATAGTAGTCCAGACCATGGTTGACGGATTACGTCGGTGGGGATGAAGACTGATTCCCATTGGATGGAGCTTAAGGTTGCTTGATGGCCTGTTGAGAAGAAATAGGAGGATCCTAGCATTGCTAGGATTACGGGACCGATTGGGGAGTCTGAGAGACCGTTTGAGTCGATGATTTCTAGAAGTGCGAGGATTTGCCAGAGGAGGGCGGCCATGGATGCACCACCGAGGGGTTTTTGAAGAAGTGCGAGGCCGAGGTACCATATTAATGGGAGGAGGAAAGAACGGGAACCATGAAGGTTTGCGTAGCCGAGGATGATCATGCTACGAGATTGGGGGGCGGCTGTTGATGATGACGCTGCTTGTGGTGGTTTATCTGTAGTCTTTTCGTCGTCGGCAGTAGGGCCTTCTTCGATTTGGATGTTGAGGCATGGTTGCGCCCAGGCGAAAAAGACGTTCCCTGCGACGAAGGCGAGAGCGAGGACTACCTGTGCAATTGTATGTTTTGCTCTCTTGAGAGATGCGGTGGGGATATCGATCCATTCGCCGTTATCTGCGGAATCTAATGTCCAGTAGAGCGCATTGAAGAATAGTCCAAGTTGTAGGGCGAGACCAATATACAACTGTGCTGGTCCTTCGTAAGACTTTGTGCCAGTATAGTATGATTTGACGATTGGCGGGAAAGCCAGTGCGATGAAGTATAGTAGGATAAGACTGAAGGGGGATGAAACTGATGAAGTTGCCGATGCATAGTACGTAGACTCGCAGTAGGGCATCTGCTCTTCCCGGCATAGTCTTGAGAAAGAGGCTACTTTCGTCAAAACCATGAATATGATCGACTGAGAGACTCCAAGGGTTCTCATAGCCGGGTCTTCCTGCCTAAAGGAATAACAAAAGGCAACAGCTCCAAAGCTTGTTAGGAAGAATGACAAGATGCGGTCTTCCCAGATTGTAAAGGAGTTTGCCGCGAACATAACTCCCTGGAGTACTGTGAACAATAACGCCATGATGCTGAAAATTGAGGTCGGGAAGAGATGTTGAAACCTGCGATAGATCATAGTCGTGCTTACAAAAAAGGCAAGAAGCCCACCAGCTGCTGACCCAAAGAGCGCAAGCTTCAATTCACCCTGTTCTGTTATCCCAGAAAAGTGGAAACCATATCCTGCCAGGCCACCGGCAGCTGTCCCGGCGAAACATCTTCCGGCAAACCACCCGGTCAGCTCTTTGAGGTCGCCTGATATCCCTCTCCCGAATACCAAGATTGAGATAACGCTGCTAACGAGGGTTATGATACCGAGCAGCATACTGGTGAGATCGAACCGCGCCCATAAATCTTTGCAGACGTGAAGGGTTTCTTTTTGATGATTTAGGAACGTCTCATAGGTTGCCCTCCAAGCATCCTGTGTCGTTTGCATTGGATCGACTTTGAGCTTCTCCTCTGCTTCCCGCCATAGTTTTGTCGTCCTCGTCTCAGCAATCGAGTCGTCATTTCGGGCACCAGTATAGCTCCTTTGGTAATTCTCGATTTGTGAGCTGGTTAACCTTCCAACTTTTGCCAGATTATCCCATTTATCCCCACCTGGCCCGATGAATGCCTCGGGAATTGGACCTCCAAGGTTATTGTATGGTATCGGAAGGCCCAATAGCAAAGCTAATGTAGGAACTAGGTCGATTTGGGCAACGCTCCTTTCTTCTGCATTCTTCGGCGGGACTTCAAATCCTGGAACCCTTCCAAAAACTCCCTTTCTAGAGTACATCCACAAAGCTGCCTCTAGCTCAAGCTGAGATTCACCGCCGTGGTCACCCTTCGGATCCATACCGTGGTCACCCATAATAACAACCAAAGTATCGTCGTCTACAGCTTTGATTAGATCTTGAACGAAGATGTCCATCTGCTTCTGCTTCGCCGCCATAGCGGGATGATCTGGACCATATCGATGGCCCGCATGATCCACACCCAGGAAATGACCAATCATGATATCCCATGATGAAGAATTATCCGGGTGTAGTAGTGGAAACATGTGTGTTAGAACACCTTCGTCAACGGTATGAAGATCCCAAACGTTTAGTGATTCGTATGGATGTTCGATATCGAAATATCCAGGGAATAGGGCGGTCCATGTGTCGTCCCCCATGAAGGCAATCTTCTTCCCCGTGCGATTAAGTTGATCGATCAAGTTATCCTCATCGATAGCTGTTCCCGCGAAATTCGAACCAGCATCCATAAAAGTCGGCAGTGTCCCCGTCGTTAACCCCTTCAATCTCTGTAACGTTGTTGTCGGTGGATCCGCAATGAAAGGGACTAAAAATGCGTTCTCTGGATTTTTGATCGCAATTTCGTAGGCAGTTTTGAAGTTATTATGATAGTGCTCCGTCGACGGCACACCATTAGCGTCTACCTGTGGTACCGTAAAGTCGTATCTTAGTGCGTCAATAATAACGATAACCGCCTTATCAAACGTCTTAGGATGCCAGCACCCAGTCCCCGGTTCTCCATGGTATCCCTCCAACCCCAATGGCGAAACTTTACATTCCGACTTCTCTTCCAGAACTTTTCGAGTCAAAAGAAACCCTCTTGTAAACAAATACACCCCCACAAGTTGTGTATACGCAACCCACAAAAAGAACAAAACAACCAGACTATGAGAAATCTTAAACTCTCGTATCTTCTGGTCCATCAACGCTTTCGACTTTTGCGCAGCGAATAACCTGTCCTCCGCTTCCTCTTTCGCAGCCGCGGTGGCTTTCGCTAGGTCGTCAAGGTCCCCAGGGCCATTCTTTGACCATTTCGTGGCTGTCCGCCGCGGTACATGGGCGAATATGTCGTCTATATCCGCCATTGTATCGTACCAGAACAGATGGGTTTTCGTCTGTTCTTATAAAATCCGTTGGAAACCGAATTACGTTATCTAAGATGTGATTTGCTACTGTGGTCTTTCACGGCTCTTGTTGTCCGGTTCCATATGGATATGGATATGCTTCCCTTGGCGACTGAATAAAATCCAACTCATTGGATCGGTTACCCATTGTTCCCATTTTTTTAAAAATAAAAGAGTGTAGAAGTATACGTACGGGCTGATTGAGAGTAGAGTCGCTCGGGTCGCGTCGTCGGAGGGTACCGGCTATCTTCATATTTCGAGGCCAAAGGTTCGGGTTTGAGAAGAAGGATGGGTTTCAATTCGTGTTTTTGGGTTTTTTGGGTATTGGCTGTTGGTGGTACGGACAGGGATATCAGGAGTGGGAAATGCAACAGTCAACACCAGAAATTAGATGTTGAAACAAAAATGGTATCGGTTTTTTCATATTCCATGGATTCACGAATTTGTGGCGACCATACCACTCCTTGATAGTAGTTATTATTATAGTAATACCATATTCCCGGGTATTACGTATTCAGGTGCGTATAGTACACAACAGGGCTGCGCAGAGCATAACTTGAAGCAGCCTACCTAGCCGGTTCCGACAAATTTTCGGGCAAGGCCGGATAGCAATCATATATACACATCTCTCCCGCCCTCTTAATCGCCCTTTTCAGTCCATACTCATCCTCAAGTTTCTCAGAATCAACAGGACATGTCTCAACCAAGGTAATCAGTTGATTATATCTGTCTCTGAACTGGAATAAAAGCTCCCTTCTGATATCATCCGCATTGGACACCTCAAGGAACGACGGCAAGTGACTCGTCTCAGTCCCAATCTCTTCCATCCCAAAAGCGCCCCTTAGGAACGGGTCTACTTTATTCTGCTTTGAACATTTTTCGAGCGCTTTGGCGTCTTTGAGTTCTTGAATGAAATTCTTGACGGTTAAATATTGTTCGAAGCTGAATTTCTGTAGGAACCGTAGCTCTTCGAGTTGAGGTCTGAAGAAAGGGTTGAGAGGGACGATATATTTCTGAACCGTGATGTAATCCAAATTACAACTGCTACCGCCGTTCTCCTCCTGATCTCGAGGGATTTGGGTAGGGTCAGACGTCGACGCCGATGCCAGATGATCACCTGATTTGATATCTTGGACCAATTCCACCATTATATCCCCCCGCATGAACACCTTTTTATGAAAGATTGGCCAATCGAGTTTATCGGCGAGGAGGTCAAGGAATGCATTTCTGATGTCTTCGCGTTTGAAACTACGGGGCGCCCTTTTTCTAACAGAAGATATTGCCTTTCGGAGCATATTGCAGTAATATACTATATCGAATAGACATGCATGACATATGGTGTGAGGCCGAATGGTGGGTATAATTCGCTTTTGTTTGGCTACACCGGCCGTGGTCGTCTACGCGCTCATAGTGTGGGCCATATGCATGGGTATACGCATTGACAAAGTGTAGATTCGATATAAGCTCATTTGTAGTTGTAAAATTTAAATCTCCTTTATAAATTTATTTTTATTTTTATGTCATTTAAATTTCTGTTTGTTTTTGTTAAGATCTTGAGATCTTGAGACATATCATAGATGATCCTGGATTCCGCGGATCCAACAGGCTTGATCTTGCAAGCTTGTATCGGAGTGATTAATAGCAATTAATCTACGCTGACCGCGAATTAAAGTTAATATATTCCACGTTTTCCCATGTTGAAGTTGACAATATCATGTTCGGTACCGACGAACTGACGCCAAACCACAACAGAGTTTCTCAAGAATCACGAGCTATCTATATATTAACATCTATTAATTCACAACGTTATACGTTAGAGGTATGTATATGTCAGAATGCTTAGGGATTGATAGTAATACACATCATCATTAACTTTGCTTTCGTTCGTCTAGCTGTCAATTAGCACTAGTATATATTACATTACAAGGAAATAAATAAAAAAAGAAAATATTAAAAGGAATTTATAAGAAAAAAGACCCCCACGGAGATAGACAAAGGAAATAATACCAAGAAAGGAAAAGTAAAGGAAAATAAGAGTCAAGGGAAAAAGAAGATGTCAAGAAAATAAAAAAAAAGGTATCTATCAGTACAGAAGTTTCAAGAAGCTTGCAAGCTATATATAAAAAAAATATGAGCAAGCATTTTATCAAGATATCGATATTTAGTCAGAAGATCAAGACGCCTCCTGCTAATAAACATGACATTTTGTCTGAAAAAATAGTTTGGGTATCAGAAGAATTTTCTCGCAAGCATTGGTCTAATTCAACGCCGACATAAGATTTTTGTGATCGATGGATTTAGCACACCTCGATGCTGTTGTTTTGTTTAAGAAAAGGGTAAGGTAAGGTAAAATAGAATAATATTGAGAGGATTTGGTAATATATACCTGTCCGACCCAGGATCTCAAGAAGGCTGACACAATAACTCGAGAATCTCCAAGAGATGAGTGGGTAAGTACGGCCAGGCGTGTTTTCCAGCTAACAAAGGCTAGGATAACATGAACGCGAATAAAAGTTAAAAAGTGGTAGAGAGAAAGGAAAAAAGAAGACCGGCAAAATGCTGAAACAAGGGAAATATCGATCCAAGCATTTTAAGCCCATTCCTTCTCCTTCAAACCGCCAACTTTGTTGAGATCCACGGATGAGAAACCACCCTTCTGGTAAGGAGGGAGGTTATCAGGTTCAATGTCACGGACGAAAGCAGCGCCCGCTTCACCAACCTGAACGACGACGACACGGCCTGATTTCCTCTTTCCGTCGGCGCTCTCTTCTTCTGGGAATGTGATTCTAATTTCAGGAACCGGTGATGTTGGAGTTCCCGGTCGGTCGGACTTCTCGTTACCAAACCACGAAGTGCGCTTGCTAGACGAATAGGGGATAGCGGTAACTGTCAAATTCCTGGTATGTGTCGGCAAAGTCGGACTTCTCTTGCTCTTAACACGTCGAATAACTACCAGGATTCCTCCAAGAAACAAACCCAAACCGGCAAGAACAACGAGGGCAGTAAGCAACTGAACAATTGTCGAGTTGGAAGAGGCAGCATCCTCGCTTCGGCGCAAGATAGTGTTTACGAATGATGTCGACATATTGTTGGAATAGATAATAATAACTGTTGTACAAACTTTATATTTGTAGTATATAGAAAAGGGGTGGGGGGAAGGTTGATTAAATTGTTGGACCGTTAAAGTGGATACTTGTCGATTCAGATTTTGGTATTAAGATCGAGGCGATATTCTACAGAATATATTTAAGATTGGCGACCGAGCAAATACACGTGAAGATACTAGAGGTATGCATGTTAGTATACTGATATATCAAAATAGCATCGCAGTTCGGACTGGAAACCCAAAAGTGCAAATACATCGTAGAATTGAATATGCATATGCCACCGCGCCAACATTGATTTGGATAGAATCGAAGTATATAAAACTTACTTGAACGGCAAGAGCGAAAGTCTACGAATATAATAGTAAAATTACTTCGTATTCAATCACGATTTATTAGAATTAAATCGATGAAAGTTTCGACGCAACGGATGTACCGGCGGAAAGGAAGCGTAATAGGGCAAAAATAGCAGGTGGAAAACAATTGTGTAAAAGAATGGCTAGCAAACAGAGGTACAGCTGAAAGAGTGAAGCTGCAAACCGTTCGCTGAATAGTTTTGATAAACGATAGAAAATGATACCAAGAAACCGTTAACTGTCTATGTAGACTGTCGACGAGGCAGAGAGGGAAGAAAAGAGAGAAGAAAAGGGAGAATCGACCGGATATTAAAGAAGGAAAAGGGAGAAAAACAAGGCCGTACAGGGTTCTTGGACCAGGAACGAATGGGAATGAGAAAACGTCAACGATTAGGGGCCACAACCGATGCTGAATGAACGAGCCTGGGTAAAATTACGAAGCGACAGGGGAGGGAACGGTTGGTCATAATATGGTGAAATGAGCGTGCAATAAAAACTTACCGACCTTCGATGCGCTCTCCTCCCTTTTGGGTGCATTCCACCAAGGAAATCTTACTCGCTGGTTGTCAGGAAAAAAGGACGCTAAAAATTCTCGAATTCATGCAAGGAACATGGTTGAACGGACGTGCACCAGGGGTCACACTTTCCTCCAGCGCACATTCGCGGGCAGGACGTCTTACCGATCTTGGGAACTCCACAGCTGGGCCTGGACAAGGGTGCGGGGTCAGGAGCCAATCAGACACTACAAAGGCTTTCCCACCACCGACCAGGAATGGGCGCCGTTGGGCGGTTTGGTGAAGGTGCTGAGCGGCTTCGCCTGTGAGCAGCGAGTGCAGTTGACGTTCGAGGCTACCAAGCTCTGGGAATAGCAGCTTCAGTTGTGTCGATGTCGACTAAAGACAGAAAGCTTTGCTATACTATAGCTAGCAGTGATGTACACGTATGTACAACTGTCTTGACGTATACGGAATGTATGCAGGATGTCTTCTCCTTGAAGCTGGTTTCAACGTTTCACCTACCTTAGTGAAATATTCTGGCAGTGTTGGGGAAATCTTTCGGATAAGTCGCCATCATCGAGCGGAAATCGAGGCTCTGAGCTGAAATATTGGAAGTCGAAAAGAGGGAAAGACGTGCACGATAGATGATTTTAATAGATAGTTTAAGCTCCGTGGGAAGCGTAAATTAGCAGATTCCGAATTGCAGTATTGCATTTTGTTTATATGTGCAACATGCAATCAAGTCTATTCTCTTAAAATAGAGGAAGAGGCTTGCTCGATCATGAAGTCTTATGATCAAAATCGCAGAGAGCGCCTGCTACGGCACCATCGACGGCTTCCGAGATCTAATCGGGAGGCGATGTGACGTTTGCATTATTATTCTTATCCGGTCGATAGTCCTATTCGCCTTTTTCCCAGCGGTGGTCGTTGGTGGTGGTGGTCGTAGAATCTGTTGACGCTGTGTCTAAATATAGCAGCGTCTAGCAGGCTGTCTTAGTTCTGGGTTGAAATTGTGGAAATGGGATACCCAAAAGGGCATAAAGCGCAATTATCGATAATCAAAGGAAATTGCAACTGATTCCGGTATCGATTTGGTTCAAGGCAGCTTGGATAGTTAGTTAGTATTTAGATCTGGATCTAGACTTCTGCAATCAAATAGCTTCGAGTATTCTGTAATAGATACAACGTTGAGGACTCGAAGCCATGTGTCAACTCACACGTCCGTCTCATGAGAAGTATGGCTAACGGTCAAGTCGGACATTCCATGGTCACACCGGTCATGATCATGTTGGTAGTACCGGTACACCGGCCAAGAACTATCATCAGTGCTATTCAAGACAAAATACTTGCCATGCATGGTGGTGGTAATATAATATTGATTGAATTGGGTAACGTATAACGGCGAAATCCAGTAATACAGCCGTCGTTTAGGCCGAATGGACCGCCCCCTTTTCCCCAGAAATTTCAATATCTTAGATAATCGGTTCGCGGTGAGCAGGAACATACTGCCGGGCACAACTGTACGAGCCAGACGAAACATCTGAGATTCGGTCGGAAATAAAGGTTAGTGCATAGGATTATAAAATTTAAAAATACACAAGCTGTATGCATGCACGTACGCGTACATATGGATCCATGGGTCCATGGAGTTACATAGGTACTTACATACACCGCGTGGGCGTGGACCGACAGTGCAGTCGCTCAGTCATAAAATAGAATGAAATAAAACCTCGGATACTGACACTTCGATGTCTCGAGCTCATCTATCAGTAATCCGGGGGCATCGCTCTGCAATTAGTTAGTGCTAATACTGGACCGGTGCTGGCTGGTAGTATGCTGTGTGGCTGTGTGTGGCGGATGGTTGGCTGGTGAGACCTTCGATGCTTCAACTTATGCAATGTGACAGTACAAATATCTTGTCCTGTCAACCAACTTCAAATAATACTATCCAAGACATCCCAACCACGACTACCCACGGAATCCTAAGCTACATGTACGTAAGGCTGGTATCAACTAGGATTCATTGCATTGTTCATTGGATGGAAATTCACCAGGACCGTCAAAGCTTGCAAGCTGCAATGCATATTACTAGACTTACATACTTCTTGAGTACCCGTTAATAGGTATCAATTGAATATCCATTTGGATTCATGAATTAACTGAATTAACAGGCCTTCGATTCTTGAAACCACTCCCCGGCTAGCACCATGGCCAGTGTGAATATATCATGCAGGATGTATGTAGAACTCGAAATTGGACAGCACATCAAGCACATTCTGTGATCATGACTTCACCGGAACAACCGAAAATCCTTGTCTTTGTCCTACCAAGGGTGTGATTGTTGTGTTCTGCAGGTAAGCTCCACAGTTCATTACCCAAGTAGCTAATGATTGAGCTAATGTAATGTAATAAGTCAATATTGCAGTACTATAGGGAGGAAGTACTTCTATTAAACGTCCTTCGCCTAAACATCAATTGAAACAGGATGCAGACGACTGTGGATGAACAGTCGAGTATGTGAGTAAGTATACTCAAGCCCCGCAAGCCAACTGCAGCCGCACGCTCATGCATTCAGACAGCTGGTACTTCACACACGCTCCACTCCGACTACCTAAATTATTTCCCTGAATTATGTAAGTATGTCAGTCAGTATGTAGGTATGTATGTCGGTATACATGCACATGCGGCAAAAGAAGGTTTGCGGATACGGCAAAGAATCCAGGCTGGCCGATCGAGATCCCTTCTCAGCCCAAGGCCAGTCGAAGACAGCAAAGATATCTTGGGACCACTCGCCCCCTCTCGCTAACACCAACAGGCATCCTCCAAAAGCGGGTAACTTTTAGCTTAACTGCACTGCACTCTGCATGGACCACCCACACCAACAGTTTCAGATATTTTGACTCAAAACATCCAAACCTCCGCTTTGTTCAAGGGACAAAGCAATGATTGAAAGTCTAAAATCTTGAAGCTTTAGTTTTGCATTGGGGTGGAAGATATCTAGATGCAATTGATGTCGAAATCGTCATAGCTTTCGAGTTATTATTTTTCTCGGATGCACAATTGACGGGGACCCGAGCAGAACTTGGACTTGGTCGGTTGCACAAATCTTCGCTTTGTGCGGCCATAAGTATTATTGTCATTGCATCGACGGGGTCTGAGCATATACCGAGATGGTAAATTTGAAGGGTACAAGGTTGTTCTACTCAGGCTATCCAGCTAGAGTTTTTTTTGGCTTCCATAGCACGCGCGCTATAGTTTATCGTTCGATATCAGGGCACGGCACCCTATCAGGACTTCTACCGGTCCCGTCGCTAACCTCGTCGTCGGCAGAACCCTCACGGTATGTATACGGGAAGCCTCGACTGGCTAGAGATAAAACCTGTCCACGGAGCACAACAGGTGCCCTTGTGATATATTATATTTTACCGGCAGCCTTGAACTGACCAGTGCAGTGGACTTGCAATATTGATGAGCTCGAGAAGCCCCCGAGTTTAATATAAGTATTACACTTATCATCACGCAATTGCAATTGCAAATCGACGGTTTAAATTTGGTCTTGTGCCTCGTGCAGCTGTGCTAGGTAGCCTAAGCTACTAGGAGCAGGCCAGTTGGCATCAATTGATATCCGGACCCAGAGCCAGAGTCCATAGACAATCGTTAAATTAGGCCACGCTGCGGAGGACCGAGGCCAGAGATCGTATCTGACAGTTAATGTCCCTCTTCTGGGTACTAAAATGAAGTAAAATATAGCTGGCCATTCCGCCTGTGCATGTTTCAAGCAGAGATTGCCCGGGGTGCCCTCATGCTCACCGCTTTCAACCTCTGATACAGCACCGCATGTCCATTAAGGCAGCCTGGCCACATACTTCCTGCATGCACCCCCCCAAAAAAAAACATCTGTGCTCTGGGTAATAAGTAATGGTCAGGAATAATAATCCATTCCAGAGCACTGGAAAGAGTATCTTTGTTTTCTTTCAATTCATCCTCCCGTCAACATCGTCGAGCTATCATCTTCCTTCAACTTGTACATATTTTTCTGGTTCTGTTTTTTTATTTAATTTTTTGTGGATTTCGAAGTTTTCCCCGCAGCTAGCTGTAGGCTCAACTGTCTTAACCCCCTGGCCGGAACGTTTGGTTTGGTCTTTCTCGGACATTCAGCCAGACTGGAAGCTTGTGAGCTTTGAAAACCCTCCAAATCCTCGCTCGCACGAACATATTTAGGATCCTGAGTAGTTAGAAAAAGGGTGTAGTCATATACTTGGTCGACGCCAGTACCGCAGTAATAGCTGTTCTCGAATTATCCGTGGCTTCGTCAGCAAATATCCAGTCATCGAGCTCAGTACTCGACACTTCTTCCTGAACCAAGAACTGCCGCCTTAAAACGTCATCTCCGAAGGCAACCGCATATCGTCCGAAGTTCGAATAGTTTTCCGGTAAGTGATGGAGGACGCGCAACAGCTTCTGTTTGCTTAAGCTTTCCTACCAACTGTATAGTTTTCCATGCTGCAGAATGGGAAGTTGTTTGATGTTGGAGAGGTATTGCTGTTTGGCAGCAAATGTCGAGATCCGCAACCTACCCCTGGCATTGCATTCAACATCAAGCTGATGGTTGGTTGGTTCGATTGATTGACTGATTCCTCCCTTGCTTGTTATCCGGACCTAAAACTTCGAGGCCTCAAGCAAGTTCTTAAGACTTTCCCCGGCTTTGAGAAGGACCTTCGACGCCCATACTTTCCCCATCTCTGACGGTTGGCCATTTCGCTTTTATTCATGCAAGAGTGGATTCACTAGTCCCAATATCATGAATCAAGCTTTCTTTTCTTTTTCAAAGCGGCCGTCTGCGATCCTCTGAATGCACATTCCGAGCACCAGACTCATATCTCCCCAGCTTCATCGTCCTTGTTATTCCCTCTTTCCCCCAGTTCGTGCTACCATCCTGTGGTTCGAGGTTGCGCCGCTGCCGTCACTTCCCGTGAACTCAATCAAACCTAGGAGCCTCTGCACTCAACTGAATTTTCTGTCTTTCCTTTCTCAGCTTTCTTGGCTTTTTCCCCTTCCTCCCTTCCTTCCTTCCTTCTTTCTTTCTTTCGATCGATTTTTTTTCTTTGCTTTGCTTTCGATCGTGTTCGTTCGTTCGTTCGACGGTCTGGTTCATTCATTCATTCATTCACTTGGCTTCATATCAAACACAGCTGCATGGGTATTTAGCTAACGGTATAGTAGCTGACCCAAGTGAATAACAGAGGATATTTGTTAGCGACAGGGTAGCTAAGCTGCAAAGGATCAGTGTCAGTGTCAGTGGCAGTAGTATCGGATATCTGATAGCGAGATTGATTCTATATCGTTTGTTTGTTGGTTCACACGAGGCCGATAGCTTTGGAGCCAACTGCCCTTTTGAACCAGTCGAAGACTCATAAGCGAGCTACACCCCTACACTTTACTGCTGCCACCCTCCACTTACTGCTGGCTGCACTTCCACTTCTTACTGCTACCAACACCTACACCACTGCCTGCCACTACTGCTACACATCTCCAACTTCACAAACCTCCCCTCCATTGACATCTTCTGCTCGGCGACATCACCTAACCGCATCTCGTCAGCTTCGTAAGCTCGCCTTCAACATCACTCGCCACCAAGATATATATATATATATATAAATACAAAATCTCTGATACATTTCAGCCAGCTTCAGATTCAGCTGTCATATTCGAAATTTCCTCCCCTATCTTCCCCAAAAAGCGGCCCTGACAGTGGCAGGATCACAAATCGAGTCGCCAATCTCCGCTCCCAACATTATTTTCGTCCCAAACCCGCACCAACAATCCCTCCCTCTCGTTTTTGCCTTTGCGCAATCGACAGACTCGTAACGCCCTTGACGGCTACACAAACACGGACGTTACCGAAAACGATCTGAACTGCGATTCCCGACAGTTTTGTGACACGTCCAAGATTGTCAGAGGACGCTGGCTATCAACGGGAAAGGACATTAGCAGTAACAACGGTTCCCTTTGCAAACTCGACACCCAGGTTCTGGAACATCCTCTCGCGAACTTCCCGCCCAACCCCTGCAGTCGGACTGTTTGCCGTCTGTTGAACCTAGTCAGCAGTTAAGAATTAGCCTCGTCGATACTTGTTTTATCTATCCAGGGGGCCCGTCTCTTGTGCAAACAACTTATCAGACCTTTCTTCCCTCAACATATACGTAAATACGCACACCAGCATTCATCCAGGAAGCTGAGGTTTCTGTTCTGTTCTGTTCGAGCGTCTTTCGAAACCACTGAGGTCGGTCTGTTCGCAGCATAGCACCCACGGCACGCGACCAGCTAGGACTGTTTGGGACCAGTTAGCATTGTTTCAGAGTTCTGGGGTGGAAACCCCGACAGCAATAATACGCTGGGTAGTTTTTCAGCATTAATCACCCCGTCGTTTGGCCTCAGCTCAGCTCAGCCGACTGTTGGTACGCGATCGCTTCTTCTTCTTTTGCTTCTATCTCCGTTAAACTGCACCGTTAGGTTTCGACAAGCCATCGTTTGTCAAGTGTCCTTTCCGTACTAACAATAGCATCGTTGCTATCGTCTATAGTCGCCATCGATATCCTACCTTCTCGCTGCCCGGTCTGGGCCTGATACGAACCTTTTACTAGCATCGATTGAAGACACCTTCTAGCGAATATTCCTTACGCCCAAAAGCATAACCTCTTTGTCGATATTTCACGAACAACCATTCCCATACACCCGTAACCGGTACATAAACGAACGAAAGAACGAATAACAAACTTCGATTTTCAAATGGCAACCTCAACTGGAACACCTGTAGGTTCCCAAGTATTCTCTGGGCAACAGGCCGGGTCACTAATCGGACGGGAACTGCAGAACCGAAACGGTCGGTTGGGAGATGCAAAGAATACGATGAATCCTGTGAACGGTGACGAGCTATCAGCACCACAGAATTCATCTCTCAGTCAAAGCCTTGGTAACGGCTCGAGCTGGGATATATGGGGTAAACGAAGCTTTGTCCCACAGAAGCCTCAGGGTATGTCAGCTCCGGATATTGGGGAAGGGTGGTAGGGTGCGTAGTGCTAACTTACTGACAGATGATCATGTAGAAGGGAAAACTGGATCGTCCGCTCTGGGAGGAGAATATGATACTTGGCCAGTCCCGAAGCCGAATTGGGTGGGAGGGACATCCCCTGGCACTAAGACTATCAACCATCATGCTTCTAGATCCCCCGCCAGGTTCCACGAAGGAGCCAACGGCCACCCAGAGAACAGAAGCCGCCAGGGTAGTCCGTCACCATTCTTCAGCACATCTTTCACTGGAACCTCATCGTCACTTCTAGATAACGCTCGAGTCTCGGAATCCCTGGAAAGCAACGATAGCAGTGGGCGTGGAAGATCCACTGATGGGAGGAAGGCATTTGGCAAACACCAACGTTTCAAATCTGTTGGACAGTCAGTTTTCGACGACGATAGACGTGTTCACCCTATGTTCAGTGGATTAGAACCCGATACACAACGTGGTCGCGTCATGTCAACTTCTCACGCACTAGATATGATGGGTAGTTTGGCCAGTCTTGGTAGCAACGTCGATAGAAGCGAAAGCTTGCCCCCTCGTCAGCGAAACCACTCTATTTCCCCGTACGAAACAACCGAAAAGGACGCCTTTGGCAACTATAGCATAATGCCGAATCCCGTTGGTCACCAATCACAGCAGTCACGATCGAGGTTTGAAGAGTTTGCTGCACCCCAACAGCATGATGGTGACAACCTCTCCGCCTTCCGTCATCTATCTATCGATGAAGGGCAAGATCCGTTCGCTGGAGAACGCCGACGCAGCCTCTTTGCACCATATACTCAAGCCCCAGTTCAACAAAATCCCTACCCTCGGCTCAGTGAGTACACGTTTCCTCGAAATGAGGTCAGCCAAAGAGGAGGAGCCTCGTCATACTCACCCTGGAATCGAGCTGAGCCATCACAAACCGGTAAGAATTTAGTCTGTCTCTCATAGAAATAACCACATGTGTTTTATTCTAACTGTAGCCACAGAAAACTTCCAAGAATACCGAATGGGGTCTCAGTTTGGTAATAACTTCTCTGGTTCAGGAGATATCGCGAATAACGGGTATCGTCGAAGCATCTCGGGTGCATATTTCTCCCATGAGCCTGCCCCTGCGCATATAGCTGCTCGACACAACAGCGTCGTACGTGAAATCTTTGCACCTTTTCTTCTTGTGCATGGATTCTAACTAGAAATTAGAACTTCGGCAATGCCGGCGCGAGAGACAATGGCCAGCAATTCTACCAACCATTCGGACAGTCAGTATTCGACTCTGGCACCGCCTCCCCATTCACGAGAATGTCATACCCCGGATCCCCCATGAGCACAAACACTGCATCTCTAGCAACTCAACCACGACGCGGTGAGGAGCTTAATCTGAGAAGCATGTTGTTGGAGGATTTCCGAAAGAATGCTAAAACAAAGCGATACGAGCTTAAGGTACTCTTGTAAACAAATAGTAGTTGAAAGCTAAACACTAACATATCTACTGGTAGGACATATACAATCACGTCGTTGAATTCAGCGGTGATCAACATGGTTCTAGATTCATTCAGCAGAAGCTTGAGACAGCTACTTCAGACGAAAAAGATGTCATATTTTCTGAGATTCGACCGAATGCCTTGCAACTGATGACTGATGTCTTCGGAAATTATGTCATCCAGAAGTTCTTTGAACATGGTAACCAACTGCAAAAGGCAATGTTGGCGAAGCAAATGGAAGGACATGTCCTTAAGCTGTCTTTGCAGATGTATGGGTGCAGAGTCGTCCAAAAGGTAGAGAATTGGTACAATCATCGCGATCATGAATTATTAACTAACAGGACACTAGGCCCTTGAACATGTTTTGACCGAGCAACAGGCTACATTGATTAAGGAGATTGACGGCAATGTGCTCAAATGCGTAAAGGATCAAAACGGCAACCACGTTGTGCAAAAGGCCATCGAGAGAGTTCCAGCCCAACATATCGATTTCATTTTGAAAGCGTTTAAGGGCCAGGTGCAAAGTCTAGCTACTCACCCTTATGGTTGTCGTGTGATTCAACGCATGCTTGAACATTGTGACGAGCCTGCTCAATCTTCGATCTTGCAAGAACTCAATATGTGCCTGTATGCTTTGATCCAAGATCAGTATGGCAACTATGTATGCAAACCCCCGTTCCGTCTATTTACACAGAACCCGCAGGGCTAATATATTTTATCAGGTTACTCAACATGTCATCGAACATGGGAAGCCGGATGACCGAGCCAAGATTATCCATGTTGTTTCTCAACATGTCATCCAGTTCTCTAAGTAAGAAAACAACATTCCTTGCTCCCTTTCCCGTGTGCACCAAGACTGATTGGCTCTCCTAGACACAAATTTGCTTCCAATGTCGTTGAGAAGAGTATTCAATATGGAAATGAGAAGCAGAGGAAGGAGATTTTGGGTACCATCACTACCCCTAAGAGCGCCGACGGTCCTCCGCCTCTTCAGACTCTCATGAAGGACCAATACGGCAATTATGTTATTCGTAAGTTTACCTAGCAACCAATGAAAACAAACAGTGTCTAACGTGAAACAGAGAAATTGTTATTCCTTCTGGACGAGGAGGATAGGGACACACTTATCGAAGCCATTAAGCCCCAGTTGGCAACTCTGAAGCGATTTAGTTACGGAAAGCAACTCAACGCTGTAAGTTCGTCTGGTAAAGATTTCTAGAGGAACCATGCTGACAACCTCCTAGATCGAGAAGATGATTGCTAGTTCTTCCCCCTCCTCGGGAGCCGCCTCGCCACCGACCCACTCTTCGGTTGCAGCCCTTCCTGTCCCTACTACATCGGAAGCCTCCTCTTCAGCCTCATTCCACCCTTCCGAACAGGATACCATCAACAGCTCGCCACCTGACAAATAAACATAGAGGAGCGAATAAGATTATTGCTTCTTAGTGGCAGATGACATCCTTTCGGCGAGCGTAACTTCCCCCCTCCAGTATCTACAAATAAATTCGCATTACACTTTTGCATTCTGATTTGCATAGCATCGCTACTACTACGATTTTTTCGCAGTAGAAGCCCGTTAATACCCCATTATCATAACAAGGGATTTTGATATTTCCTCCTTAGCGCTGAAGCTGATTTTACACATTATTTGACATGTTTCTCTTCTTTTCCACTCCCTGCTTTATCTATTTCCCGCTCTCTGCTTTATTGACTGTATTACTTGGGTTACAAACTTGGGCTAGAAAAACAGGGCTACTACGTACACCACTCAGAAAATTCGTCAGCATTGTTTACGGAATGTTTTACTTGTTTGATGGGGCAGTTCCATCTTTTTTTCCTCAGTGTCTGTCTCTCTTTCTTCCTTAAGGTCTACTTTCCCTTCATTGTATTTACTTAGAACATTAACACTTTGTATTTCGTCATAACTTCTTCCTCTTTTTTAAAGTCCTTTTGCTGCTTTACACGCACACAATTTTTTTTTTTTTTTTTTTTTTTTTGTATTTTTTGTATTTTTTGTTCTATTATCATTATTGATTGTACGCTCATGATCATGACGTGGTGTTTTTATTACTACTTATTCTTAATTTCCTTATAGTTTTATCACTACTCTACGGCTATTATACCAGTACTTATATCCTTACTCTTGCAAGGCATTTATTCAGGTTGTGATATTTTCAAAAAAATTCCACCTTTTTTTGTTCTCTCTTCGCAAAATTTGTTACATTGAGGCAGCTTCGATTCCTAATTGAGGTACCGGCCTTGGAAATGGATTCAAAACCTTCGATCCTTTGCGTTTTATGTTCAAAGTATTTGACATCATGCATATTCCGTTTTTTTTGCAACCATGTTGTTTAAAAATCCCCGGTATATTAAAGTATGCGAAATGCATGTAGTATTTTTTTCGTTCTACATTATTTTTTTTTCGTTCTGGATTTTGGATTGTCCTTTTACAGACACCGTGTGGACACACACACACACACACACACACACACATTCTTATGGCTTTTTGTCGTTTGAGGGATTACTTGTTTTTTTTTTTTTTGGTTTCTCTTGAGTTTTTTTTCTCTCTCGATCTTTGGGTTATATTTGGTTGAAAGGATATTGGTAGGATAGGATAGGACGAGGTACATATCTAGTTTAGCATGGATCGTGTAGACAAATTTGCAAGATTGAAGGGAATTCGAAAAAGTAGGTAACTAGATCAGAAGGGAAAAAGCACACCGGGGGAGAGGTGGGAGGCAAGAGAATGAATCCATCGTAATATATATATTCTTTTTATCAATCAATACAATCTCCGAGGTTACACATAACCACGTTAAATATATGCTGGTGGCGATTAATTACAACCGAGGAAGTCTGGCCGGTTTATAAATTTAGATGGCACATGAACATGAGGCCGGTCTAGATCTAGATCTTTTGGTTTGATGTGCGTTTTAGAATATTGTTCTATTTGGAAGTATATGTATGTCTATGTCATTTTGGGAAGTTATCACGCTTATATTGCGATTATATCTTTTTGAAATTTGGTGCCTATAACAGCGGCGGGCTTTGGTGATGGTCTCGTAAATTTAGACCATACAAGGCCACCTCTGGATTAATCAAGTTGATTTGAAAATGATGAATTCGGGGTTCTATCAAGTTTCAACAAAAAAAAAAAAAAAAAAAAAAAAGAGGGGGAGGGAGGGGTAGGAGGAAGGGCAGAAGGAGGGAAGGGAAAGAACCAGGAAACTACAATGCTATAGAGGCTTTTCTTTAAAGTTAATAAATCAATAACGAAAAAAATCGGGTTAAGCACTTGTTTGAAAAAAAAAAAACTTCCAAAGATCAAAAGGTCTTCATCGCCTTGAAACCTCTCAAGATAATTAAAATTCCTTCTTTAAGCATATCCATCCAAGACCGCCTTAACATCATCTCCAAGTTCCGAATTCCTCTGCTGGTAGGCCTGACTCTTCTTAACCTCCCCACCGACCCACTTCCTGACGTCCACAATCTGAGGAAATGGATCAGTAGTCGGCTTCCTCGCTGTATTCAAAGTCGCAAAGGTGACGCTGAACGACACATCATCCAAATCCGCCTCGGTAGTTTGGTCATACCCACTTCCACTCTCGGCGGGGGTAGGCGGGACTTCCAAAAGCTTCAGCAAAGCTGTCATACTTCCTGCCCACATATTCGAGTAGTCTCCACCTGTAGCTGCAACCTTCGAGGATGTTACGATTCTTGTAAGCCCGACAACCGCAGTCTTCCTGTCAAGGAATTTTGTCAACTTTTGGGTGGCGGGGATTATGAATGCTTTGTATAGCTCCCCGAAGACCTTTGCTTGCACGCTGTCCACGGCGTTGATGGCCCAATCAGGACCCATACCATTCTCAACACGTGAAGCAAGAACGTAGAAGAATTTTGTAAACCTCGATGTCAGAATCTCGGTTCGGGAACCCGTGAGCCTGATCATAATGAGGTTGAACACCTGACCGATGTAAGGGTTTAGCGCGTCGGATGGGAAGTTTGCGACTAGACCTTCTAGAAGATCGAATGCAGAGGCTTCGGTAGACTTGACCGAAAGAAGCTTCTGGAAGATACCAAAGATCGGAACAATCTTTTGATGTTTGAGGATATGTTGACTTTCACGTGCGCAGATGGCATTCAGAAGTCTGACCAAGGCTGGGATATTCCCACGGGTTTCCCAGAGAGTAACGGCAAGAATGGGGTCGATGAGACGTTGATAGAGTTCTGGGAGCGGAGTGCCGGGGTTACATTCCAGGAGCAATCCGAGGAGCTGGAAGACATAGGGAAGAAATTCCGAGACCTCGGCTTGTAGGATCCCTAAGAATGGGGTGCTAAGGGCATTTTCGAAATGGGTCGGGTTCAACGGGCCTATGAAACGGATCAAGGCACCGAGAGCCTCGAAATGATAGTGGTTGAATCTGGGGTTGCTGGGGTTCTTGCTGATCTCAACGGTAATTTTGATGAGGTTGTCGAGGACGGCCTCAGCACTGGACGATGCATCTTCCCTGCAGATAATAAGGATTCTCATCACACAGCGCATCAGGAACTCGTTCTCTGCAATCTTCTCGGGTCGGGCATCTCGTGTAATCAGGCTCAGAAGTCTGGTCAGTAAATCGCCGGATGCTGGTCCTATCTCCTCCTTTGTAAAAACTGGCTTCTTGTCAACTTGAAGATAGAGGATTCTTTCGATAGTAATAGCAGAGTATGTGTAGACAACATATTCAGATGATGCCAAGTGAGTGATAAGCAATGGAATGATCTGAACTAGTTGTTCCTTGGTGAACTGGCTTCGGAAAGTGTAGATAAATCTGATAGCATCGACTCGGAGAATCGGGTGCACGTCGCTCTTGCTCAGATCCGGTACAATATACTGTTGGAAGAAGCCAATGATATCAACGAGAAGATTTGTCGAATTGACACCGTATTGTGTGACAACACCCTTGATCGCAATAGAGTTAAACAGGTAGAGAGCTGTGTCCCTAGATTTCCAGTCACCCTTTGCCAGGAACTCTTGGATGTATTTGTTGGTTGTTTCGGTGACAATTCGTTCTGACTGCTCCATAAGCTGTCGAAGGAAATCATTAGCTGCTCTTCGACGGGTGTCGCTATCAGACCCTTCGAGATCTCGCCTGATGAATTCAATGGGGTCATCCTCAAATAGCTCCTCGTCCGATGCTAGTCACGGTGTTAATAGATCGAGTATTTCATAGCATTTATTTAGGGCTTACATACTTCGTAGCGTCATATTGGGAATTATGATTTTCTGGATAACCTCATCCAGAGCATTGCTAAAAACATCTTTGTGTCTTTGATTACCGGCAACAGAAGTAAGGAACTTCAGCGCTTTACTGACAAGCTGTAATAACGTTAGTTGTGACATATAAGAAAAGGTTGGACCAAAAAAACTTACTATATCATATTTGGGTTCTAATCCTGTGGTGGTCAAAAGAGTCCAGGTTGCGTTTGCGAATTCCGATGTGAGCGGTCCAAAAACGTCTTCGTATTTCTGCATGTACAGGACCAGGATTTCACAGATCCCCGCCTTCACATATTCCTCTAGCCCAGACTCTTCTTCATCCGAAGTCGCCAACAATGGGTTGGAAGTTGTCAAATATTTGTGGAATAGTTGTAGGATATGGGATAGATTCTCTTCAAAGATTGGAGGTAGTTCTTGACAGCTAAGATCGAAAAATATCTTAATGAGCAGATTCAGCATCTTATACAGCTCTGTCAGTTTAGCTTTATCGGATTTGCTCGACTCTATCAGGGAATCTGTGGCCTATAGAGGATATTAGCTTTGGTACTTCATATCTATCGAGATTGGTGGATATCGTACCTTTAACAAGGTGAGGTATGGTTCTCCGAACCGCTCGAGAACATGTAGGATCTCTAGGAACAACTCGTCTGAACGGAATAACGGTCTCCATCGCTTGAATATAGAATGCGCCACGGTCAAAACGCCAATTGTAACGGACGGGTTGTTTGGATCCAGTTTCGATGCGAGCTCCTATTTCACCCAATATATCAGCATTCTGATTCATTTTGCTCCAAGTTTCTCGTAGAGTTATACGTACTCCGACGAGCGTATCCCACTTCTTGTAGAAATCGCTGTCTGCGATAACGCTAATAGCTTCACCGATTTGGACTTGTAGATTCGGCGGGACTTGGATCATAACCCCTAGGAGCTCCGATTTAATGGCTGTAACATCGCTAGGTGCGAATTTATGGTTTCCTTCTTCGTCCTATAAATTTTGAACGTGTGGAAGTCAGTCTCCAAAGCCATGTTGACTAGGAATATGATACAACTAACAGTCCAGCTTCGTCTGATGAGGTTCTTGAAAAAGAGGGCACCGGCAAGCCGAACATTAATCGGTAACTCTGGTGTGGCGACGGTTCGAAGCAGCATTAACGGGAAACCCGGGGTGGTTTCCACAGACTTCAGTTGTCTTTCGGCTGGACGGGAGGATCCATGTTAGTACAACATCGAGCTTGCAGTTTTTTTTGACATCGCGGTCATTGGGACGATGATATAGGTGAGGGGTGGAGTATATCGTACCCTCTTTGTTTTGAGAGCGGTCTAAAGAGTTGGCCAGCAGCTGGGCTAGCTGTTTCATGTTTTCATCCATGGCTGCAAGAGTGGGGAGGAAGCTTTTGCTGCAAAGGTTGTTGATAGTGAAAGGTTCGGTTGAGGGTAAAGGAAAGACGATTGAGTATTGAAGCTGGTGATGAGGTAGGCGCAGGAGGAATCCAATGAACGGTGAAGCGGACGGCTTTTCGCGCGACGATGGTGAGAAGACCAAAGGTCGTAGTTGAAGTTGAGGAAGATGGAGGAGATCTAGTGGGATGAATTCAGGCGCGAGGGATGAGGAAGAAGGTTGCTGGGCAGGTTGACTGAGGTTTAGCTGCTGCAATTTCCAACACCAAAACACGCGACTTTTGTCAGTCAGCGAAGTGCAGTGCAGTGCCTCAACATGCAACAGGATCCAGATATCTCGACGTACTAGCGTATTCGCGCTCTTCTGTGACATGGATATAATGATACTATGCAACTAAATATCTAGGAACAAACGTATTATATGATAAAATAGCGTTATCTAGATCTGCTAGTCTGGACATACATGAACATATCAACCCCATCATGATGATGGTGGTTTAATAACTGACCTCCTCCTCCCCTCAAGCTTCTTCCCATAAACCTTCTCACACATCGGTGACTTCTCATATGTTCCCAACTTCCTTAACAATCTAGCATACAATCCCGCCGTATGCTCCACATACCCCTCTCGTTGCCCAACTGTCCACGGCCTTTTAACGGTCTTGATTTGCCCCATCAAGGCGTTTTCAAGCAATGTATCATATTCCGTTATCCTTCCTAGTATCTTTACCCCGTCTTCCGCGAATACCTCTTGGACTAAGTAGTTTAACAAGAGGAATTCTTGGCGCGGAAGTGACTGGAGGAAGTGTAAAGCTCTAGTATCGACGCACACCTGCGAGGTTGGGATTACTAGATGCTGTATTTGAGTATATGAAGGACGAGTCGAGATGCAACAGAAGAATATACGGGGGATAAAAGAGAGGAAAGAAAGAAATGGCTTCGAAGGAGCATCAGATTCTGTAACTTTTTTCTTTGATGATTTGCTTCGAACCCGCTTTTTCGGCTTGTTCGACTTCTTCTGTTTCGTGTCCTCCTTCAATTTTGGATTCAAGATGTCTTCGGAAGTCGGGGCTGGGGGTTCCTCTTGTTGTACGGATGGTTCATGGGTGCATTTATTCGAATTCTCCGCCACCGCCCTAAGTCTCTCGACTTGGGCGTGATCCCTTCGAACCGGTACTCTTGATGTTACTGCCCCCCTCCGTTGCGGGACCCATTTCCCCTTGTCGTAGGGTGATGGCCCGTTATAGATCAAGTGTCGCGGAACGTATGTGGGTGTCGACATTTCTGGCTGTTACTCTGGTGTTAATGTTGCGATCTTACAGCAGAGGTTTTTGTGCTGCTGTTCATTTCTCTCCCGTCGCTGATCTATCTATTTTCAGAGCACCCACGTTGACAGTTCCTCAATGAGCTCTTACATTTTATCTCATGCCCTGTAAATGTAGAAACGGCAGACGTATACAATCTATTGTGTAATATCATGATATGAACAGTGAAAAAAAATATAGGACCTTGAAAGTCCCGATGCCTGTGTATTCCACATAAGTAAAATGTCAAACCTACTATACAATTTAAAACCCCTTGAACGCCTCCTAACAAAAGCCTCAAAGCAATCTTTTAAATAAAACATGGTACGTATACCAACCTTCAGGGAACTCTAACGACGGTCATTCTATCTCCGTTGATTGAATCCCGCGGGAGGTGGTGGTACATTCCCATATGGCGAGGGGTTAGGTGGATACATTGATGGAGCCCCCGGGGGCGGAACACCATAGGGTGCCGCTCCTCTTCCCATCGGTGCAGCGTTAAATCCGGCCGGCGGGTATGCACCACCAAAACCAGCCGGGGGAGGCTGGGCCGGCGCACCGTATCCAGGCTGACCTCCAAATCCCATTGGCGGTGGTGGCCGCGAAGGCAGCCCATGTGCAGCGACCGGCGGAGCAGCCGGAGGGGGTGGTCTGTATGCACCTTGTGGATTTTGGTAAGCTGGTTGTGCAGCGTAGCCTGGTGGCGGATAACCAGTCGGCGGTTGAGGTGGATATCCTTGGTGGGGTGGTTGGACCGGTGGCATCTGCTGTTGGTATGCTTGTGTAGCAACTTGGGGAGCCGGTGCGCCGTGTGGAATTTGGGGTTGTGCTGCAGGCTGTACAGGCTGTTGTGCAGGTGGAGCTGCAACCTGCTGTCCCAGAAGTGCGGATGGCAATGGCTGTACCTGAACCTGGACGTTGTTCTTGCGAGCCTGCGATGCCAATAGACGTTCTGCCTGATCACCGTGCCTCTCTCCCTTGCCATCCTTTTTGTAAGCGTACGATACCGATATTTCCTTGTTCATCAAATATTGGCCCTGCATCGCATCCATCGCCTTATCCGAAGACTCGAAGTTGTCGAACTGAACGAAGCCGAAACCGCGCGATATGCCTGCCTCATCGCGTGCAATCTAGGAAATCGTCAGCACTGCCTTATCATACTACAGGAAATCAAAAAAGCGGGAGGAGAATACACACCTTGGGTGGCGCCGTAATAGTTCCAAACGTCATAAATGTATCATAAAGCGTCTTCTCATCCACCATCGAATCCAAATTCCCAATAAACAGTTCCGCTCCAACCTCTACCGTCTTCTGCTTATCCGCCGACGCTTTATTAACCCTAATCGGTTTCCCATACAGTCGTATCTGGTTCATTATCCTCGCCGCATACTCTGCATCTTCCTCGGATACGAATTCCACAAAGCCGAAGCCTTGGTGTGTCTGGGTCACGCGATCTTTCGGTAGGTGAACATTGGAGATTCGGCCGGCTTGTAGCATAAGTTCCCATACTAGGGCGTCGGTTACGCGTTCGTCAAGGTTACCGATGTAGACGGTCTGTGAGAAAGGAAGTGAGTATGCGCCTGTAGGAGTGGATGAGCTTCAAGAGCTTCTAAATGGAGGTTTGGGGTTACTTACGGCGTCTTTATCTTGTTCCCAGTGCTTATTCGCCATGATTATTCCCTTCGCTACCACGCCAATCGGTATTTGATATATTAACTGCGGACTTGTTGTTGAAGGTGTGGATGTCAAGTGTCTCGAGGGAGTGATGATGATGATCGATGCAAGATGAGTCGCAATTGAATTTCAGCGGCGCGTCGGATTGAATTTCAAATCGCAGTGGAAAATATACCACACCACAACGCATAAATCCCTTCTTCAACAACCAACTAGTACAATACACCAAAAACTCAAGCCAAGATGCAAAGGGTTCAGATATACTTATGAGCACCTCTTAGGCCTATCAAATACATCTTGGTGTCATTAAATACTAGTCAATGAGGTCTCTACGGCTGCTTAGAGCTGGAAATAGCCTGTGGCGGGCGAGTTTCCATCAAGCTCGAAGCCAACATGTTCTACGCCTCCCAATGGCCCCCTCGAGGCGGTCAGGCGATATCATTAAAGCGCGCGCATATGTATCAAGTGCACACGATGACCTTCATATTTATAGCAATGAAGGGGGTCGTACAGTCTACGCTCTTTCCACGCCGCCTGGCAAATCAGCCATTGCAGTCGTCCGAATAACAGGTCCTCTTTGCACACATGTAAGTTCTCAGGCAAATCATATATCTCGAATAGCAAGTAAATACGCTCTTCTGATCAATTTTATAGATATATCAAACCCTCTGCCCGTCCAAGCCGCTTCCAAAACCTCGCGCTGCAACCCTGCGCACTCTCTTCCACCCCACAACTGCCGAAGTCCTCGATCCTTCGGCCCTTCTTCTCTACTTCCCCGGTCCAAACTCCTTTACTGGCGAAGATATCCTCGAATTACATCTTCACGGTGGGCCCGCGGTGCTTAAATCCGTATTATCGGCTTTACCAAAATGTTCACCTTCAGATCCTTCTTCGGCTACAAATATAAAACAGAATATTATACTCCCCGCAGAACCTGGGGAATTCACCCGTCGGGCATTCTATAACTCCCGCCTTTCACTTCCACAGATAGAAGCACTATCTGATCTACTCTCAGCAGAAACTGAGTCTCAAAGGCTATTAAGTATTCAAAGTACCACCAAGGGTGCTGATACGCTTTCATTAGCATACAATAAATGGCATCTATCGCTGCTTGCTGCTAGAGGAGAACTAGAGGCTCTTATTGATTTCTCCGAAGACCAACAATTTGAAGAAACACCGGAGGTTCTATTAAAGAATGTTAAGGACGAGATTGTTAGGCTGAGACGACAGATGGATATCTACCTCTCCAACGCAGTTAAAGGCGAACTCCTACGGAACGGCATAAATCTAGCACTAATTGGACCACCGAACGTGGGTAAAAGCAGTTTACTGAACAGAATTGTGGGGAGAGAGGCGGCTATTGTTAGTGCCAAGGCGGGGACGACGAGGGATATCGTTGATGTCTCTGTGGATATGGGTGGGTGGATGGTGGTACTTGGGGATACGGCGGGGTTCAGAAATGGGGTGTTTGGGGGTGATATTGATGAGATTGAGGTTGAAGGGATGAGAAGGGCTAGAAAGAGGGTGGAGGGGGCTGATGTGGTTGTTTTGGTGGTGTCTGTAGAGGAGGTAGATCTAGACGCTGGGATCGGAGTGGGACATCCTTCACTGGAGGAGGCGGTGGAGGTAACAGAAGAAGCTTTGAGGAATGGGAAAGAGGTCATTGTGGCGGTTAATAAAATCGATAAACTGAAAAACACCGGAGAATTAGACAAAATTTCCGAGCTTATCAGGCAAAGGCTACCGGGGTTGAAGGGAGGTAGGGTAGTGGGAATATCATGCACAGGGGAAGGATATGAAGCCACTATTCAGCAATTGATGGGGTCATTGACCAATACCTTTGGCAATATGACTAGTGTGGAAGATTGGCTGGAAGGGACTCCGAAAAATATATGGGGCGAGGCTATCGGTGCAAGTTCCAGACAAAGAGTGCTCGTCGAAGAATGCTATAGATATCTAGGCGAGTTTCTATCTGGATTGGAAGGCGATCAAGACGCCTCGGAGGCCCATAAAATCGACGAGGATATTGATATAGTTTTGAAGGCAGAGACCCTGAGGAGAGCCGCAGGCTGCATGTCCCGGATTATGGGTAAAGGAGAGGGTGCAAGCACTGTTGATGAAGTCCTCGGAGTCGTCTTTGAAAAGTAAGTTCCATGTCCCACCTTTCTATTTAACATATTTCTAATGCTATTCAAACTAGATTCTGTGTCGGAAAATGATGATCGTGATATGTTAAATACAGCTATGTAAGATATGTATACTTAATGTTATAATGATAGATCTATACCCGCTCCGAAAGCTATGCAACCTGAACCAAACTAATGCCAATCGATATACCCTGTGTTGAACAAGAAGCCAGCTTCGATATTCTTTTTTCTTCCATCCTTCATAAAGTAATATCTATAAAGGAGTCTAAACGGACATTTGCATAGCAATACCCGGCCAAGGCTCATACTCCGATAGCTCAAAGTCCTCAAACTTGAAACTATCAATATCAGGTACATCCCTAACGATCTTCATCTTTGGAAACTTCCTCGGCTCTCTACTCAGCTGCTTCTTCAACGGCTCGACATGGTCTTTATAAACATGCGCATCTCCCATAACATGTGTAAAAGTACCAGGTTCCAGACCGGCAGCATGAGCGATCATTTTCGTTAGAAGAGCATAACTTGCAATGTTAAATGGAACACCAAGTCCCATATCGCAAGACCGCTGGTAAAGCTGACAATGAAGCTGTGGTAGCGGACCAAGATCCTCACAACCATCGGGGCCACACACAGGTGCGCTTGTGGGTTTTGGAAATGAAACGTAGAATTGAGCGAACATATGGCAAGGCGGGAGTGCCATGAGCTTTAGATCTGCTACATTCCAAGCACTGATGATTATCCGCCTGTCGTAAGGATTGTGCTTTAGCTTATGAATGACTTCGGCAAGTTGGTCGACGCCTTGGCCAGTATAATCCGCATCAGCGCCCTTATACTCCGCACCAAAATGACGCCATTGGAAACCGTATACAGGGCCTAGATCACCCTCTGGTCGTTCGGTTAGACCGATGGAATCGAGATAAGCACGGGACCCATTGCCGTCCCAGATTTTGACGCCGTTCGCTTGTAGTGGAGCATTGGAGGTGTTTCCGGAGACGAACCAGAGGAGTTCGTGGATTATTGCACGGAGGTGGACACGTTTTGTGGTGAGGAGGGGGAAGCTATCATCTTTTAGAGAGAACTTCAGTGGTGGAGGGGCAAAGACGGAGAGAGTGCCTGTGCCGGTTCTGTAAAACGTATGGATTAGTATTTTACAGTGAAAAGGTAGTATGCTTAAAGGTTGGTATTTACCTATCCGGTCTGTGTTCACCATGATCCAGGATATATTGAACAAGGTCGAGATACTGATACTCCTCATGGCGGGTAGACGAGGGGTCAGAATCGGCACCGCTTGTTTTTTCGGCAATCGAGTAAGTTGCACCTGTGGAAGCTTCCATCTTTTGAATTTTAGAGTTGACTATGTGATTATTTTCGTTTACAAGCTGCAGCGTAGGATTCGATTGTTCTGGTAGACGGTGAAGCTGAAAATGAAGTTGTGACTTTTATCCCACCCAGTCCTAGACGTCCTTAGAAACCTTGTCGGTGCCCTGGCTTGGAGTTTACACGTTCAAACGCGACGACGCGGTGGTCTTAGAAATCAATTTACACAACGCAATGACTCAAAATTTACAACAATATCGCACCTCTATATAGCTAGAGCCTGTAGACGTAGACGTTCCCATTCATCACCCCCATTATAATACAGCCCTAGTGTGACAAGTAGCTATCGAACGTTCCTCGTCAAATATAAATGTAAGCAACTCTACAAGCAAATTCATATATAAAAAAATAAAAAATAAAATAAAATAAAATAAAAAGGAAGGAAGGAAGGAAGGAGGGAAGGAAGGTATACGTAGGGATCCCGGGAGCGGACCGAATATACTCGTCAGAAGCTATTTACGATAAAAGATCAAAGTGTCGAAGTATTGGTATATTCTCAAAAACAAAATAAGCACGCTCAACTGAGAGCTCTGTGGTACAATAATATACATCGTATGCAGTGTTTACAAGAAATTTATTGAGGCTGTCCTGTGGTTAAGCCTAAAAACACCTAAAAGATAGTACGCATGAATATAAAGTTTGAAAGACTCCGTAATGTGGTTTGCGAGATAAATCATAACCATCCAAGCGATCTTATTAACTTACCATTACAATATAATCTCCTCCAGTCCCTCCAGGTTGTCATACGCCGGGTAAAAGTGGCAAACAAGCCCGCCTAGTCGATTTCCACGCGCTAGGTTTCGTAGGCAATTCCGACACTCTTGACTTTGCGAGCTCCAAACGTTAACATCTCCAGGTAATATAACATTGAAAGCATGTCCGCCAGGATCAGTACCAAGTGATATGTAGTAGCCCCGTCGAGAGAGCCGTTCATCGTCCCAAACAGTATTCTTAATATCAAAACTCTGGTAGCTACTCCAAGGTGGTGATCTCAGTCGATAGAGTTGATAATCTTGTCGCCATAATGGCCGAGACTCGTATGCGGTGCCATCTTCAAGGTGGTCCCAGAGGTCTTCGATCATGTGTAGAAAACAAGAGGCGACATCCTTCCGCATGTCGAAAGATCGCAAGACAGAGAAATGATCGGGTTTGGTTCGAATTGGGAAGTCGATGTAACGGGCTACCTCGCCGAGTTGAGACTCAAGTGATGATTCCAACATTGATTTGACCCCGTCAAGACCCTTTTCAAAGAAAATTAAATTGACTATTCCGGCTGATATATCTGTACGAATAATAAAGGATATCAGTTTTAAGACTTCCCTAGATCGTTATATTCCTTCGATCGATTGGTAGTAAAAGGCGAAATCAATCGAAGAGAAGGATAGACTTACAGCTCGAAATACATGGGACAAGATCTGAAATCTCTGCTAAATCCCAGGTATCCGGCGGATTGAAGGAAATCAAGGCGTTCGCATAGTCTCCGAAGAGTGATAAGAGAAATGAATATACGGCAATCAACGGTCCTATATATGGTGACAGCATTTCCTGCCCTCGATAACCGCGTAGGGGCGGGGCTATTCTATTGCCAGTTGCCCAAGAAATGAGCAGCTTGATTTCCACTTCGTCCCGCCTCGTGAATTCATATGATGCTTCCATCCATAACCATAGAATACCGAGCGCATCGTCGACACGGCAAATTTCAGCGTCACTTGGCGGAGCCTCCTCCGATTTCTTGTAAAGGTGTGACCTAAGAAAAGCGTTTCTGAACCAACTTATTGTCTTTCGAAGCTTCACACAGTCGGCGATTAGACCTTGCCGTTCTGGGAGCTTCCAATCAGTCATAGATGGGAGAGTTTTGGGATCGTTGACTGCCTTCATGTGCCTTATATTTCGAATCCCGACCAGTTGGTAGGTTATTTTGTTCGCAGTTTCTTTCTCGTAGATCTTTTCTGCTATGGTGTTCCAACTATTTGTTTCTGTGATGTCGTTGAATGAGCGGCAGGTGGAAGAGCAGGACCTCAAATCGTCCATTGTGTCTAGATTCTCCAGTATTTGGAGCTTTAGCTCTACTGGGAGCATAACGATGTACGACATATTCGACGTATTCTTCAATTGAATATATTAATATATTCTGAGTGTATATATGCAACGAGTGAACGTTCGAAAAATGGTCGGTTTGTTATAAGCAGTGATTTCTTGACTTTAGAAACTTTGATGTCTAGAGGAAGAAAGAGGTTTAAGAGGACAAACTACCTAGGTACCTACCTACTTACTTACCTGGTATTTAAATAAGGATCTCATTGTGTGGTCTGTCTGGATCTGCTGAGAATTATTTTATTTCCAGAGTGAGCAGTGCTCGATCGGCCGGTGGTCTGCAAAGTATCTGCGTTGAATGTTGCAATTTAAAGATCTCAGGCTTAACACCGACGGCCGACATGTAACCACGCGCCCGTATTACTACAAATATAAGGCTGCAGCTGGGATATAAATATAAATATCAGTAGTTGTCCTTATTATAGACAACATTCTGCTCTCTTTACTCATAACAAACCATATGTAAATATGGTAGGCATACAGATGTCTATCATATACTCTTTTGTTCATACAATGTTAATTAAGTTAATGTTAACATGCAACACCAAGCGAGGTATCGCGAGTGGAAAAGGGCCGGGACAGGTGCAGGTGTGCATGGAAGCGACCATTCCCGATTCGACGGCTGGTCATGAGCTGCTGCATTGGACCCACTGGTCGATGGTTAGCTGCAGGATGATGCATCTCGGTCTGATCTTTTAGTGACTTCATCCGCATTAACATTGCTAACTGTCAGATCATGTTTTGCTATCGGCCGCCGGTGGTGGCACCCGACTGCATTGGCCTGCTAGTCTTCCTCCACTTTCCGATATATATATTTTCCCTATTCCCTTAGAACATTCCGACGATATTCTCTTCTAGGTTGGAATTACAATCTGAATCCGAATTTACATAATCCGAGTCTCTAGGTAAGTAAAGTACACCGCAGCCTAGGTCTCGAGTCAACTAACAAGGAGCTCCAGTCAACGTTAATGAGCCGGTGATAACCCGCGGGGAGTTTTGCATTGGCGCGCATTTTGGCGAGATAACAGTCAGCCAGCCCGAGTCTTATCAGCGCAGGAAAGAATTCTTCTTAGTCCGCAATATTATTATTACTATCTTTGCTTTGACTTCTCCGCTTCTCTTTCTTTCCCCGAATTTACATCGTCTTCATAACGACGTAAACCCGGGGGGAAATCCTACTTTTTTTTTTTTTTTTTTTTTTTGATTCTAAGGATGAGCGGATACGGCGACGATGTTTTTGAAAACGGCTCTCCGAGCCACCTCGAACCAGGGTCCTGGGGTGGTCGCAGCAACAGACGGTAAGTTCCTACTCCCACCGTTTTCTTCCCGACTTTCTATGAAAACATTTTTGAAATCTGATATTTTGAGTGTCGTATAGATCTTCTTTCACCCCGGCTTTTGTAGACCACCTTATCCATGACGTTGGCGGTGTAAACAGTATCGAAAACTACACCCGTTCATACATCAGAGCAGTCGGCTTTCAAGAGCTCGCTAGAAGTCCAAGTAACTGGGCCGGTTTTCCCTCTGACGACGAGGCCGAGCGCTACGAAGATGAAGAGGAACAGATTGAACATGAGCCACAGGAGGAATCATCGGCTGCTGTACACCACCCCGGGGCTCTGAGTTATGGTACAAGTCCGGGAACTCGTTTCCACGACCATCATCACCCTGGACACCATGCAGGCCATCTCTTCATATCTCGACAAGGCAGTCTGGCCTCGCGAATGGAGACGGAACCTCTGCTTGTTCGAAAGGAATCGATCACTGATGTAGATGGGAAAACGCATACCGTCAACATCGCAGTCGGCCAGAGCACGATCTACCAAACCATTTTCAACTCCATAAACACCTTAGTCGGGATTGGACTGTTATCTCTGCCGCTTGGATTTCGACTTTCTGGTTGGATTATCGGCATAGTGTTCATGGTCTTCTCGATGTTATCCACCGCCTATACTGCCAAGATTATCGCCGTATGCATGGACTCCAATCCCGCCCTGATAACATACGGCGACCTTGCCTGGGCAGCATTTGGTCGCAAGGGCCGAATAATCATCAGCATTGTCTTCTTCCTCGAGCTTCTGGCTGCTTGTGTCGCATTGGTCATTCTCTTTGCTGACTCATTGCACGATTTGATGCCCGAAGTATCGATTCTTACTTGGAAGTTATTCTGTGGATTGGTGCTTACACCGCTGTGTTTCCTGCCACTGAGGCTATTGAGCGTAACGAGTATTTTGGGGATTGTTTGCACCTTTAGTATCGTGGGGATGATCTTTATCAGTGGATTGACGACACAGGAGGAACCGGGGAGTTTGTTGCATCCAGCGAAGACTTACCTTCTCCCAGAGCATTGGGGACAGGTGCCATTGAGGTATAATTTCTCTTAAGTAGGGAAATTGAAATGTGAAATACTGACATGACAATAGTTTGGGTATTCTTATCAGTCCATGGGGAGGACACAGCGTTTTTCCGAATATCTACAGGGACATGCGACACCCGTATAAATTTGGAAAGTATGTTAGAAATTCCGGGAGGTTCGCGAATCGGAATTTCTATACTAATACCTTAGTCTATTTATAGGGCCATCAAAGTTACATATACCTTCACTGTACGTATGGCGTCTTACTCGGCTATAATACTATCACATAAGCTAATATTTGGGATATAGTTCCTGCTCGACCTTAGCATGGCAGTCGTTGGCTATCTTCTTTTCGGGGACACGGTTAAAGACATTGTCACATCGAATATCCTTCTTAACCCGCAAACGAACAAGAAATTATCTATTGCATTGGTATGTTAAAGCAACTTTTCCGATATTGTTACTGAATGTGACGCAATATCCTCTAACAATTGTGTTATATGACCAGATTTCGTTTATTGCAGCCATTCCAATCACGAAAACACCGCTCAATGCACGCCCTATCATCAGCACGTTTGAAGTTCTGTTGGGCCTGGACCAGCGAATTCTCGCCCCGGGCGAGGAAGGTGCAGGAATATCACAATTTACTCATACGATGTACAGCGTTTTGATTCGAGTTGGCTGCGTGTTCTCTTTTATCACGATTGCGATTTTAGTGCCGTCATTTGAAAGAATTATGGTAAGTGCAGTGCAGTGCACTCGATTTGCGTCAGTTGGTGTCTTTATGATGTGCTAACAGGAGTATAATTGAATTAGGCTTTGATGGGTTCGGCGCTGTGCTTTTTGATATGCATTATTTTGCCTATTGTCTTCCGGCTCCGGATCTTTGCGGGGAAGCTGCCGCGACAGACGGTTATATTCGACTGGTGCTTGATTATTTTCAGCAGTATTTTGGCGATTGCGGGGACTGTTACTGCGATGCTGCCGAGGGATGTTTTGATTGGGAAGGCTTAATTAAGCACTTACCTATCTATCTATCCTCTAGACTATAGATATGTGAATCGATACAAGATACGACAGACAGGTGGGTATCTATAGCTGGGTCAATGGAGAATTTGAAGTCGTCTGAATTCCCTTGCATATTAGCGATTTTTGGACGAGCAGTGCCTATACTACCTTTGCTTTTAGATTTTTTTGTTATAGTGTACAAGTGCACACGCTTGATATGATGATATCCACGTTTACAAGACTGATACAGACTCACATATATTGTATATTTTATTATACAGAAATTTTACGGAGTAATTAAACTGTTTTTTTAGTAGAGGTTGATCTGCCGCTGACTTAACCATCAAGCTGTGATAAACAGATGACATGAAGATATTATTATATAGGTACTTACCTAAGTATATATAATACTGTGGATTAGGTAGAAGTTTCTAGTCTCATCTGCGTATATGATCAGACATCCATATAAATATCAAAATACCTAATATACTAAGTATACTAAGTAAATACAAACTGTATCAATATGATATTATATAAGTACTTAAGTATTCGTGCCTAGAAATTTCTCTGAAGCACTAGCTTCACTTGCCAGTTCCAATAGTGATTAGTACCGTCACACTACACTACAATCGAGGCATTGCGTATTTGCAATCTACCAAATAGTCGATAATTCATTTCATAGCACGAAGCTAGACGTTGCCCGTCGCCGGCTTGTTCTGAATCATGATACCAAGTTAACCCCCCCCCTAATTCGCGCATACATTCGTTGCAACAGCTAAAAGTTGGAGATAGATACAAGGCTGCCATTTTAATTTTGGACTACAAAAATATATGATATCTCTGTAGCAAATCCAAATAGAAGTTAAGGAAACTTATCTGATTATAATATTATGAGGCTTCGATATTTTCGTTCTAAATGAATGCCCGCTAGGGTCTATTGATAGGATCGTTATCGCTATATGCATAGTAATTAAGGCCATCAGCTCCGGAAGGGATAATAGTTCGAGCGACAAATCTCCCCAGTTTGGGGCTATCCAATTGATACTCTGATGAAATGATCGATCTGCCCTCGAGACAGTTCGTCCTTAAATGCGAAAGTAAGACTTGCTTAATTTTCGTCGCACTCTCCCCAGCTAAAGATATCTTGAGATAACTATATACCTATATTGCACAATCATGTGCAAGTGACTGACTTGACGACTGGCCGACTAGCATTGAGATTAAACCCCAACGAATTTACACTTGCACAGTGCGTGTCTCGATCAACAGCTTGGGTAATTCTAGCTATATATAGGCGTTTTGTGATATGCTAATACGTCGGCCAGGATTCGTATAATTGACACGATTCAGCGTCTTTGGGCTATACGTTACTCTAGTTGTATTCCAAATAAGTAGCTCTGTGTTCCGCAACTCGATAAACCTGGATCCATGGAGTTGGTTTGAGTGATATCATTTGCTTGAGCTTGATCGCATCACTTCTTCTATCTATTGCAGGCATAATTGGATGGCCTGACGGGCTTATCATACTCGTATATTTTGTTCCTTAGTATAGTAGAATTCACAACAATATCCCCATCAGCCAAATCGTGGTCTCCAGTTCGGTCGGCTGAAACACGGACAGTAAGTTTAAGACGATTAGGCTTGACTTACCCTCTATTATCTGAAGAACTGATCAACTTCATGAAGGGTTCGAGATTTGGCTTCGAGGCACTAATGAGCTGCTGCATATCAGTATCAAGCCCTAGCCCTGTCTCTGGTGAAATCTCTATTCATAAATTAATATTGAAGACTCCTAGAACAGGTTTCGGAGCTATTCCTGAGGAGATGATTTGACTCGACCTATATATAGGTAGTTGGCATAATTGAGAAACGTTTTCGATATCGCAATGTATTAAACAGCGTACAAATTTTGTAGATAGAGTATAGAGTAATACAAACCGTCTTATAAATACCACAATCCACTGGCTTTGCTCCTCAGATTAAAATTAAGCCAGTCTCTTAATCATACTCCCTCGCTCCGTAGCGCTACCTCAAAGCCATCTCAGAAAGCAAGCTCCAATTTAAATTTATCATGATGGTCTTTGTTACGGGGCTCGCTGTAGCTAAGCGCTGCGCAGTTGGCTAATAATACTCGCGCACACCCTGAATCGGATGGTTGTTGGTGCATGATGCCAACCTGTTTACGGATTTTCGAGCAAAACAAGGTCTGCGAAACTTTTGCTTTGAAGATTAGCGAAGGGTAGTTAGTTTACATCTTCTGAGTCCATCCGAAATGTGACTACAGGACCACATGGGACTGCTTGGCCTCTTGTATGTTCTCTTCTCAACGAAGAACACCCCGTGTACCGGCATAAATATTTAAATCCCCAATCAGATCTTCTCAACCCATTCCGAATCCGCCCGAGCCAGTGCTAATTTCTCATATCTATTATCTCTTGCAACTTCTTTGAAGCTGCAAAAAGCCGCGAGACATCAAAGTATCTCAAAAGAAGTTATGGCTACTGTGTAACGATATAGTGTGGTACGCATACGTAGGCCTATTCGAAGAGGAAATGCGTTGCTTCGTTGTATTCCTCTTTTGGGAATACTCCAACATCCGACAAATATTTTCTCAAGCTCGTTCGAGGTCGGACGAATTCGCGAAGAATAGGAACGGAAAGAAATTCCAGCGAGACTGAAGACTGAGCGGACGCGATGGTCTTCTTAAATATGCGTCCGGATGAGGTAACAGTGTGAATGTGTTACTCAGGTTCTCTTGAGGGCAGACCTGGTTTCATTGACTAATTATTTTATTCTCTTCCTTACATATATAACACAGGAGGGAACGATTACTTTGTCTTCTGAAATCCGGCTGAATGATTATAATATGAAAGATTCTTTATCTGGGCTGGATATTAAAGAACTTTATAGATATGTGATTCAGATATTAAAAAGTGATACTGTGCCAGCTGTCCGTGCCAGCTGGCCAGACAGAGGATGGTTGGGTGAAGGATAAATTCAGTATATTGATCACTTGAGTGACAAAATGTTTTTTTTCTTTCGTCCAAGCCGCCAGCTTTTCGTCGAGATAGCCCAGAATCTGACGGGCTGAGATATTCAATAAGGGCCATATGCCACCAACGTGGCCAACTCCGTCCGTCCACACAATGATAAATCTAGATATCTCCGAACACACTTGGGCGGATCATCATGACCCAATGTTAGCAGGGGTTTAATTAACACCCATGAATAATTTTTACCGCCTGGTTCAATGTCAATTTTGGATGAACGAGGACCAGCTCAGCCTGCAGCCACGCACTAAACCTATAATTATAGAGTCCAGAGGTCTGGCCCGATTGACCAGGATCAAAATCTTAATTTTGTTCAAGATTGCCATCTTGAAAAATGCGACTTGCATCAACTTCGTTTAGAATAACTTAACGTAGTTAACTCCGGACTCAAAAGTAATTGGTAACAGATGTAATCTCAAACTTCAGCTGGCTCCCTGCTCTAAATCCAGATGCTAGCCTCGCGTATGATGCAGCTAAGCTTGCCAAGCTACGGCTGACAGGTCAACCAGGGCTCAACATATCGATCAAGATGCGTTTTCCCGGGCGGAAAATATCTACCTGCATATCAATACATACTCTCGATCAAGCCCTTGAGCTCTCCCATTTGCCATCCAATGTTGAAGTGTCTTGATCAATGTGACTAGGCAGCTATCATGCAAGCGCAAAGCTTGAGTGTTTTGACGAGTGTTTTCCCAACCCGCCTGATTAAGATTGTTACACACTCACCAGTAGCGTCAGGAGAGTGCTACGTAGTATAGTTATAGTACTACAATAGTCTATTATAATATTGTAAAAGCCCCTTTAAGTCTCTTTCCTTCCTTCCAGTTTCTCACCGCAAAATTTTAAAAGCATAACCGAAACAGCGCATTAATACAATCCTTGTGATTAGTATATACTACATATATTTCTTCTCAGTATGAAGTTCCACGGAAGCCTCACGATATTTACCGCTCTCATTGGCCTCGCCCATGCACTTCCAGCTGCTATTCCAGCAGAAGAACTTACGACTGAAGACATAATCGAACTATCCAAGGGTTATCTGGCATCCAATTTCAAGGGAAGGAAGCGTGATGGATGCAACTCCGATAATGCCCTCCGTCTACTTCGCGACAAGCGATATAGCGTGAGTGCAAGCGCTTTCTGCTCCAAATTTATTCAATCCACAATCACGGACATTGTGCTTGTTCCGGCAACTGTGACGACCGAAACAACGAAAACACCGCCACCTACATCTGTAACGGTGACTGAGATCTCGTACGTATACACCGTGCTGATATTTCTTAATTCCAAAGGTACACAAATCGGACTTATGCTGACCATTAGTTACTTTTTAGTGTTTTGACGGAAACGGATACTTCCACCTCAATCTCATTCATTCCAACCACAGTCGTTCCTATCCCAAATATCGTAAAACGCTCCCAGATCGCCTACCCTTCATGGCTCTCCACTCAATATTCTCCGTCCCGTGTCTCTAGCGCTTGCTCCTGCTTCATCACTGCTCCTTTGACCCCCACCCATGTCACCAATACCATAGTCACGGGCACAACGACCGCCTTCTCAAAAACCATAACCCTTCCGCCTGTTATTTCTACAATCACCGAGTCCGTAACTACAATAACCACAGTAACCTCAATAGTTGCGACCTCGAAAATCATAAACTGCAAGGTCACTCCAGCCTGTCGTGACGGAAGTGCGCAGCCTCTCGGCGACCTGATGTTCGGTTATACATATGCACAATGCAAGACAAAATGTCTGGAAACTGAAGGTTGCCTATCAAGTCAGTCCGGGGTTGTGGGGACGGCTGTTGAGGGAGTGTGTCTTTTGAGCGCGTCGACTGTGGAGAATACTTATGGGGACATAAGTCGGGTTTCGTCAGTATGCACCTGGTGGTATATGGACGATGTGGAGTGCATTTATTTGGACTAGTCGAAGGAGAAATGTGTATACACTATTTATCACTGAGAATATATATATGACGACTGTAAATAATATATAGCTGGCATATTAGCTTTGCAAACTTTATATTTCTGTTTTCACCAAGCTAATAAACATACTTATAGCTTATACATAGTAAAACTTATATTGTTCCACACAGATGGGCAATCAATCCTATGTTACTGAGCCTCTGTACATAAGTTAATTTGGATCCAGGCTCGTCCTGGATACTATGTCCTTAGTCCGCAGAATGCAATGGGCATCGTAGTGCTCGTCACATAGCATACTTAGCTAGCATACTCTTGACTGTATCTTGTATATACATGTGTTGCCCAGGCAATAACAACACACGATCCTGTTGCGTTTTAAGCAGCAGATCTTGTTCGTGTAACCCTAAGCACTCATTTTCTAATACAGAAACATGCAGCTGTCTAATATCCAAATGCAACATGTCCAATTTCTCTCGCCTTGTAACATTTGTACAATTATATTACCTTGATACCTTGAACTAATCTCTATACGATTTCTTACAGTAGTAGGTAGAGTAGGCACATCCCAGGCTGGAGTTTTGGGTGCCCCAAAATAAAAAGCGAGTGATCACGTGACTTCTATTAAATCGCCTTGCTTTGCTCTGGATTAACTTCCAACAGTGTGTTTAGAAGTACTCAAGTAAACATTCGACCAACAAACACAAGATCGTATATATATATATATGATCGTAGCAGTATTAGCTACTTCAGCTCATTTGTTACTATCGATATCTGGCCAAAAGTCGATACCACTAGTATGTAAGTACATGTAAGTACAATATTAATGTGGCATGGGGGTTATCAACACACAACACCACGGGCAACTAACGTGCGAGCGAACAAACTACCCCCAAAGACTCACTCACTCACTCACTCACTCACTGCACGGCACTGCACTGCACTGCATCCCACTATCACACCCTCCACTTCATGATCCTGATGCCCCTGACACCATACCCGCCTTGTGCACACAGTTCGAATTAATTGGTTTCCCCTGCTTTATCCGGCATTTGCTTACTTTCCTTTCTATATCTCCCGTTCCAATCATGTCCATCGATACTCTCCCGAACCGATGATGCTCTGATCGCTGCATCTATATCTATATAGTAGGTACCTCCCACCTTCATACTTTCGCGCTTGCTTGGGCGCTCTTACGGCCTTGTTTCTTTTATACCCAAAATTTCCGGGCGAAGTGTTTCAAGGGGAGGAAGGATTCTCTTACGTAAAGCTCCACCGCTTTTACCCCAGAATGATCTCTCTCACTCGTCCGGTGGTTCACAATTATCATCATTCACAGTAACCAAACACCTAATCTCTCGGTCACTTCATATCTTAGCTTTGTTTCCGATAGGACAACGTTACTCCCCTTCGACAACCTTCCGTCTTGCTTTCTAGCCGTACCATACCATCCGTTACTTTCTCGGACCTCCTCGTCTCTTCCGAACCGGTACACTTACTATTTATCTATTCTCTTGTTAGTCGGCTCGTCGCCGAACAAAGAACCCAGTCACACCGGCCAAACCACGTCTAGGCATGAGTCTTGGTCGCCATGTCTCAAGTCGACAGCTCAGCGGATGGGAAGTCCTCAGGCCTGGCTAGGGTCTTTGGCTTCACCAGAGTCAAATCCTCAGCAGTATCGTCACCTACAACTGTTGCTGCTGCTGCATCATCGTCACAATCTCCCTTACAGACTTCACCAGGGTTTCCCTTCCAAACGTCCGGTTCGCCACGTCCGGACCTTCACTATGGCACTAACGGTGACCATGCTAATGGTATCGACGCCGCTCGGGCTGCTGCTGCAGTCGCAGGATCGATACACACCCATCATCTGCTCTTACAGCTTAAACATGGAAATCCGATGACGATGCGAATCAACGCTGCCGAAACACTCTGTCGTACTATTGTGGATTACCCCATATCATCGGTCAGCACCGTTTGGCTGACTGCCCAAGACCTCGCCGATATTCACAATCCACCCGAAGCTCGGCATGTCGCCTTCCGTCTGCTTATCGCCTGTATTTCACAATCCGAGGGCTCGTCTCTAGATCGCATAACCTACTTCCGCGCTATCGCAAACAACCACTCTACCAACGACTTCGAACTCCAACTCGAAGCTCTTGTATCCCTCACCAATAGTGGAAAAGACCTCGTCGCTTTCGAACGGGATATCCAGCCTCTACTCTCCCGTTGGCTAAAAGCTTGGTTCCGTGAAGCTGCAGCTGCTCGTCAGGCTCGAAAGCGCGATAACTACCCCACCACGACCTTCTCCCCCGCCGAATCCAACCTACAACAGCTCTTCTCCTTCCTTATCAGTGTTGTGAAGTTCAGTTTCAAAACATTCCAAGAAAAGGAGCTCGTTCCGCTTCTTAACGACATTCTCACTATCTGTAAGAAGACAACGAGCAAAGAAGATATCACCCGATCACTTATGTTCATCGATGCATTGATCACGTATGGCTACATACCTAAGGCGTCGCTTACACCGTGTATCGAAGTACTTTGTGGAGCGTATGCTACGATACGGGATCTTACGGATGCCACCTGGAATGCCATTTGCAACCTCTGCAAATCTTACATGGCACACAACTCCATTCTTGCGCTAAAGGCAATTCTAGAATCGCCGAGTCGGAGGGAAAGTCAATTCAATTCGAACACCCTCCGAGGGGCGGTTTGCTTTTTCGAAAGACTACTGCTCGGTGCGGGAGACAACGGCCTCCCCGAACTCCAGATCTCAACGGTGATGGGTGCCTACAAAGCTAGCTTATCGGCAAATAACCCAAGACTGGAGCTGGATTTATGCCGTGCTATTTACAATATACTGGTGAAGAAGGATGTTACAGACCAAATTTCATTTGATGAATGGTCTGTACCGCTAGATATCGTGTGCCAGTGCACAGCACGTGCTGCAGAACGAGCTCAAATTGTGGCACCAACTCCGGATGCCGCTCAGAAAAAGGATAACATCACCATAGCGGTGTATAACTCTATTGCACAAATCATCGGGCAACTAGAAAAATTATGCATATCCGTGGATTTCACTTCCAGCGAAGTGGTCATGGATTTCTTTCTTAAGATGCATGGACATTTACCGGATACTGGCGCGGAGTTGGTGATCAATTACTATGCGACGGAACATCTATGCTACCCATCGTGCAGTGCTTGGTTGCTTAACTCCCGGCGGCTGATCGATATCTTTTTTAGGAATCGGGATAGGCCGTATATGATCCGTGTGTCGATATTATCGTTGATCAAAGACGTTTATGAGACCATCAAGGAAGTTTGTGACGAACACAGTCTACATACTCTTATCGTGGCGGTGTTTGACGCTATGCCGGGTGAGAGGGATGAGAGGGTGCTTGAGAAACTAGTGAGGGTCGCGGTCGATGTGGCAAAGGATGGAGGCGTGCTATTGTTTGAAAAGATCATGGGGGTCATGATCGAAACTCTAGAAAATAATAGCTTGCAAAGTCAACACCAACAGCAGCAGCAGTTGGTTGATGGGGAGCACGCAAGAAAAGCGGACCACGTTTCACCATCAAATATTATTGTTAGAGGCCTTACCTGGATATTTATTCAGAATTTCCAGGCGAATCCGACAAGAGCACTGGCAGTCTATGATGAGTTACTCAGGATTGCGGAATCGAAGAATTATGAGCTGGATGCAAGGTTGACGGCTGTGAGACTGTTGGTGAGGATTAGAGCGGACTCTGAAAATTATATTCATCTGGTGGAGGATACGGAGTCGCATAGTTTGGCTGCCCTGTTAGGGAAGACCGAGAGAGTCGTGAGCGACCCGCCAAGGTCGGATACAGAGTCGATATCTTCGGAAGGGCATACCACTGGTACGCTCGGGAGGAACTCGAGTTTGAGAAATGTCAACAGCCAGGGGACTTTGCCGCGGACTGCTAGTCGGCAGAATATTGAGAAATACGCTCGGGTTAAGCAGAAGCCTCCGATGTGGGTGTACCCTGAGGTGAACCCGTTCCCGGAGACACTGCCACAGATGGCAAGTCACGAGCTTGTGTGTCGTACAGAGGCTACCCACGATGCGAGTGGGGTTAGGATTGCCCCTACACCTGAAAGGAAGGTCTTGAACCTCCGCAAATGGCTGGATATCGTCAACCGAGTTATTGAGAGCGGGACCAGCTTTGAGTTCTATTCGTATCTCATTGTTCATCTACCCTCCCAATTATCCAACAAGACACTGTTCTCGGAATGCGGTGACCAGATTCAACACATGCGGTTGATTATCTGCGAACAGCTCCATACTAACCGACTTCCAAACCTCGATCTTCCCAGCGATGTCAAAAAGGCGGACCTTGCAGTCACACTGATTAATCTCCTTACGGTCCTTATTTCGTACCAAGAATACTTTAGCAAGACAGATCAGGAGGCTATCGTGAAGGCGTTCCAGCTTGGTCTTCACTCGTGGCAGAGAACCGCAAAGCCATGCATCCATGCTCTTTCGATTTGCATCTACGAGCTTCCTACCGCAACCACGAAGTTTTTGCCGGGTATACTCGTCAAGCTCTCACAGATCATTACGACCGCAGCAGTCAGCGTTCACATTCTGGAGTTCCTGTCTCTGTTGGCACATTTACCGTCTACAACCGTGAATTTCACTGAACCGGATTACAAGAGCGTATTTGCAATCGCGTTCCGGTATATTCAGCATACGAAGGAGACACATCTAAACCGGTCGACATCATTGCACAAAGGGAAGGAGAGCTCTAATCACCATTCGCCGGAGGCTAACCATCATAACCAAGAGCAACCACAAATCTCGCAATACGTCCTGACTCTGGCTTATAATGTCATATCTACGTGGTTTTTGGCATTGAAACTTAACGACAGGGCAAAGTACGTTACTTGGATTACTCGAGGTCTGATTCTCGGAGACGGAGGACATAGAGATGTCCTTGACGAACAGAGTCAGGCGACTATTGATATGTTGAGACGGTTTACGTATGCAGACGTGGAGGTGAAAAACCACGTTAAGGGTGTCCAGACGGCTAGTCATACGACGAGTGCGAAGAGCTGGTTGTTGGGGTCGAAGATCATCACGATCAATACGTCGGTCACTACGGGGATTTCACAGGTGGTTATTCGACAGCCGGTGAGTAAACAACTTCATGTTCCTGTCGATTGTGCAGGTGTAAGGTGCTAATTGATTGGTTTAGTCCGGAAGCTCGTGTTTTAATTTGAGCCCAGAATCACAACAAGCGCAGAGCATTCTCCAAGGAACGTTTACGCCCGAGGCTTTGAATGCGAACAATGGAACTGGGCAGGAGAGCCCAATTGATCGAGATCGCCATCCTGTTTTTGAAACTGCTCGGCAGCCATCGGTCCTCCCTAGCCATGTGCTTATGCAACTTACCACCGATGTATCATCCGAAATGTCCCGTCCCGTTCTCCTTCCGGAGGACGACCAAACACAGCGGGCGATTAACGTATTTGACCGCATCCCAGTTGTTGATTTTCACAAAATTGGCGTGGTCTACGTGGGCTCCGGACAAACCGAAGAGACCGAAATTCTCGCCAACGTCATGGGTTCCTCCGACTATACCGAATTTGTGAGCAGCCTCGGAGATCTCATCGCCCTTAAGGGTACTACCATCAACACTGGCGGCCTAGACCGCGAGGTCAATATGGATGGTGAATTTGCGTTCTATTGGAACGACAAGATTACACAGATCATATTTCATGTTACGACCATGATGCCTACGGACCGAATTCACGATCCACAATGTACGAACAAGAAACGACATATTGGCAATGACTTTGTTAATATTATCTTTAATAATTCCGGACTCCCATGGCGGTTTAACACCATCCCTTCGCAGTTCAACTTTGTCAGTATTGTAATTACCCCCGAGGCGAAGACCGGGTTCCTGGCTACTCGGCTCAAGGATTGGGGGGAAGCGGATAAGGGATACTATAAAGTCCAGCTTATGGGCAAACAGGGCCTTCCGGAGATATCCCCGGCTAGCGCAATGGCAGAAGGTGGCGGGAAGATGGTCAGCGGGAAGAATTTATCGGCATTTGTGAGGAATTTGGCATTAAACGCCAGTGTTTTCTCACATGTGTACAACGAAGGTGGACTGGACTTTGTAAGCAATTGGAGGCACCGACTCAGAGGGATTAATAAGTTGAGAGAGAAGCTCGGGGTGGCGGTTAGTCCCGGGAGTCGGGCTAGTGATTATAGAAGGATTTCGTTGGCCGGGAGTGTGGCCAGCAGTACTGAGATGATGCAAGCGGAGCGGGTAGAGGGGAATGAAGTTGATGGGTTGTTGGAGAATGTTGATTTTTCGAAGTGGACTTGATGGAGATTGGATTTTACTCTCCCTCTCTCTATCTATCTATCTATCTACGGTTCACCTCTCCGGTTTTTTTTTATTGTTTTACCACCCCAAAAGTTTGGTTTTCATTTGAGCTTCTGGTATTTTTTATCATTCTGTTTCTTTGTTTATATTCCCCGAAGATAAGGGAGGAGTACATGGCGAACAAATTTAACTTGTTTTTAATCAAACTTATTTAGCGTCTCTGGTTTGATCATTTTCTTGCTACTTTTTTCCCTTTCAGAATCACAAAAAGTTCTAGTCTTCATTTGATACCATACTTGTTGATATCACTTGTTCCAATATACCCGTGATATATAGTATCTATACCCCCGTACGTTATTATATAGAAGAAAAGACCTTCTAAATCTGTTCATCACATCATGTTGTCGGAATGTTATATTCTATCCAATGACTTAATTCTACCGGCACAGGGAAATCTTTTGAGCACTACTCATATATTTGATTATCCCCCAAATAAGTCAGGGCAGTCATATATATATGCATGATCAAAGGGACAAAAAAGTGGAAACCAGATATAATATGAGCTGAAGTTTACAATTACAGAGAATAACATTCTAGAACTATCGTAAATTAATTCAGAAAACTTGGTAAATGCCTTATATAGCGCTATATATACTTAAGTATTTTCTATAGGCTTTGGTTATCAGCTTAGCTCTTAGGCTTGCCTCCCTTAGTCTCCCACTTTAACTACCACCCTTTAATAGTGGCCGGTCGTACACTTGCACGAGTATACCATATCTATTTTACTCTCTCGTATATACTTACAAATAGACTTCATCTCCCAGAATAATGTAACCCAGCCGTGACCACCAAATCCACGATTATATGATGAGCTCCCGTCCACACCATCGCAAACAAGTACTTTGGAGAAAACACAGTCCAAACGAATAGATGCATTCTCAACGCCATGCAAGCACCCATCACCGCCACCATCGCCACCGCTCGAAAAGTCGACATTAGTTCCGCGAATTTGAGGTATGTGTCTGTTAGTGTTCCTTCCGAAGAAGAAGAAGAAGAAGAAGAAGAAGAGGAATTATTATTCTCCTTCTTTATACCGCCACTCTTCTCCCTCCTCTTCCTCCTCCCCATCCAACTACACATCAACCCCACCCCCCCCGAAGTCCACAACACCGGCCCGGCCCAGTTACTCAAAAACGTAAGAATACCGACTACACCCACATTGAAACCCGATACTCCGTTATAAGCGTTACTTAAATCTACGGAAGATATGGCGTTCGAATTGCCCAATGCGAAGAAGGAGACGTGTTGCATTGTTATGACTGTTAGGGTTATTTGTAGGAGGGAGTCGAGGTTCATGTCGTCGAGGAGGAGGAGCATTACGTTGAAAAACCAGATTAGGGGGATGTTGGTTAGGCGGGATTGCGTGGCTATGAAGATTGTGAGGAGGTCGTGGAAGGGCTGGAGTTTTTTGAGGGGGGTTACTGAGGGGGATTGTGTTAGTGGTTTGGTGGTTTTGGGGGGGGGGGAATAGTTGTGGGAGAGTGTATGTACCTTTGACTCCACTCATACCAGAGTTTCGTACAAGGACGATATAAGTCCCTATCAGAAATATGATAGAAAACACCAACTGCGCCTGCGTAACCACCGAAACAGCTGCAAACCCATCCGCCAAATCCATCAAATAAGACGGAATCAACTCCCGTGTATCCAACGCCGCCATACTTAGTTTGAACAGCATACTAACCACCACGGGAGATATACTCATCACAGGACCCACGAAAACAGAAGTTTTGGTGTCCAGGTTACGTTTAAGACGGAAGAACATGTCGGTATACGAGAAGAATACTAGGATCCAGAGGATCGTGGGATTATTGGTGAGGAAGGTGTTGGTGATATCTGAGGCGCCGGCATGCTTTTGACCGGTTTGATTCCAGCGACGGGTTAGTCGGAGGAGGAGGAGGAGGATTAGAGATTTTGCACCGGTTTCGCCGCGTTGGAGTCTGTGTGGGGAAAGGAAGTTTAGTATTCTTTGCGGTATGGTTTTTTGTGGGAGGGGTTAGGGGGTATTACTCTCTGATTAGGAGGATTATACCCCATCCTGAGGCAGCCCAGTACCAATACTGCTGTTCTTCTTCGACATAGCTACTTGCTATCATCATACCACTGTACGAGAGCGAGAGGGCCCAGAAGAGGAGTTTGTAAAGTCCTGAACCTGGGACGCCGTCTACTACCCAAACGGTGGTGAAGAGAATCAATGAAATGGTGCCAATTATTATGGCGATAAGCATGCTATCTGTGTCATAATTTGTGGCGGCAGATGTTAGGATATCTTGACATTCGCTAGAGAACTGTTTAAATGTTAATGTTTTTTTTCAAGCGTATATAACTTTGAAGAAAGGGGGTCCGTACGGCTGAGAAGAGGTTCATCTGCTCCGAGGGCTGTGAAGATAGAACTGCAGAATGCCAGTGACAAGCTAACTTGTCGAGCTGGCCGGTCTTTCCATTACACTTTCCCTCGCCCAGGAGTCTATCGAAATCCGAGTACGATGCGGATATCAACCTTGACAGTTCTCTACCATTCGTGTTTAGGATCTTAACCTGGTCCTTGACTACCAAAATTTAGTCTCCATCCCATAAATCATATACTTTTTAAATAAAACATATGGGCGACAAACCATTCCACAGTGGTAGAAAATCCTGAATAAAGAGCCCAAGATTATTCTTCGGTATCGGTAACCCCAATAGAGTCGTCAACGTCGGTGCGACATCAGATTGCTCAATCCGACGGTAATACGTAAACTCGTCCTTCGGTACCGCCGGCGCATTAAACTTCGATTCCAAAGCTTTAAGCTTCGGCGACATGAAGACCAGGGCGGCAGATGTTTCACCAGAAGATGAACCACCATGTCCACCGCCGTCATTCATGCCGTGGTCTCCGACCAACACGAATAAAGTGTCTTTGAGGTGTTCTTCGGTTTCGATTGCTTGGTAAACTTGCTTGACTATTCCGTCCATTTCATGTTGTTTTGGGATCATATGCTGGCTGGACTGTGATTGTCAGAGTAGGGTGGTTCTGAGATGTTATATATATTTTCACACCCACCTTCGTGGACCGGTTTTGTGACCGATGTGGTCTAAGCCAAGGTAATGAAGAATCATAGCATCCCAATCTGGTTGTAGAAGTTCTGGCGCAACATGGCGGGTGACATTGTTATCCACTTCTGTGAAGTCCTGTATACCAGTATTTCCTTTGATTTAGCCTCTGCTATATCCCATACAATGAGATCGGACGATATATCTCCGCACTTCATTCATACCGAAACAAAGAAGCTGACAGTTCCATCCGTACGTTCAAAGATACCGGGGAACAGTTTCAACCAAGTATCGTCTCCGAACATAATAAGCTTCTTCCCACTTTGTTTGATTTGTGCTAGCCAATTATCTTGTGTCGCTAACGTGGATGTTGTATCGGACTCGGCGAAGTTGAGGATTAGGTCCAAGAAGCCAGGAATCGAGCCAGTTGTTAAAGCCTTGATCTTTGGCATGGTGATAGTCGGAGAGGTAGCATGAGCTGTGAATGGGATTGCGACACCAGAGCGTATTAGACTGTATACCATAACCACCACCACGACCACCATCATCGCGGTTTATCCAATCGTAAGCCTTTCAACTGTCTTCGATATGTATCCAGCAATAATAAGGGGAAGTATATCTCACCTTTGAGTATACTCAAACCCCGAATGTTCACCAAACACGAAATCACTATTATTCGCGTGATTCGGCATCAGCTTCCCATATCTACTTATATGACAGACAAATCGAAATTTCGCGTCAAACAGGAGAAGATATATACCTCCTCAATGCATCCACCAGCATAAACACAATCTTCTCGAATTGCGCCGGCGCAGGTGTTTCTCCGCCGTCGTGGTAGTCGGCATGTTGCGCGAGTCCCTGCAGGAAGGGTTTATACGGGAAGAACGCCTTTGCGAAGACCAGGACGGAGAGGACCAGTAATAAGTTACCAACTGCCAGTCGCAGCCAGCGAATTGAAGGTTGAACCATCTAGAGAGCGTGTTCCGCAGCGATTAGTATGGAGACACTCGATATCGGTATGTTTCGGACTTGGGGAAGGGTCTCTGGGGAACTTACAGTTCGGTTTAGTTGGTTGGTTGGTTACATGAAGCATGGATTGGATTGGATTGGATTGGTCTTCGAGACGGGTAATCAACATGGCTCGGCTACTTTGCTGTTTTGGGACTGAAGGAATGTCGCAGACAACTGAAAACTTCTCCTTCTCTTCTTCTTCACCTTCGAACATTCAGCATCTTCACTACAACAGACATCGCGATCTCGAATTCAACGGCTTCAAAAAGTGGGAATTGGAAGTACACTATGGTCGCCAGAATGGCCTAGTTTACTAACTACAGTTAATTTCTTTTTTCACTAAAGCTTTCCAGGTCAATTGAAGCTTAGGGTTACAATTTCCCTAGCTTCAAAGACCCCTCCACCATATAAGAAGCCCCACCACGAAGAGGAGAGAACATCACGACACCATCGCCATAATGGTCCTCCAAGCCCTCCTTCGACGGGGCAGCCGTATGGCCATTCACACTCGCCTTCCTATCCGACTTCCTGCCCGTCTTCCCATTTGTTCACTACCAAGATCGAGTCTAATACCCAGACTCTTCACCACAACCTCCACAAAATGGGTAGCCGTCCGCACCCTCCAAGAACTAAGAGCCGACCTTCGACCCAGCGGCCCAACAGAAGCAGAAATCGAAGCCACAAACGAAGCCATAAAACGTCTTCCTCAAGAAGCCCAAGACCTTCTCGCCCGGAAATTCCCATTAATCCACGAATTCCTCAGTCCCGGACAGTACAACCTTCTGACATTATCACTACAACCGTACCTCAACTTCTCTGATATAATAAAACCAGATCCTACAGACGAAAAGGCTCCGCATAATCCGTTCACTATCAAAGCCATGTTACCTATCTATGGCCGTCCTTTACCACCTGGGTTTCATTTCGCCTTTTTTAACGGTTATACTCAGGAATCGGATTTATCGCCTGATGGGTATATATCCACCCAAGCGCCCGGAGGACCATGGACCCGTCGTATGTGGGCCGGAGGGAAACTGACGTTTAACCGTATGCCTGATAAACGTGCGAAAGGCGAGGATAGGGGAGCTCGCCGTGCGAGACCGTTGGATATCGGCCGTCGTGCGTATTGTCATGAAACTGTCGAAGACGTTCAGATGAAAGGTGAACCAGGGAGTCCGAATGAAATGATGTTTGTGTATTTGAGACGCAAGATTTGGGCTACGGGGTATATTGTTAGGGAACCTACGAAGTCGCCGAAAATTAAGGAAGTTGAGGAGTTTGATGAGGATAAAGTCATATTGCCGGATGAGGAGGTGCCGTTGATTGAACAGCGAGTGCTGGTTTATATGCGGCCGAAGCAGGAAGATGTTGAGGCATTATCGTCGTCTTCTTCTACTGAGGAAGTAAATCAGGAAGCTATCGAAGAAGTAAAAGAGGAAACGACTGAAGAACCAACCAACAAAGCCATCGCCAAAGAAATGGCACCAACCTCAAAAGTCTCTTCTCGCGCCGAAAAGGCAGAATTCAGCCATACGATTACACCCTCCCAACAACTACTCTTCAGATACTCAGCTCTCACCTTCAATGCCCACAAAATCCATTTTGACACCGAATATACCCAAAAAGTAGAAGGTCACAAAGATCTCCTCGTCCACGGTCCCCTCACCTTAACTTTCCTTCTCGAATTACTCAGAAACCATATGTTCACCCTTGAAAACCAATACAGAGTCTGTGACTTCCAATACCGTCATATTGCACCCATCTACGTTGGTGAAAAGGTCCACCTCTACGGTCGATATCTACCTGATGCGCCGGTCCCCGAGCAAGAGATAGATGACTACAATCCTCGAGATAGATTAGTCCCCATGTACGACGAGATGGATGACATACGAAAGGAACTCCAAAGACTAGGAATGGACAAGGACCCGAGTATCGATCCAGAGGATACCAAAAAACGGAAGAAGGAGTTGAGAAGGATGTTAGCCATGTTGAAAAAGGAAAGCGAGAAGCTCGAGAAGTTCCAGTTGAAACCAAAACGGATTATCGACTATAGGAATTACGAACTATGGGCTGAAAACGATCAAGGTCAGATTGTGGTTAGAGGAACAGCGTTGATTGAAGACCTACCGGCGAAGGTTGACCTCACACCTGAGCAGCAATGGAAGAAATACCAGAGTGAGATGGCAAGGAATAGGAAGATTATGCAGAAACAAATGTTGCAGGAACGTAGGGATGAGATTAGAAGGAGAAGAAGAGAGAGGAAGCAGAGACTGAGGTACCAACAGATGGAGAGGGAGAGAGTAAGAAGAGAGGAGAGGGATAAGTTGTATAAGGAAGCCAAAGCTGCTATTGAAAGGGGCGACTTGCCTCCGGATCATAAGATAGATTATAGTCCGGTTGATGCGATGATGAAGGAGTTGGAGGCGAAGCACAAGGCGGAACGACAAGCAGCTGAGGAGTACTTGGAAGGTGGTAAAACTAGTCAGGAGCTCATGGAGGGCTATGAAGATGGATCCACTTGGAGTGTGGATTATGATGAACGCTTTGAAGAGGAAGGTCTTGACGAGAATTATGAAGAGCAAAATCTGGATGAGGATGAGGATAACGATGAGGATGGCAGTGAGTCAGAAGGTAGCGATGAGAGTGATGAAGACGATTATGAAGAGGTTGAATTTGAGGACCAGAGGGACGAGCGACGGGAGGAGGAGTATGATGATGAGGATATGGATTGGAGGAAGAAGTAGATCGCTTGATCCGTTTTGAAGGGGGGGTTTCTAGTTGGGTACAGACTTTCTTTTACTTGTATACTACTTAGATTCTAAACATTTGTTTGTATATATTTTCAAATCATCGGGTCATGCCCCAACTGTATCAATATATAGGTATATATTATATGTATATATATTCCTTCTATCCTCATGACATAAAGGTTATCATGATCATTTCACAAAATTTAGATTATATATTTACGAATCGGAACTGTCATCTGGCAAGATATAAAATAATTCATATTATCAATCCTCTCCTCTATCTAGTTTGACCTAGCTAAGTAAGAAATATCTAACATGAATTTCTTTTCCTTTTTCCTTGTATACCTTGAAACAAAAAAAAAAAAAAAAAAGTTGAAAACGAGCAACACCAATCAATCCAGCGGCATGTGGTATTTTTAGCTCATATAAAAAAAAAACCCATATTTTAATACAAAAAGTATCAAAGCAAAATGATACTGCTGCTCGATACTTTCCTGCAGATATTTTCTTTCGAATACGACGATTTTTTTTCGGTTTATAAAGAAAACCAGTAAGTAAGTTTTATTCGTCGTAGAAACTGCATCTTTGGAAATTTACAAGGAAGCTGCGGGATGGTATGAACCCTCAGTTCCTTGTACAAGAAGAAAAATATATATGTTTGTTTCTTTTTTTGTGTGTGTGTGTGTGTTCGAAATCCGAGGAATTTGGGGGAGGGGAATGGTGAGGAGAGAGTGAATGGAGTTAATCGTCGTCAATGGGTAGATGTTGTTATAAATACCCAGGATCGGTAGGTTGGTTAGGTCAAAAAAGAGAGGTGTGGAGGGGGTCAAAGGGGAGAGGTGGGGTGATATTGGGTGGGAAAGGAGTCGAGGGAGGTATGGAGGGCGAGGAATAGACAATAAGTTTGGGTCGTATCATAGACCTCCAGATGTCAATGCATCTAAAGTGAAAGTAGCGGCAATTGTTAAGAACGAAAAAGAGGAGGAAAAAAAGAAGTATAAGAAAGAAAAAAAAACGAGATTGCGACTTTTGTCATAGGGTCCGAGGGTATTCCGGTGGTCGATGTCGTTGATGGAAAGAAAGCAAGTCGTTAAGGAAAGTTGAAAGAAAAAGGAGAAATTGAACCCCAAAAAAGAGATAAACCCCACCAAAGCAAAGAATTCTAGCACCTGTTGGCCCGATTCTAATTGATATCAAAAAGGAATCCGCCAGAGCTCGAGAAAGAAAGAAATAGAGGAAAAAAGGAAAACAAGAAATATAACACCCGGCAGCTTTTTTTGGTTTGTTGAAATTCGCCGGTCGTAATGTCGGTGAGTATTCTTCACCGTACCATAAGTATAAGTTAAAAAGGTGTGTAATGAAGAGGAAGTGAAGGGAGGTCGTGAGCTCTGTACACATAAAAGCAAGAAACGAAACGAACCAATCCGTCCGAAAACAACCCGCCGTTTCAAGCTCCAGAAGAAAACAGATTGCTGCGCCGTATGAACATCCTAAGAAAGCAGAAAGAAGAGAAGGAGAAGAAAATAAAAAGAAGAAGATGGACAGTAGAGTATAAGTTACAAAAGAAGAGTAATGCTTGGGGTTTTCCATGTAGGTACGATTTGTGGATAAGGATAACGAAATCAAAAACAAGGAGCAGACTGAAAGCAAAGGAACGCAAAGAGACGCAATAAAACAAGGAGATGGATCTTGGAAGAACTGGTATGAGTAGATACTAGTATTTTTCATAGAAAAAGTAGACATAGTGTGTCTTCCTGCGATCTTGCCGTATTTCAATAAAACGGAAGTTCGGGGGGTTAAATGGCCCCTTCAATCCCGGGTATCGAAGTAGAAAGAAAAAACACGAAACACATGTGCCCATAGAACGCCTGTGAACTATTCCACCGTAAACCGAAAGAAAAGGAGAACAAAAAATACTTCGCTTCAAATGCGCCGGTAGTAGTATGGAGCGTAAAAACAGAACAAAGCATTTAAATAGCAGGGATTGGAGAGTCGAGCTTCAAAACGCCGCGGATGTGGGATTCCGCCATGCGGGCTCGAACTGGGTCGAATGTCTGAGCACTCTGACCATTGGGTTGTTGGAAGTTATTTTGGACGTTGTGATTGTAATTTTGTTGTTGGTTTCGTCCATTGCGGTGATGTTGATATTGACCATTAGCCTTCGAATTAACAGGTCGGTTTTGGTTGAAGTGACGGATGCGGGGAGCTGGTGCAAAACCGACGTTGTTTGTTCGAGTGCGTCGCTCGTGGATAGTGGGCGACAATGGTACACCTCCAGCAGTGTCAGGAATCTCAATAGCGTTGAACTTTGGGTTAGGTGTGGGAGACGGTGGGCCTCGAAGATCAAATGGTTGGCTCCCTCGCATAAGTGCAGCCTTAATCTGGTTGGCCTTCTCGGTTCGCTTGATGTGTGTCTCAGGGTCGCATGCCTTGGCGCTAAGTGGTCGGTGTCGTGGTCCTATAACGACTTCTTCCACAGGTCGCGGAGCAGCCTTCTTCTCAGAAAAATCCATGGCGAACAGCATGTCACGGTCGTTCTCGATATCATCACGTTTAACCGACTTACCTCCGAATGGACTACCGAGTCCATTCTGGAGTGCAGCACTGGGCGGAGTGATATTTCGAACCATGTGTGACTCACTGGCAGGAGTTGCCAATGGCTGGGGCGAAACCACTTCATTTTGAGAGATGGCGGCAAGAGCCTTGCGAGCCTTCTCCTCCTTGTCGGCCTGGAAAAAGATATCCAGGGGAGTGCGAAGCGGAGCAGTAGGTGGGGGCGAGTCTGCGATCACTTGAGGGCTACCATCGGCCTCGGCAAGCATCTTGGACAGAGATGGACCTTCAGTAGTGGTGGGAACAGATTTGGAGAAGAATTTGGGGAGGGGAAGAGCAGCCGGAGCTGGCGAAGCATGGAAGCAGGCTCCAGCATATCGGCCCGGAGTAGGCTTTCCGAACAAGATATCATCGGGAGGGGTGTACTGCTGTTTAGGAGGAGTGAAGTGCTGAACACCGGCATTGTTTGGAATGTCAGTGCCACGCTTCCCTTTGCCCTTTTTCTTGTTGTTGAAATTCTTCTTCCCATTTCCATTGGCATGAGCACCGATAGCCGAGTCACTAACGTAGGCATTGGGCTCGCGGCGATTGTTGGAGGGACCCGGTGTAGCTGGAGGTGTGACAATACCCTTTTCGACGACAGAATTGATTGCAGAATCGGAGGCTGCACCGTTATCTATTTGGGCAGCCTCACGAAACTTCTTGGTCAGAGCGGATTCTTGTTTCAGTGGTTGTTGATGTTGGAATTGTTGGCCATGATTTGCGTTGTTGAAGCGACGGTTCTTGTTGTTATTGTTGTTGTTGTTGTTGTTAAAGTGGCCATTTTTCTTGCCGGTGCCAGTAGTAGGGACTTGTGGACTGCTTCGAGTTTGTCGATGCCTGTTCGGCGGTCGACTCGGGGTCGATGTGTTCTGTGTTGAGTTGTTATCTGACATTGTGGATGTGTGTGTGTATGAAGAAGAATATTGTCGCAGGAATAATGATATATCCAAGGTGCTGGGCCTCTCGGGATGCGACTGTGGGAATTAAAAAGAGAAAGAAAAAAGGAACACGAAAGAATTTGCGACAGAGAACGCCGTAAAACGAGAAAGACAATCCTGATCAAAAACTGGTTAAGGAAACTAAAAGGCAAGAACGAAGCGACAGGAGGGTTAGAGTGTCATCTAGACAGCAGCATGGGGGAAACAGGAGGGGGGGAGCAGAGGGATATGTACCAAGGATAAGACTAGCTTCCTTTGTTAATTTTGGCGAGTAGGATTAGAGGCGTGGTGATGATTGTCGGTGGTTGTCGATGCAAGTTGAAGGATGTGAAGTTGAATTGAATTGGTTTGGTTGATGGTTGATGGTTGAGATAGTAAAATTGATGGAAGTTTTGTTTGCTCGGAAGTTTTTGGTGTTGAAATTGGTTTTTGAAGAAGGTTTGTCGGAGAAGCGATTCGAGTTGGATTTGAAGCTGATAAGTTTGCGAACTGATTCGAGAAGTTGTTAGGAGGTAATTCGAGAATAGTTATGATGATTGGAAGCGAAAGAAGTGATGATAGTGAAGATTTGTGATGGGAGTGATGTTGGAGCGATGGAGGTGGGAGATGAGAGATGAGGTTGAAGGTTGGTGTTGGTGTTGGTGATGGGAAAGAAGGAAGAGAGAAAAGAGAGAGAAGAGGAAGAGAAGGAGGAAGAGGAAGAAGAAGGAATTTGTGAATGGAAAGAGCAAATGTGTTGCAGAGAGGGGCTTTTGTGTTGTGGCACAACGCAGTGTGTTGTTTGGCAAACAGCAGCAAACAGATGAATGGCGAACAACTTGAACTGAACCAAACCGAACGACAAACGACGAAGTGTAAAAGCTAACAACGCTACTGGTAGTACTTACAAGCAAGGCTCTTTGGTTTGAACTTTGAAGGATTCAATCAGCACGGAACTGAAGGGAAGGAGTATTTGTATGTACTTGGAGATAGGATTGTGTATCTGAGACGAGGAAGGGGGGAAGAAGCGGAAGAGGATGATGATGGGGAAAGAGAGGAAGAGAAGGAGAAAGAGAAGGGAAGGAGGATGGGGATCAAGAGGATATGACTGATAACGGAACTATGTTACCGGTCGGAAGTTCTCTTTTGGAAGGAATCGAGACTGGTTTTTTTTCTTCTTTTCTTTCTTTCTTCGAATTTTTTTATTTTATTTTTTGTTTTAATCTTTATCCTTCTTCCTTTCTTCCCTTCTTCCTTTCTTTCTTTCGTGCTAAACAATTTGCAGATTTGGAGGGGAGTTTGAATTCTGGGCAAAGGATCGAGAAATAGGCTTCGGGATTGTATGTACCTGGTAGGGCCTGACACAATGGCTAAACTTCGAACAGGCGATTACGCTGAGAAGGAAATGTATTTATATGGGACAGACAATATATAAGTCAAATAACCCTAAAGATTCTCAACTAAAGTAAATTATATAAATTGCAATTTTGGGATCCAAAGAGAATAATAATTAGGAAGGCAGGAATTCGAATTCGAACGGGAGAAACGGGAAATCGAAAGAAGCTGGCTAGGAAATATTTCAAAACCACCACGGAGGAATGACTGTGAATAATCTAAAAAAATTGCAAAAGAAACGAACGGCCGGGCCAGGGGGGAAAGGGCACTTTTTATTCTCGCCTTGACCGACTATAATTAAACAAGTTAAGTACTTAAGTATGTAAAGTAACCAACAGTCCATAAGTGTCCTGCAGTTGGCTGCCATGGACCCGGTTCAGGACGTTGACTGTTAGCTACTACAAGTCCACCCGGTGCAGGCAAGATCACATTCGCCTCCAGCTCCGGACCAGGCCTCGTTCTTGATTCGCCCCTCTCCCCACCACCACCACTTCCTTTTCCCCTCCCATGCCACATATACTTCTTGTTCATACCTCTGAGTATCATCGTTACCAGGAGAGAGTGATACTTTGGTATACAAACATACTACATGATGTACTGTATACCTGGGTATACTATAGTATATGCATGGATCGTATGTAGGATGCATCTCGACAAAACCTCACTGGGAAAGACCTTTCCTGGCACTGCCTGCCGCTAACGGCTAGATCTTTCATATATTCGTCCCCATCCATATTTCGCATGAACTTCAAACATCCTAACCTCTCCTCTCGGGACAAACTATGCGTCTGCTTGTGTGCTGGTGTCCATAGGCCAATGCAAGGGGTTTTCCCCCTTCGCCGGTTTAAGCTATTCGGACCCATCATCACGATATTCTGCTTCGGTTCCCAGGCGCCCAGGCTAATTACCAATATACTCTATACACAGTAGTTAGTTAGTTGACGATGCCGTTAACCTCCGTTTCCAATGGTGGCATTCCTCCAACCTACTAACTTAGAAAGACTCAGTACATCAGGTTGCAATTGCATGCCTTTGATGTCAATTGATTGTCATGAAGCGGTTCTTTAGCTTTTTCAGCCGATTCTGTAGCGCCATATCTAAACCCTTTTTTTTCTCCCTTGGCTTGGTCTTTTTCAAAAGAAGTTCGAGAGGCATGCTGGCTGTTGACATGTTAGCATCAAAGACAAGGCTGGAGATGTGTCATGTGAAGGAAGTGGGTTGGGTGCATTCCTTGTCCACCAACTTTAGAACGTAATTATAATGCAATGCAGGTCTGTCTATTCCTTCACTTTATCCCAACAGTTACAAAGAACAGGTACTTCGGTACAGATTTACAGATTGGCATTCATCATGTTATCTTTTGCCGCCTCTGCAGGCTAAATTAAAACTCCTACTAAGTACTTAAGTACATATGTACATATGTAGGTAATTGTCCCATCATTACTGCGTAAAGAATATAACATCTGAGTTGCATGTTTGGTCCTCTCCAACACATATTCAATGACTCGTCACGTGATCCCGATCCTTGCGTTGGCGGACAACTGAGGGAAGCTGTCTGTCTCCAAGCTGTCCCACGCCAACTGCACTTTTGAGCCTCTCTCCACCAAAGCCAAGGGAACAGTCACTCCAGCTTTCCTTATCCTCCGGCACGACACCATCGAAAACACCAAAGTAATCCTCCTACATCTTCCATATTCCTATCTATCATCTTCTCTGCTTCAATCATCACGTAGAAAGGAACAGACGCCAGACACATAAATCACCATGGATGTTGATATGCCAGATGCCGGCCCCTCCAAGGCTGTAGCCAAATCCAAGGGCGGTGACGGTGACGGAAAGAAGAGATTCGAGGTCAAGAAGGTACATTCTCACGCCATAAACCACGTATCTTCATCTGTCTTTCTAACATACTAACCTCCTACCGTGTCATCTAGTGGAGTGCTGTTGCTCTCTGGGCTTGGGATATCGTTGTTGGTATGTTTTACTATCCTTCCATCTTTTTCCATATATACATCATTTCCCTCGAAACAAAAAAATACTCCGAGAACCACGTTGGCTAACACCTTTTCCTTTTTCCTAGATAACTGTGCCATTTGCCGAAACCACATTATGGACCTCTGTATGAGCCCTTCTCATCTCCATCTATCTATTCATTCATACAAAAGAAACATACGTTTTATTCCAACCGTTATATTCCAACGCTCGCTGCCCCGCGTTACCCGTATATATGTACCCGCTAGAAGTAATGCAAGACTGACGTGTACATCACCTTTTTTTTTTCTTTGCATAGGTATCGAATGTCAAGCCAACCAAGCTTCTGCCACGAGTGAAGAATGCACAGTAGCCTGGGGAATCTGCAATGTACGTGGTCTCCTTCATCTCAACTACCCCTCCCATTCCTTTTGTTTCTATCTCCACATCCAACAGCGATGATGATGCATATATACCACAATATACGAAAGAAATGAGGCTGACATAATATACTGGACATTTAGCACGCTTTCCACTTCCACTGCATCTCGAGATGGCTCAAGACTCGTCAAGTCTGTCCGTTGGACAACCGAGACTGGGAATTCCAGAAGTATGGTCGCTAGACTATCGGGGAGAAGAGAACGTATATCTACGAAAGGGGAGAGAGGCAGCATACGACCACGAACGAGGAAAGCATTTTACATGAACGATGAACTTACTTACAACCCAAGCAAGCGTTTTCCGGCCATCAAAGAAAAGTACCCTATTTGGAAAGATACCGTTTTTCTTATTTTTGTTAATTTCCCCCTCCCCCCTTCCCTTTTTTCTATTTGTTACTGTTGGAACGATATAGATGCAAAAAGGGATTCTGATTTTTGCATTACATAAACGGTTTTTATTCTAACGGTCATGAAGATTTCTATACCCAGTATATTATGCTGGATGACGAAACAACATTTTTCTTTCGATTCTGGTGCCTTCGGTTCTATCTCTTTTTTTTTTCCATTCTGGTTCTTTTGGGACGGAGAAGAATGGGAGCATGGTTCAATGAGAAAGAAAAAAAGGCAAAAGAGGAAAGGCAAAGCACAGCTTCATTATGGGCTTTTTTTGTTCACGCTTTTTTTTTTCATATCACTTTTGTTTCTTTTTGGTTTTGTGGGTCTTTTTTTCAATATACGATAAGGAATGGAGAGATTTGATATCTTCTAACCGCTTTTTTGGAAGTTCCATTCTATTCCGCGTGAGTAGGCCGGCTATGCACGCATATCATGCGTGTAGTACTACGATCGATTACGAACATCCAGACGGGAGAGCTGAAAGTGAATTCCATCGTCATAGATTCATGCTAGTATTAAACAATTATGCGTGCCTCATGGAGTCATAATAATTAGTAGTGGAACCATTCAGCTTATCAAGGGTCTGGGATCGGTTAGGACCTGAGGTCAAGTTCCGAGTGCGACGAAAGGGACAAGTCTGGTAATATAGTTGATCAAAGCTTGATTCGACGGGTTCATCTGGTTGATATATTAGTGACGTTGATTGGAATTGAGGCGCTCTTTTTTATATAGTGAGGCTTTGATAGTCTGGTTAACTTGGAAATTCAATATTTGGAGGGTGCACGGGTGGCGGGAGGCGCAGTTGTAGGCTGAGATATATGGATTGGAACAGCCACATCTTGGGAGTATTATATGGAGCTTCGTTTAGACTTTCCGTTTAGTTTGGATGGAGGAGTGGCTGGGTTGCAGGGTAATAAAATTTATGAGCTGAGGTTTTGGGTATCATGATGGTGGTGTATGACGTCCTTGGTTTTCATGCTTTGGTATTGATTTAGTGATTCATTGGTTACCCTATCTATTACGGTTCAGATCGTGGGATTGTATTATTTGTCGTATATGGATGGCGTACTGGATATAGGTAAGACCGTTCCTAATATTGATGTTAAAATGCCTTGTGTATAGACTATAGAAAGCTGAACGTCTTCCTATATTAGGTAAACTTGTAGTCACACGAATAACTTATCTCACGAACTAGCTGAGATACTAAGTCCTACAAAAAAGTAGCTTCTTTTCGAGTTTTTATTTTGGCCTTTATTTTTTTTTTCTGGCTCCGGAATACAGTTCCATTGTTCTCCGTTTCACTACACAAAAAGAAAAATAAAAAAAAGGAAAAAAGCCGTGATATATAAAGACAATTATTCGATGAAAAAAAAAACGGAGCCCAGTGATGTGTGAGTGAGAAAAAACGGACCAAGAACAATGTGGACATGAGGTTTTGCCGCAGGAGGAGGGGGAGGATGAAGAGGAGGAGGAGAAAGGATTGTATACAAAGAGTTTGTTTCGGTTTCTCATAATAAGTCGTAATGGGAGGGGGGGTTTCTATATAACCATATTTTTGTTTTCTTTTCCTATTGGAAAAGAAGGAAGTGTAAGCAGAAACAGCTGCTGCTTCCTCAAGACGGAAAGAAGAGAAACCGAGAGAGTAGGAGTATGGTTATAAGTTGTAAGGTGCGTAATGAGTTTCAATTGACGAGGAACGCTCATGATTAGGGTACTCGAGAGGGAAAAAAAGGTAAAGAGCACAAAAAACGTCAAGGCAGAACAAAAAGGTACAGAATAACGGATTTACACCGTCTCCAAGACCTTCTCCTTGAATTCCCTCTCGACCTTCTGGCCGCTGTCGTCAGTTGTCGAGTCACCGTGGAGACCTAGGAGGGCACCGAGGTCGAACTTCGGCTGCTTCAGCAGCTTGACCTTTCGGACGTGGACCTGGGAAGTTTTATGTCAGCACTGATATTTATCTCTCTTTTGTTTTGTGGGGGTATGGTAGGTTGGCGGCATACATCCTTGAGTGGGTAGATAGACTGAGCAGCCTTCTCGATTTCACGCTCAATGACCTCTGGGATGAGCTTGGTGGTGAGCTGGGCGAGAGTGCAGCTGGAAGCCTCCCTCTGGATGATCTCAACCATCTTTTTCCTGATGGCACGGATCTGGGAAGATTGGGCATAGGTGGTCTTCTTGATCTGGTTTGGCCGTCTGCTGGTGAAGCCAATGGCGAACAATCTGAGGAGGTAGTCGTCGGTAGTCTTGACGGTAACGTTGGCTTCAATGAGAGTCTGCCATTTGCGAACCAAAGATCGGAGCTTGTCGGAGGTGAAATCAAGACCGTGGAAGTTGGTCAAGCAGTTTCGGCCCTGGACTTCGTCGGTGCGTAGCTTGATCTTGCGGAAGGAGTGACCCTCATCCTTCTGGAGGTCGGCGAGGGAGACCTCGAAGACACGACCCTTGAGGGCGTCGTTGGCGTTCTTCAAACCAGTGGTGCGGTTGACGAGGGTCTTTCCGGCACTGTTATAGAAAGAAAAAAAAAAATCCTACTTTAGTCTTCCTGTTCCCCTCCTTTCTATCGATCTTCGATGGTTTGCGGATATCGTTCACTCACTCTCTGACTTGGAACATCGACGGGGCCTTAAGGTTGTACCAGTCCTTGTTCTTGAAGGGGTCGACGGTTCTATAGGAATCCAATCAGTCATGCTGTTTCCCGGCGATATCTTGCGAAATTCGTTCTATCTTCTATCGAAACCGTACCTCTTCTTGAGACCCTTCTTTCCCTTGGATAAACGCTTGTTCTTGCCTCTATATGCCACGAAAAACCATCCATTAGCCTCCAGCTCCCAATCTGTGCCAGTCGTTGACGAAACGTAGGAACATACACTGCCATGTTGGATAAATGTTAAGATTCGCAAATGTCGAAATTTAGAGGTCGAAGCGAACCGGATGAAGGGTGGTGCCGGGATGTTATCGATGGTCGTGATGTCGAAGTTGATGCTAGCCGGTATTTCGAGATACTCTGCCAGTGGAAAGCTTTCTCCCACACAACACCTAAAAGCCAAGACCGTCTAAATTTTGCTGGGAGGGTTTGGGCTGGTTGCCCTTATCTTATCAGTACAGGCAAACAGTTTATAAGACACGTGATCCAACAACACCGACAACACTTTTCTTTGTGCAACCTGGAGACCTCCCACAACACCTCGCCCGAGCGCCCTTCGTATGATCCATGATGCGAGTGCATTATGCATCGACGTTATATCACCCAGTGGGGATATATCTCCTAGCGCCGCTGCACCCCAAGCGGCATCTCTGGACTTGTTTCCCTCTTAGACCGACGAACACGAGCGGCTGCACTCATCAATTTCACATAATTCTATATTCGCCGCCATAAGATCATCAGCCCCGAGATTGCAATCGATGACATGACACTTATATGACGGCTTGTCTTATACTGCGGCCTGGAGCCCCGGACCCATAATCCACAGTCTGGAATAAATCGGCATTTGTGCGCCGTAACAGCCACCATGATCGCAGTGGCTTTAGAGGCGAACGCCCCAAGGCTAGCAAGGCTGGCCTCCACTGCGCTGGAACATGCGTCTGGAGCATGCATCCAACTGTCAAAACATTTCCCCGCTGATAAGATATCATACTAATGTCTTGGGGGTTGCCCCGAGCTCTATCGGAACGCTCTTACATGCGCCTGCATATGTACATCTATCGAGGAGGTTGGTCTCAACTTGTCTTTTGCTTTTCACATCACGAACTAGTTTGCAAACTCTTACTCAATCCAGTTGATAATATAGTGGGCTCAACCGCTGGGTTATTCCGTGTCTGCGAACAATGGGAAGCGAGGATGACCCCTCAATCCAGCAGGCCTTCAATCGCGTATCGAGCAGCGTTTATGGCAAGATATCCATGACAGCCGTCATTTGTACCAAGGCACCTGACGAAATGGGTGCTGTATTTCCGCTCCGTATTCCCTCTAAGAAGGCTTCCAAATTTCAAAGGCAATCTACCCGACATTGACCTCCACCCCTCACTCTTCCCAGGTAGATTGAGTCCTGATATGTGCCATCTGCCACTCGGTGTGTTGTTATGTTCCCAGGTTTGGGCTATATCACAGAATGTTAACACTTGGAGAGCAAGGGAGAAGCTTACAGGACGCCAGGAATTTTAATTACTATAATATAAGATGCTATTGAGTGCCACCTGGAAGCTCTTTCCCCACAGCACGCAGGAATGCCAGAGAGGAAGCAACTGGCGAATAAACGAAGTGGACATGTGAGCTTTATCGTGTCGAGGTCATCATGGTGTTGTCTTTATACCCAAGCCAGGGCCAGGGAATATGTTATTGGCGTCGGATTATTACTTTTCGATTCGTATCACGCTCTCTTCGGTTCGTGGAAGCGACAAACATTCCCTGTCACCGTCCGTTTTGCCTGCCTTCGACAACAAAATCCGATATTTCGCAATCTCTGCTAAATGCAGCGGATATACAAGAGGCCACGCAAGAGAGAGGCTGGAATTTCAAAAACTACCATCTATCGGATGCCACCACCCCTACCCGATGCCTTTCCCTTTTAAAATTGGCCATATTTTGACATGACATGACATGCTATGCTTCCTATGACGGGCCCTTGGCCTTGAATTGAACGGGGGTTCTTGTTTTTCCCTGTGGTCAGCAGTTCGTTCGAGTCGAAGACGAAAGTTTCACGAGCTCACATGACATCCCCAATATATTATTGCCTGCTAAGATTGATTTGATGAATTGATCAGAAAGAGACAAAGTCGTTCGCCACGCAAACGGAAGAGAGCAGGTGAACTGCAATTAAACGGCTGAGTGGGATTGCGATAGACAAGCGTCGATGCATCTCAGCCTTTTGTTTCGAAACGATAAGGCCGAGGTCCCTTCAATATCACACCCTTGACCCACGAAGACAACGGGATCTCTAAACGATCGTGCCGCATTTTGGTAGCCTTATAGGATGCAGTGCCGCATCATCAGCTTCGGCAGTCTTATTCGCAATGGTGATCCAAGCGCGCGATTTCTCAAGCAACATATCCCTTTCAGTCTAGTGTTACGGGCTGATCTATGTCGGCAAGAAATGTCGTACTGGACAAATGAGATTGAGGGGGGCATGTTTCGCCTCCGAAACGCATCCACACCGGCCAGCATACATGGGAGGTATCAAGAAGGTAGTTTGGGGCGACCCGGTACAGCAAGAAAATACTTTGAAGATACTTTGCATAACAATGGGACCCCTCACCGGCACTATTCGAATCATACTGGCAACATCCGACGTCGACGTTGACACCAGGGCCAGCAAGCGGGAGGTTTGAAGAGATAGAAAACAGCAACCCCGCCCGTCCTTTTCGCAAGGTGAGGGATCCATGAGGCGGCTAGCCTTAGGCACCCTCAGCAAAACAGCAGCGGTACCCGAAGGGCAAACGAAAGAGAGGGAAAGAAGATCCAGAGGACCTTTTTGCAGCTTTCCCCCTCTCTTTTCGCTCGATTCCTGCGACAAACCAAAATCCACTAAGAACACCCACCAAATTTTACTGGGAACCCTGCATGACTTGAGCCCTTCCGGGGTGTTCCAATCTGCAAGATACCTTGCTCATATTTATAGATTGCGTGCGCCACAGCAAGTGCCGTCAACAACCTCTTTCTTCCTTTTCCCTTCGAAAGCCAGACCGGACTTCGTTGCACCCGTTTTTTCGAACATAGGAAAGCAGCAGGAGGCGGATTATTCAAGGCCAGCCATCGTCATCCGAGTAACATATTGCCTCCCTCGACGTCTATCTTTGACGACAGACAACTAAAGACAGTACTCGGTCAAGACTCCGGCCGTGGTTGGTGCTAGCAGCCTTCCATCCAGCCCAGAACCAAAGACGTACTAGAGGTGCGCTCCGACCAAAATAAGGTCGCTGAACAACTGGCTTAAACAGCAGCTTTATGGTCTGTCAGTCGCCGCCCCATCTTTGCACTGCACGCATCGGCCCTGCTCAGGAAAACAAGACGACCTTCTGACCTGATCTGACCTGACCTGACTTGACTCGACTTGACTTGCCATCTAGCTCTGTCTCTTGTCTCTCCTCCTTGCTTTTTTCCCTTCTGGCTTTCCACCTCTTTTTCATTTTTTCACCTTTTTCCTTTCGTCAATACATATCTGGGATTATTCTTTTTTTTTATATTTACTTTTTCCCGTCGATTTCTCCAGAGCTTCTTTTTATTCTTTGGCCGGCCTACTTTTTCGATATCGCTTCCCTTCGGATTTCGTCCTTCTGAAGCAGCCCTATAATATTACTCCGTGCTGTTGACTTGAGCTTGTCAAAGATAGCACCGGGTGCCCCATCTTTTCCTTCTCATTTTCTTCCATTTTGTTTCTTTTTTTTTTTTTTTTTTCTGGTGAGATACTTAACCAGAGCCTGATCCCAGTTCAGTTGGTCCGCACAAGCACAAGCACAGGCAAGCAGACAGGCAGGCAATAATAAGGAAACCCACCTTTACCTGTCATTCAACGGTTCGTTCCCGCCGGACAGCAGAAAAGAAGCACCACCGCGCCCCTCAAAAGGAATACTCCATCCGCATCTCCCCAGGGAGCCTCACCGCTTGCATCTCAAACCTCGCCCGTCCCTTCCAATTTTCACTCTAGCTTGCTTGCGTATCTCTTCCTTTATTTCGTTTACTTCCAAAACTTAAAAGATATCCTGCCGTCTCGACCTCAAGTTGATATCAATCATCTCACTCGCTCAAACTGAAACGTTTTTCCTTTCCTTTTCAACGACATCCGTCCGCCCGTCCACCCTCGGTTTTTTTTTTTTTTTTCATTCCCTCAACTTGTTTGCGCCGCATTTTATAGTCGGCCCTCAATGGGCTGTAGCGATCACCTGAGGAGATTAGCATAACCAAACCTAACCAGACCAACCAACCTCACAAGCCACCACCACCACCACCTCACACCACACTCCTACACACTGCCGACAGACATGTCCGACGAAGAAGGAAACAAAGGGCGCCAGAGCAAGGAAGAGCGCGCGGCCATGAAGAACGCAGCTCGATCACAACGGAGTGCCAAAGCTAGAGCGCTGCTGGCAAACCTCATCCGTAAGACCATCATCCCCCCAAATAAAATAAAATAAAATAGAAAGTCCCTGTCCTTTTCTCGAAGCAATCTTGTTTATATATTTGTCATGGCCAGAGAAGCCGAGATGGATGCTGACAGCAATAACACCCAATCCAGACGAACAACACAAAATCGATATCGAACCGTCCAAGATCACAAGCACAAAATACGTTCGCGAGCTGGGCTTGAAATTCGTTACTGCTGACGAGCAGACATATCCGTGGCCGTACATATCGACATCTCAAATCAGTAGCCAGGACCTGGCACAGCTTGAGGCTGCAATTGCCAGTTCAAAGGTCTCAGCAGTTAAGGTGTGTACCCACATCGGCCTAGCCCGTATTCAGTATTCCTTTGCTATCACGGCAGCTGCCTGGATATTATCACGACTAGTTGATACCTATTATTATAATATCTTTCGGACTAGCCGTAATTGAATGAAAAGAGGAGAAGAGAATCAGAGAGAGAAAGAGAAAACGCCATAAGCTGACACGAACTCCATAGGATGACATGTACAACACCGCCGCGCAGTTCCGTTCACGCTCGTCCATATCAACACCATCACGACCCAACTTAAGTCCGACTAGTAGCTTCTCCTTTACAAATCCTCACGACCCACACGGAAACCCTCCCCCGGACGGTTATAGGATTGCACCTCCGTCTTTGCCGCCACTCCAGACTCAAGCCCCACCTCCTCCCAGTCCGCATTCGCACTCGAGACTCAATTCCCTGGCGGAAGCGAGTTCTGCTCAAGCATCAGCAACCTCGGCGCATCCTTCTTCTGCCAACCCTGGGCATCACTGGGCTGGAGCGGCAGCTGCAGTTTCAACATCAACACATATTAGCTCACCACCCGAAGCGCCACCTGCAGGTTCCGTGTCGCAAAACTTGATGAACGAGGCTAGGAGTGCCACTGGCTTTGCCTCGTCAAATCCGAGAAAGAGAGCGTATCCGTTCGACTCGCTGGATTCTCACGTGGAAGAAGATTTCTTGAGAATAAAAATACCTAGGAGCAGCATAAAGGATATCATCGAAATTGAAACCGCAACTCATTTGGCCCGTATCAGGGAACTCGAATCCCGAGTAATAGACTTGGAACGGGACGCTGACCGGCAAAACAAGGAAGCCCACCGGTTACGAAACGAGAATGAGAAGCTACGAAAGGACCTGGCACTGCAAGGCGGTGACGAGATGGAAAGATTAAGGATGGAAAACGAGCATCTCAAGGTCCTGGGGCGTAAACTGTTCGACTAAGAGAGAGCGAACGTTTACCACATCTAACCAATACGCATTTCCTTTGTCAAGATTGATATAGCTTCGCTTTTACTATACAGGATTTTTTTCGCAACTTCTCTTCCCTTCTTCAACAACGTTGACCGTCCTAGTTTATCTAGTATACCCTTTTATCAGCAGCCTTTGTTTCCTTTGTCTTTATTACGGCTTCCTTCCTCGTTACCGAACGCGATCTCCTTTGCGAATCTTTACGACAACTGCCTTTTGTTTCTCTAAAACAGCTCCGGGGTTTTTGGAGTATGCGTTTCCTTTACATTTTCGATTCGATAACACCCTTTTTCTCTCCAGACTTTTTTTATATTTTACAATTTGGCAATCGGCGGTATATTTTCGAATATCACGAATTTATTGCATGCTTCCCTATCATGAATAAGATACACATTTTAGCCAGCCCTTCTTCTTCTTCTCACCAAATCTACCAAATCTACCAAACCTTTTTCAACCCAAATGTATTTAACTATCTTGTCACTTCTCTTTCTTCCTTTTCTTCTGCACATACATTTCTACATTCTTCGATTCTCCATTTTACCTATTACCTTTTGATTACCTTATCTTTCTTTATTTCTTTATTTCTACATTTCTGAATTTCAATTCTTTTCGATACCCTCTGACACTTACACTCTAGCTAGCCCAGTGGCAAGGAATCACCGACATGTATTACCCTATCTTTACTTTCTTTTTTCTTTTTCCCTTTTTTGCTTCGTATGCCTCATAGAAGATCCATCCCATCACGTACATAAAAAGTGGCTACGGAAAAGACAAAGGGAAAAGAAAAATCCCCCATCGAATTCATAATACAAAAAAAGATGGGAAAACCCAAAATAGAACAGATGCCCCTCCATGGGCTCCAGACCCCAAAGACCTAGAACCAAAAAAAAAAAAAAAATCCACATAACCGCCACACCCGTGGGGAGGTGGAGCCTATCGTAGAAAAGTGCCATGCCGCGGAGAATCCTCATTGGCCGCCTCTTCTTTCTTTTCTAGCTATTCTATCCAGATGCCACTCAAAAGCCGCTGTCCCCTTGCGTTCTGAAGGACTTAGAGCCCTGTACCCGCCACAGCATGTGGACAGGAATCTACTGAAGGGTATTGTGATTGTCCATATTGAAAGCTTAAGCTCAGCTAGTGAGAAGGGGAGCAGCATTTTTTGATGCAAGATCCTGGCTTAGAGGAGTCAAAACCGTAGGAATGTGCAAGTATCTAAATTCTTTAACTTTATGTCCACCGAAGCAAGCCTATCGACGGAAAAGATAAGCGGTCATGCGCCACAGCGTTGACGTTGCTTGCCACTGGGGGATTTTTAGTCTACCATGAAGTCGAAGCTCAAATGGTTGTTTTTTCTTTGTGTGACTTAAAGCTGCCTCTTAGTTTATGGAAAACGGGAAAACTTTAAAAAAGATAGTCAACATAGCGACATATCCTCCCTGTGCGGTGGCAAAAAATATGTGATGGCTGGTATAGACGCCAGGGGATGTTAAAAAAGGTTTTTTTGCGGGTTTCATGTGAATGTCGAGAGAGGCGTTCTGTGGCACATGAGTCGTCTGGAAGAAATGTGGTGCAATCAATGTTATACATACAATGTCGGTAGAAGGAATGGATCGAGTTCCTTTCCATGCCCGATTACTATTGAAGGCCCTTTCTAAGCTAGGTAGCGAGCGAGCGAGCGAAGTTCCGAGTTATCGCGTAGTTGACCTTGCGGGCTGGCTTGTATGGATCGTCTGTCCGTGTACACATGTTTGATGCAAAAACCGGAACATTCCATGTCGATAGAATACTTCATTATAGTTGTGATGTATAAGTACTTGGTACTTACTTAACTCCCTTGTATGTTTCTATTCCCCTTCGTTATGCGCATGACAGGTCATATGAACATGTACTTTGCTCAATCTATCGAATCATGAACTAATCGTATTCTGTTTGATATCATGATGAGCTTACCAAGACCATTCCCGTCTCGCATCTTGGAGGACCGGACCCTCCCACCTGCGGCTAACGGCCTCGGAATTATGAACAGAAAAACAAAAAGTTCGTGAAGAGAGTTCAAAACCCGGTTTCGAATACTCCACAATGCAAGGGTTAGCCAAGAGACCCCTCGGCATGAACAAAAAAACGGATGAGGGGTTGATAGAAGAGGGAAAAAAAACTCAGTTTCTTTTGGTTTGATAATTGTGCCCTGTTATGCAGAACATGCATAATGTCTCTCGCTATCGTCAACAAGCAAGAACTTATTCCGAGTCGCTCCAAATTTCTCCCCGTCGTTCGAGCTATGCGTGTGTGCCGTTTTGCTGCGGGCCCTGCAAGGTGGAAAACTAGAATCACAGCATACTTACATATATCCGGATTGACGCTGTGGTTTCGATTGGGCAATTGGTTTAGATGTGTGAAGCTTGGAAGCTAGAGAGCTCGAAAGCTAGCCACTTGACCAAAGAAACTTTGAATGCAAGTTGCAACATCACATCATCATATTGCAGGTTAAAGACGTATATTAGTGCGTACCCGTCAGTAGCGTTCGCTAACAAGTTTCTGCTCAGTCGATGACTCTTGTAAAACCCACGAAAGACAAATATACGCGAAACTAAACTTACCCATGCAGATATGTCTATCAGGAACTAGAGCAGAAAACAAAACTTGGAGCTGCAGGCTGGCCTGACGGCTTGGGACAATCGACGCGGGTTGGTGCGACGTCAACGTGGTAGTTTAGCCGCAAAAGACGGCCATCTGGGAGGAATGTAAGCTAAGCAGGTCCCGAGCGATGCAGGAAACCTGCTTTTTCCTTCAACATCGACGAAGATCGCAACGCAAAGGAGAGTCCCCTTTCCCAGCCATGTGGAGCATAGTAGGACGTGCACCGCGTGGGCATCGAACGAGAATACTTCCTGTCGAATCAATAGCGAAGCGTGAGGCCGCACGACGAACATCACTGCCTCATGGGGAAACACATGCCCCAGCGAAGAGATACCAGGAGGCGAGGAACCAGAAGGTGGGATGGGATTAGCTCTTTCGGCAACGTAAGCCTTTCGCCGACTGGAACAGGTTTCATTCTAGAATGCCAGCCTGCAGGTAGTACTAGCCTGTAGATCTATTACTTCATTCCGTAATTGTCGAATAAGCCTCGTGGGATACATCTTCAGATCTAGGCGGTATTGAGCCCAAGGAAGGAAAGTAAAAATAGATGCGTATGAATTCGTGATAGTTGAACTCATGAAAAGAATGGATGATAAACGATCATTGCTTGGTATGAGACTAATTGACTTGTCGGAGATATCGATGCGGCATACATGCCGGAAAGAGCCTAGATGCGAGGCAAGGGATGCGGCATGAGGCATGCGCATGAGAGGAATGTGTTGAGATGCGGTCGACTTAACCCCATATGTTATGTTAGCCGTAGAGCCTGCCGTCTCAGCCACCATCGTGCTTCAATCTCGGATATAACAGCAAATATGTAGAGCCTCCGCAGGGAGTCGAAGATATTTAGATTGATGAGACAGTCTCTGAGACAATTCGCATCTTCGGACTAACTTGATGGGCATGAAATAGACGGGAATCCGCCTGCATGCATATTTACTCCATGGTATATGAATGGTCTTTCACAAACGTGGTCTGATTGCACTGCATTAAGCTGTTAGTTAAACAAAAACCAAGCGGGAACTCGATCGATCTGATCGAGATGCCGCTCCTTGTTGCCTGTTGCCTTGTGATTAGAATTAAATCAAAGACAGGAACCACTTCACAGGCCGCGTCCCAAATTAGGCAGGCTGAAACTTACTAGATGCATGGTTCGGTCAAGACGCCATACCGCGGCTCATCGAACAACCGAGCCAAGGTAAAGACCTTTAGATGAGGTATTAAGCAGGAGACGTTGTGAATATCGTTATCTTCCAGGGCTCAACCGATACTGCTGGTAATAACAATATGGTGTTATATGTTCAGGATTACAAGTGCAAGTTCTATTGATCCTTTGAGATAAGGCTGCTGCGTGTTGTTGATGTTGGCTTGTCGGTGTGTGTTGCACGAGGTCAGGGGTTCGCCAAGACAATCTAGCGAACATTCGAATCTTCCTCGGCTTCCTATTGGCCGCAACTGCAACATCCAACACGCCCAACTCACTCCGGCCACTCGTAAACCCCCCACAAAAAAAAAAAAAAAAAGTTGGCCGCATTGTTAGTAGTTGGGCTCCTGTCCCGATGGTGATGATTGCGAGTCTCAGATGGTCAGATACACACACACAAAGCACCTTGGATGGGTCTCAGACGAAAAGGTTCCACCCTGACAGCGTTATTCGTCGTCGGGATGCTTTTCCCGTAGCTAGCTGCGCTACCCTCCTGCGCTCGTATGCATATTTCCGTCTAATTACGAATATTACCTAGGAGTTAGCATACCCCGTAGCTATTTCCCCGGATATAGCTATTGTCAGCGCATAAAGATCACCGTTTACGGTGATAGTATACATATAAAGCTAACACTGACTCTTTTTTCTTAATTACGACTGGGGGATATCGGATTGTCTCCACAAGACTCGTCTCACCATATGAGCTCTGCAATGTTTAACTTTAGCCACTAACTAAGTTACATGGGGTCAAATTTTCAATAATTTTAAAAGGGAAATGGTTTTCTCGGGCCTCCTACCGCTCATCAGTCCCTTCCAAGATAGTGAAATATTAGATCTGTGCGCGTAGGGGTACGTGCAGAATTTGGCTCCCGAACATTAGGGTTTGCGGCAGTGGGCAAGTAATACGCCAATCAGGTCTGCGGTGATGGTTATGAAAAGCTTCATCAAGCCTACGCTCATTTAACAGATTAAAACATTCCCGATACGGATGTATATAACCAATGGACATTACATGTCTTAAAGAGGTCTCACTGGAGTTCAGCCGTGAAGGCCGGAATACAACATGAAACTTGATCTGAGAGTTGAGATAAGCCTGCGGCTGAAAGCTAGTATATTCCCGCAAACCATGAGTGCGGCATAGGAATTTTTTTTGCTTAGTATTGAAATAACAGGTGCAAGTAATGCGGCGGTTAGGCTTACAATTCAATATCACGTAAATAATTTAGTGATTCGGCGATTTTTTTACTCATTAAGCCGCGTCTTACTGAACCCGTGGCCATAGATTTGTGCCGTGCACGATAACTGGCCGTGGAGTGGTATTGTATAATCGCTTGCAAGCATTTCTTGAGCCCTGTTCTCGGATAGCCTTTTTCTTGTGATCCCTTGCAAGATTTATTGCCAGGAGATGGAAAAAATTGTAGCCTAATTGTATTACTCAGAATATTATAACTATCTCAACAATCTACGCGGCTGCATTTGGTTTACGAGATAACTCCATCAGCGTATCGGAAAGATCTAATCACTTTTAAGACGATCGTAATAGTCATTATAGAGAAACATCTGGTCACTTAGGCCTAAGCCTATATATATAGATATAATAGGATTACTACAGTGTCATTTCAATCGTGCCACCTAGTCAGACTCCAAATAATTAAGACCAACTTTACATAACGGCTTTAACTCTATAATCTACCAGTATAAGTCGGGTCATCTATACATCCATTTTGATTATAGACCAATCACCCGTCTGATTCCCTACGATCACGTGCCCTATATTCGGAAATAATAGTATATATAGAGGATCGAAAGCTTACCTGTGGTTAGGTTGGTAGATAAGGAAGCTCAAGAAGGACCACAGTTGAGGAGTCTGGCGACGAGACAAAGAAGGACCCGCGCGTACTAAATATCGAATACTATAGGTATTTATAAACCACCTGCCCACTCTAGCATGCGCATGCCCATACCCATAGTCTACGTAGCTACAAATAAACATCCCAGGACACTCCTGTTCGAGACGTAACCGACAGAACATTTAGTGGGATTCAATATTCGCAAAAAGCTCAAAATGAGTCACGGGTGATCCATTGGTGCTCGCAAAATGCCACAAAGGGGGGATATCTTTGTCTCGTAAACCAGACCCGGGAACATCGATGATCCAGACCCTTTGTGACGTCTGGGAACGAGACCAATCCAGACCAGGTTCCCAAAAATTGGTTGCAAACCAGATCCTTAAATGGCGAAACAGGTGAGGCCTACGAGTACATACGTAAGTTACATGACCTACAGGGTTTCTTCAGACATATGCATATGGGCGCGCCGGCGTAATCATCAATCGAGCTAAGGTGACTTTGTACAAATTTCATGTTCGGATAGAGATTTGGGAAATCGTGACCTGCAAAATGCCACACTATCCGTTGATATATGGAAAAACCCGAATATGAATATCGATGGTAATTCATTAGTTCGAATATAAGTACATGTCTATACAACCAAAAGGCATGCTGGAGTATCATTATAGGCTTCCTTGAGCAACCAACCCGCTCAGGACTGCTGATTTGTATGCATACCTGCTGTATTGATAGTGATACGTATACGTTGTCTTCTAGTTTAGAAAAATCAATGTTCTCGGGTGTTTTAAGAGTACCAAGCCTAAATCGAAATTGTATGAAAGTGGTGGTCGGGGGGACATCGAACCAGTATGGGCCTGGTCTCGCTCCCAGACGCCACAAAGGGAGGCGTCATTCTAGATATGGACTTAGTTTAGCAAAACGAAGGTCACAGATAAATCAGCTATTATTGAAGAAAATCGATGATATATCCAAGGAGATATCCTGAGAGAAAATACGTTCTTGTTATGTAACGTTCTAGACAATACCTCCAAGAAGTGCGGCCGAGGCACCATGCTCTAGCACAAGCTTTGGCAAATATTCAGTCCCTCGCTAATCGATAGACTCCCTAGTTCTAGATAGTATTGAATACTTCCATATCCGTTACGGAAACGCACTTCAGCAGATATCTAATTTAAGGGAATAAATTGGAGGAAGTGGTCAATTGTTATTGGTTTACGAGACCAATTGTGGGAGTTCTAGTAAAATAGAAGGCAGCTTGACAGCAAATAGAACATTTTAGTTAACGACACTCCTGGCACCATACAGCCATAGCATAATGGTCTACTACATTCAGGATCTCTCTCCTTTACGAGTTACTTTTGCACATAGACATAGTTTAATTCATAGTTATAAGCTAGGCTTCGATACAATTTCTTATATCTTGCCTACAAGCCAAGCTCTCGTGTAGCGCGTCATACTCTAGGTTAAAATTGGTTCTGAGATACACATCTAAGAAGACTCGAAAAAATTGCAAATCAAAGGTCTAGCACTCTTACTTATATCACGCGGGCACCTCGACATCAGCGTACCATGAAATTCAATGTGTATTTGAGTGTTACAGATCCAGTAGAGGGTTTGTAAATGAAGCCTACTTGATCAACATTGCAAACCGTGATAAATTTTGATTCAGCCGTAGCTATAGAGCTATCCTCTTTCAAGCCACATAGCTCTCGATTTTAATTTAGATGATGTTGAGGTCAAATCAAGATTGATTAGATGTGTAAGTAAGAATATCAAAAGAAAGGAGGCTATTATATTAGTCAAGGTATTGCTAGTTAACTGGGAACAAGACCAGTCTCCGCCCACAATCTCTTATTAACTTTCTAGCTTGGCTAAAGAATGAATAGCCCTTGTATTGGTTTGGCTATTTAGAAAATAAATATCCTTAGACTAACTAGTTCTGATATTTCCTAGGGAAACACCGCCCTAATCCCTACGTCCATCAACGATAAAAAGATACTAGAAAGGAATAAAGAAAAGCAAATCCACTGAACTCCACCTTATGGCTTAGCATTTCTATCAATATCGCACATAGCAAAGGCCAGTGGATAGAGAAAGCGGGTTAGCATTTTGTCAATGTCTGTAGGTGTGACATCATGAAGTTCCAGGTGTCCATAAATTCCAAGAAAATATAAATTTCATGAAAGGTATAACGGGCATATCAAAGGCTAATGAGTCGAGTAGTCAAGATGTAGATGCACTACACCTGCAGCTTCCATTATCGGCCTTAAGTTCCCATTATGCCCACGCAGAAAATGTGTAGAACCCTTCAGGACTAGTAGGATTAAACCCTGCTGTCAGCCCAATAAATACTAGCGGAGGAATCGAAAAGGCTGAGATATCAGTGTATGCGCTATGAGCGTTATAACAGTCCTTGTGGACCCGGTAGGCGCAAAATGACTGACAGCTGGCAGTATACACCACTGATCCGCGGATTATCGTGCTACAAAGCCGCCCCCACTTACCCTTATCGCGTTGTTGTGGTATTTTGTCGAGATTCAACACATTTTAGAGCGTCCAGGGCTTTCGTTCACCCTCTTTAAAGGCGCAGCCGCCCAGCAAATGCGCACGGTTCAAGCCTTGAACTTTATTTCATCGACAAAAAACTCCCAGCCTCGGGGTCCATAAAAGCCAAAGATGTATCGACTCGACATACCGAAAAGGGTCTTAGTATAGGTTCACTATGACTTAGAATATGCTAAAAAAGTGGAGCATGAGAAACATGTTGGACGCAGGATATCTAGGATGTCTGTATTTCGTAGGCTGTGTTTGCTGCCGAATCACGGGCCGGGCTCTCTTGGTTAGCGGCTGAAGCCTAAGAAATTCGTCTGCAAGCCTTATTTTTGGTGACGCGAAAGCATCCGACTATCGACGGAGACATAAAGATTATACGATATGGATAGAGGGGGGCTGGTCTTGATTTGAAACGAGGGACGCAAACATGGCACCATCCAATTGAAATCACACCATAGAGATTGTTTTTAAGCATTTCAAGAGTCAAAATACCTGGTCTTTGCATGAATTGACGAAATTTAATCGAGCGCGGTCTCGGAATCTAGGCTGCAAGCGAGAGCTTTTAATTTGTTCATAGGATATCATTATTCATTCAAGCGATCGTAAATTAAAACAAACCGGCCACCAAAAAGCAAATGCGAATAAACATTAAAACATGACATGTTATCAAACAACTTCCTTCGGAAGGATTGGTGAATCGACGTCTTGCATAGATTTCTCGCTCTCCGGGGTTTTCGATTTTCCTGAAGAGGCCACACCTTTGGATCCACCTGTCGCTCCTGACGAAGTGAATGCCGATGGTAGCGTACTGAGAATCTTTGGTGCATAGTGTATCGCCAATGCTCTTATCGCTGGTGCTGAAGCGCAGATCAAAGTGAGGTTTAATTCGATCCTAACAGGTGGAGTTAGAATTATTTTTAAGGGTGGGGGCTCGTACTCGTCGCTGTGCGGGGTTCCAAAAACTTACATTGTCCATGCATCAATCATCAAAGTGGAGGTATTCTTAGCAGTGTAGATTTGAAACTCGTCGATTGCCCATATCCTGAAACCACTAGCGACACAAGCTCTGTATTTGAGGGAAGGTAATTAGCAACCATGAAATAATTGGCGTCTTCGACGGCGCGATGCTTACACTGCGCCTAATGAGAAAGTAATGACGGCTATGATCTTCTCCCTTGGATATAACTTCAGCTGGAAAACCATGGGCATGGGAATGATCCAGATGGCTACATCGGTCAAGATGTAGACAGACCCGAATACCAACAATGGGACTCGAGTATTGAGCTTGAAAGGTTCCTCGAAAAAGTGATTCCAGTAATCGATAGGCCTGTAGGACAAACAATGTGTAAAGATTGCTGCGATCGAATTTGCAATCGTTACGAATCCTGTTGCGTAAACTGCCCACTGTACGTAGTTCAATGTCGCTACACGGTAGTAAAAGAGTAGTAGCGAGATTTTAATGATACACATGATAAATGGGTATATAATCGTAAGGATGAGGTAAACCTATTGTTTTGGCAGATATAAAACGTTAGATTAGCTATTCCTATGTTATACTTTCAGGACATATAGTATCTGGGATTCCTATACCTTGTAGTTTTCCTTTAGTTGGTCCCATGTCCTATCATAAAAAGCTTGATGTGGTCCAGCTTTGGAGCTCCGTTAGCACAATATTTTCGTAGGATCTTGAGTATTAAACTTACAAACTTTGCTGTGGTAGACCGCCAGCCCCCCATATACAACGGTTAAGCCCTGTGAATAGTTAGTAGTCGGACTCGACTGATGGAATTCTAGCATTAATATTAGAGCTTGGTTAACTTACAAAACCTACGACCGCCAACCAATCAAAAGACCGTATGCCGCCTGCGACTTTCTGGCGAGACCACAATCTCAGACCAACCGCTAAGGATGTCATGACTGTGAACACGCAGAAGAGGGGGACGATTATGGGGATGTTTCCCGGATGAGGGAGGATCGGGATGAGAGGAGCGAGGGAATTTAGAGTAGGGACCATTGCTTTCGGCCCCCCGAGTATTTCTATGAACGGGTCCACATCTTCAGGCCGTGTACCAAAATCTTCAATCAGATTTTCTCGTGTGAGTTTGAAGCCGTTGGCACGGATGTAATCGTTATAGATCTTGAAGACATGAGAGAGGACTACATTCGAATATTTGGGAGACGCTGCCCCGACCCAGAGCGCATAATTCAAGACATTTTTGACGGCCTTATCAGTAACGCTGGACGACATTATGATTGAAGGTTTATATTTTCCGAATTAGAAAAATACTTCAAAAGAACTCGGGGAGAAACTAAGAAAAGGTTGGATGAGTGAAGAAAAGGAATGCGGGACCAAAAACTTCGGCGCAGGTGCGCGTGTGTAAATTTTATAGATACGCACTTTTTACCTCAGATTGTATTTGACTATATACATACATTGCCTGCAGCATACTATGCTTGCATCAGGCATTCGTGCCGAACCCAAACTCATATGATCAAGCAAATCTTCAACCTACTTGTAAATAGCCAGACTCACAGCCGTCTTATTGTGGATCTATATCTCCGTGAAAAAGAGGAAGTTCGGATGAGTTTGTCGCACACCTGCAGGAGCTATTCCTAGCCAGCCCTAGAACCATGCAAGTGCCACCATCTCCAACACAACCAAGTTTGGGTGGACCCACGGCTGGAATTCCATTTAAAGGACCAAGTCGGCTTTTCTGCACTCGCCTCCTCCAATTCAGAATTCAACGATTTCCTAAGAAGCAGATTTTCATCCAACTTTTGTTTTGAGCTAGCTAGAGCTAGAGCTTCGCTCATTTTGCCAGTAAGATGTGGCAACTCAATTTAAAAATATGCGGTCTCATCGGCGCCGCCTTTACCATCTACTTCTCTATCTCGTCGGCAATCGCGCAGAGTATTTCGATAGGATGGAGTAGTTTCTACATGAACTTACAAAGCTCGAAAGCGGGCCAACATCAGAAAAGAGAGGAAATGTATCAAGGAACCTTCTGGATTCGCGACACACCGGCAGGACAAGTCCTGGAGAAGCTCAATAAACGGCAGGCTGAACCAGATACTTGCAAGTGTTTTGAAGGGCTATCAGAAACGTATTCCACAACCGTCCCCCTAACGTATTTTGCAATGCCGTTTGAGGGTTGTGATGTCCGCGATATAACTTCGAATCTCTGCCCCCTTCGTTTCGGCTGCGTCTGCCAGCAGACTGGAATCAGCATGTGCCTACCGACAGATATTCAGAGCGATACAGACTGCGGTACCATATACTCCGGCCCGACGACCTACCCCCTACAGGAATTTACTTGGTTACTCAGCGGCCCCCTCCCCGAATTTGCCTACCCAACTGAACAATGCGGAGGTGTACCCGGAATCACTTCTTTAGGTAAGAATCCCTCTCGATTATAGAAAAGGCAGGAATATCGTATACTGACACATTTCCAAATGATAAAGCCTGGAGAACTGAACAAACCAAGTGTCCTAAAACACAAGCGTGCGTTTGTGAAAGTGTATCCTCCGGTAAAGTACTATATGCGAGGTGTAGGGATACTTCACTCATTCCTCCCAACCTGGCCTCCGGGGGGTGCGCTACGACATGCAAATATGAATTCGGATTGGATGTCCCTCCTCCCACTGCGACGGCGAGGATAGGTGGTCAATGTGGTGGTAGATGCTGGCCGGGGCCGAGAAACTGCCCACCTAGCGCCACTTGCTTTACAGAAACGGGTCCGACACCGGGAGCGTATGCGGAGTGCGGCTACACGAATCCTTCGCGCAGGCTGAAGGTTAGGAGGGATAACTACCAAGTTCTTTCCGGCAATCTGCCTGCAAGAGTCCAGGCAATGGCAACTCCTATCTACTTTTGATCTTGAGCTTTGGGGTATCTTTTTTTTTGTATATTATCTAGGGATCTGATTACCTGCTTTAATAATGACCATATCGAATATCATAATTTATTTAATCATGAAATACCTCGCGCCGGCATGACTTAGTTTATCGCAATTTCTTCAATAATCGAATCCACGATGTGATAACTTACAGTAAATTGCATGACGCTAGAAGCGGCCATCAGAAGCGGTAAACAGATGGGAAAGGGCGATCGCGCCGTTTGTCAGTTTGGCAAGACTAAAGTGGAGCACGAGTGGAGAAACAGCTCCGTGGCTGAACGGAGCCTTACCAGGGACTACACGTGCCGTCAAGCTGAGTTAGTGGGGCAAGTTCTGTATGGCATAAACGACACATGGCATTTCCGCCACATTACTACTGAATTTGGCAGGTCGAAAGGTAAAATTGGCAAGAAATTTGGTTTGACCAGGTTTTCATTCTGTCATTCGATATGATGCTCGACTGTCGACGAGGGTTGATTTTTTAATAGAATCTGTTAATTCGGGGGGCGAGTTGGTGTGTGGGATTTTTATCGGCGTTGCCTAATCCAGGTGAAATTGCAGGGGTTTATGTCCCAAAAAGGACGCCTGGGACAAACGGTGCATGAGTTTGACTGGGCTAACAAAACGTGGCTTTATTGTGACCGATGTTACACAATGTTGCAGCTCGCTTCCTTCGACACGATATTGCTAGCTTCACAGAGTTGAATCCAGCCTCCACTTAGCTTAAGCGCCCCCTCATTTTATCACATTTTATCATTTCTGATCGCTCCGATTATCTAAACCAAATTATCAGTTCATAGCCATCTAATATTGGTGTTGTTTGAATAGCCGAAGTTGCTATACTATTTCAAAAATTTACTGCGTATTTAGTGGCAGGGTTACAGTCTTTGATGTAGGAATCCGACAATGGAACATGCTTTATGACATATCGATATCTGATATTGATATAAATTTATCGGGGCAAACAATAATATTTTTACGATTCAGAGGAATATGCTTAAATGCTAGTTTTGTAAGCTCAATTGTTGTTTGTATAAACATGGAGATTATATATCAAAGATCACCAGACCACATGGCGCTATTCCAAAGGTGTTCTAGAAAAGGTATTCTGGTACGTTGATACCGCTAGCCCAGCCGGCAGTCTGCTTTAAGGATTCTAAGCCCTTGGAGATATCCACATTGAAAAAACTAAAGCCAATAATTAGTCCGTCTAACTATTCTCTAGATATTCTATGCAGGGTCGTAGTCTGCTACGGGAGGCCAACTCGACTAGAGAAGCATATGAAGCCTTCGTGCATTAGCAGGGCGGTAGAAACGTGGAATATAAAGCCATTCTAGCAGAACTATACATATCGAATGTATACTACGGGCCGTTTGGTAATAGAGTTTCTCTTCCTAGCGGTCTGTTGACATCATGCTAGGCCAAAACCCGGAGTTTAGGACAAAAAAAAGGAATATTTAATCTCCTAATAGGCCTAATTGCGAATGGTGTTTTTATGCGTTTCAGGTCGTGGATATAAAAAGCATACGGCTGGGCCTGACTTTTTTGTCAGTGACATAGATATAGATATTATAATATATATGTGCATAGGTTTAGTCTTCGCGGGCGCCTCACACATCGACGGATCTCAATATCTTGAAGGAAACATATGAGGCGGGAACATAGAGAAGTGATCTTCATTACGCTCAATTGCCCAAATTATTTAATATTAAGCGCAATCGATCGTAGTATGTCCGATGCAGGGTCAAAAGAAGTTTTGGATATATGTGGGTAGATTGATAAGTTTATAAATGGGAGGCGCCAAGTGAGAAAACGTCGATCCTACATATGATATGCTTCAAAGTAATTAAATACTCCCGATTTCGACGGCTTTTCGGAATTGATCTTCAAATCTAAGGGGTACATACAGCTACCCGGCAAGAGATCAACTTTGCACAAACCTAGCTGCATCCGAATATTCATTGAAAATAGAAGGTTTCCCGTTAGGTATATTTGCAAGGTATTCGGATCCTTGAAAGTCCTCAAAACTCGGGTGTGTATTTTGGGATACCGTGTACATGCAAGTCATGAGTGGATTCCCAGGGGTCAATTCTAGCTGTGCTAGTCTCGAGTTATCCTAGATTCTGTGGTATATATATAGCCTAGCAGCACGAGCAAGTTATCATATGATCATGCTGATATTCCAGTTTCCAGGTAAAGGAAGTTCGATTATATGGTATTCTGTACCTCGTACCTAGATCGAAATTCTATATCATGCATGAAATAGCTTTCTCTGACGTCATGACTATTCAATAGCGCAATGATCATTGATGAGATGGGCAATCATAATACCCTAATATAATCAAATACACACAATTATCTATCAATCGATCAAATAATCTCGTATCCGAATGTCACAAAAACTTAAGGGGTGACATTTGTCTGAATTTATGAAGGCCTACTAGCCCAAACTGTGATTATAGTGTCGAGGCATACAACGAATTCACAGGCTCGGTAGTTACTTATCCCCTAGGGCTGGGTGCGAGACAGGTTATTTATATATATTCATTCGCACTAAGCAGGTAATGCTGATGTGCCTTGATTATCGAAGATATCGATCGATCCGATTCACTCAGCCTTTGGATCGACGAACTTTAGTTTATACTCCATATTAATTTCTCAAACTCGATAATGGCCTTTTAATGCTAAAAATAATCTACGTATTTTTCTAGAAATGAGACGGGTGCTGGGCCTTTATATAATTATAGGTATATACGTCATACTATATCTAGTGGAAAGTATAAAAACGGCTATATTGAAACAAAATCCCACTAAGGAAGGTTCCGTTTCTATCCTTCTAGTATACCGTACCATACCATCGTCGTGCTCACGAGGATAGTATGTGTATATGGTTTGTCTAGTTGCACCCGGATCTGTATATGAACAAGCCTGAATTTTTTTATTTGTCTTCCAGGGCTGGGTTTGAAACAGGTGTTTACAGTCGATATAAATTATACACTACCTAGTAGAATACCCGCTGTCTCCCCCGTGGATGGATATTCCACAACCCCAGATTTCTACGATTGTAAGTAACCCCCCACTCCCAGTGTGCAGGGCCCAAGGGGCTAGGTGGCCGGCGACGACCTGGGTCACATAGACCCTGCAGGCCGCGGGGAAAAATCAAACTTAAGGCCTTCGTTGCCAAAAAGTCGTAATATTTCCCGAATCAGATCTACTATCATTTGACAGAAACTCTAGCCCAATCCCCAGAAAAGATTTTTGCAGATATTTCGGTCTTCCGTGTATCCGAGTGACCCTATCATGGACTTACAAGTTAAGATGTAAGTTTCAGTGTCAACAGCCATGTGATGGGGTCTAATTGGCCTGGTAATTGATAAACCCATCTATGATAAGACGAAGTGGCCAAACCTGCTGCTGATGTACATATACAAACGGCGGTCTATGAAGTGGCACTGGTGGTGCCGGTACCGTGGTGATCAAAGATGTATCCTAACAACCTATCGCCATGATCTACAGGATCCTAGGAAACCGATCTCGGCATGAGCTCGTGATAACTACTCACCCGATGGCGGATAACTCTGGTCTAGACCTCAGAAACCTAGCCATCAGAGTGGCAATTCGGAATACCTGACTTTATTGACTTTAGTATCTCAAAAACCAATGGCTTACCGTGTACGCGTATATACCGCGAGATGTGGCGATATATTTGCATTTAGTTGTATACATGTATCTATGTACACTACTTCTGCCGCCACTACAATAATGGAGAACCAGGTTACCAACCATATAGTTGATGACACGACAGTCGTGGTGGAGATCAGGACATGCGGTGCAGCTACTTGCGTAGGTGGAATTTCGAACTCGACTGGCCTTGCTGCACTAGCTCATATGAGGCTATAGCCGACATACTGATATCCAAGACGACTTCTATCGCTGGAGGGCCTTACTATGTTATCGAAAAGCTGTAAATTTTGGCTAGTCACGCGAAAACCATGTGCGTGGGTTTATTGACAGGTCCTAAGTAGAGCTGCTTATTCTATCAAAATCTTGATGTTAGATATCTTGAATCTCAGGCCCGACGGGGAGAATGAAGAACATCATACTCTAGGAGTCGTAAAGATTGTGAACATGTACAGTGATCACGATAGTATATAGAGGGTATCGGGGATTGTTTCACTAAATTCCATATCTGCTATCGCGCTTGCCGGTCATGTTGACCGGTACCGGTTTCGAGGTTCGGCACTCGGTCGAGCAAAAATTACTACAGAACTGGTATCCGGGGCAGTACCGTTCACCCAGGGCCGAGATATTTACGAGAATACATGGATACAATCTCTGGTTATGGCTAGCTAAGGGCCCTTTCGAAGCAATTGAAACGCTTTGAATGGCTGATAAACCGTATCGTCCGAAAATGAGGTGCCCCGACGCTCGTGAAACTGAAACCCCCGTATAGCAGTTGATATCTCGCCATATTTTCAGTTCTAACCAATAGTGGCACTCCCGGGCCGTACCGTGTGAAAAAATACCTATAACGGCTATCAACCGGCCAGTCTTTTGGCGGTCCGTCTACCATAGACCGCTAACCAGCGCGGTCGGCTTGATATTGCTATATTGCTGAAACCAAGTTTGTTGGCATCACCAAAATAACACACCTGGCTCATTGCTTGGCCTAGCTAGCATGCTTATCGATACGGCAATATTACGAATTGGCCAAATCGCAGGAGACCGACTATACTAAGGCCTGTCGACACCAGTATCAATAGTCTTCCTTCCTTCTAGCCTCAATCATTTGCTAATAGCCAATAGCATGATTTTCGAGCCAAGCAAATACCGTTTCTCAGGATCCACGCACCTGATCAACTCCTGGCGTACAAGAGTAGCCCAAGTGTCTATCCAAGATAAGGAAATACTCAGAAACAAGTCATCTGACAGCAAGTTAACAACCCCTCCATTCAAAAAACCTCAAGTACTCCAGTAACTGCACATACATGCCAATCTTCGTGTAATCCTTTTTTGCCTATTATAATCCGAGATACCCTATACGTCCACCAGGCATAATATTAGATAAACGATTACCAACGCAAACCTGCAGGCGGCAGGCTGCACTGCGAGCATTCATGCACAGCAGCTGGCAAAAGCTAAAAAGTATACAGGGAATATATGTAAGGTATGTTTATCGATAAGACTACACATCCCTGGTCTGCATATATGCACACACAGGATTTCCTGCTGCTTTAATGGGTTGCTGCTTGTTAGCTGCTTGCTGCAATATGCAATTCACAGCTTTGCAGTTTTGGTATTTCGCCGCCGCCGCCGGAAAGGAAGCAGGTCGAGATTCCGGAGTTTTTTTTGAGGAGTGTTACACCGGGTGGATTTGATGTCCTGGTAGTCTGGACCTTTTAAGCTTCGTGTTTTGAAGCAGAATATATCGATCTTGTGATTGAAGTTGGTTCTGTGATCTTAACCTGTGAAACGATTGTGAACGACGCTTTGATTGGATTGGTTAGAACATTGGTATAGGGGGAGATATCAATATGTTTTACGGTACGTCTACGGGTTACTGCGGGATGGAGGTTATAGAAATGAACCAATTTCAGCGGTAACACTTTATACTGCATCACTTAGCCCCAAGGAGATTGTTACTTTTAGTCATATGGCAAAGGGAGTGTAACGTTCTACATACGTGGTATTTTAGCTAATTGCTTCATGAGTTATCGAATTGTGGGTATATCTCTCGATCGAGATTGTGTCCAAGCGCAAGTTCCTAAAAGTTATGGAGCATAGCTAGGCCAAAACCTAGATGTCCGTCCGTTAATTATTTCTACATATCAAACTCGACAGTATTAATATTATCAGGTTCACGGCAGTTGGTTCGCGGCCTTAAGGCCTGGACCACTAACCTTAGGTATAGAACCTGTCTGCGCCACTGTCGATCGAAACGTGCATAATGAAAGCTAAATCGACGAGCATGTTCTTGCTGTTGATAATAGGTTGCTCTCCATGCATAAACTCAATTTAACCCGCCTTAGAAAGATATATCTTGAGATAGACGAGCCGGATATCCCGGACTTCATTAGTGTATAGGTATTGCATTGAATCGAATGGCTTAAGAAAGTTGGGTTATTGCGCAAGACTAAGACGTATATCGTCCGTAACTTCAAGGAAACCGCTGAGTAGACGAAGATCCCGTCCCGATTATACTAGTCTGGTCTCAAATTCCGGAATTTTTTTTTTTTGACAGACGAATAAGTGACCTTTATCCTTCGAAGGTCGTTTATTGTACCGGTACTGTTCGAAGTCTTGACTTTGGGCTCTTGCGGGTAGGGTTCCGCGATATACCTTAGGTCAAGAACTAGTGCTGGAATTGAAGGTATATCGGCTCTAGACTACAATTTTTAGAGCCTCTCACACCACTTTTTTCTTGAAAAAAATACTCGTACTTCTTGCCTCAAGGGGTTTGGTAAGGTGCATTGGGGCTGCTTATGGCTCTTGTCTAGCGTCGTCGTTCGCAAGGTGGATGCTGGTAATGTTGACATTGAATGTGAGCTGGGAGGATTCCTCCTTGAACCGTGGAGTATTACAAGTTATCGTGTCGAAGAGGTGTGGGCGTTTCTTTGAATTTAAACCATATTAGGTTAAAACGGTCTTCAATGCGGGACCTTGTTCAGCCATGAAAAAGCCCATGGAAAGCCATTCGGCTTCCCATATGTCACTATCGAGTTCATCGACGTCGGTAGATTTAGCCCCAAAGATCGCTGGTCTTAAGCTTGACGAGTTTGAGGGTGTGTGGAGAACAAGCAACAATAGAACTACTAGTTATTCTCACAAAAGATACATTTCCCAACTAAGCTATCAAGGATTTTCAAGACCTGTTATTCGTCAGGTTTCTAAGAAAAAACCGAGCGAGGAAAAAAATTTGCCATCGGTTTTAACTCAAATGTAACCGTCTATTGCGATTGAACCTTTTTTTTTTTTTTTTTTTTGACGAGTTCGAGAACATGAAAATTTCGAAAGGGTCCGGCCGATCGATCGAAATTCCAAGCCATTTCGTCGGAGCTGTTGCTAGGTTTTTTAAAAAAAACCGTTGGGAAGCACATGAGCCGGATGTCACGTATGCGCTGTGTTCAAATATAGAATCCGAGAGGTCGAGGTCGAACGACCTCAAGGCTCTGTAGATGACTCCGGACCATCACATGCTTTCCATCAGCCAGCAGGCAGGTAAGGAGGAAAGGAAGAACGGAACATGTAAACATGGTACCCTTGTGCCCCATCTTTCCTGTGACAATACCCAGCATACGTTTCGTCTTCAGCCCTGTCGCTATTCTCTCACGCCTCTTCTACATAGGAAGCTTTGGGAGTTATTTTCTCCTCACTTGGGAACCCAACAGCAAGGGTATGGCCATCGACGCCCATGTTGTCGACGTGTGTGGGTCCGTGGGTCAATAAAAGGACCAAGTTTCTGTGATCGGAATGCGAAGGTGGGCCAGACTTTTTGGAGGTATCTGATTTCCTCTAGTTATTAGCTTCATGCACGTTTTCTGCAACTATCACACCCACCTGTTCAGAAAGCCTTGAAGCTTGGCTAGCTGGAGTTCCCGAATCGAACGTCGATCTTAAGCACGAGCGGGACGTCGAAACGGCTTAATCCTCCATTGCCGCTTTTGCGGGTGTGTGGTTTAAACCCCAGAGAAATATCGGGATTTCTGGTCTTATGCATGATTGGTATGATGTTGGTGAATTAATTATAATTCTTCGAACTGGAATCAAAATAGCAAAGATGGTGTGAGTGATATATTCACTAGAGAACAGTCAAAAGCAACTGAGCTCGTGTTTGAGACGTTCGACAGGAACTCGTACTATCATATCATGCACCCCAATCGCACATTTGACAGCTCTTAGCTCTCCTCCAGCTCCGAACGTTAGTTAGCGAGCTTGAGCTCCCAAGCTCTCACACAGGTTTTGTTCACTGCTTAGGTATGTGGTATAGCCTCAGCTCAAAACCAACAGGCATAATTGAATTTGCACAGTCCTATGAAACCGTTGGAGATATTAATATCGATCTTGATAATGATTGACATGGCATCTATAGTCGAGAACTCGCTTATAGGCCTGTTCTCTCTGCTCTCCCGTTCGATTATGCTGATCCTTCGGTGTACTAATTGAACCATGTTAATGTTGAATACTTCTACGAGATACACCAATGCGACTAACTCCGGAAACTCGATCGAAAGCCGACAAAGCCACTCTGCGAATCGAGCATTGATCATCTGCCGCCTCAAAGAGGATACTTTCAATTAAACGATCTAGCGTGTGATAAAGTTGACGATCCTTCGCATGAAAGATACGTAAACGCCATCTAATTCTACTACGTATAAGGAAAGTTTTGATCGTAGCTAGTTAGCTCCAATGTGACTTTGTAACTACGTATGTATCAGCCTGAAGAGCTTCGATCCACCTCCCAAGATTGACTCTCAGGTATTCTTAATATTACCTAGCTGTAAGACCGTTTTTGGGTTTATTCGGTAACTCTCATGATCGACCTTACATTGTATTGGCTATGTGCATGCGTCTCCGTACGCGCGTTAGGTTAAGTGATCGCAGTAGGATCTTTTAGTGGCTGGTACTTTAGACAAATCCGGGAGATAGTAGAGTTATTTTTCTTCTTCGTTTTCTTTTGCTTACTGCATATATTGCTCTTAAGACTAACTCTTAAGCAAAGTTCTTATTCAGGGGGAAAGATAGGTCAGCTCCGAATATCAGGTGAGGTAACCAAAGGCGGATGTTAACTTCGGTTCGAAGCTTCGGACTTGGCGGTGAGAAACGGTATGGTGAACTGTGGCGGTTAGTGAAGCTTGAGCTTCGCTAATCATCGCCAGTTGCGACAGCTGGAACATTGTCGAAAGTAAAGCAATGGGAAGAAAATAGAAATAAATAGAAATAAATATACCATGAATTGTAACGATCACATCAGACTTACATCCATGATTTTGAATCAGCTATTTTTGACAAGAATAGAAGCTGCTGGTGTCAAATACATAGTACTTACTTACCTGGCCATTGCATCGGTTAGACAAGCGTCAGGACGTGACTTACCTAATTCACCACATCTATCGAATCAGAATGCAAGGGCAAAAGACTCTTAGGTAGGATCCTAACAGTTTGTACCATTGCCCAGGCCAGGCAGGGAATAGAAGGGAGATAGACATGAGTAATCAGGCTCTAAGCCAAACTGGGAGAATCTGGTGTCTTCTGTAGTCTACAGGAAGACAGTCACTTCCAATTGCTCGTAGAGATGATGCTCGACTCCACTCGAAAGCACGAAAAGACGAGATTTGAGAGGAGTTCGACTCGGCATCTGAGGTAGGATCCATCGGTGAGGAGAAGGTGAGGGAAAAAAAAAACTTGAGCACGGCACGGTGTGAGTCGGATAGATGGTAAGACGGGATTGACCGGTCGGCCGGAGCGTGGGGATAAAAATCGTACGGAGTACGTTATACGGAGATGTCATAGCCTTCCCATTCGTCGAAAAGCCCGAGGAAACCGAAAATTCTCGTCAACATCGTCGGATTTGAAATCCACATTTCTCACGCAATAGCTTTTGTTTTTTTGAGAAAGAAAAGGCTTCTCTCCACACAGACAAGCAGACGCACACCACGCACGGGCTGTCCAGTTCGGTGGGATTATGGAGTAATTATCTTCGGACGGGATGAGAATTACCCGATGTTTGGATTTCCCGGGGCAGATGTGTATATTATCAGAACCTATTAACTTAACTTAGGCTGGGGTGGGGAGTGTACTGACCTAAGTATCATGGTTTATGCAAAGCAAAATTCATGCTCGACTTCATCCCGTGTGAGGAAAATGTAAACACGATGGTGATGCCTACCGAACAAGCAAGCCATCGCATTGAACAATTGGGCCTATGATATCCATTTCCATATGCCATGCCGAGTCAATTGCAAGGTGCCCGCCCATAAGTGATCAGGTGGAAGCGGATCCCACCAGAACTCAACCCTGGCGGGGAGCGAAGAGCTGCCAAAACAACAGCAAAGACGACAAGGAAGACGATGGAGCAACACAACCTGCGTGTCGCGATGCTACTCGTCCAAAAGGTTCATGTCCCAGCCAGGTTTACAAGCGAAGCGGAACTCGACGTTTTCCCTTCTTGTGCTTCGAGTTCCCCTCATTTCTGTATGGACACAAGCCCGTCGGCTTACAGGCTACATATACATTGCATATATGCACAGCTAACTGGCCAGAAGTCAGGGGAGAGAAAAGAAGAGCAGGCATCTATCGTCTGTTTTTTCTCTCCTTGCCCCGCTCGAAGGCCTATGAGGAAAAAACAAGAATGTCAGTAGGCTTGCAATGTAGTCGTGAGATGCCCGAAAGAAGAAAGAAAAAAATATATGCTACATACATATGCGCGACGTGAAGTTTTTTTCTGATTCGTTGAAGCCGAGGAGGAGAGCTCTTGTAACGTGACTTTTGCATTTGATTCGTTTCCCTGCCTTCTATTGAAGCATTCTAGACATTTTTCTTCTTTCTTCTCGTTCTTCTTCTTCTTCGGGATGTCGACAAGGCCGGAAATCTTCCAGTCCTCACAGGGGGAGCTGGCAAAGACACTGGACTGGTATTGTGTAGCCGTTATGCTGTTACACGATGCGGAGAAGATCGGATTGAATCAATTAATAGGAAACGGCGACACAAAAGTGCGAATTTGCAAAAGTTTTCCCATCTCTTCTTGAAAAGTTTTTTCCTCCATGGCCGCCGAGGAACTTGTAGCATATCAAATGAATCTTATAGACACCGTTCAGGCGAATAGCAAATATACCGCCTGCAATGCATCTCTTCGAGGCGGGAAGAAAGAAGGAAAGCTGGAAAATGCAAAGGTTAAACTCAAAAATATTGCAACACCATCAACACCATCACCAGAATCCATTGCATTCTCTTCCCAACGAGTAGAAATGCAGCGGCAAAACTCCGCGTCCAATTGCGAGTAATGCCTTACTTTGCAAATTTGCCGTCTTTCCCTCTTTTTTTTTTTTTTTTTTCCTTTTCATGCAAATCATATCCAAATAGACGGGAAGGCGCGGGATGACCTTTTTGACAGCCGCACCTGTTCATGTTCTCCCACACACTCACACCTCATGCACACAATTGCTACTTTCTTTGGCTCTTCCATGTAAGGCAGATCGATAACAGGCGAGCAAAAGTTCCCGGGAAGAGAGAGAGAGAGAAGCTTTTACCCCAGTGTCTCACCCAATAATCTAGAAGTAAGCTCACGCCATCATCACCACCACCACGAAGCTTGAGGTTGCGCGGCCATAGCTTCAAGACAAAAGATATCCCCACACTTTCGTTTAAAAAAACCCCAAAATTTTTTCTCTCTTAAGCTTCGGAGATGCGGAGGAGCACGTTCGTCGTCTTGCGACTGACAGGTGCCTGTCCCGTTCGACCCCATGGCCCTGTGAAGCCCGCCGATGAGGGTTAACCTAGGCATATACCATAGATGGACGACCAGTTAAAAAGGTACGGGATATAGCTAGTAGAGTGGGGGGAGAATATCATGATAAAGGCTTCGTAAACTTAAACTTTTATTATTGGATGTAAGGTAAGGTATGTAGATATCGAATATGGGTTTTATTCGTCGGGTTAAAAAACTTAGGTATGAAAGCGGATCACAGGATATCGATATCGTATGAGTCGAAAAGGAATCTGACCTCGTGTTCGAGTAGAGTATTATTTTTATTCTAGGTTTACATGAATTTTGTATCTCATGAGAATTAAAGTCCAATAGAAAGCTTTGAAAGCCGACGGAAAGAATTCAAGTCATCGTATAGAAACCTGTTGATATTTTTTTCATACATGTGGAATCAAAATGTTGAACCCATACAGATACTACCATTGTTTCTTCCGCCAAAAGCCCAATGGTTAGAGAGAAAAATATACACTAGAAACGCCATTGATTTGAAGAATAAACCCCCAAAAAGCAGATATCGTAGCCAATAGTAAAGACTTCCAAGCGAGAAATAAAAGACAAAAATAGAGGACGGATTTTTCAGTCGTTACAATCGTATCATTCATAAAAATACTGGAGATTGTTTTTTGTTTGTGGGAAACAAGGATAGAACTTGAATGCGAATGTGAAGAAAGAGGAATTTTTCCATTTTTTAAAACAGGAACATATTTGTTTTCTACTGGATCCAAGCACTTTGGACCAGTCAAGAAAAAAAAGGCTAAGCTAATTACAAGAGGTGGATTTTTGGTGAGAAATTTCGCTAAATATAACTTCCCAATAAGATAATGAAAACATGAATACACTTATAAACGCCGTTTGAGTTTCGAAGAGAGAAGGATACTCCCGCAAGCAATCAATCCTGAGGCAAAGGAAGAAGAGGAGATATCCGTTTGAAGATTTTGCGCCGGGTGGGAAAGAGTAGAAAGGAAAAAAACTGAGCCGTCCGTGGTATGTGGTTGAAGGAAAGAAATAACGCCGGGTTTAATAAAACCCATACCCAGGATAAACAGTGGTAATGATAATAGTAAACGCCGAGGAGTCCAGGTTTGCTGAATGGCAAGGAAAGAGTCCAGGAGATATCCTTAGAATGATGAAATAGTAGTAGACATAGGAAAAGTGGTTGTTATTGAAGGATTGTAAATGGTCCAAAAGATGATTAAAGTATTTCCGAGGCAAGAATATTTGTAGAAGGAATGAAAAGGAATGTTTGAGAAGAGTGAGGCTATGATGATGGCGAGAGAAGAATTACTGTTTCGAATCTTCATCGTCCTCTGGGAATTCGCCATAAAGTTCGTCGAAGCTTGGGAAGCTGACATATTGTCCTTCCGACTTCGACAGGCATGGTAGCTGTCGTTCGGAACCGAAGGGGAAGTGACATCCCTCGGATGGTGATGAAGATGGAGTAGAAGTGGGAGTGTTAACAGAGAAAGACGAAGGAGTCGGCAAGGCTGAGGTATTCGTCATTGACGATAATGTAGGCGAGTTTGGAGAGCTGGAAACTCGGGCCAAATACGCAACTGCTGACCTGGAGGGACTTCGACACCTGTCCCGGCCAGACTGTTGAACCGACGAGCACTGTGCTGTAACGCAAGGAGGGATCACTGATGGAGGTGTCAGTGGTGGCCTTCGCTTTGCAGCAGCGACAGAGCTGAGGATGACTGGAGTTGGTAATGAGATAAACATTTTGATGCTGTTGATTGTGTATATGCTTTTATGTGGACGATCTATGGAAGAACTCCGGTCCAATCTATGGTGTATCAACAGGAAATCAAGGTCGGAGACACGAAGCAATAGCCTTCGAACATATATAGTCCTCTGGGTTGATGTTCAATACACCGAATGTCGGAAGCCTTTGTTCTGGGAGCGTAGATAAGATCGACAGGTTGAATCCTGGACAGGGCGCGAGAGCAGTTGTTTATATTCGTTTGCAGACGTAAGTCGGAATGTGAATGCTTTTTGGATTTCAAATCGGGAAGATGACGATGGGCTTTTGTCAAAGTGGCGAAGATACCAGGCTTTTCTCTATCGACAAGAATGTATATTGATTCTGAATAAAGAGTTTTGTAATTTCTGGAAGATACCCGGAGTGTCGGAATAAAAGGCACAGTCACTGCTATATATATATTTTATATACGAAGGGGAAGTCTGAGGCCGCAAAGGGAGGTTGTGTGCCAACGCACTGGGAGAAGGGGTGCCCTTTTTGTAAGCTGTTACCTGTTAGACCAGACCACCACCATCCATCATCCATACCACCACCATCATCCACTACCACCATACCATACCATACCAGGCCATAGTAAACTTGGTTAGTTAAACGGGCTGGCCCTGCTGTGCTTTGCTGCGCTTGCTCGCTGGCAGAGAGACTGGCCTGCCTTTTGCCTTGCTCTGGTTTGCTGTGTGCCAGTTCAGTTGTGTGTGTGTGTCCGGACCCCTACATACCCATGCCCTACCTCTCACACTCTTGCTTAGCTGTCCATAGCGTGGAAAATTGTCAGCTTCTGGTCCTTGGTCTGCCACCAAATGTTTACTTTTTCTCTTTGAATCCCCCCTTCCCCCTCCTGGTTTAGACCCCCCATGGGTCGTTGCATGTACCGTTACTGTTGGGGTGAAAAAGGAAAAGGAAAGAGGGTGGAGACGGCTGTGTGCCAACATGATGGAGAAGAGGAGGAAAGAAGATGCATGAGTTGTTAGCATGTTCCCCCTGCCCAGTTCTGGGAGAGCCAACTGGAACCAGCGACACTTTCCCGACGAATGGAACAGAAGGCTTTTTTGGTGTCTTGAAGCAATGTGATGGTGGTGTGGGCCAGCAAGCCCCGAGGATTGCTGTTGGATTCACTGCTGGTTGTATGTATGTAAGTACAGTATCCCATCCCATGGCCCATCCTCGGACCGAGAGATGGCGGGCGTTCGTGATGGCCACTTCACATACATACTACATTATGCTTGCTCAGGGGTACAAAGTGGGCTTTCCACACATACATTAGCAGTTATCGTCTAAATCTGTGGAGAAGGACACAGACGACGGTGCCTTTCACACTGCAGCAAACAGATTGCAAAGCCAGGAACCAGGGCACGATAATTCTCCCCTTTTTACCAAAGCCACGGAAAGAAAATTTCGAGATCTCATATGATCATGACGTTGCTGAAACTCACGATAATTAAATCGGCTCTTCGAGATCTCTTGTGCCCCCCTCTTTCTCAATTCCGATATTGTCTTTGCGGGGAAAAAAGCAACCGATGCCCTTGTCGAAAAAAAAATAAAAAATCAATAAAAAACGGAAAATGAAAGAAACCAAAAAGGTTATTCCCTCACGGCCAAATGGGATTTCTGTTCAGAACCCAGTTGGATTATCTGTTCGAGGCATTTCTGCTGTCCGAGACAGGACTGGCTACGACCGACTCTTCACGGCGATGTGGTATTCTCACAAAAAGAACTTCGATGCGCTTCATGCTCTATTCAGCCTAGGGTTTCCGGAGGGCCAAGGTCGACGTGAAAACCATCTTCAGCGAACGGAAGACGCCGGGTAAAGGCTGCCTGTCCCAGGCTCGCGGATTTCAGTCTTCGAAGCCGACGACAAAAACAAAAACGACGTCTACATACACATGTCTTCTTACATGTATACAGGCACATAACGACGAGGCCTGCGTGCATGTAGGTAAGTATTACGCTCAGGTGACATATTGGAAATTGTATTGATCGAAAAGTGAATTTTCTTTCATCTCTCAGGAACATTATGCCTGGTATCATCTTGACAACCCATCCCTGCCTGATGTTCATTCTGGAAAAACCTCGGTCCTTGAAAGTTAATGAGAATTCACTCCTGAGGATAAAAGGCACACCCGGGGAGCGTCCATATGAGGCAACAGAAAATATTGATGCAAGGTTCAAGCGAAGGAGCGACGGAACAATGCATTGCTTCCGTGAATCGATGGACTTCGATTCACACACGAGAAACAGATTCCAGGAATGTTGGCATCTACGGACCAATGCGACCGCTGGAACATTTTAACCCGGATGAATGTGGTTTCGAATCATGGAATTCCAATATACGGTCGCCTCGGTATACGAATGTACTGTGTGACAATGATGCGAGAGTCAGAATTTTTCTTTTCTTTCATGTCATCGCATCGCCAGCCATCTGTAACCGTTGGATGCCATGACCATCCTCCAGTTGGGAACTGCGAACTGTCCATGTAACACTGGAGGGAAAGACTAGGGATTGAATACATCTATAGAAACTCGTATAAGCCCCCCGAGGCTCGATCGAATCTCAGCCCCCTGGCAAGGGCAGGATTTGTGTTGCGAGCGTGAGACGACGGCGAGTACTGTCAAGCCCAAACCAGACATCCTGTTCGACGTTCCTGGATTTTTTTTTCTTTTCGATTCAAACAAATCTCTCCACCAGAATGCAAATAAGCCAGGCTGACTGGGAACACAACAGCGGAACTTCTTTATTTAGTGACCTCGATTCATGATTCATGATTCATGATCCCTTACAATATAATGCAATTAGACTTCCCATTCCCAGGGAACACTACTGAAACTCGGGCTGGCTCGATACCTACCCATCGATGGGCCATCCGTCGGCCCTTGCAAGCGCGATCCAGCCGTACCTGAAACCGCCCCAAAAATGGGATCGAAAACGTTTAAAACTCAAAAGAGAAGTGAAAGAAACCCAAAAATACATCCCAGCCCGGAGAAAAAGAATTCATGATCATGCAAAACGACGAAATGGCAAGAGCATGACCAGACTGCAATCGTCCGAAGAAGTCGCCCTTTTGCTGCGGATTCATTCTTGGAAAATTATTCCCCGAAATTAAAATTGCAGCTGCCTCTTTCATCGGTCATCGACCGCATTTCTCTCAAATGTATAACCCCCCACGATGTACGATGGGGTCGTGGGATGTATCAGTGCGTATGTGAGTGTGTACTACGTATGTACGCTTCCATTCAAGCAAACCACTAGAAGCAATATCATCACATCCTATTCGCCATTTCACCCCCCTTCTGTTTGTTACTTGATTCGTTTTGTCGCTTCGCCGAAACTCATTATTCACTCGCGACAAACTGTCTCCGTGTGTTTGTTGGGGGTTGTTTATTCCTTTCGAGTGGGATGACCTATTAAACGCTGCTGCACATGTCCTCGTGGGTCTGTCGCTTCTTTCGCGTGCGACTGGCTGATTTTGGCGATGTCCTGGTGCAGAAGATCACATCTTATTGCATGTCGCAAGCTCATAGGCAGGCGCAGATGCTTCGTGCATCCCCGGCCGGATCACCCACGCCCATGTGGGGATATCCCAACTCCAAGGTTCTAATGGAGCTTTCGAGTCTAGTTTCCAAAACAAACAGACCATCATTTGTGCATTTCTTCTTTGTTTGGGGGTGTTTGGTCTTCGAAGTTTATAACACGTCGATGAATCTGGAAGGCCTTCAAAGGTTACGTTAACGTTACGCTAACCAAATCAATCCTTATTATATTTTTTTCCGAGAACAATCATATGGAAAATATTACGAATAGGAAATTTTTGACACCACGAGCCTAGGGAAAGCTTCACGGAGCGATGATATGATAGGCCTGTGACTTTGCCCTCAAAGCTTCCCGTACTACCGTATACACCTCCTATGAAAGGGAGTTTGAGAGAAGCAATTTCGAAAAAAGAAGGATCGTCGAAATCCCCGGCCGCCGGTTTCAACATTTTCCCCAGATCCCTGGCAATAAACGCGATCCATGAACCTCGATTCACTTTCTCAAAGTTGTCAGCCTATCACAGTTTCCTAAAAAAACAATAATAATAATCCAAGCTTTCTGCCTATGACGCACCAGCCATATATTGCCAAAGCCAAGTTGCATAGGGGAGAGGTTTGTAAGGTGAAAATACCGTGAACGAAGTATTTGCGCCACTCGTCATTACTACTGGTTTTAGGCAGTTGGGGGGGATGAAATCCCACAGGCAGAGGTTGAGAACAACGTATGCGATCACGCGGTGCTATCCGTCACCTTGCAGGTACGACCATCAAATATACCCTTGTCGATTCAGAGTCAATCGAAAGCCTTTTCCCATTGGAGATTACATACATCAATACCTTTCGTATTCTGTCAGGTTTACGATTGGAAGACTTGCTCGCGGAGACAAAGCCTCCCATGCAGTCATCGCATCGGCAAGCAAGGCCAAGCCAGCCCGCAGGGGGGTGGATTTACCTTACTTCGCATATGTAATGTAGATGTATGTATGTACGATGTATGTACTGTGATCACAAAAACTACAACCATTCACAGTAGACCCGATTAACACAAGCTGAGAAGACCAAGAGAGCCGTTGGAGCTAAGAAGGAGCTTCCAATGCAAATGAACCCAGCTAGTTCGCTTCGAATCGTTGATCATAAAAGTTGGATAAACCGGTAATACATACGCGGGGTACCCATTGACGTCGAGGATCCAAGCAACTTCCTACTAAACTTCAAGTACCATTGGCACAAAAAGAGGGACTTTCGGGGACCAACATCTTCCAACGTGTTTTTTACCGTCTACCGTTCGTTATCCAACAGATTCCCACATAGTGGATCCTTATTCCCAAAACTTCGGCAGAACCTTGCATCCTAAATCTTCGATTTATATGATCTTCATGGATTTTCATATTGCCGAAGCAGTTTCAATGCATTGGAAGCAACGGCTTGAGAGACATGCACCGTGCACCGACGGAGCTAGACTAACTAAGTCCTTGTCGAAAATAAGTACTATAGTTGTCTAATATGGATGTTTTAAACCTCGTCTACACCGACGCTACTGTTGTAAAGTACTCACTACGGAATCCATCGGTTTCTTCCCCGGGGCTTTAGTGTGGAAACTATATGCCTTAAAGGTCTTAAAGGCGGCTAAAATATCATAGAAGTACAGTACTTCCTATTGCGACCGCTAGTAGATCTTATGTCAGTCTATCGACATCGTTATATGTTAATACCCACCCAAGGTACCTAAAGACTCGACAAAAATCAAGCTTGAATATATCCGAGCCGTTTTTAAAAATATACGTAACGTTCTTCTTTGAGTGGTTTTTGTTAACTTAGCTCGGGAACGAACCAAATATAATATGCAACTGAATTAAACTGTTTCACTACAATGAAGTATTATGCAGAGATGACGATTCTATGATTATCTTCTCTTCCAGCCCCCCTGTCTCTGTCCGTATCTAGATATCTACACCTTCGATTTCCAAGGGAATGTGCAGCCTTAAACTATCTTGCAGAAGCGAATGTGCATCTTACAAGGGAACAATTTATTCGTTTCCAATAGCTATGGACTCTTACATCGATGATCCTATGCTTTAACAGAAGTACTTACTTACGTTTCGAAATAACTTTGTGCAACGATTACATGTTTATTCCCCCCATTTTCCGAGCCGTGTTCTACGTTCTTCAAGGTTTTTTTCCTGTTCAAGGTTCTGAGGGGGTGGACTCGGGACCTGCTTGTTTACACAGTATGTCTCTTTTTACTAGCCCTTGCTTGGATTTCTCTGTCCTTTCTGCTTATAACCCTTGTAGACGGGTTGACATGTCGATGGTGTTCTTTTTATTCCATTCGATATTACTTACTTTCCGGATTTTTCCACCCGTTAGGATCGATATCCCAGGCCCCGAATCTTTGGGAATCATTTTTTTTGAAGGTGGTTGACTTTTTTGTGATACCGTGAGATACTTGTAGTGTTTGGATTCTATCCGGATCACAAACGGAGAGCGTCCGATATTTTAACATCAACGTCAAAACATCCCCAACAGACTTTTTCGCATTTGATCCCAAAAATCACAAAATAGATCTAAGCTATTTCACCCTACATTTTTTGTTGTTAAAATCTTTTTTTCTCGTTGGCCTGGAAGCTTTTTAACCCGTGGCCCGGAGCCACTTTGACGTCTCGTGATTTTTTTTTTGGCAGTCGGAGTACGGAGTTATCCACAATGGATTTGAACCAATTGAATAAATGGTATTAACCGCCTTCTCTGTCTCTCCGAAGTAATGTTTTTTTTTTTTTCGTTGAGGAGATTCAATGATCACGATACTCTTCAATTTTTTATTTTTATTTATTGATGTTTCTAAGGTCTTCTGATCCATGAATCAAAAAAAAAAAATTTTGCATAACTACGATATCTAGAAATTCTGTGGTGTAATGTTTCAGGCGAATTCTTTGCGATTGCCTTAGTTTAACGCAAGGGTTTCGTCGAAGGCTTGAGCTCGAGCTCGAGCTCTAGAACAAACTCCTCTAAACCCCGTGCTTCCTTCTAAGTTCACATTCGCGAGTTCGGCGATCTCGCGCGATGAGGAGCTTTGAGGATTGGGGATCTTTCAATCGGCTTTATTTGAAAATGCACTTTATAATTTAAACCATCGATCGATGGATATATATTTCCTCGATTTTAAGCTTATGGTCAATATATAATATACATCTATGGTGAAAACATCAATAATTGATACAATACTTACGTCAACAAGATTCTCATTGATGAATGATTCCAACATCATCGCCGTCGTCGCCGACATTTAATTGCAAATCAAAAAAGAAAGAATATGGAAGGAATGCCCGGCAGGCAGGCAGGCAGGCAGCCGGCCGCGCAACCGCATACACATACATACTTACGCATAACCGTGCCGAAGGGGGTTATTACTCAGTATGTATGCTGCATTGTTAAGTATTCTTCTTGAACATGCAAGCTGCAAGTTGGAGGTCACTTCACAAAAATTAGTAGCTTCACATACCAAAATGAAGGTTAATAGCTAGCTGGATCGGCTACGGTGGTCACCGGATCTTGTAGTTAGTATATACATACATAGTTCCACATGTATGTATGCATATATTTGCGTGTACATTGACTTAATTTAAATACTTTTACATAAAAAACCCGGGTCTTTTGAATTTGACTTAGTAACCGCTTTTGTCATGTTAAGATCTAGAGCTTAAGCTTAAGCTTCGTGGTTAAAGAACGTTGAACGTTATATATTTGGAAGCCTTATAAGTAAATTGTATACAGTTTGAAGATATGTGAAAACTACTCGACATTGTAATCTGAGGAATCTTACAGCTTCAAAGACTCTGAGAGTCAATTTAATTTAATCACAGGGCGGGGAATTCAAGCTTCGAGCTGGAAGGCTGGTGCAGCATAGTACTAGTATTTAGTTCAAACCCTCAATCCAAAAACCCCAAAAATCCGGGGTAAAAGAAGCCCATCTAGGTAATTAACGACTAGCAAATCATCTACTAGACCTCCGTTAATTTAGCAAATTCTCCGTAGCTCCCATTTAGAACACCCGCCCCATGTCGACCCGAAGGTTAGTTAACTTAAGTAACTTAACGACTTCACTCGAGATCGAGCTAAAGGAAACCTACAACACTCCAACACCTTTTAAAATCTCGATATAGACGGCAAGCCTAGTCTCCACGGAATTCTGATATAGTATCGCTCTAGCTTTTGAACAACGTACTAAAAGCCTCTTACGGGCTTTTCTTCTGGAGGATATGAAACATCGTCTTGAACTCTAAATATAACGGTTAACCACTTAAAAACTCTGATATATATAGGTATTAAGTTAGAATCCCACTGTCAAAGTAACATTGCATAATATTAATTAATAGACGTCTAGACTTGTTAACTGATCACGTAACTACCCGGAAACAATAAAAGCCCTCTTGAGCTCTTGTTCATGTTACACTATCATGGTATCAACTTGCATCCGAAAATCGAAGAAAAATAAAAATATAAAAACGCCTCTGGCTTGGGAAATCTCCCCGTTCAGATCGGTGCAATATTTCTTGCGGAAGCTGCTAGTAGACCCGAGGAGACGGTGCATACTTAAAAAAGAGTCTAGAGTCAGAATCAACCTTTAAGTGAGTAATAGCTTCAATATGGCTAGGTGATAATAGAGGCTTAGCTTAGCGTCGTAATAACTTGACAGTTTTGGTAAAGTCATAATTGATTCTCTTTCCTTTTCATCGACATCTAATCCGAAAAAAAATTACACATATACCCTCCCACAGTTGCCTGTGGACTGTCGAACAAAGTAAAAGTACAAAAGGAAGAATAATAATAATACTTTCTTGAAAAAATAACCCAAGTCTTCCCGGATAAAAATCAAAAATACTCAAACTTCATAAAGAAGATCTTAAGAGTCCTAAAAAAAAAAAAAAATAACCAATAAAAGAAAAAAGATAAAAAAAAAGATGAGGGGAGTCAAAAAAAAGCCCCCTTCAACAAATGGACCCATTCCAGCCGATGCGGCGGGTGGCATACATACGGTCAGCCGGTATCTAGATAACGCAAGCCAAAAAGGAGCCAGAACCAAGGCAGGACAAAGGCATAATACAGGACCATACCGCATTTAATGCTAGATTGGTTATCAGAACAGTTAGCCAGTTGCTCTACCCATGTGGGCCAGACAAAAAAGAGTATCACGAGAGACAAGAGGAGGCAAGGCGTTATGTATAAAAGTGGATATGTTGTTGGAATATCTCCGACTGAGCGAGGAACTGGGAGTTGAAGGACTAGGGAAGGAAGGGAAAAAAAACTTACATCAACATCCTCCCAGGAGCGGCCCTGGACGTTGGATAGTTCGTCTATGGACAGGATTTTGCCGGTGGTGACTGGATTGGGTAACCGGTGTGGTCAGCACTAAGTTCCATTTATGACAAAGAGGAGGAGATGTGGGATATGCAGCCCGGACGGTTCGTCCTGGCGAGTATTGAAGAGAGGGGAGCTGAAAGCGGGGTGAGTTCTCAAAAAGGAGAGCCTACAATATCCGGCATGAATCTTTGCGTCGATTTCGACACGGCTGTCTGCTGGGATCATTTCGTCTGGAATTGGAACCCGTTCGAGGATCGGGATGCCTTGTTCGACGATAGCGTCGTGCTTCATGCTTTTTCATTGGTAAGAGTTATCAGCGGCCTGCATGCGAATTGATAAAGCACGGGACTCTTTTGTGAGGGGCTTACTTGGACATCGATAACATCCTATCGATCTTGGAGATACCAAGCCAGTGGAGAATCTACATACACGTGTTAGATAAGAGGCGTTTCGGAATGTATACTGAGGGCTTGTTATACTTACATCAGGCATCAAAGCTTGGAATCGCATGTCCTAAAGGTTGCTGTTAGATTCCGTCATCTACGCCGGTTCGGAGAATTGAGGATATATGTCATACCTTAACACCTGCGATATTAGAAGTACGCTGGAAGTATTCACTGGCTTTATCGGTGCCCCGTTTACGGGCGTTGTAAACCAGATACTGTTTAATATTAGCATTGATTGATACGCAATTGAATTAGAATGGACATATGTTTTACCTTAGTAACCTCTCCCAAAGCTCTGCCTTCTTTTCTGAAGTAGATTACCACACCGCTACCGCCCTTCTGGGCTTCTTTGACTGCCTCTTCGACACCAAAGATGAGATATGGGCGGCAGGTGCAGATATCAGAACCAAAGACGTCGGATCCATTGCACTCGTCGTGAATACGTAGAGCGAGTTTGCAGTTAGGATCTGCGGTCTTCGCCGGGTCTCCGAAAATATAGACTGTAAGTCCACCAATTGGTGGCATAAAGATCTTGATATCTTGTCTAGTAATCAACTCGGGGAAAGAACCTCCGGTATTTTCGAACAATGACCGACGGAGAAGTCCCTCATCGATTCCAAATCGCTCCGCGACACCTGGAAGATACCATACGGGCTCGACAGCAACCTTGGTAACAGCGAGTTCACCGAATTCGTTGAGAACGATCTTCCCGTCGACGGATAGACGACCGGATTTCACGCTTTGTTCTAATTCTGGAAGACGCATGTGAGCTTTCGTGATGGCGATGGTGGGACGGATGTCAACGTTCTCCTTTTCGATGAAGTCCTTGTAGAGCCATGGGGCCAGATGACCAAAGGGGTCCATGGCCACGATCTTCTTGCCATCACCCCATTGAGGATATGGGCCGATCTGGGCGGCAGGCTCGGTGTTGGTGTAGTCTGGCTTGTGTTCTAGGGATAATTCCTGGATGGCGACGGCCAATGCGTGATAGAAGCTGTAGCTACCACCGTGGGCTCCGACGGCTAAAATAGTTCCATAATTAGTATCAATTCCTAGATTTCAAATACACACATATATCCATTGAAGCGATATATGGAGCTTATATGAAGCTTGTGTTCGGTAATATGGATTGGTGGGATATACCATTTCTACGCCTGACTGTAGTATTTCCTCTGTTCACGACAACGGGGCCTCGCTTCTGAGGATCGGAATTCCCCCAGTCCATAACAATGGGATCGATCCCGGACTGCGAAGGGTAGGTGGTGAGGATAATCCTGGACCCGTACATTGAGCCTCTCCTCTGCTTTGCTGCGATTTCGCCTTTGGCAGCAGCTTCTTCGACACTGGGTGTACCGGAAGAACCAGGTCTGGCAGCTTCTCCGAGACTGGAAACACCAAGGGTGGACTTGTAGATTGGTTGAATGGTAGGAGAGCTGGTGATAGCTTGAGGAGCAGCGGTTTGTATCGACAAGCGGTTGACACGGTCTGTGAGAGTAGAGACGGCTTCGGAGATGGTCTTGTTTTCGGATTGCAGGGAGTTTACAGCAGCGAGAATCTGCTGGAGGACTTGATCTGAGGACGCCATGGTGGATGGATGGATGGATGGGTGTATTAATATTCTTTTTTTTTTTTAAGATTGGAAGGGTTCCTAGATGCAAGGGAGAAGAGATAGTGTCAATTAGCAGTCGAATTGGTGATTGGTGGTTGATTCGGTTTGATTTGATTTGAGTGAAGTTGTGTAACATGCAACAATGTAGCGGAGTGACGTCAATTCGAGGGATTTGACGGTGTTTCTTGTGGAACGTCAAGCTGTTTATCTGCCAGAGCTGCGCTGCAGAGCTCTAGCGCTCCAGGCCAAGCTTATAAGACGGGACAGATAGCTATTTTTCTTCTTCTTAAATTTATAAAATCTACAAGGTATGCACGGCCAGTCGAGCTCATGGAGGGATATTTTAATTGATTGAAACTTGTTGCAATCAATTAATTGGAAGCTGAAGATCTAAGATCGAATGAAAGGAACCTTATGGTCATGGCTGTGGTTATGGGCGGTCCCAGCTAGATGCGGATATGCAGCACCACTCGCTATTCCGTTCGCAGTTCGAGCTCTCCCCACCACAACATTGCATTCTGACCGATCGTTGCGAGGGACAAAGAAAAGAAAACCAACCAACCAATAGAAAAAAAAAAAAAAAAATAGTATTCTAAGTAGGTATGTACTTACTGATTATTTCTTCCAGTATTTTAAAATACAAGTACTAAGTGGTTTAATTCTCAATTGATAGGGGCCCAAGTGCACGGATGGGAATGGCGAAAAGGACGAAAGATACTCTTCCCTTCGAACAACAAGGGACGTCGTGGCCTTTTAAGCAGACCGAAGAGCGGAAGCTTGTCAGCATTCCTCTCGGTGTCACAGCGAGATACAGCGAGTCAGAGAGCGCTAGTTAACATTATAATTCACTAGAATGTGAAAAGGAAAGAAAGAGGGAGAAGAGGTCCGCCAGCCTCCGAACTCCGTCGTGAGGAATTATGTACAATCACATACAATTGGGGAAGCTATCGAATCACGGGGAATTCTGAGTGTGATTGGCGTCGCAGGGCGCCCGAAGGCCAGGCTTTTCTAGCTTGGTCGCGAGTAGCTCATTAATTAATTTAGTTCCCTGGAGTGGATCAATAGGATAGCTTCCCCCGCCCAATGGTTGATCAGGGTATCATTGGCATGCGGCTAATGACGGTCTACTATGAAGCTTTAAACCTGGTAATCGTTATCGGGAGCTGCCTTCTTGGTTCTACTAGCTGGGTTTACTATGAGATAGATACCCTTTAGTATTATCTTATCGTAGATGTATCTACCAGCTATCTATCAGAGATCCACAGTGGGAATTGTCTCCGATAGCTTCTTTACCATTAATAATAGCCCTTCTTCCTGTATACTTCAGCTGTGCTATTCTGGCTGTTATAGTTATACTGTATATATGAAGTGAGCTCGGTCGTACATATTCTTTCGGGTACGGTACGGCTACCGACAGGACATGTACAGACCTTCTGCGGCAGACAGTGCGGCACTCAATGGTACATTAACGTACCGACGTCATACACACTCCCACCGATGATAATACCTATACTTCCAAGAATTACTTCTATTCCCATCGGTAAGGTGTATTGAGTAAATGCAGGGGAGATTTTAGTTATTTTTGTGAAAAACGGAGGGATCGCGGAGGCCACCGATCGTTCTGTTGGTGGGCACCTGGCAAGCTTCCTAAACTGGCTTAAAACGGTCAGCTTCGGCAACCACCGTTCTTTGCTCTCTTCTCTCTTCTTCCGACCAACCTGATTACCTCCACCACCACCTCACCACCACTACGATTAATCACTAACAGGTACCAGCTAAGCTAGCATCTATAGTATAGGATATACTATTACTAGTGCTGTTTGCTGTCGCATGACAGCCTTCCCCTCAATCAATACCCCTGTCAGACATTTCTATTACTTTATATAATTCACTCGGTACCAGCCTGTTTCGATCAAAAGCTTTCCTCGATAACCGATTATCTCAGAATTCAATCAAATCGAAAATCACAAACCTTGAATTTGCGCCTCGTCAATTGTCCTACACTACACCTCAAAAGCTTGTTCGTACATTGTGTCTTGTGTGACCTATTAATTTGGATCCGACTCGAGCTCGACTATATTATATTACCGGACTCTCGAAAGGAATACATACATACTAAGAATATACATAAAAGATGGCTACGGCAGCACCGGACACCGGTGTCGAAGGTTGTGCTGCCGCTCCAATTGGCCCTTCCTACAAAGATGAGAAACCAAAGGCTACCGTCTCTGGGAAGATTAAATTCGACACCGTTCACGTTTTACCACAGACACCTCAGTTGATCGCTCTGCTTACGTATGTCTTCTCTCTTTCGTTGAAATGTCGGAATTTTTACTGACTTTGATATGGGAGATTGATAGGATTATTCGAGATAAGAATACTCAGAGGGGGGACTTTATCTTCTACTCAAACCGTATAATAAGATTACTGGTCGAGGAAGGATTGAATCACTTGCCCGTCAAGGAACATGAAGTCACCACCCCGCTAGGTACACAACTTCGTTCCTACTACAACTTGAATACCTTCTAATTCAATATATATATTATAGGACGAACCTACGCCGGTGTCCGTTTCGAAGGCAAAATCTGCGGTGTCTCCATCATGCGAGCCGGCGAATCCATGGAACAAGGTCTACGGGACTGCTGTCGATCCGTCCGTATCGGCAAGATCCTGATCCAACGTGACGAAGAAACCGCCCAACCCAAGCTATTCTATCACAAACTCCCCAATGATATCGCTGACCGTTGGGTTTTGTTGTTGGATCCTATGAATGCTACCGGTGGTAGTGCTAGTATGGCAGTACAGGTGTTGAAGGAGAAAGGTGTGGCTGAGGAGAGGATTTTGTTCTTGAATTTGATTGCTAGTCCTGAGGGGATTGAACACTTTGCGAGCAAGTACCCGAAGTTGAGGGTTATTACGGCGTTTATTGATGAAGGGTTGGATGATAAGAAGTGAGTTTTCTAGTCAACAAGACCAGTTTATTCTGGTTTTATACCAAGGGAGGAAGGCCTACTGACTTTTTGGGTGTGAATTTTTAGCTATATTGTTCCTGGACTTGGAGACTTTGGAGACCGACACTTTGGAACTTTGGATGAATGATTTTACAGCACACATGTTTCTTTACTTTTTGTCATAGCGAGGTTTTACTCTCTTTCTTTTGGGCCTTTATATCGGATTTGGTTTTTTATAAACCAGGTCATATTTCTCCCTTTAGGTCTTTATAATTGGCGAAAATGAAGTAGCAGATATGAATCAATGCTGTTTCGTGAATTCATTCCGATTCTCCGAGACCGTCCTCGATAGATATAAAATAGAAATACATGTTGACACCTGCAATTAAACGAGATGGGTAAAAATAAACAAGTAGAAGAGCTTGGATCAAATAGCAATAGCAATCTCCTAGACACCTAAGAATACCAGGGCTTCTTTTTCATTGGCAAGAAATATCAGGGCTGGGGACGACGACCAATGGAGCTTGGTTCGAGGTCGCTGATGGAGGAAATGTCGGATGGCGGGCGGGGAGGACTGTCACCACCTGGATCGGAATTCAGATCGATAATATGAGGACGGGGGCGAGAACGGATCGGAGGACTGGCAGATCCTTCGGCGCTAGCGGCAGCAGTAGGGGTACGGGAAGCATTACGAGGAGGAGGAGGATGATGAGACAGGTTATTTTGAGGAGCAGACGGAGGAACAACATCCTTTCGAGGTTTGACAAAGTCACCGTTCTCGTCCAGACCATCGCGGAAGGGATCCTAATCATCCACGTCGTCGTCGAGATCGTCTTCGTCATCTTCTCCAGGGTCGCTCTCACGTCTTCTCTCCATTACTCCTCGTGATTCCCCACCGCCGCCACCGCCCGAAGAGTTCCCACCCCGTCTAGCCGCCCTTCTTTGCTCCTTTTTGACCTCATCGGCTGCATCGACCCAGTCTGCATAGACGTCTACCGCTCCGGAGAGATCTGTATTTGTGGTGGAAGGGGTTAGCGTTTGTTTTGTAGTAGCACCGGTGGTTAAAGGGGTGTAAGGGTCCGAGCCGTACAGTTGATAGATGTCTGATATGTCTGACCGCAGACATTGCAGTGAAGAGATCCGACACTGTTCTTCTTATCAAGTTTGATAATTATGGATCTCTCGTGATTGCAGAAGAGGCAATTGAAGACTGTCGGGAGGGGTTTTTGCTGTTTGAAGATGTCGGGGATGTTATATTAGCCTGGGGTTATCTTTCAAGATAGGATGTCGGGCGAGAATAGGCGAGGAAAGGCGAGGAAGGGGGGACTGGCGTACACTCTCTTTGAGATCGCCTTTGACTTTGATGGCTTTTCTTCGTTTACCCTGTTTTGATTGAGAGTCAGCTATATACGTCTGGATTCTGGAAATGGGCTCGTAGGAAATGAATAGGACGGTACCATGGTGATGTGTGATGTCGGGAATTCGAACGTGTCGATGTGAATAGACAGGAAGAGATTGAGCTGAGTTGAGTTGAATAGGATGGATGAGGTCGCGTTTCAAGATGTTTGACAGGGAACATGTGTTGTTGTGTTGTGTTGTTGTCGTCATTGTGCGGCTCCCGGTCGTGCATTCAGGAAGGGTGTTGCCTTTCAGCGGCTCCCAATCTTCAAGAGAGTGATAAGCGAGGACGCAGGTTTGTTTTTGTTGTGTTCCCCTTCTCTCGGTCTGTCTCGTCTGTCTGTCGCTCCATCTCTTCTCAACCTCACTTCACCAACCCTTCCTCTTCCATCAAACCATCTTCATTAGCTCCAATCACGAACCATCAATCCTTCGAACCTCTACTATTCACGTCCATTCTCACTGGATAAACTCATCATCATCAGCTTCTCCATTACGAACAACTCCTTGAAAAACCAATTCTTTATCGCTGTATCCTGCTGCTTGTCTTGCAATCGCCTAATTCGTTGATTTTGGAAATTTCTCATGTCCCATATCAGCAACTGCGATCACGAACAAAACAGCAACGACAACAACACTTCCAACTTTCAAGACGTCAACCTGCGCATCATTATTCCTAGATCGCAGCTCTTCTCGCAACACAATCGCAAACATATTTTATCCTTCCGATAGTTCCATCCTGCTTCTCAGCAACCATCATCCCACCTTCCTCACCTTCACATCCTTCCATCTTCAAACCATCAACCAACCACTCGACTGAGCTATTTCTCATCTCCATCCCACCTAGATTACCACGAACAACCAAAAAACAACTCACCACGTTCGTCCTCCTTGCATATCACCAACCATGCGAGACAGAAAATCATATCGTGGCGCTCGAACTAGTGCCGGCCTGAAAGATGAATATAATGATGTCTTCAAAGCCCGAGCCATGGAGAAGAAAGGTGCTACTGGCCCCCAACCTAACAAACACACCACCGAGTCCAATGATTCGAAGAATGGGTCCGCCTCTACGGATACCCCTGCGACCAATCCTGCGAAGAGGAAGAGAGCTAGCTACGAGCAAAAGCTGGCAAAGAACACCAAGAACCCAAAGACTGACATATACGACATGGACACCTCTGATGATGAGGTTGTCGAGAGAGGTTTGAAGAAGGTCAAACCAACCACAGCTACTGCTAATACCTATCAACAACAACGTCCGAAGAAGCAGTTGAAGGACAAAGTTTTCGAGATTGAGACGTCTGAGGAAGATGTCATCGAGCCTCTGAAGACTAAGGCCACAGCTACTTCCCCACCGAAAAGCAATTTCCAGCAACGAGCTGAACAGAACCTCAAGAACAAGTCGACAACAGCAATGTCGTACCAGCAGCCACCGGCAAAGAAGGCCAAACGCGATTCTGAAAAAGAAGAACCCATCCGAAAGAGCTTGAAGATCGTCCCGGAGACGAAGCCTGTTTCTTCAAAAACCGTTGCTAAACCTCCTGCTTCGAAATTCGTTGCTGAAGCTGTTTCTTCAAAACCCGTTGCTAGACCTACTTCTTCGAAATCAGTTGCTGAGGCTATTTCCTCAAAACACGTTGCTAAGGCCGTTTCTTCGAAATCCGTTGCTGAAGCTGTTTCCCCAAAACCCGTTGCTGAAGCACGTAATGGCAAGAGTTCCGACGCAACTCAACAAAAGAAGCCTGTTGTTGCTAAAGCCGTTGCTGAAGCTCAACAACCAAAACCTGCTGCTTCTAAATCCGTCATCGAAGGTCGAAATACTAAAGCTACTAACGGAAAAAATGCTATTACAGCATCCATGCTCGAGTCCGACAGTGACAGCGAGCCAGTTAGAGACCGAACGATCAGGCAAAAAGCCCCTGTCGCAACCGTAGCTACGAAACCTACGAAGCCAATGGAGAAGGTTACCTCTAAACCCGACAAGGTCCCGTCGAAAGTCACGACCTCTGTCTCAGCAAAAACCGAAAAGCGAAAGGCTAGAGCTTCATCTGATTCTGAATCGGATTACGCTGCTAAGCCGAGGATCCAAAAGAAGCAAAAGCCAATGCCGAAAGAAACGACTGTAAAGCGAAAGAAAGCCGAGGAGTCAGACGATGAAGGTGCTAAGAAACCGGCTAAGAAGCGACAAGACCGTGGAATCAAGGGTACCGATCTGCCCAACCCTACTTCAAAGAATCTAGGAAAGAAGAAGAACGAGGCTATCACCAAGAAGACAGAAAAGGCTACTAAAGCATCTGTCGAAGCTGACGAACCAGAGCAAACGGATTTCGTCTACGATCACGCAGTCGACCTTTCATACGCTATCATGAGCTCCCCAGAAAAGAGCAAGGTTCCTACGCTATACAAAGAACCATCCGCCGTTGAGATGCCATCTGGTCTGGCCGAACTCATCGAATCTCGTGTTGCTGAGATAGGAGAACAGCAAGTACCTGTTAAAAAGACTAAGAAGCAGCCGGCCAAGCGACAGCCAAGAAGGAAGAGTATCGAGAATGAGTTGATTAACTTGGGAGCCGACGAGGCTACCCCAGGCAGCACCGCAGAAAAAGAAGCAGACATGCAGGCACAGATCAACAGCGCTATGTTCGCTGCTGATTACGGAGTCCGTACGACGCGTTCTAAGTTTCGTAACGAAGGAGCAGCCAAGAAATCATACGGCGTCTTACAGAGAACCATGAGACAGCCAGTCACCGAAGAGGAACAGAGAGAGGATGACAAGTTGGAGCTTAACCGTTCGAGGGAAGAGGCAGCTAAGCAAGCAGCCAAGAAAGCACACTACGAAGAGGTTTTAAGACGCGAGAAGGAAGAGGCCATGGCTGCCGCCGCCGCTGCCGAAGCAGATATGAAGAAAGGAGCCAAGAAGGGGAAGAAGGTCGCAGACAAGAAGAAGGAAGTCGTTAAGGCCAACAACAAGAAGGGTTCCACTTATGACTTGCCAGAGGACGAAGACGATGGGCCGAAGGTGTTGAGCCGTCACGAACTCTTGCAAAAGGGTCGTCACCAGCGTGTTCTTAACGAGATTAACGCTTTGATGGAGGACGCCCAGAAGGAGAATCCCACGCGCCGAAGCAGCATCCTTGACATCGCGTACAGGATGTCGAACAACACAGAAAGCGGAAAGGAGTTTACGACCAAGTTCCGACTAAACGGCTACCCTGCCAAGCTGTTCAAGAACCTCGAGGCCGAAGGAGACGCGCTAACCCGTATAGGATACGGGTGGACTCTCTTCATCCTCCTGAACGAGGACCGATACAGCGGCCACGCGGTCGAGCTGATGCACGAGAACGGTGGGTTTGAGATGTTGAGGGTGATGCTCGAGAACGACGAGGATATGGAAGAGCTTGCGAGGAGTAGTGTCCTCAAGCTCTCTATCCAGATCAACCTTGTTACGGGCAAGCTTCGAAATCGTCTCTTGGATTGCAGATTCATCCGGGACGATGTCCCAGGATCGTTCTCGCAACGTTACGTTGCGTTGATGATCATCAACACGCTGCTGAAGAATGTCAGCAAGGATGAAGGAAGGAAGCTGATTTTCAGCTCCTTCGATCCTCGAACTTTCGTCGAGATCTTGGGCCCGTTGAACGGGCATACCTCTGCGCCGGGCGAGAAGGCCCTCACCAACTACGTTCTGGCCACCTCCATCCTGAGCCATTATGCTCAGGGGGGGCGTGTCAACCGTGCCTTGGATGCCGGGTTGGACCCCGGTCATCAAACCGTCCTGGCAGATGTTCTGCCAACAGTCCTCGGGTGGAACACCCAATCCCAGATGCGGGGGATAGCCCGCATCAAAGACCTTCAGACCGCGGTGTACAAGCTGTGCATTGACCGCACCAACGACGCCCCGGCCACATCCACCTCCGTCGCCGACCACAAGAACGGCCTCACTGGAATCGTGGAGACATGCATCCACCAGTTCGGAAAACTGGGTGGCGGTCGGAATGAGGAGATCGACACCTCCAAGGATGTGGACATCCTTGTACTCACGACCATACTGATCTCCAACTTGTTGGAGTACAGTGAGACCGCCAGGATGCTCCTCAGGATCCAGAGGTCGGAAAACGTCCCATTAATCATGGGATTAATGGGCGTTTTCCGACAACGCCACGACCGCCTCGAACTGGTAAGTTTATGAGTAATTCTCCCCGTATCATCGACCATGTTGCTAACAACGTAACTAGGCCGAAAGTGTCGAGGAGACACACCTGAACGTTGCGTTCGGGTATTTGACCGTCGCGCTGGCCTATGCCTGCCGCGAGTACGGCCTTCGGGTCGAGGTTCGCTCCCAACTCGGGGGTAGCCTTGGCCCGTTGGTCGCCGCGGTCCGGCAGTTCAAGGACCAGAACCAGGCGCTGGAGGACCAGCAGGCGGCGGCCTCCCAAGACATGATGCAGGACATCATGCTTGGTGAGGCCGCTCCTGTTCGGGCCTCCTACACGGCCCGGTTGGAGGATGTGTTGGGGGAGTTGGAGAGCTACGGCTCTTAAATGCCGTGTGCTCAAGACCATTACGCCTGGTCTTGACACACACCACGTTTTTCTGTGTTTCCGGGCGTTTTTTCATGATGACGATATTACGATTGCGTTTTTGCTTTACTAGCATGATACCCCGGCGGCATATACCAGACATGCAGTCTGGTATCCTGGCGTTCTCTTTCTGTTGTTTTTATATGGGGGGCGTTTATGGGGGGGGGGTTCTGGGATATGGCGTTGTGGATGGGTTTTTTCTTCGTTAAGATGGTCACTTTTTATAGATGATATCAACATCTCGCGATAGAAATTTTTCCCCCATCATTTATTCGTGTCATTAGCGGGGAGGTTGTATACTAGAGATATTTGCGGGTGTGGAGAGCGTGGGGAGGGGGTGAATATTAATGCGATATTGTGACACGCGGATGAAAACGTTTTGATATTTTCGTAGATGTAAACTTCGTAGATATGTCGGCTGCCTTGATATCGTCCCCATGTATGTCATTATTTCCGAATGCTCTCAACCTTTAATAAGTTGACGATGCGGGTGAATAGAGTATGTGTGATAGCACGGTACCAGCGGGATCGTAGTCATTGTCCAGGGCTTCGAAGCTCTACCACAAGAAGGGTGACAATACCCTATATGCATACAATCATAATACATCTAATCGTACACATACAACCTCCCTCACCATCGATCTCTGATACAAACTTCCCACTAATCCCCCCCAAAGATATGTACACATACTACGTCATTCCCCTTCCCAGACGTCGCAAAAAAAAAAAAAACAGGAGTAATTTATTTCCCATTGAACACCAAAATCGATCAAGCCTCAACAGTAACATCGACATCCTCAACCCCATACTCAAGCATCAACCTCCGCACCATCTCGACATAATATTTCTGAGCCTCTGGCTTGGACATACCCTTATGACTCATCCATTTCAACCATGCGGTTCTTTCGTATATATCGATATCTTGGTTTGAGGAAGAAGAAGACGAGGGAGGGAATGGAGGTTTGTAGTCGCCTACTGTTGCTTGCATGTAGAAACCGTAGAGGCTTGTTGAGTCGCAGATTGATTTGAGTGGGTCCGGGTTGGAGTCGATTTTGGGGGTTAAGAGGCTTTTGGCGGAGGTTACGGCTTGGGTGAAGGGGGTTGGAAGGGATTTTGAGGGGCGGTGGGGGGGCATTTATTATATCTGTGGGTGGTGGAGGCTGGTGGTATTGTATTTTTGGACATTGATGGCTGTTAATTGTGATTTTTGGGGTTTTGAGAAGGGTGGCTTGATTGAGATCTCGAGAGGTATACGTATTGATGTAAAGATCTCGATATCTATTATGCACAATTGTGAGGGATAGGATCGATTACTTGGGGGGTATACTATGGTTATATGTATTTGGTTATTGTGAGGTTTAGGTTTGGAAAGGTTAATTGAGATTAAGATTATGCACGCGAGCGGGTAGAGATGCGGGAAGTCTATGGGTTTACGTGTCTCTATTTCTTCTTTTAAAGGTTAATTAGATCGATCGATGTCACAAGGTTTATATAATTATTAGTATAGTCATGAAGTTTCTTATTTGTCGTCGATATCTCCGGTATGCTTAAGGATGATCACAGGTTGTGGCTGGTATCTAATACAATCCGCAGAATGAATGGTATCGTGAAATTGTTCAAGATCTGAGATCGGTGTATGCTAAATACAATTAACCGGTGTATATATATATAGAATTCTTACATCTTAAATTCGATGATATGTTTATAAGGAAAGGGGCTTGATTTCAATGGAGCTAAAGTATGCAGAAAATGTTATCTTATTATCTTGAATTTGCTATGTGTGTTGGAAGCATGTTGCATTTCCTCTTTTCGACGATTGCCATTTACGGTATGAAGCATTAAAGTCTCGTGGCCATGGGGCTAGTTACTCGGTTCTTAGTGTCCTTTAGTCTGGTAGGCTGGGGGAGTATAAATGTTGGAGACGAGTGCCCGGGGCTGAGGGCTGCATATGCAGGTCGGGGCATTCCAACGGGAAGCGGACACCGTTCAGGTTGTTTGGTGGCAATTAAGTGGCTACGGGGAATATTATGCCTTCTTTTCTAAATAAAAACTATTTGTATTACGGGCCTACGAGTTATATTTAATTCGGCTGAGACGGGTTCTCGGACAAAGATCTTTTTATAGATAGAATTGATTGAGTCGGTAGAACGGATTGTAAGAATAGAAGGTTACTCGAGCACAAAAAGGCCGGGCCGTATTTTAGAACCCGGGTCCAGGTATGGATTTACTTGATCCTGGGTTACACAGCCGTACCTGGTCAGAAATCTCTTCGTTTGATGAGGTTGGGAGTAGTTCGAAGGGGGGCCCATGTTACACAAGCCGCTGGATTGGGCAGTTACTCGACATGCATATGCATGGGCGGGTAGAGTTTTCTCTTGTGTAACGTTAGGGTGGTTTTTAGTGTTCGGATCTTTTTTCTTCAGATATTTATTTATTTCTTTTTCGCTTTCTTTCCGGGCCTTGAATGTTAATGATGGGAATGCTATTAAATGACGTTTTACGGCGTCATTGTAGTGGGGGGTGTATTGCTCTACGTCGGGTTTGGATGTATATATAGTGGTTTTGTTGTATTTTGGGGGGTCCAACACGGGAAGTCTTGGATCATCTCGTCGAGGTTGATGCTAAAGGTGTAGATATTGGGTTAGGGACCTTGTTGATATTGGGTGGTATGTAGGACTAGTTGGCTCTGCAAATAGCCATGAACAAGATTCTCAATATCAGAATATATACTTACCTCTAACCTACCTTCTTGGTTAACCATCGTACGAAATTACTTCTCTCCCTCTTCTAAGACCGGTTAGAATATATCCTGCAAGTTCAGAATATCTATCTAAAAAATTTTCGATATGTGTTCTATTACTAAACTTTGGGTTCTGAACGCTCTCGTTTTTCTTCTCGGATTCCCCTTTATTCTTTGTTCGATTATACTCCCGAATGATCTTCCAAAGCACCGTAGTGTTCGATATATTCCTGGAAACAGAGCCGAAGAACTCCATATGATGAGACAGAGACGAAATGCTCCTCCCGGAAGAAGTGACGGCTCCTCAGATATCATCAAACCAAAAGTTATGATTGTTGCAATGGTACTTCTCCTCCCCTACAGATATATACCTAACCATACTAAACCACCAACAGTTCAACCTCGAAGCCGACGCCTTCCTAAAAAACTACACACCCACTCTCTACGGCCTCAACATCACAATTCCCGGTCTTTCCCCCCGCTATCCAGAAGTATACTGTACCACTACAGGCGAAGTTTGCCATATCACAACGGCAGAGGCAGAGATTAATGCAGCGGCTTCAATGTCTGCGCTTATATATTCTCGAATGTTTGATCTTACCGAAACGTACTTTCTGATCGGTGGCATTAGTGGGATTAATCCCAATTATGGAACGACGGGGACGGTGACTTTTCCGAGGTTTGCGGTGCAGTTTGGGTTGCAGTATGAGATTGATTCGGGACAGTTGCCGGGGGGTGGGGGGTTTGGGAGTAGGTTTTTTACGTTAGTATATATATATTTAATCATGCTTTGAACTTCTCTGGATGAAATTAATTTTTATAAATGGAGGGCTGATTAGTTATGGGTATACTAGGCAAGGGACGAAACAATTCAAAAGTAATCTTTATCCCGGGGTTCTGTATGGGACTGAGGTGTTTGAGTTGAATGAGGCTTTGAGGAAGAGGGCCTTTTTGGCGGCGAATGGCGCTAAATTGGTTGATACTGAGGAGGCGGCGAAGTACAGGAGACTTTATACGATGCCCGCGGCGAGGGCGTCTCCTGGTGTTACTCTGGTGGGTTTAATATATAACATGAGAATGTACCCTTCGGGGTTTGAAATGTGGCTAACTAAAACTTTCTTGGGCAGTGCGATACTGGGACTTCTGATACTGTGAGTATTAAAATTGTTTTGTACTATTTAACTGTGTGTATTTCATACAAGTAAAGCTGATATTGAGTGTGAGTAGTGGTGGACGGGATCGGTGCTTGCTGAAGCTTTTGGGAATCTTACTATTTTGCTTACCAATGGAACCGGGGAATATTGTACAACTCAGGTCAGGGACTATCCACCATAAATTATAAATTACCTACGTAAACTAACGTTTCACTGTTTTTCCATAGCAAGAAGATAACGCCTCGCTAGCAGTTCTAGTCCGCGCCGCAGCCGCCGATTTGGTGGATTTTGGACGGGTTATCATATTACGGTATGTACTTTATATACAAATAGGTCAAGTTTGCAAATGCTGCAAAAAGATGGTTGTAGAAACAAAAGATACAACATACTAACTAGAATTAAAGCACCGCAAGCGACTTTGATCGAGCACCGCCTGGGGTGGATGAGTTATATCACCTCCTTCAAGCACCGCAGGGTGGATTTGCTGGCGCTATTGCGAATATCTATGTTGCTGGGGTTAGATTTGTTAATGAAATTGTTACTCAGTGGGACGGGATGTACAGAGTGGGGATTAGACCGACGAATTATATTGGGGATATATTGGTGTGTACCATTTCCACCTGTATAGGGACCCATTACAGTATTTCCATGATCTTCTAACGTCCTTTTGTCTCTTTATTCTTTTAGAACGCTCTGGGAAGTCCGCATGGTCATGTACCGGATATTGGGTGAGTAGAAGCCTTAGAGTGGGGCCGTGTTTTGAATCCTTTGGAATTCTAGATCCATAAGACTATGTGCATTTGCTAACTAGGGTATATTACTAGTGTCGAAGATCAATTTTTCATTCCGGTTATGTACTAATTCATCATTCCTCGGCCTACTGGACCTATTTGAATTGTCATCGTCTTTATATGCATGTAATCACTAAATACACGTGGCCTTTGTAAGATTGAAATACATAGGGTTAAATAAAGTCTCTGCACCAACGGTTTCAAGATTTTATATCTTTTTAGAATCCAGGCCGTTCTCGTATATCTCGAGATTTATATATTTTCAGTAGAAGATTCCCGAATAAAACTTTGTGATTTCCTCTTCCTCTTCTTGATGAAATTTCAAAACTTAGCAATTAACACCACGCACTATAAGTTATTTAGTGACCCGAGGCTAGAGTCAATCAAGCGATAGTATATAACTGTGTGATATTAATGATACTATAGTGTATTAGTTGGCTTCGTGAAGCTAATCATGTATGGCTTTCCTCCTTGCAGCATGCAGGTATACAAGTATGGACTTAATCCACTCCTGGTCGATATTTTCTGTTTGTCCAATAGCAGGCTTGCATTCGATATCATGATGTAATGCCCGGTCAAATACTAACTCAGTCGACCGGATATGCTTTGAAGGTGGAAGAATATAAAAGTGCACGGCAGCCGACGCTATCCAGAGACCTCTTTAATCCCGGCATCGAGAGCTCTGTGATACGGGGCAGGGCAATATTATGCGGAGAGTTGCCGTCGTTGGATTTTGGCTGGCAGACCTCGCCAGTCCCTGTTTTGCTGCCAAGAATGGATTGTCTTGGCTTCCATGTGGTTGTTATGGATCCGATCCACCTTGATCAACAACATCATCGCCCTCAAACTTCATCCTTTCCAACCTCCATTCTCCCGTCCACCCGGCCCCATCGACACTCCCGTCCACGGCTTCATCGAGCACGCTATCGTCGATTTCTTAATCACCAGCCTCACTTCCCTTATATCCCCAGCCCTGGACGTTGAATACATCAAAAGCCACAGGCTGTTTAAACCCCCCTGGTCTCTTCGCGTCATTAGCATCACTACCCACTCACAGCCACCAAAAAAAACTTCCCCCCAAAGACCCCACGTTTTGCTTCCTCCCCTCCATCTTCAGTTAAAATCCTCCTAATTCGCGTTCCTTCGATCTCGGCCAGTTGGTCCAATCACAATTTATATTCTTCAAAGGTGGATTCTCACAGGACACCGCAGGGCATGATGCCCACAAAACGTCGTGCGCCGGATTCCCCGGTCGCTGAGCGTCCGACTCCTTCGAAACGACCGTCAATACAAGACCCCCGGGGTGCTGGGACACATAAGTTTCGAGGATGTTCGTCACGTGCGGTTTACAGGCAGATTAACAAACTTGGAGAGGGGACATTTGGGTAAGGTTCACACCCTTGTTGCGAACCAGGGGAGGGGGAACACGTTGAAGAAAGAGGTCTAACAATTAGACAAATTTAGGTTGGTTTACAAAGCCGAGGATACTAGAAATGGAGCTATAGTTGCAATGAAGCAATTCACTGTTACTAATGAGAAAGAAGGGGTATGTGAACCCAATCTACAACTTACTGTTCTTGATATCTAGCTAACATGGGTGCAAATAGTTCCCAATTACCGCGCTTCGAGAAATCAAATATTTAAAACAGCTGCGACATAAAAATGTGATCCCGCTATTAGAAATGGCAGTAGACAAACCTACGAGTACGGTTACACAGACCATCGAATTATCACGGTGTCTAGATGGCTAATTTGCATTTGCCTAGCAGGAGGAAAGGATGGACAGAAACGAGGGGTTATAATGATGGTAACCCCGTATATGCATTACGACCTTTCGGGGTTACTTGAGAATCCTCAAGTCAACTTAACCGAGCCTCAGATTAAATGCTTTATGCTGCAATTGCTCGACGGCATCAAATACCTCCACAATAACAATATCCTACACCGAGATATCAAAGGTACAACAAAGGAATCTGGTTGCCTATTATATATTTCCTCCGCTAACACAGGAGATAAATCTTAGCCGCCAACCTGCTTATCAGCAACAAAGGCATTCTACAGATTGCAGACTTCGGATTAGCAAGACGGTTTGACGAGCCAGCTCCAACCCCTGGGTCCGGGGGTGGTGTTGCGATGAGGCAGTACACTGGCAACGTTGTAACAAGATGGTATCGTGCGCCGGAGCTATGTCTTGGAGAACGAAACTATACCGCAGCAGTTGACATCTGGGGAGTCGGGTAAAGATGAACACTGCTTTCTCTGCTCTCTAACCAAACTCGTACTAACACTGCATATCAGATGCGTCTTCGCAGAAATGAAGAGAGGGAAACCGATTTTGACGGGAAACAGTGATACGCATCAAATCGAACTTATATTCCAACTTTGCGGTTCGCCAAACGAGAGAAATATGCCGGGGTGGGAGAGACTTCCTGATGCCAGACTTGTTAAAACTTTTGGAAATCATCACCGTACCTTGGAGGCGCAGTTCAATATGTGAGTCATTGAATACTCTCTCTTTTCGATCAATCAATCAGATAGCTAATCCTTAATGCTGTGGAATAGACTTGGGAGCTCAGGTGTCGCACTCTTATCGGAACTTCTCAAACTCGACCCTCGCACACGCATAAACGCAATGGACGCCCTCGAACACGAATATTTCAAAGTCGATCCACGCCCTTCTAGACCATCTGACTTGCCCGAATTTGAAGATAGCCACGAACTCGACCGTCGTAAGAAGGGAGGTCAGAGGCCATTGCCACCTGCACCTGCAGGCGGGACTGTCGGGGTTGGGCCGTCGGCCGATTGGAATGGGGAGATACCGGCACCTTATATGAATGGCAATGGACGACATGTTAGGCCGCCACCGCCGCCACCTAGTGGTAGACGGCCAGCTTGGCAAAAAGACGGTGAGAGAGGGGAAACAAGGGATGTGAGAGCACCCCCACCCGAAGGTGGTGCTCACGGGCATGGACGACAAGGGAAGGGTGGAAAAGACAAAACCGATACATACATACCATCGTATAGGAGCGATGGTAGCAGGCCGCCAAGGGATGACCGGCAGCCGAGAGATGATAGGGATTGGAGAGATGGTCATGAGAGACGGAGAGATGAAAGAGGTAGTGTGGGTGGCGGCGGCGGCAGAGGAGGCGGTGGTGGGGAAAGAAACCGAGACAGGGAGAGGGATAGAGAAAGAGAGCGCGAGAGGGAGCGAGAGAGAGACAGGGAGCGAGCAAGAGAGTGGAGGAGATAGATGCTTGGAAACATCCTTGCTTGCTATGCCTATGTTTCTGCGGCCATAGATATCGTGGAGCGACGCACGATAATCAACTTTTATTCCGATTAGTTTCTACCTTGCTACATGGGAAGAAGGCTGGTTTCCTTTCTCTTGTCTTCTCTCTTTTTTTTTTTTTTTTTTTTTTTTTTTTTCCCTTCATGCTACCGGTGGCGTTTTATTTGATCTCCTTCATCCAAAGCCCCTGGCGTCCTATCAACTCTCTTCATCTAGCTTCTCGCGTCCTCCTTTCGCCTACGCCTTTTTCACAATGCCTCTGAAATGCTTTCGTTCTATGTCTGCAACGTATGTTTGTAATAGTCTTTTTATGGTTTCCGCAATTACCGCAATGTGGCTGGCAGCTGCCTTTATTTATAATAGGCAGCGGGGTTCAGGATATCGATTCGAATCCCGATGGTTCTCTTGAAGTTCCTCCATCCCGATCAACTGAAGCTTTACCTCTTTTTATCATTCTCATTCTTATCATGATTCTGTTTTCTTAAGTTCTCTTCAACTTTCTTACACTTTTTTTTTTACATTCTATTTGTAGATATTAATATTGAACTTTAACTACAGAGATTAAAATTTAGTGTTATTTACTTACGAGAAGACATATCTTTTGAGTCTATATACCTGCACTCTGGTTATCTTGCCATACCATTCAGTTCCCAAGATCTGAGGAACGGAACGATGCACATGGCAGGCGGGTGTGTTGGACCGGACGTCCAAATCGCAACCGCCGATTGGCTGGTTCTGGACACATAACCCAACCAGCTTGTCGCCCTTCACAAACCAAGCTTCGCGAAACTTACGCATCGCCAGATCCACACGACTACCTACCTACTTTCCCCAGACTTTTTCTGAAGAAGAAGCCTTAGCCTTTACTTTACCGCCATGGAGGCAATTCAAGACCAATTCCAAACCGTCGTCGATGGATTCATCGTAAGCTCCTTACCTTCTCTCACAAGTTACATATAACATTGAAAACTAACCTGTATAATTCCCCACAGGACTTCCAGGTACTTAACCCAATCATACATATATATCCCTACTATTCCTCATACTGACTGCATTAAAAATCAAAAAAGGGTCAAAAACTCGCCGAACAAATAACAACCTACACCCTCACGGTCTCCGCGATCATTGGCTTCCTCGCCGGTTTCGTCAGCCAGAATATCGTGTACACGCTCTACATCTGTCTCGCAGGAACGGTACTCACGTTCTTGGCCGTTGTGCCCCCATGGCCGTTTTATAATCAAGCTCCTGTACGGTTTCTTTCGTCCGGTGGGAGGAATAGTGGTGGGAGCGGTGGGGTAGGGACTATTGTGGTTGATGGGCAGGAGGTTAAGGTTAAGACGTGATGATGGTGTTATTTCATTGTGGGAGGGTATGACAGCTGGTTATAAGGCGCTTCCTCTTCTTGTTCTTTGGATGGTTATTGTCTCATACCCAGCCCTGGAGATGGTTATGGAACCTCTTCTTTCTTTTTCATGGTATTAATTTTATTGGATTGGGGGGTCGTAGCGATTGAAGGGTTAGCATATTATGCGGAGGATCTTTTTAGGTGTATGATCTAATAGGTATCTAGAACTGACCTGAACTTCTATGGAATGGAAGAAATTACTTCTCTTTCGTCATTTCTTCTCTGTTCTCTTCCACGAATTGTTACTATGGTTCTTACAGGGGGGAGCTTGGGGTGTAGATGTGACGTAGACCTCGTTCAACCAGTGCCTGTGCCTGGAACGGATTTCAAAACGGTCAGGTACCGATTGCAGACTACCGTTTCGCATCGTAATGGCTCAGAGTATTCAATTCACGAGTGTGTACGGATGAAGCTTTCCCCATCTCGTGCTCGTGCATGCATGATCCTACCATATGCGATAGTGTTCAACGGTTCAAGAATGGGTGAAATGAAATTTAATATTTAAATAATTTTAATCTGTTTTTGGTATTTAATTTTCTAGCTAAATACAAAAAAGATTCTCGTGAACAATATATGATAAAAAAAAATCCTTTCATCTTCCAAAATCGGGGAAGAGGAAGAGTAGAAGCGCTTAGCTTAGGAGAAGAGAGCTTCTTCGATGGTTACAAGATAGTTTTGAAACTTAAAAAAAAAAAAAAAAGGACAAAGACAAAGCCAACATGAATTTTGGTTTCTCCTCAAGCTCCTATATATAAAAAACAAGACAAAGAACAGCAAGCAGGCTCAACGAAGAAAGACAAATAGTCAGATAGATCGGTAAAATATTAGAAAAAAAGAGCCAAAGGAACGTGTCGGTAGGCATCGATCTCGTCGTACGTACGTTGGATATGTATAAAAAATAAAAAAAAAGAGAGATATTACCAGTTATACAGAAAAATAGGCATTATAGGATGGTTAGAGGAAAAACATATATACCAGAAAGGAACATGAATAGAGGCTTTGAAAATGAAGATAGAAGAAAATAAAATAAAAAATGAAGGCTGTAAGCAAAACAAAATCAATTGAAGTACTCAAAAACATACCTTACCTTGATTCGGAATACAAAGTGTGTACGGTTGAAACCACCCAATAGTAAATCAAAAAGTTGAAAGCAGATAATATAGATGTCGCAAATATCGCTATGATGAACAGATGAGCAACAAGGAAACCTGAATTTCACCACCTCTCCTTTCTTTGCCATTCTAGGGAAGAAGACAACATGAATGCGGTTTGTGAATGCAATGCATGACCAAAGGTAAAGTAAAACAGAAGTCCCAGAATGTACGAAAGGGGGTATTGCACAGTGTGCTAAGCAAAGAGAAGAGAAGTTTAGAAGATATGGAAGTTGAGGGAGTGTGCGTGGGAGGGAAAGAGACATGTGTCGAGTTAAAGTCGTTCAGTTCATTGACTCTGGACAAGCTTCAGAGTCCAACATGTTCGGAATGCATTCAAGACGAACGGAAATGAAAAGCGTGAGGACATTTTGTCAGTATCTCGTCGGAATCATCAGGCAGCTTCGAGGAAGGTGTGTGCAATTAGAACTTGAGAGAAGCAGCGCGGGACATTCCAGGCCGCTCGGTGACGGATCTAATCTTCTCAGCACCCTGTCTCATAGCTGCGACAATATCGATAGCCTTGGCCGCGACTGCAGGCATATCATCGCTAGCCGGTTCCAAGTCTTCGAAAATGTTAGTCGTTGGGACCTTCTTATCCAAGCGCTTAGGGCTTGGGTCTCGGACTGGTGACTGAAAGAAGGAGGTATCAAAGTAGTTATCAAGATCCTCAACCAAACCAGGTTCGGCAGGTTCGACCCATTGTTCCCACGACTGAAACATATTCGAATCCCAGGCGGTGTCGTTCCCACCGAAATCCCAGCTTTGCATCCAGGATGGCTCATCGCTAAGGAGCTCCATGCCTTTTATCGGGGAACCCACGAGATTTCTGACGAGATTACGATGCATTCTTAGGTTGGCACCTGGGCTAGCCGAGGCTGGCGGTTTGGAAATAGCCTTGACAGCAGAGATAGGAGTCTTTGGTGCTAATGCCGGCTTATGGGTGCGGTCATATGCTCGAAGAGGCGAAGACGAACCAGGAAGCATAGGTGACCTACCACCCATCCGTGGAACAGGGCTTTCCATTGCAGCCGAAGAGCTACGGATGCGGGCAAGTTCCTCCTCAGCACGACCCCTCCGGATCTTCTTCGGCGGCCCCATTCCAGTTTTGTGTCTGGTAACCGACGAATCTAAACCTGAGAAGTAACCACTGTCATCCATATCATGGCCTCCAGAAAGTCTCTTTCTCTTAGTTGTTTTCGATGATGAGAATAAGCTATTGGCACCGGGAGACCTGGTACGCCGTGTAATTGGCGGTGAAGAGTGCATGATAGGTGGTGATGATGGTGCAGGTGGCAATGCCTCAGAAAGAAGGGGATTTGGGATCGGTAAACCTTCTTCGAAAAGTGATGCGAATGGATCACCAATGAAATCCGCCTGAGATGTCAGTCCCTGGTAATCGGGCTCTAGAGTAGCCTCGTCGATTGTGGCATCTGAAGAAATGGTGGGGAAGTCGTCAGTCGCAGGGACCGCCAATTGATCAATAGGCTTTGGTAATGGCTCAGTCTTGACAACTGGCAGATCCTCCTTCTTGATTGTCGCTGTCAGATCCTGCGATGACTTCTTCCTTGCAACAGTGCTGTTGACAATCGCCGACCCTCTTCGAGTCTTCATTTTGATAAATTCATACTCATATCCCTCTGCAATTGTCCAGTAGTTGCCCTTGCCAGGGTCATCCTTCGGGCGCTCGACTTTAACAAACTTTTGGCTCAAGCTGAGATTGTGCCTAATGCTGTTTTGCCAACCCGAATCAGCAGACTTGTAAAATGTGAAATGTGTCGAGATCCACTTGTAGATGTGGGCTAGTGTGAGCTTCCGGCCAGGCGCCCGAATCAAAGCCATACCGATAAGATTGGCATAACTATAATGTGGTTTTGTTCCATCGTCTTCAGGGATTGGAAGTTCGGAGGGGTCAGGAAGAGAATTAGTGGGAGTAGGGTCGACACTAAAAGTGGGCTGTGCGACTCTAGACTTTGTCTCCTTGACTTTTTTCTCGACGGGCTTTGTTACAGTTACAGCGGGTGGGGGCGCAACAGCCTTGGTGGGCTTTTCTGGACTGAGACCAGTAAGATCCTTAATCAATGCATCATGAAGCAACTGCTCGTCGGGCAACAGATTTTCCTTGTTCAGTGACGCCGAAACCGGGGTCAATGGCCCCAATGATGATTTTCTAGTGTGCGAAGAGGTACTGAAGACTGACAAAGGGGGTCTCTTTGTCGGGGAGATAGATGTGAAGTTAGGTCGAGCAGGTGGTGGCAGGTTGACATTATTCTTTAAGGAACCTTTGGGTGGAGGAGGCATCTTATCCTGTAGTGAAGCACTCTTAGACGGAGAGGGGTTAGAAGTAGTCGGAGGCTTAAATTTGAAGTTTTGCTGTTGAGGCGGTCGGGCATCTTTAATATTGGCTGAGATTTCCTGGAGAGCAGAGACTTTCTTTGCGCTTGGCGATGTCGATGAAGATCTCGACCTGCCACCATTCTTTACACTATCAGGGCTGGAATTGGGAGAGAAATATCTGAAGCTGTCGGCAGCGGGTTTGAATGCATTTGTGACAGTTGGATGAACCGGCATGGCCGAAGCCGTCGATTTTGTCGGTCCCTCCATCTGGAATATCTTGGGATGGTGGTACAACGCAGAAGGGGGAAACTGAAAGATGAAATGCGATTACGCGTGAATCCCACGCGTTTACTAGTGTCGATGCTTAATATGTCTCAAGATGATGCCCCTCTGGCAGTGCATGAATTTTTTTCAAGATCAATTTTTTTCCTTCAGGGTTGTCGAGATTTGGTTGGTTAGAATATTTTAGTCGGTTGGTTGACTAGTGATGGTGATGGTGAAAATGATTGTGGGAGGTTGTCGGAGAAAGTCGGTAGAGGAGTTCCTTATGTCGTCCAAACGTAGCCGTAAGATGTGAAACCAGTGTGACAGAACAAGTTCTCTTTCTTGTTCTTCTTCCTCTTCTTCTTCTATCTTTGTCAAATGTCAAAGCACTAAAAAAATGAAATAAAAAATCAGGCACGGTCGGAAGTCAGCCCTCTTTTGTCCAGGAAGGATCTTTTGGTTTGATTCAAAACGGGGATTGTGAAATTCAGAAAGGTAGCACAGAACAGAATCAGATCAGAACAATATGAAGGAGTGTGGGTGTGCGGTCGTCGATTGGAAGGATTGGATAATATGTATAATTAAGAATAAGAAGCAGCAGGCAAGCAGGCAGGCAAGCTGGACTGGACGAGACGACGGTACAGGCAAGCAAGCAAGCAAGGAAGGGAAGGAAAAAAAAGTGGGTGACGACGGGTAGAAAATTGGGGCCGGAAGACCAGTAAAAGGACGTCGCCGGGAATAAGAAAATATGGGCGGACGAGAATGTCTCTCACCGTTCAGAGCCTTCTTTTCTTTCCCACGCACGCCCTGGCCAGGTTTGTGCAATTATTTCGGGTTAGAATGGCTAAAATGCCCACGCTTCAATTCATGAGCAGCAAAGGAGTAAAGTTCTCTCGTTCGCACTCGCTCGTTCGTTCTTACACGTTCTCGTCAAAAAGAAAGAAAAATGGAAGAAGAAGAAGGGTAAGCGCCGAAATTTGGGGTGCCAGCAGCTGAAAGGAGGTTGATTCCTGGCAATAAGGCCCGATTCAGCAAGCTGATTGAAGAAGTGTGGTGAAAGCGAAAGCTGCCTGTCCGCTCCAACCGATGCTAACTGGGGGGTGCTAGGGGCAGAAAGATGAAACACCATACCCTTATCCACGACCTCTGCTCACGCTGACCCGACTTACTTGACGCCCGGCTAACAAGCACAGTTAGGTCACTTTTCTATCGTCGAAAGATGGATCTATTAATATGATCGGGGTGCAGAATTCAAACGTAAAGGCTCGTGAGATGGAGGAGCAATACGTCTACCAATAGCGCGGAAAGAAACTGAGGGGAAGAGGAATGCGACGAAGTGATGATGGAAAGAGAAGGAGGAGAATCGAGAAGGAGGGGGAAGCGGGAGAGATGAACTCAGACGAACAGGCTAAGTAGGTGGGTAGCGAGCGATTAGTGACTCGGGAAATACTTAGACATGCACATTAACAGATGTAATGTACATACACCGTGTGTACCTCTGCCTTGGACAGGTCCGGTTCCGAAGCTGTTCCACACCGGTTTGGTATCATGCGCATGCCATATCACATCGTACAAGGTACCAGAGCAATATCGAGATAACCCTGTCATGTCGATGGAGGGAGGTATTTCCATTAACACCATGGCATTGTTATCATATCGTTCCAAGAAGGAAGTCCGGTTTCGCATGTGTACATGCGCGAGCCCATATCGCGTCTACAGGCTCGAATATTCAAATTCAAAATATCAACAAGATATCATATGGAAGAGGCCATCGATCTCGATGCCGCCGACAAACCGTGCATGACCGGCATGTCGACGAATTGGTGACGCTACAAAAGCCAATTTGCTTTCCATCTGCAGCTAGCTCGAAAAAAAAGGTGGGGAGACGTGATCTCTCTTCCTGTTGGGCTAGTGGGAGACCCATACAAGGTTAGGGCTGATAACGACAATCTTACTGCCTGCTGAGGCTTGCAGCTCGTCATTTTGGAGTCTTGCTCGCAGCCTTTTGCAATCGGAGTCGGTGGCTATGTCAAGACAAGAACAGCATTGATTTAATCGATTTTTAAAGCATCCAAGCTTGAGGATCTATCGATATCGAGTAGAATGGCGGGGCAAGGTGCATACATACATGGACTTATAATTACTGGACCCATTCCTTCTTGACCTCATCTCCGAAACGCAGATAGGAGGACATGCAAATGCAAATGCAAATGCAAACGCAAATCCAAGCAACTGAGCAGGTAATAGTCAGTAGTATAATTCGATTGATTCGATAGTACGGAGTACTCTGTAAACTATAGCAGAGTGCCTATAAAGGTGGTGGCTGGGAGGTATTGTTGGTAGGTTGATTGATGTTAATGTTAATGCGGGATCACCGTGTGACTGTGCCGATGCGTTGGCACCAACACATTCGGTCGTTTTCCCCTGGTCCGACCTGCCAAGACTTTAGTGCCTGCTGCAGGCGCAGACCAACCAGAACGCGTGTTTCGCGTCGCTGCTGCCAAAAGCAAAACACCACTTTGGCTGCTATTTTTTGACTATTGCAATTGCATCGACCAGGCCAGCCAGGGGGAAGCATTTGCAAGCCCACATTACTCTGTAATTTCATCACCCGCCACGCCCGTCAGGGAGAGGAAATTCATGGAAACCAATCACTTGTTCATTTCTGGCTTAGTCTCTTGGCCGGAAATGTCCCCAACGAGATATGCACTGAAGCTTTCGGAACTGGAGGCCATTTAAATCGGGCGTTAAATGCCAGATCGCTTCCTGACAGGTGGACGTTAACAAAACTTGAGTGGTTTGAGCATCCGATGTGAACGCGTCACGAATGCTCTTTCCTCCGGGGCGCACAGGCACGGCAGAGACACGCCAGGAGCTCGGGCAATTGAGAGTTTTTTTTCCTTGCGAGTTTTGAACTTCAATAAGACTGCCGTTTCCGGGTTTTAACAATCTGATCTTAGGTTGAAAGCAACCCTACCCGTATTTACCAGCAAGGCCTGAAACGTAACGTCATTGGCTCGAACTAATTAATCTATTCTCTATCCTTGCTAAGAATTTTCCAATTTTATGGTCATCATCGGCTGACCGGATTAGCAAAGAACTGCGAATTCATGAAAAGATGCCGGGATACATGCTTGGAAACTTCCGTGCCAGAAATCCAACATCGAAAGAACAGTTGGAGCTAAATAACCCCACTAGAACAATGAATGAATATGCTAGGCGAAGGAAAAACGTCAGGGGCAAATTTCTTAAATCTCACAGATTGAAGAACCCCACAAAAATAGTATAGCAGATGTCTAGATAACAATCAATTATCTAAATTGGACCTAAATCCAACCCGATTGGAGCTAGGAAGCTCAAGATCGTGCTTGATCACGCAAGGGGCGGCATATATGTATCGAGTTTGAGAGGGACGACATACCGGTAACCCCTTCCCATGCCTGACGCACAGTTTCTCTAATGACAGCTGACGATTCCCATTCCGCGGGAGAGTTACGTTATTACTAGATCTGAATTGATAGCTCAATATCTGAAACGATATCGGTGTCATTTTACCACACTGTATAGGTGTTGTTTTTGTTGTAATTTTGCATGGGAGACCAGATTAATAGATTTGTAACATTGAATGTCGAAACATTACTGATAAATTTACTATCATATTATCAGAAGAATGATGATAAAATCATTCACTTCTTTGCCACAGACAGAGAAAGGTGGGAACAATTAGGTGTAGTTAAACCTTCGATATAACATACCCTGAGGACATTCCTACTCACTGATGTATGTCACTTGGTTCTATAACTTCTTGTCAAATATGAACGAAATGCGCACTAACTCACCCATACTAGGCTTCCTTCAAAGCTCAAATATGATACTGTTTTATTATATCGCATCTTATCCGATAGCCTCACTCAAGTACTATCACAGAATTATAACTACTAGTCTATAACAGCAGCCATGTGAGTTTTTCCAATAGAAACGAACATAGCTTCACAGCTCTTGGGTTGGCACGACTAGTATATGTGCGCATAAAATATCAAAAATATCTGAAATACAATTCACTAGTTCCTTCCTTGATTAAGAAGCAAATTTGTGACTTGATGAGACCTACAGTGAATACTTGGGGCACATGTCAAGGCTCACGCATAGTACTAAAACACCTCTTTGATCATGGTTTGTCGGCGACTCCGTCTTACAGTAATATTTTCACATGCCAGATCCACGTTTTAACCTTTGTCCTTTGAACACATGTGGCTCAGAAAGAAGTACCTATCGGCTATCCAGATATTCATATCTTCAACTTAGTTGTTTCTTATCTACATTCGAACATCAAATGGGTCATGCCGACACCCTTTATGAATTTCCAACATTGATCAATCCAAGAGATTCTATCAATATAGCGTTCGCCCCAAAACTCATATCAGTATACCCAAGTAAAATGGGGATATACACTGCGAGGATAACGATCCAATTATGGAGGGCTAAAACGCTTGTCGGGCATGCCGGCATAGTCAAATTTCCAGGACAAATATGTATTATCATAGACATAGCCAATGGAAGCAGAGATCAACGAATGTTCGGGCAGAACTAGATACCAAATGTTTTTCTAAACCGGAAACCCACCTAGCGGTTGCTTTCAGATCGACATCATGAGTTCGATGTTTAAAATTCACAGACACCGATGAATAGCAAACAGAACTTCAAGAGCGCCTGGACTCAAAGCTAATTAACAAAACTTGGTCTTATAAGGCACAATTGTAGTACGAGAGATCTTAGGGCCAGAGCTATCTAGAAATTCATCCCATGCAATACTGTACGTCTTTTAAGTGATTACACTAGATCATTAACCATAATTATATCAATGACGATCTATAGCCGGCGCCAATTTATCTCGTAAACCATATGCTGCTGAGACGCCAATACATAATTGACTTATAATCTGATAGATAGGCAGTCGCACAAGACCAGTCGCTTTCTAGGTTTAACACATAAAACTCGACCGACTTGGCTAATTGGAAATACTTTGCACCCAATCGCAGCATGGCGCCAGCTGAGAATGAAAACGCAGAGACCTTCCCCCCCCCCCCCCCCAAAAAAAAAAAAAAAAAAAAAAAAAAACTACTTAGACCCATTTACCCTCCTAAGGAGTTTAGCTTCGGGGCTTTTGAACACGGCCCAGGATCCCTTTATACTCCCATATAGCCTCGAGAACTCCCATACATAAAAAATTAGATGCACATGCATACGTTGTGCCAGAAGAAGGGGTTTTATTGATATAATATCAATATAGTTTTTTGGTCATAATGTGGTATTACGACGTCAGATACGGAGCAAAAGAAGGTTCGAAATTAGAATTTATTAGCAATTCGAATTGAAATGATATTCAAAAACACCACTTTCCTAGCACAGTAGGTAGCATTGTCCCGTCCCCAGACGCTACAAAGGGAGACATGGTAACATACGTACATCCCAAATCACTGCCGAAGCATAGATGACTTCTTTCACTACTAGTATACTACTTAGCCATAAAATTAGACAAATATTTGAATGCCTCATATATGCCATAACCCGTTGTCTCAAAACAGACTTCACGATACAGCTCGTACAAAAAAGACCCGCTGGCGCCTATAACAGAAGCTAGGGATAGCGTCGATATAAGTCTTTTAGCATCGATATATAATACTCAAGTATTAGAGGGAGCTGATAGTAAAAGTCTTTTTAGAATTGCCAAGCTTAGAAAGTTTTCCATCTATATAATCATATTTCCGAGCGTATCATTTAAACTATATATAGAATCAACGTTCATGGAATTCGAAGATCTTATAATAAGGGCTAGGGCTAATTAATCAGGAATTACCCGTAGTCTAGATCATAAATTCTTATCCTGGGGAGAAGACTAATAAGATGCAACATTCTGCATCCAGGGAGAACCAAGAATTATATATAGCTGCCATTGTTTACATCTATTATAGGCACCGGTCACGGAATTGACTTAACTATATGATTAGTTATAGTATATCACATTCTAGATTCCTCTGAAAATTTAGAGATACTTTAACATGAGATATGTTCGATTTTCGGTTCCGGGCTTAGATAAGTCGTACGTTGAATTCTTAGATACTATAAAAGCTGGAGGAAACGGGACAAGGTCCCTTTGTATTTTGGAATAGATCGATTCTCATTCTTGTAGATATTTACAAATTTAAAAGACTAATCCAAAATTTAAGTATACTATTCCGCATTAATATTCTAGGCGTAAGTCCCCGGAGTTTCATAAGCGGTATACGTACTTTATCATTTAGCCCACCCACACTTATGCTCCTAGCACATGCACAATATATCACAATTTAGAGGATACGCGGGAAAGAATTACAAAGTGGCAAAGTATCCATTTGTAAGCTAGACGGAACGTAAAGCCAAGGAAAGAGCTCCTACGACAGATAATAGATTCCAGCTAGTCTCCTTTGTGAAATAGATTTATAGAAGCACCGTACTGGACTGGACTCGCTTGACGTACCTATCACAAAGTGTCCCCGTGAACATCTATGCATCACGTCCTTGACACCTAATAGGAAACTACAAGAATCATTGCATGCAATCAGATCTTTTGCGTCCCCGTAGCTAGCTGCCCTTAATGGAATCTGCATTGTTAATGCACGCGGGGAGACTATTCACTGCATACTTATTCATCAACCGTGTATTAGGTTATTTTATGACAGAGGAGGGGAGCGGGAGGAGGAATTAACGTTATATAGCCACCAATAACGTTCGGTCTTGTTAACCTGGGTTTAACACCGCCCTCTTGACTTGGGTTTTTTCTCTTGGATACAATGATGTATTTTATTCTTGTGAGGGGAAATTCTTATCACCCGACCTTTATGTGTCAGCTTACTATACTATCATGTAAGGCTTTGGATACAGAAAGAAGTGGCATGGTATCTTAAGAAAGCCAGATTGATCAACCCAAAATCCTACCGCAGTACCGGCCGTTCAAAATATGTTAACATAATGATTATCGCGATTATATTATTATAAAACTTTCAAGGTGATTGTAAGCTTTTCCGTGAAAATTTAAAACAATTTGAAATTCAATATGACGGGATTGATTTTCCAATCGCCCCACCTATCGACCATGGCCGACTGGTGTACCATATTTCAATTAGCGTTATATATAATCAATCTAGATCCCGGGGAGGTAATATGCAGGTTAAGCGTTTTTGTTTTCAACAGAAGGCAACCTTTCCCACGGAGCACTGTTGCATAAAGCCAACATGGACTTAAAAGAAACCACAAAGTTCTCTTGCTGCGTACTAAAAGTCCATTTCCAGAACTGGGAAATGGGCCGACGGAACCTCGTATTCCTCGGCGAGCTGGGCGGTGTGGCGATACTTGACCTACTGCGTCCCAGGGCAAATGATAGACGACAGTATAGGCGTCGTTTAAGATACGAGAAGTTCTTTTAAGGTATTGCTGAAATTTATCAAGTAGTCTAGTCTTGGAAGATTATAAATCTAACATAACAAAGAGAGGTCTTCAAGATAATGAGGCCTTTGTCCAGCTATCTGGCTTCATATTTGAGGGGTTATTGTCAAGCTAAGCCGCGCTTTTTTCCCAGCCAGTCATTTTCCTAACCCGGGCACTCGATTTCCTAATAATATATTTCCCACGGGTGAAAATCTCACGGGGTTAATAAGTAAGTACTGGTACTTCGGTATCCGATACCAAATGAACTAATTGACAAGCGTTTTCCAAAAGGTCAAAGACAATATTTGGTGATGCTGAATCGGATGATAACCTTCGATTTGTGAGACGATGCTGTTGAAACTGAATATATGCCGCCTTATTTATATGACTCTATACTGCATTCCTTATAGGTCGATCCACAGAACTGCCTAGTCCTCGGATATATTTGACGTCCCTTGGGTCTCATTATATGGGGCGTAGAAATATACATCCGGATCTCCGATGTTGTACCATCTTCAAACGAACCCCCCTCCCCTTGAACCGTGTAGTGTTAGCTACACATGGCCGATAACATCCAAACGGGGCGAAGAAAGATTTCGAGAACAGCACAGTACATACACTGCCCATACTCTCGATAAACCGATAATCGACCCACACCGTTCCGAACCTAGAAATCCTTCAACTCTCGGCTGTCGGTGCCGGTGCCTAACGCATCTATCTTTACCGTGGTGGAGGCTGGGAAAACCTTTTTTCAGCCTCCCACATATTGCGAACTAGCTAGTGATATTATCTGCCGGATGTAAAGTATATACTCGTGCATGTGTGTGCACCGTTTATTTCTTTCAAGCCCCAAAAGGGTCTTGATCTCACGTAAATACAGGATATCTTGCTTTTCTGCTTTGCTAAGAATATGCAAAGGCGGAAAAAGAGACGGAAAACGTAAACTTGGGGGGAAATTCGGGAAAGCGGGAAAAGGGAAAACCATGCCTTCACCGAATAGACAAAAACGAAGAAGCATTGCATGGTCCATATACGGCAAAAAGGCAGCCAATGAAAGGCACAAGGCAAAAAAAAAAGGAAAAGACTTCCGGTACAGCAAGATACGACCCTTCTAAGAGGTTGGGAAAACTTAAAACCATAAACCGAACCTGTGATAGAAAGCAAAGGAGAAAGAAGATACACCTCCCCAAACCATAACCAATCTATGAAACAAAGTAACGTAGACACTTCCCCGTAATCTAAAATGAAAAAACCCAGATAAAGCCAAGTTGGTTGCGCGATATTTCGAGAGCGACTGGAAAGCGAATAAAAGAGCGAATAGAAATAAGAGTATCGGAAGCGACTGCAACTATTTGCATTATATCATACACCAGACGCTATGCGGGAGCACACAGTAAATACACTCAACATTTCATGTCGAGGGGTAGAGGAGGTAAAAATGTGCAGGTAAAGAAAGTTTGTAGAAAAATGACGATAGATATATTAAAAATAACCACCAACTTTTAAAAAAGCGGGTAAGCGAATAGGTAAATTTATGGAAATATGAGAGTTGAGAGCCGGAGCTCGTAGAAAAGAGAATTCGTGACGGGAGGAAATGGAGGTTATATTCGAGTGTTGATCTTTAATCATTCATATAAATTGATAAATCCGCGAGGCAGATGCCTGCTGAGATTTCCTCGATGAACCGTTTAAGTCGTAGAACATGCGGGCATGCTTCGTTGACGACATCGACATTTTTACTCCTTTTTCACAATTTCCGATGCCGATGGAGGTTTCGAAAATCCGTGATCCTGGGAATTATGCCTTCTCACGCCGGACTAGAGTCATTACGTCAAGATCCTACATGATTGAGCACGGGAACGTTTCAACTTACCTCGGTGGCATACACTGGACGTGCATTCATCATTGGCATGGGTGCCATGCTCTGTCCATGTCCTCCACTAGTCCCTGACTGTGGGTCGTAGAAATTTGTTTCGGCGTAGTTTTCTTGAGTGGGTTGCAACAAAGTCGACCAATCTAACTCATTCGGCTGGTGTGCATGATGGAGAGAACTATAGAGCGTGTCATGGATGGTTTGGCGACGCGGTTGTTGGTAGGGAAGAGTCCGTGGCGAATTCTGCATTCCAGACATATGGGGATTGGAATTTTGATTGAACTGCTGCTGATGTCCCTGCTGCAGATGAGTTGAATTGTATGGGTGAGCCATGCCGGCCTGCTGCTGCTGCTGCGCAAAGTTGAAAGACTCTGTTGTGTATTCGTGAGGCGAGGAAAGAGTAGAATTTTGTGTCGTATTTGGTTGGAGATAATTGTTGTATCTTTCGTTGCCATGTTGCATTCCGGACTGAACGTGAGATACGACTGCGACGGAATGCCTCTTCATGGTCTTCAAGTATGTGCACTCGAGATTACGGGATGCGCATCTCTGGCACGGTTGGCCATAGTCACAACGGACTTTCATTCTTGCACATTCATCGCATGTTCCAGCTACCGGGCTCTGTCGAGGAAACTCCGGAAAGGCCGGTGCACTCGCCGCAGTAGTCGGTGCATACATCCCAGGGCTGATAATCTCAGCAGTAGTAGCCGGGGTCTGAGGGTGAGAAGGGCTCCTCGGCATATTGTTGTAATCGTATGTCAAGGTCTTCCTCTTCGGACCAGTGGGCGTCTTTCCAGCTGCTAGTTGAGCTGCTGCAGCGGCCTCTCGGGCTGCATGGGTCTGCGAAAGGTGGGTCGCATTTGTTGGATTGCCTCTTCTTATTGAACATTTCTGGAAATGTCGTTTTAGGATATCACTGCGAGAAAAGCAATCCTTGCACAGCGGGCATTGGTAAGGCCGGTCCCCAGTGTCTGGTTCGAATCAATTAGCGACTTTTCAACATGCATCGGATCCTTCAATAACTGGTTCTTGGAAACTTACGCCGTAACAGATGGCGCTTCAAATGCTTTGCATGCAAATATGTTTTTGCGCAATACGGACAAGGAAATTTGCCATTCGCGTCCTTGGTAGGAGGCGCCACAGGGAACGGTACGTTAGTAGCAAACTTTTCCCCTGCCTTGCTCGCTGTCCTCGGACCACTCGTAGTAGTATTTGGCGTAGCCAAAGGAGCCTGTGTTACACTCCCACGATGGGTTCCCGGCGGAGCGGATGCTAACGGCGCCAACGCATTTTGATGCTGTGGTTGCTGTTGCATGGAATTTGTCGGCATCGGCAGCAGGGGAACTGGCTGTTGTCTATGAGCACTGAACGGAGTTGAATTTGACAAGTTCGTGAGATTCTGAGCCCCCTCGTGCTCAGTCAAACCAGCTGGAGCTATCCTCTGTTGAGGTATTTGTGTAGAGTATGATGTTGGCGCGGGGCCAGAGGAATAAGAAGGCGCAGAACTGAAAGATGTCGAATTCATACTCGAGTAGGCAGGGCCACTGACGGGAGGCTGGTGCATTGTAACAGAGTTATTTCGCGAATAGAACTGCTGAGGCTGCTGCTGCTGATCGTGGAGAATTCTTTCCATGTCGGTCATGAAGCAAAGCTGTATATATCCAAGTCCAAGTTTCCTCGTAATCAACTGGAGAAGTTTGAAACTATTCCGAAATCCCGAGGCCCAGATCCTTTATCCCTAAGTCCCAAGCTTGTTAAAAGGATGCTCTGGCCATCCAAGAGGCGGTCGAGTGCTGATAGTCAACTTCAAGGCTGGAAAATTTCCCAAAGAATTTCAGCGAGTACTCGAGCAGATAGAGAGATATATAAATATATATATGGAACTATGGAACCGAGGATATGTTAGTGGAATGAATTCGGCAGTAGATATTTTTATTCTGTAGACGCTATATTTGCAGCAAGATTGACGCCGATGCATGCAGAAACCAATTCACCAGCAGCCCGCCCCACTTGACCCTCTTTTAAGTTGTTCTGCTCGCAAGCAAAGAACAGAACGGTCAACTTGGAAGTCACGGTTTGGAACGTTCGAATGATGGGCCCAACGCCTGACAGCTCGGTCCGGCACCGAAACAGGACGTGGAAATAGAACGCCTCTTATCATGACTCGACTTGAAGGGAAACTGGTTCGTCATTTCTGTGCTGTCACAAGGTACTTACTGGAATGATAATAATGATAAAAAAGGAAATCGTTTCGTCTGACACAAAGGATAGATTTCACGCAAAGAGAATCGTTAGGAGCTAGCTACCTAGCTAATGTATGGCGTCGAAGATGGAATGGAATATGCAAAGTGTCGATATCAAACTCCGAAGCGGATTTATAGTCCACGGAATTGAGGAGAGGTTATAGATTAGAGATTAAGGTATATGCAGTGGCCGGTGCAGATGAAGGGAGAAAAATGCGAGCGGGAGGCCGACTGTAAACGGATAATTCGGTTAGATAAAACGCTGCCTCGAATCGATTGAAACCAGGCAAAGACGGCAAGACAGAGGCAAGGAAGGGACTCTCGGGGTTTACAGGTAATGAATGAATGAATGGTCCTACCAAAAACTGATGTTTAGATAAAAAGTTATGCGGCTGGTGAGCTGAATGTAACTGCTCAATGATCTGATCCACTCGCTTGGGACTGCGAAAGGTGCAGGCTGCGGGTTGGAGTCAAGGCCTAAACGTGGGCTGCAAAGGAGGAATACAGATTTTAAAAATAAAATCAAAAAGGAATAAAAACATGTATCGAAGTATATAAAAAAAGGGACCCAACCACTATCCGGAATTAGAAAGGAATACTTGTTAGGCAGTCCATGGTTTGTGGGTATCTTGTCGTTATATGTCAGTGTGATATGGGGGTAAAAAAGATGGCTGTTTGCTGGGTTCAGGTAATTTTATGGGACGAGGTTAGTTAACTGACACGAACCCGCAATATAATATCAATCATTCATTCGGTCAGTCAATCAATCAATCAGTCCCTGGTTCGTACGATAGTGCCAAACACTGATATAGGTCGGGGTCAAGATGTCAAAAGAATATTATTCTTTTGGCCTGCTCAAACGCCTTTACTTTTCCAGGAACCAAGTCAATTGCTTGGACTTGGATAATTCCTGTAAGTCCACTGTTTTATTTTTGTTTCTTTCGTTCGTTACCGATTCCCAGTAAAAAAAGAGGGTGGGTACTGGTGCCAGGCTCTACAGCTCCGTGTTTTTTGGGGGAGAAATTGTTAGGAAGGGAAGAAATCGAAGCTATCCTGAATGAAGACGCTAGATGCTCCACAACTCTGCGGACAAGCCAAAGTATCGGTATGGGATGATGAGGGGACGGTGCAGGGTGCCAGAAAAGACAAAAAAAGGAAAGAAAAAAAAGGAAGAAGGAGAAAAAAGAAAAGAGTAGAAAAGCCGCCAGGAAAAAACAATAAGGTGAACCAAGAACCAGAGGGGGCTAAGTGTAGAATCCACTGATGTTGACTGCGCTACTAAGCTGCAGCTAGCGACGCCTGATAATTTGCTCGGATGGTTGTCGTACCGGAAGCCTCAGTCTCGGGCTGTACTAGATTGGGGAAGGAGGTCAATATCGTGACTAGGGTGGAAAAGCGAAAGTTAGGTTCCCGGGTATATGCGAAGTTGTTCCCAAGGAAAGCACAGCAAAAGAGGATAGGAAACCCAAGACTGGGAGAATGAGGCAGGTATAGACAAGAGACGATCGCAGTGCATAGTAGTATTCGAAAGAGGAGACTTGGAAATTAATGTTGAACCAAATGCGCAAGTCACAGTCCGATTGTAGCGGGATATGGTTCAAATTGATAATGATGGTTCGGTGTGTCCGCCACTAACCAGGCAGTTAGTTACTAGATACTACCCTGCAGATTAACTTCAGGATATTAGAGCTTGTATAGACGGACGTTGTCTACTATAACTTCCCCAGTAGCAGTAAACGGGTCAAAGCTATATGTTTCGCATAATAAGGGTGGGTGCGACGATATATAAAAAAAAAAAAAAAAAAGAAGGAGAAAAAGGAAAGGAAAAAGGAAAAAAAAGGGAAACCCACCTACTGTGGATATAATGTACATGCGCAGTACATATGGACATCCATACATAGTACATACACATGTATAGTCAGGGCTAGTCCTGGGCACGTATGGAGTAGGTATGTAAGTATGTTCAGATGGAATCGCAAACCATCCCTTCCCGGCCCACGTTGTAGAACAGTTTCGCGCGCTATGGTGATAGTGATAGTAATTAGGATTGCGGTCTGGGGTCGCTTGGATTGGATCCTTGCCAATTCCTGATTTCTGGATATTTGAAATTCGATCAATGAGAGCCTTGAGATTCGAAGGGCCGGGCTGATTAAAACTGATATCATGAGCCTAGTTGGAAAGAAGATCTATTTTTGAACATTCGAGCTATGGCAGATGGCAGTGCACGGCTCGACATCAACGTGAATGAATGAATAACATGCAATACGAGAACTCGAAAGCCGAATTCCGTGCCTTGCTTCATTTGGAGTTCCAATTTGAAGATAGAACAACAGATTGCTCGGCTTCGTCCACCTGTACATGTTGACCTCATTAGTTATTGCTTTTAATTAAGGGTCGTCAATGAGCTCGGGAATTGTCACTAACCACCACAAGAAGAGGCAAAGGCGAGGAGGCATCGTCACGAACATTTATTGGCAGATATGGAATAGATTGGGCAGAACCTGGTGCTGGGCCATGCGGAAGGTTTCGGCAGGCAATTCAGTTGGACAAGGGTCTACAACCAATATGCATGACAAGGCACGCTGTGAGGACAAGCTTGATATGAGAAACTCGACCTAGCTCGCGCACGTTCGACACGACACGACACGCAACCTCCCCCAGCTGAACGGTGGCCCTAGTCTGATCTGAATATAAATCCGAAATCCGTTAATGAAGAATGAACACGGTCTAACCAACTCGGGCCATATCTGATGATCTTCATACTCCTGGTCACTGGACTTGATATTTTACACACACGCCGTATACGAGCGAGCGAGTGTGTAGTATGTACCGACAAACCTTAATGTTTCGCGCCATTATCACTGCTCAGGTATCGAATACAATAAAATGTTCTATTCTTTTCTTGTTCTCCGTTAGTCAGGGGGCGATATGATTCAGAAGGGTATCAGCAACTTAACTTCTCTCAGTTTGTTTGCCGCACCTAGACGAGAGAAAGTAAAAGTATCTCTTACCCCTCCATCTTGGCTAATAGTTATCGATCCAAAGTTTGCAATTCCAAGAGAAGGCTATTATCCAATATCAGAGACATGCTTCTGCACCACGAACACACACTTTTTGCAGGTGTCTTTGGCTTTGATTCAGGCACCAACGATTCGGACAGATGGTTGCAGGGAAGCTAAAAAAAAAAAAAAAAAAAAAAAGAGCTGGGTATACGAGCTTTCGAGAGATCGAGTTAGAGGGAAGGACACCACTTGGACGGGAACGCCTTGATGAATAATTGCGCAACCGCTGGAATCATGTCATTTGAACCAATGCAGCCATTCCAGCCATGCTGACATCAAAGGCGAACTGAAAAAAAACACCTCGACACATTCTTGGACTTGCTCATGCTCATGCTCATGCAGGATACGATTGAGACAAACCCCTGGCTGCCATCTAGCATCTTTGATGGCAGTGAATAACGTTTCATATGATCCGGTGAGTCGACGTAAGTGAGAGAATATCCCCCCTCACTTCTTCATTGCATCAAGCGAAATTGAAACCTAGCTACAGACTCGAAGCTTGGGTTTCCTAAGATCTTAAGCTTAAATCGAAAGAAGATAACAATCAGTGAGACTCCCAGTGTCGCGGGATTGGGCATGTCGGCTCTCCAATATTGCGGTTGGGACCGTTCCACCCGGATCGACCCAAGCTTTCGTAACTAACTTAACTTTTGCAGGAGGTGGTTTGAGATTCTCCCCATGTGGCTCTAGCAAATAGCAAATAAGTTAACGGAGCATCCAAAGCCTTTCTTGGGTAGCAATTTCTCTCGCCCTCTCGCTGTTGGTGCATATTTTTTCCGCGCAGGCTTCTTCGGCCATAGTTCCGACCTCTTTCTGGTTAGTAGAATGATGCGGAGGCGCAAATTAGTCTTCTAATCACACCGACCACCCGTACGAGCGAGACATCTTATCATCAAAGGTATCATGATAGGCCAGGAATGCACCAGAAGTGGCAGCCCCAGCCCCTATTAACCGGCGCTCTTCTTCTTCAATGCTAGCGGCCTCGTGATATGCTTCGAGAAGCGATGCCGAAGCAAGTTTCTTGATCGAACACGGCACAACAGAGCTGCACGAGGGAAGTCACGTTTCAGCCTGCGGATTCGTAAGTGATAACCTGATGCAGTAAATCCCAACCATTCAAATGTGATTCGTCATATTTATCACATTGCTGAAATTGTTTTGGTCCTACTTTAACCGCGGTTAACGTAGATCTTCCATTCACTTCTTGGAGCGGTGGTTAGGTTGAGCGATTTCCGAGAAAGCGGATGGGTGGAAGAACCAACCTCCAAAGTTACGACGTCGATTCTCTATCTTGACTGACCTCTCGGGAATGCAACCAACTGAGGTTAACTGATTAGCCGAATGAAAATGCTCGGGGTGCACTGCTTGAGCCTGAATAAAAGCATGCCGACGTTGGGGAAAATCAGAGTTGTATAGTCGTCTCCGGGATCCAGTCAAGCGGTTTGATATCCTTGACTACCGTCCCGTGTGCATGTTGCAAAAGTTATCACTTGACCTGGTTAAGGAGGGGGTTTTCATCCCTTCGATGTCGATGGGAGTAGGTTTTACCGGAGGTTTTCTCGATTAGGGAAATGCGACAGAAGTTCTCTCCAGACGAATGAAATATATTAAAAAAGATATGATTCAAGGGGAAACCTTGCAGTCGCCAACATCTTGAATACGTCGACGCCTCTCGCCCTTGAAATTAAACGTTTCCAGAACACTCATAATTATAACATTCCGTGCTCCTGAACATGTGGCCGGAGAATTTCCAGGAGCACGCCTCGAAAGCGAAGGTTATATTTACGGGATACTCGCCCTTCGAAACACACTTAAGCGCTTGGTACCGATGGCTTCTATGGTGTGATGCATTAGGAGTAGACAATGCTCCTTTGATTTTATTGTCTAAAAGTTAGGACACTGCATCTTTAAGGATGTTCTTGCGAGTCATGGCGGTCTCAAGCACACGGGCAGGGGAACTTTTTTACCCTTTCCGACACGTAAGCATTACCAAGCTACCCTGGATCGAAAACCCCCCACGAAATATGCTCTCGGGATACACTGTCGGCAAATCAAATTTCATCGGACGTACTTCCGAATATGGTTATGCAGACAAACAAAGGTGCTGAGTAGCATAGCAAAGCTTTTTTGAATTTTGAAGATGACAGTCTATCGATATAGGCACATCCGGGTTACTGGGTATATCAGGTCATGATGCTCGTTCACTGTCTGACGTACGTTTGAAGAGCACCCAGGATCCAAACCATTGTCTCCTCGGGTACCTGCAGTTTCATCAACGTGTGGACCTGACGATATACCCTTTGGAAGGGAAGGGAAGGGCCACCGAACCGTAAAGCCATGGCCGGCTCTTTGAGCTATGGATCCACAGATGGGGTTTGTTACTTTTGATTCTGCATTGCAATCTTGGGTCACCTGTGCATTCAATAAGAAACCACCCTTGCTTTGGTACCGAACACCTAGCTTAGTTTTACTGGATGTGGACACTGGAAAACTGGGGGCGACACCCGTTATGACTGTGGATCCTGCTCTTCGCGCAAAAAAACGTGGCATTTGGGGTCAGCTTAGCCGCTCGAGCCTCTCGCAAACAGTGCGCTTCCCTCCAAGCCCAGGGCCCGTTTGGATCAGCCACTCGCAATGGTTGGAATACGTACAGTAGGGAGAATTCCTTTTTTGAGTTCCATTGTTCTGGTTCCCGTTCAGGCTGATGTCTTTCCTATTTTATTTGGTTTATTTATCAGCATTTCCCACGCTTCGAAATCCCATTTTATGCCGGCGCTATGAACTTTGAGAATAGCTCCTGAGATCAAGTCCTCGACGGAGCGAGTTTGGCCGAAAGGTTTTGAAATCGTCGGCCCTTGTTCTTCGCTCCGACTCCCCGAACCAAAGAATTGTCCAGCTGACACTTTCCCAAACTGCCATCTTACGGCGGAACAGCCAGGCTGCCCCTCCAATCCCCGCTCATAATTAATATTATCGAACTCTCTCCTAGATGACTTAAACAGCTGCTAGCTAACCGCAAGCACCAGAATGATGAGACGCTGGGATTGAACCATAACTCCTTTTCATTATAATATTCGGTTCCCGGCGCTGGTTCCTATACCACCCTCTGCAGGTTTGATCGCGATAAGTGTTTGGAAGAAAACCTTCCGCTATAATGATCTTCATTTGCATTTATCCATAAAACACCCCTGAACTTGCAGGTGGCATGGTGCTCGTTTTCATCCCGTCTACGAGCGCATACGCTTGCGTATGTAAAATACTGTGTACAAATGTACACCACGTCCATATATCTGTTATATGAGGCCTACATTATTGCGAATATTGGTCTAAACCCGGAAATTAGCAATCACATGAAGTGAATCTAATATATGTCCCCCCTTTGCCGACCGAGGCACACTATTTCTTTGAAAAGCTAGCTGCGTTTCTCCTTTCAATTCGATGCCCTGCTGCGCAATTATAGAAATGAAGATATGGATGAGATGTTTTCCGATTTAGCGCTAGTACACTTTGTAGAAGATTACATGATTGGGGTTAATATTCCGTGAAGCGTAGGAATGAGGTCTCAGTTGATAATCATGTCGACATCCTACAATTGCGATAATCTCAGAGCATGGGCCGTACGGGTCAAGACTTCGCATCGTTTTGGATTTTATGTGGAAATAAGCAATCCTTTGTCAAATAAAGGTAAAACTTCTTGATTTCTAGCTTCTGGGCTGTGGATTCTTCTGCAACTACTGTCGACGGCACGAATGGGATCCATCTGTCAAAATTAGCTGAGGGGCTGTGGATGTGGATGGATGGGCCCGTTCTCTAGCCCCCACACCACCATCATTGCGGGTTTGTGAGGCTCTGTTATGGCCACGCCAATATGCGGTGGAGCCATCGGATGTGGACTCGTGGGAGATCCACTTACCAGCCTTCGTGACGAAGGTTAAGTTGTGAGGTTCCACCGCCAGGCATTTGGCCACGAGATTATCTATCTGTATCTTATCTCCGAGTTTCACGAGATTAGATCAAGATAAGACCCGGAGATAAGATCAACAGCAGTCCAATTTTAGCAGCCAATCAGGGGCTTTGGAAACAATACCGGCTTCTAGAAGCACGCTAATCTTTTCCCTGACTCGTTTCGGACGATTAAATTTTTCTTAGCTGTTTCGCCTGCGATCCATTTTTTTTTTTTAACCCTTTCCGTGCAGCAAAAAAAGGGACGAGGTTCTTCTTCGCTTTGTCCTCTTCAACATTCATCTTCAACATCTACAAATCGCGAAAAGAAGTGGCTTAAGCCCTCTTTTTCGCTCCACTTCGATATCACTTTTGTGCGACCTAGCTAGTAATGCTTGTTGGAAGCTTCCCACGCCACAATGCCTTCAGTCCCGGAGATTCCGGGATTCTACTACGGTAAGCTTTTCGCACATTCCATCCGGATCCACCATGTGGATTCTTTCAAACGGTGAAGGCTAACGGCGCTTGGGGACTTGATCAGATAACCAGAAGAAGAAATACTTCAAGATCACCGCGACTCATACCAATACCACATCCGTTTACAATGCCGATCGAGTGAAGCAGGAGAGGGAGGCGGCTCAGGAAGCCGAGGAGCAGGTACTTTTGGATCTATCTCTGAACCTGAACTCTTAAACGGGCTGGAATACTGATGGTAAACTCTCTATGGTTAGCGCCGTGAAGAGGAAGCAATGCGACCATTGCTCAAAAGAAGACGTCGTGTTAGTGATAGTAGCAACGGACTCTTCAACTACCGATTGAGAATGCAAATGGGGCTTTTGAAACCGGAAGCTCGAAGGGATGGCGACTTGTCAATGTGGGCTACTATGATCTGTGAGGAACGGATCATCACCGCCACTAGAGATAAGAAGCTTTCGGGCTTGGAGACTGCGCCCGGACTCGGTGGCTGCTTCACATTCGCGCCAAACCAGGGACTCAGGTGAGTGGTTGTCGGCTTCTTTCTAGATATATATCTATGTTATAGGTGCTAATTTTTTTTTTCTGCTGGTAGATGGTACTCTCAACCGCCTGATGATTCATTTTATGAAGTTAGAAACACGGCTTCGAGAACCATCAAGCTACCAGGGATGGTAAGAAAACAATGCAGAATCCAATTAGTAATTATTTAAACCGAAAGCTGACACTGAGTCCTCGTAAAAAGGAGAATCGAATGACATCATCCGCGATTATGCCTGAAGGAAAAGGCGTTATCGTCGCTTCTGGACAAACATATGCTACGGTATCTCTTGATAAATCCGGACATCCAAATATTGATTCAGGTAAGAACTATTCCTAGAAATCAGGTCGTTACCAGAGAGAAACTGACTCTAGTTTCTTGTAGTTGTGAATATCCCTGATGCCGGCTGTATTTGGGCATGTGCTACTCACGAGTCCGGACTTACTGCAATCGGTGGTAGTCACAAGGCTGGAAAACGCGGTCTCCTCTCTCTAACCTCGAGCACCGCTCCTTCTTTGCTTATTCGCCCAGAGAGCGACGTTCTGGCCCTCGAGTACATCGACAGGAATACCCTCCTCGCTGGCTCCCGTAACGGTAAAATTCAGATTTACGATAATAGACGTAACCTCGAAAAGGATATCGCCCACGAGACTGCCCTTGCCTCGCATGTTTCCTCGATTACTCATATGCGAAAGCTTAGTAACGAACATTACATCCTTGTCAACGGGCTTGGAAACCAAGCAGTCCTTCATGATCTCCGTTACTGCCGACCAATGACTGGCTATCAACGAGGCAGCAAGCCAAAGAGCCCGACCCAACCAGTCCTTACTTACAAGAACTTCAACAAATCAACCATAAAACTGGGATTTGATATTGATCATTCCGAGGAATTGGTTGCATTGGCAGGAGAGGACAACAAGATTCGTCTATACTCTATCTCCAGTGCAGAGTTAATCAAAACTCTTGACCTGGAAGATGAAGTTCTCTCGATCAGATTCTCTAAGGACGAGTTAGATGGCTGTAGGGATTTATATGCGACGTCTGGGCACCGTGTCTATCGGTTCCACACCAATCCACCATCAGAAGACAGTATGGATTTTGATGATTAGATAGTCTCGGATTAAAATACCACCACCCCCCTGGTATAAAAGAAGGATAAGATAACGTTTTACGAACAATGATATTACCACGACATGAAATAATATTTCCGAAACAAAAGATTTTTACCAACATTTCAGCAAGCGATAGCCATCTCACACACCCCTTCCATTTCTTTATTGCGATTTTGCCTTTTGAGAGTTTTACGCTGGAGTTGATGAACCATTTATTCCCCCTCCCTCCCTCCCTCCCTTCTCTTTCCTTATTCTCGCATAAACTGGCGATTTTTCCCGCAACGATATCCATATAGAGAGGACTTTGCATTCTAGATTCATAGACATCAACATTGATGGATAGATATAGGAGATACACAACTATTAGATTTAGACCTAGACTTAGATTAGACTTTTCTTTGTTATAACGTTACTTTATGTTTATATATACCGTATTTCAATTCATCCTTTTATGTGTTATATCCTAAATAGTATCTTCTTACGACAGTCCCTAGAACTTGAACTATGTTAAGTAGGTAAGTAGATATAGCTATAGTATCAAATTTCTATCGTCGCCAGAGTCGTCAGCTATGCTGCAATGAAATGAAGGTACAGTCGACGGGATAGAATTAAAGTCTCGAACTTTTCATGAATTGTTAAATCAAAGTTCCTTGAATCTGTTAACATAAACATCCCAAGAGGTCATCGATACTAAGATATATTGATAACGTCTTAACATGCATGTTGACACCACAACCTTATAATACAGTCGGCAGTGGACAGTGACATAGTCATATTCAGGAACAAGAGGAAACGTGCATGTCGACGTCGACATAATTTAATTAAAGCCCACTCTAACTGAGATATATATCATGATATCAGATACTTTTTAATCCAATCGAGGAGCTGCTTCTAGCTGGCAAGTAGGTAGCTCTAACTAAATAGGAAATAATAAAGAAATATAAGGCGGTGTCGAGATTTCGACCATATACTCCGCTCGAGATAATTAAATAAGGAAAAAAAAAATAATAATACCGGTGTAAAAGGAGAGATAGTAAAATAATATAGTAAGAATATGGTCATCCCAAACAAATGGATGCATTAAGGACATAGGGAACGAGTATAGTTGAACTAAATGGACTCTTGAAGTCGACTAAACCCCGCCATCAAGAGCCATGGTCTCCATTTTGACTTCCAAAGGCCCTAGCAGAGCTGTAGCCCAGTGAGCTTTATTCGCCGACCCGAGAAATACATAGTTCGATCCCTCTTGGGTACCGATTGGCATTTCTCTAGGCTCTGAAGTGGCCCTCCTCTTATAAGGTGGGCCTTTACCTATTGCTGCTGCTTTCTCCCATGCATGCTCGCATCCTAGAGCACAACGATTCGCTGTGCCCCATCCCGTCATCTTGCCCACGTTGTACATATGCTCTACTAACCATTCTCGTTGGTTAGGGTCTTGGTACTGCACACCTGCGAAAAGCATGCAGAATGATAGTTCGATAAGGACCCCACCGAGAGGTGGACTGATTTCAGAAGCTTGAACAGGAGGGAATAAACCGGCGGCGATACGGCCCATTTCTTGAGCTAGGCCAGCGGTTTTACGAGCTGCGATACCTGCTGCCATCCATCCATTTGAGGGCATTGACGGGTGTGAGCGCTCTAATATGATGTGAGCTGTCTTGTAAAGGGCCTGCAGGCAAGATACGGAGTATGTTCTGTAAAAGATTGCGTCACCGAAGGGAGAAGGTTGGACAGGCATAAGTTCTTCTTCAAGCGGTTGGAATTCGTCGCCTAATGATTCTTGAAATAGAAGGAGGGCCTTGTAGATCTCTATCCACTCCATTTCGGCTTCTACCGTCATGGATTCGAGTTCGGCTTTGGAGTGCTTTGGAGGTGATTTAGGAGCTATAAAGGGTTATATTAGTTTCATGCATATGCGCAATGCATTGATGCGGTCGAACTGTCTACATACCTGAGGTTGCAGAAGGAGGTGTCGATTGGTCGCCGCCTTCTGTGCTTGGAGAGGTAGGCGAAGCTGAAGGAGGTCCAGCACTTGGAGGATGGGTAGGCATACCGGCAGGAGGCATGCCGGGGGGAGGCCCTGCCATACCAGGCGGAGGTCCTCCCTGCCAACCCGGGGGCGGGCCACCTGTCCATCCAGGAGGAGGACCCCCTTGCCATCCCGGCGGAGGCCCACCTTGCCATCCCGGCGGAGGGCCGCCTTGCCATCCTGGTGGAGGGCCGCCTTGCCATCCTGGTGGAGGGCCGCCTTGCCATCCTGGTGGAGGGCCGCCTTGCCATCCTGGTGGGGGGCCTCCTGTCCAACCGGGCGGAGGGCCACCTTGAGAACCACTCGGTCCGCTTGGTGGGCCACCCATTGGAGAAGGGCCAGTGGGGGGGCCACCTTGTCTGCCCATTTGGGGAGGGCCGCCAGGAGGACCACTTTGGCCAGGCGGTCCACCTCCACCCATCGACTTCATAAGTTCTAATATAGCTGGTGCGGGTCCATATTTCTCAACTTCTGCCTTCCGTTTCGCATCACGGGCTTGAAAATCCGCAATACGACCATAAAGAAGGTAAAGGTAATCCGTGGATCCATAAGAAGTACCCAAGGTACCGATCCTAGGACGTGGAGGACATTGACTCCAATGCGCATAATCCAACCTATCACACATCATTCCTTAATTAGCAAAACCGTCTAAGCTTAAAAAAAAAAAAAAAAAAAAAAAAAAATTCTAACTCTGCTGTCTCCAACTACACGGATTTGGAAGCTGCTTACACTAGACCTTCCCCGCTAAGTAGGGATTGATATGCATCCTGTTTCGCGAAGAACCAGAACAAATCACTCTGCAGAATAGCTGTCTCTTGATCCCGTGCACTTGACGCCTTTGGAATATTAACTCGGGCTTTCTCCACCTGTGACATCTTTCGTCGTTCCCGTGATCCAAGAATATATCGTCGGATTGGATCGTCTATCGGGGACGTCCGGTCTGGATTTCCTTTGTTGGTTCTCTGCTGCATTTTTCGGTTGCGAGTGGATGCTATGCCGTCAAATGCCGGGTTTGTGACTTGTTGCTGTTGCATCAATTCTTCATCCTCAAGAACCTCCATCCTCCGGTTTAGATTGTCAAAATCAATCTCTTTGAGAAGGTTTTTAGCCCCCTGCAGATGGCTGCTCCACTTTCTCACATCGGCAGCCATAGTCTCATAATACGCCAGCAACAAGGTTCCAGCAAGCGTCGCAACGGAAGCTCGCTCTTTGTCATCAGAAATCGCTTTACGGAGGCGCCGTAGTGCAAAATGATAATGCACGTATGATGAAGTGATTGGTTCATCCGATAACTTTGCTATATGCAAACTCGCTACGGCGAGCAGTGCATGTAGGAGTAATGGACTGGATAACGATACCGTTGGAATGGTGTAGCACCATAGGTTCTGTGGCCCATTGAGCCTAGTTCCAGGTGTAAAAGACTGGTGAGGATTTGCTGGATGTCGTTCGAATACCGATAAACTCGGTGCAACGACATAAATCCAATGGCAGAATATCCTTGCCGTTGTGGGGTCCGATAATGGAGACGCTGTGGCTGCTGGTTGATACCTGATTAACGTTCCGGCCTCTGGAAGGAAGCTTCGGAACGTCAATCTGGTACTTTCATTATTCTGCGTATATGGTGTAATAGCGGTGGAAATTGTCTGTCGCGAAGTAACATCTAGATCCATAGGAGCAAAATCCTCGTAGTCATCCTCGCCATCCTCGGTATAATCTCCCTCTCCATCTTCGACCTCGTGCTGTTCGTCGTTAAGCTCTCCATCATCGTCATCATCATCGTCGCCATCTAGCACACCACCCGCCACAAATTCACCCTGTGGCCATTCCTGCCCATGCTGTTCTTGGATTGCCGTAGGACCTGGTATCACAGTAAGCTCAGTTATACACAATCAATTACCTGAAAAGAAATGTTGCAAAATGTCATTTACAGCGTTGGCTAATGCAACGCAACACAAGATATCCGAATAAAAACCAGCCAGATTTTCGCAAGAGCACCAAATATCGTAGGGAAGCCTATGGCTTACCTGAGTATCTGTGCTGATCGAAGTCTGGTTCCGTTTTGAAGTTTGTACCGGGGTAAGTGCCGGATGGATAGGTTGCGTTTGCGTATCCAGTAGGTTGGCCTTCGTAACCAGTTCCGTACGGGGGGTTGTAGCCATACGAGTTAAGAGGAGAGACTTCAGAAGCATTGCTCGGACGGGATGGGCCCGAAGAAGTAGGTGTTTGCTGTGTGGTAGAGGATGCGAGGTGGAAAGACGCCGAGGAGGTAGCAGACGGTGGCGTAATTTCATGTCCATATGATTGCCTCGGAGCATATTCGGAGTCAATGTTTGGATGGGTCGCCGAAGTGGCGGAGGCTGGCCAGTGAGACTCCGTTGCAGACAGTGGGGGTTGATGGCCTGGGGATACTAATGATATGCTTCCACGGTGCGCCATCCCAACATCAATTGGCGAGATGGGCGAAACGGATGCTCGATGGCGAAGGTAGTTCGGATCTTGAGGAAACCCAGGGGGGATATCTTCTGGAGATTGTAGCGGATTTTGGCCCTGCTGCGCTCCCATGTAATATTGGAGGTGGGGTGGAAGTGTCGTGTGCAACTGATTCTCTGGAAGATTTTCGTCGCCAATCCGGCGGGTGTATGGGGCCGGTGCAATCCTTTGTAGATTCATGTTTCCTCTCGCAGCCTGTAAAGCATACGGTAGATTGGGATCGGATCCAGGAAGATAAGGCATTTGTTCGGGGTATCCATAGTATCCCATTCCATCGAGTTGACCATCCTCATTGCCGAAGCCTCCAAGCTTGAATACGACCCGTTGGCTGTATCCCTCACAAACACGCTTGCTTTTCACACAGTTATTGCATGTTGGTCGTTCCTCTCCACACTTTATACGACGTTTTCGACATGCTGTGGGGAGGAACGAGTATGTTAGCCAACAGTTCCAAAGTTATGGCACAGGATTCTAACAGCGGCTGCGGGACCGTCGCCTCCGACTCAAATCGAAAGATGGTTTAGCGAAGGATGGCAATGATACTTACTCAAACACCCAGTCTTCGTTCGTTTCTTAGAAACTCGGGTAGATTTTGACGGCTCGCCTCCTGCGCCTGGCTTCTCAGGCTGATCAGGAGGTGGTTGCGTCTCCACGTTAGCCGGTTCAGACATGCTTCTTGTCGTCTATGGTTTTTTTTTAGGCTTCAGTGGTACGGCGGGCGTGAAGAATGAGGCCTCTCCAGATCAGGTAATGCGGCAGAGACTGGCCAGATATTAGATGTAAGCAGTAGTTATATATAAACTGAGTCGGCTAGGTTAATCAGAGTGCTCGTCTCGAATGTGAGTTAAGTTAGGTTATAAAAAAACGAAGTATGGCTGAAATAATTAGAAAAAGAAACAGCTTGGCTGACGCAGGTGCAGGAGATGGCTTGCTTTACCAGAGGGCTTTGAAAGGACAGAAGAGCAATTTCCTATTGAAACCATGGTGAATTAGGGATTCCAGCAAGATTTTAGTAGAAGACCAATTTTTGATCGTGGAATACTTAAATACTGTCAGGAACCATACATATACAATGCTGGTACGTGCACCTCACTTGCACTTGCACTATCCTATGAGGCCCTGGGCGTTTTGTGGCACCCGACTTCTTGTGTACCTAAAATGCCATAGATTTCTGCCTGAATAAATTTGACTGGGAAGCCTGCAAGCCACCGTCAGTTGTCAACCTCCGTCGTCTGCTCATTGTGGATATGGACCTGAAACTGACCTTTGCGGAATGCACTGTGCCCGTAAGGCAGCGAATCGAGTATGTACGTCGAATGAAAAGAGAAAGGTCTTTCCTCGACGAGGAGGAAGTTCAAAAGTAAGTCGATCTGCTTACAGGGCCGGTGCAGATGCATGTTACTGTACATTACCCTCGTCTCGTTTCGTATACGGGCACACCCAAAAACCTCGGAGGCTCCACCTTTATGCGCCTTTTTGAACCAAAAGAATTAGAGGCAGAAACACCGGTAGGGCCTAACCGAACCGATTTAAGAACGGGGAAATGGTGAAAAGGAGCGCCACGATGGTCTTTAATAATAGTAAATCAACCCCGGGCGCCCGCCGCCATTCGATCACGGCCGACGCCGCAACGTACGATCTTTTCCAACCAATTGAATGGGCTGCGATTGTGGAGAAGAATCGGGAAACTGACTCGAACCTGATGAGGCCTCAACACTTTAGATGTTCAAAGGTCTTGAATATTCACCCGACAGCTGGGAAGCGATCAGCATATAAGCAACCGGGGGAATCTGGGGGCTGATATCGAAGGTTTCGTCGCGCTCATGCTCCAAGCGTCAACTTCCGTTTCTTTAGGATGATGTGTGCAGAGTCTAGAGGACGTTCCTAGTGTGATGCCGATTTGATAATTTTAAAGCTAACCCCTGTCAAGGGATTCCTGTTGTCCCCATCATTCGTTCATTCGGTCCTATGGTCAGTCCGACGCAATGCAATAGCGGAGGTGAGGTAGTGAACAGACAGCTTCAAAGCTAAGCAGCTAGGGGTGCATGGAGAGCCGGGATAGTTCTAGTTGAACAAGGAACTGGGATCGGGCATATTTTCACTTTTGGCTCTTTTCAATTGTCCCCAGAAACTTTGCTGATGGGAAAAAGAGAATGTGAAAACATCATAAAGTACCATCGGTTCCGATTCCTGTTAAATGGAATCTAAATAGCATAAAAAGCAAGTTCCCCAAAGTTGTCGATGTCGGTAACGTTGGTGGTGAACATCACCCGAATCAAAATCGGCGTTGATCGAAATGGCCGCAAACAGCCTCGAGCCTCCCTTCGTTCAATCGTTAGCAATGCCTACATGGTAGGTATCTTCATTGTTTGAAAGCTTGACTAGCCCCTCGCACGTAAAGTCAACCCCTCAAACGACCTTCGGCGACTGATATCGTCCGCCCCGGCCAATTGCGGCAGCATCATCAAGCATGAGAGCCACATTTGAACGCTTGGAGATAGCAATTGGTAGCGACGGCAGTATGAGACATCTGGCCGAGGTTGGCTTAGCTGGGGGTTTTCTGTCTTGCGACACCTAGTTGTGAATCAAGAAAGTCAGGCATTGAAGTCCATGCAAATATGTACAATAGGTCGCCATTTGGGCAGCTGACGGAAGTCCGGCGGCCAAGATCGAGCATGGTTCAGGCCCATGTGAACCTGGGCTCAATAAAATCGTACCTCGCTGTCTACTGTGTAGTACCTTCGATATGATAGCCACGTTTCTGAGTTATGGATCCCTATCATACGGCGACATAAACCTCTGCCGTTGCAGATGTAGAACGACATGTAAGCAGGGCTGTCATGAGTTTAGCTCCATGCTCGGATGTTCATGGCGAGCCTATATTCCACGGCATTTATGCCTCGAAGATACAGCGGACCAAGCTTAACGAAGCTTTTTTTATTTTTTCACTCTCCTCTCTAACCGCTCATTGATGACCCTTGGCCGTTTTGAATTGAAACTTCCCAGTTAGTTCCGCAGCATGGAGATTAATAAGTATGTACTCCAGACACCATGCAGTATGCCTGGAGTATGCCTTTCGTAGAAAGCGGCTTCATAAGGTAACATGATCACCGCCCAAATAACTGGATATTCTCCTGAACCCGACAGATGTTAGCTGGGCTAGTGTGGAAAAACATCCCACCCACTCATTAGGGAGGAAGAATGAGGAAGAGCTTCAAAAACCCCTGTGCCTGGTCGTTCGATAATTTCAAATCAACCTAGCTCGAACCCGGGAGGACTGTCTCTCTATTCTTTCGACGATCAAAGTTAGAGCACCCCAGGAGCCGGCTCATTGGAACAATCCCAGCATCCAGAGTTTTTGTGAGACTTTGAATCTTTGGTCTGAGCGTCCAACGGTTTTGGCATAAAGTTAATTTCTTGAGATTGCGGTCGCTGGCCACATGCCTTGAAAGGAATCTGTTGCAAACTCGTAGCGAGATTTAATCGACTTTATTATGCGACAACGGCTTCGAACCGGCTAGACACTGGCCACTGGACCTGTCAAAACCCAACATGTCGTTGATGTTATCTGGAACACGTTAACACGCACCGATCCGTTGCATTGTTGATAACGCCTGCCCTTCTGAACCCTTGCAGATGGGATTCTGCAGGCTGGAATTCGTTTGACGGCCGAGATGACTTCGCTGTGGCGGTGCCGACCGGCTGCCTTCGTCTGAACCTCGGGATGCTTGATCAATACCATAGGAAGTTACCGGCCTCCCGAAGAAGGTTTATGTAACAGCACGAAAGGGTACCGGCCGTCCTGCAATTATTAATTGAATGCCTTGAACCTCAATCGTATGATATCGTATGATACCTGATCTCCCATAATTCATCTCCTTCGAACTGTGGAGGGACGAGCTCTGCTTTGAGACATAGCATTAGCTCCTGGCCTATATTAAAGCAGCAGCAGCAAGTGCAAAAATAGTAGCATCAGCGTTTTTAATGTCGCACCCGGCCCAGAGAATTCGTATGATACTTACATATTGTCGATGTCCCGCGTGGTCTCCACCGCAAAAAGGTTGATTCGTGCCAAGCGGCGTGGGTTGGGAGATGTGGCTGACAGGGACTGGGTTACCGAACCACGCTAACCGCGACACCAAAAATCTCCCAGCGTAGCCCAAATTTTTTTTTCCTCGCTTGGGTCCACTAAGGCGTGACTTCTTCAAACCAGCGACATCAGGCAACATCATCAACCAAAAAACCTTCAGGATGTTTGCGGTTCCGGCATTTGCATCCCTTTCATCCGCATCGCTCAAGTCTAGCTTCGGCAAGGCTCCCGGAAACCCCTCAAGCTTAGGCACCCCCGCGGGTCTTAACGATACAATCGCATCTTCCAAGTCGAAGAAGAGGAAGAGGTCGCAAACCGCTGAAACCGATGCGGTGACGGATATATCGCCGGAGAACATTGGTGAACTATGGAGCAAAGTTGTAGAAGGAAAAGGCATTTCGTCACAAAAGGCGACTGGTGATTCGTCTGTATCCGCATCGACTAAGGAACCCGAAGATAAAAAGAGCAGGAAAGACAAGAACAAGAAGAAGAGAAAACACAGCGATGAAGAATCGGCCCTTAAGAAGGAAATTCATCACGAGAACGAACGTTCGGAAACAGTTTCAAATGGCGAGTCTAGTTTGAGAAAACAATCAACCGATCCACAAAGTAGCATTGGTGGAGTCGCCGATGCCCGCATAAGCATCAACTCCAAGCGAAATGACGACAACGAAACCGGGAGACGAGACGAGAAAACCAAACACAAGAAAGACAAAAAGCAGAATAAGAAAGAAAGGCAAACAGAAGATGAAGACCCTTTCACTACGGCCTTGTCTGCTGCTGCTGCTGAAGACCTCAATCCTTCTGTTGATGCGCCTGTGAAGGCACCAACATTGACACCCCTCCAGGAGAAGATGCGGCAGAAACTTTCAGGTGCCAGATTCAGACATCTCAACCAATTGTTATATACAACACCTTCCCAAGACTCTTTAAGTCTTTTCAAGAGCCAGCCTGAGATGTTCCGGGACTACCATTCTGGATTCAGACAACAAGTTGAGTCTTGGCCGGAGAACCCGGTAGATATCTATATCAGGAGGCTTTTTGCGCGAGGCAAGTTACGAGATTCCGGGTTTAGGGCAGGTAAAAACAGGCCGAATGGGATCTCTTCGGTCAATGCCAACCCGCTAGGCGTCAAAGGGTTCCAGGATACAATGGATTCATATCCTCTACCTAGGGGGAAGGATGGGTATTCGACAGTAATAGATCTGGGGTGTGGAGAAGCAGCTCTAGCGAAAGCAATTACTGGAGCAAAACCCCGTCCGAAGATCAAAGTTAATTCATACGACCTTCATGCCCCGAACCCGCTAGTTACAGTAGCTGACATTGCCAACCTACCTCTGCCGAATGGCTCTGTTGACGTTGCTATATTCTGCTTAGCATTGATGGGAACCAATTGGCCAAAAATGATTGAAGAGGCTATCAGAGTTCTACGGAATGGTGGGGAAGTTTGGATTGCAGAGATCAAGAGCCGATTCGCCCGGACAAAGACAGGACAAAAAGAGGAACCAAAGGAGCAGAAGAAGGGCAAAGGGAAGAAAAATGCCACTAAGGACCTCAAGGACAATACAAATCCGGTCGAGGCGTTCGTTGAAGAGCAAGACGACAACCAAGACCAAAACAGATGGGCTGCTGGCGAGCAAGACTTCATCGATGCACTAGCCCGACGTGGTCTCAGATTGAAGAACCGAAACGGATCTAATAAGATGTTCGTCCTATTGGATTTCGAGAAGGCTGGTGGGAAAGGAGGCCAAATGTTCCAGATACCCCCCAAGCCGGATATGCATGGCCGTATCAGCAAGAAATTTCATACGAATGATGGGCCGGAGGTTGAGGAAGCCACGATCCTTCAACCATGCTTTTACAAAATCAGATAATGACCCACCATCATTGTATATACTCTCTATGTACATACATTTTCCAAGCTACTTAGATCATGTGAAATAGCTAATAAATGAGCGTGTACACTTGTTTATTGCTTTGAAATCGGGGCATACTGCTTCCCATATCCTCTCATTTGCTCCTTCAACGTCTCATCTGGAACACCAACGATTAAGTCCTCCAATGTGATAATGGCCGCAATAGGAACATTGTATTCTGCTTTGCAGTTCTCGATTGCACTATTCTCACCATCGGTAGTTCTTTCCTGTCTGTCGAGACAAACGACAATTCCAGCGAGGATACCGCCTTCAGCCTTAATTATATCGGTGGCTTCTCTCATTGCAGTACCGGCTGTAATCACGTCATCGACCACCAAAACCCTCTTGCCTTTCAATTGGGCTCCAACAATCCCTCCTCCTTCGCCATGATCCTTTTTCTCCTTCCTATTGAAGGAATATCCGACATCCAAGAACTTTTCGTCTAGAGCACCAAGTCTAGCACATACCAGAGTTGCGAGCGGAATCCCTTTATACGCCGGTCCGAATATTACGTCAAACTCCGGGAGGTTCTTATCTTGGAGGAGGGTTTGAGCGAAGGCATCGGCGAGGCACGAGAGGGTTCGGGCGGTATTGAAGAGACCAGCATTGAAAAAGTACGGCGACACTCGGCCAGACTTGAGAGTGAAGGAGCCGAATTTTAGGATTTGGTTGCGAATGCAGAGGTCGATGAGCTCTGCCTTATGACGAGGGAGTTCGTTCGATGCCATCTTGGAGGAGTATATACTTAAACAGGTAAGCGTTGGATGTTGGAATGTGGGCAGGAGGAAAGAGGTGACCTGTAGTCTCGTGTGTGTAACCAGAAGTCAAAGAATTTTGAGCCAACGACAAGATCGTCGTCGACAACGACGTCGCAACACAAGGATCCACACACGCGCCGAATTTTTTCATGTGGCTGGTGAGTGGAGACGATTTTGACGCAGAGGACGGATCAGATTACATCTTATCGCCATCGCCATCCATATCCATGGCATACGGACATACATAAAACACAGACATCGAAAAACCAAATTGCAATATTTGCCTAGCTCCCGCTCGTTACACAGGTCCACTCGAGAAATATCGGATACACTTCCACCTGCCTGTCAAAGGAGGGCGGTGGCCACGAATCGGTTAGCCTGCCCTGCTGCATACACGAACTGCAGGGGAAGAGGGATGACCTCTCTGCTGCGTGCTTGGCGAGCCGACCAAAGGGCAATCGAATCCGGGGCAGAGCTTTCAATGGTCCGAGTCGACCGAGAGAACTGAGATTGAGCTAAGCTACATGTAAGTCTAGTCTGGTACATATCTCATGACGCTCTGGTGACACAGCGGGCTTTCGGGGGAACAGAGACCGGTCGAGGCTACGATCGATCGAGCTCATATGCTCATGATATTGCCTTGCATTCATTCCATTGCATTCGACTCAATTCATTTAAACGTCGTATTCGAATTTCAAAAAGGGATTTAGTTATAAATCAATTAAATCATCACTCTCTCCATCCGTTCTCCTCCACCGGGCCGCCCTCGGCAGATAACAGCGATATCAAGAATCTTCTGGCTTAGCTTCAAACCAAAAGGTCATTACTCCGTGTTTTCCGTTTCGTCCCACGTTGTGATGCCATTTGTTCAGGTTGCAGGTTGGTTGCATTGGGGTCGTTTGTCGCTGTTCGCTAGCTGCTGGTGCCTGCTGGTGTGCTCCTCCGATTCCGGGGGAAACGCAGAGCTTTTTACCCTGCCCAACTGCAACGCCCTAAACCTGTCTGTCCATCGTAATTGATGCTTTTTTGCTCCCACTTTTCCCTCGGAGCCTAATATTTATTGTTGATTGACGTTGATTCTGTGACTAAATGCTGCATCAGAAAGGGTGAACTATTTCTTGTCCCGGTTTTTCTTTTCTTTTTTATCGTTCTTATCGATTAATACCCTCCCCTTCACCTCTCCTTCACTCCCTCTTACAGTTCTTTCTCCACCCCGGCCCTTTCGACATCTCCAGTCAACAGCAGCTGAACTGCCGTCTGCTTCTGTGTTTCAAGCTAGTTCCGTGGACTTTGCTCCTCCTCATTTGAAAGCCTCGCTTTCTTCCGACCCGTCCTGAAACATGCATATTAAAGACAAGATCGCTGCCTGCGAGAAGGCAGGCAAGCCTTGCTTCTCGTTTGAGTATTATGTTCCGAAGACCGCTCAGGTACGTAGCTGATACTACCCTCCTCCAAGCATGATATAGTGCGCCACTGACGTTAAGCGTTTCGTCCCATAGGGTGTCCAAAATCTCTACGATCGTACGTTAGAACCCGCAATCGCTGATGCCGACTTGGCTTGATATCGGAACCCCCTTACTCACCTGATGATCAATTGATAGGTATGGAACGCATGGGTTCCTTCGGCCCACAGTTCATCGATATTACATGGAACGCTGGTGGCCGTCTGAGCAATCTCACTACTGAGATGGTGAATGTCGCTCAGACTGTCTATGGACTTGAAACATGCATGCATCTGACCTGCACTGGTATGGAAAAGGAGAAAGTTGACAACGCCCTCCAGGAGGCCTATAATGGCGGCTGCACAAATATATTGGCTGTATGTTTCCATCAAATAGTACCTGGCGCGTGACCACTTTTTACTGACATTGCCGTTTTTGATGCATCGATAGCTCCGAGGTGACCCACCCAGAGAGAACGAGAAGTGGTCTGCTGTTCCTGGAGGTTTCAGGTACGCTAAGGATCTGGTCAAGCATATCCGCGAGAAATACGGCGACTACTTTGATATCGGTGTTGCCGGATACCCAGAAGGGTGTGATGAAGAAGTTGATCCGGATGTCCTGCTAGACCACCTGAAGGAGAAAATCGATGCGGGTGGTACTTTCATCATCACTCAGATGTTCTATGATGTCGACATATTCCTAGACTGGGTGAATAAAGTCAGGGCAAAGGGAATCACCGTACCGATCATTCCGGGGATCATGCCAATCCATACATACGCCGCATTCATCCGAAGAGCGACTTGGACCAAGTGCCATATCCCAGAGAAGTGGTTAGAGGTCCTTGAGCCTGTCAAGAATGACGATGTTGCTGTCAGAGATATTGGAAGAGACCTTGTGGTTGAGCTATGCAAGAAGATCCTTGCTGCAGGAATCAACCAGCTCCACTTGTATGGAACCATTCGCTCTACCCAGTAATATTTTACGTAATTTTCTGGCTAACGTCTCACCTTCCTTTAGCTATACTATGAACCTGGCGACCGCAACACGTATGATCCTCGAGGGACTTGAACTCATGCCCAGTCTTGAGGCTCGAGAATTACCAGCTTTGCCCTTCAAATCGTCTCTCGGGCTTGGTAGACGGGATGAAAATGTTCGCCCCATCTTCTGGAAGAACCGCCACAAGTCATATGTTGCCCGTACACAGGAATGGGACGAATTCCCCAACGGTAGATGGGGTGATTCGAGATCTCCTGCCTTCGGCGAGCTCGATACGTACGGTATCGCACTCAAGGGAACTACGGAGCAAAATATCAAGCTATGGGGCCGTCCGGAAACGGTTGCTGATATTGCAGACCTCTTCGTCAACTATATCGATGGCAAATTGGAATCTATCCCATGGTCCGATAGCCCGATTGATGCCTCTGCTGAGCCCATCAAAGCCCAGCTTTCAGAGCTCAACAAACGTGGTTTCCTTACCACAAACTCCCAGTGTGCTCTTAATGCAGTGAAGTCTTCTCACCCGGTTCACGGATGGGGCCCAAAGAATGGATACGTATACCAAAAGATGTATGTCGAGCTTTTGGTATCCCCGGACGTTCTCAGCGAGCTCATCACGAGGATCGAGAGATCTCCTGATTTGACCTACTATGCTGTCAACAAAGCCGGTGTTCTGCACCACAATGCTCCAGCTGGAGGAAGTCCAAATGCCGTTACTTGGGGTGTCTTCCCAGGGAAAGAAATCGTTCAACCTACAATTGTCGAGTTGATCAGTTTCCTCGCCTGGAAAGACGAACTTTACCGTCTCGGAGAAGATTGGGCTGCTTGTTACCCGCAGAGTTCGGCGAGTCGACACATCATCAGTTCCGTAATGGAGAACTGGTTCCTTGTCAATATTGGTATGTACATGTACCCTTACTTACAGATTTTAAGTCCCTATAAGTCAAGCGTTACTAATGCAGTTTTGGTTAGTTAACAACAATTTCCTGGACAACGATTCTATCTTTGAGCTCTTCAAGGATCTTAAGATTGACAATCTTAACGAAAGGATCCCAGTCGACGAGTACCTCCAGAATCTAAAGATTGCCGATGGTACCGTGACTAACGGAACGGTCCACGAACTAACCAACGGCGCCCCGGCGGCCTAAGTTGGTTCCACAATCACTTTATCTCTTGTTTACTCATGATTCAACACCTAATATTGCATTAACACTTTTATTACGACCATGACGAATTCAACTTGTCTTAATTCCCCGAATCTACGAACAATGAAGCATTAACGAGCACAGAAAACGGCGTTTCAACAACCTGGGGAATTTTATTTTTATTTTTCAACAAAAAAGCTGGAGTTGTCATTGAACTAGAATGTTTTCCCTTTCCTTTTCTGTTCTTATCTTTCCAAAAGGGTCCTATTTTAATGCCCGCCAAAAAGTCTTCAACGAAATCTTTGTAAAAGAAATATGGTAAAGAGGAGGAGGAGGAGGCCGAGAGTGAGGACTAAAAACTAAGGTTATTCTTCAACAATAACTATTTAGTCCTTACTCTCAAAATACGGAACCCCCCTTTTCCTAAAGGCATAGCGCATCTATACACCCTGTTCAATTACTATTGTTTATCATTACATGTCTCCCTTCCGTCGGCGTTTACTCTTTTTTTTCACAGATGCATTATGTACTTTGCTTTTACCTGCTATTTTCACTACCCGAAAAAAAAAAGAGAAACAATTTATATGGGAGACTAAAGGACCGGGACGGGGATAAAAGGCGTCTCAACACGTTTTTAGCGTTTTCATTTTTTTATTTCTTTCATATTCTTGTTTTCCCCCGTCTTTTCTTTTCGTACCGACGTCTGGGCTGTGAAGTGGCCTGTAGGGTCGATCGGTCCCGTATAGAAGATTTCAACAATAATAGCTAGTGCTAGTGGATGCATGGATGTTTCTATAGATCTAAGTTTACGGAGGAGGATGAGGATGAGGGAAGAAACGGATGCAACAATCCGGTGTATACTATCTAACGCTCATACACGATCGGATTCGAAAGGGGAGCTAGCTATGGAGTAAAAGGAGAAATAGAGAGAGGAAGAGAAGAGGGGATAAAAGAGGCGGGCGAGGGAAAGAAAATAAAATATCTATTGTACACAATTCTTCGCTCGTTTTTCCGCATGGCTCACAGAGAATAGATAACTAGATTCAACAAAACGACATGAAAAAAAGGAAAGGTAAAAGAGGAGTAAACAGAAGGGTGAAAGGACACTACAGGTAGAAAACATTAGGTCGACATGCGGGGGTATGTAGAAAACCTTTAAGAAAGGTTCATTCTTTTTCGTCATTCTTTTATCGTTGTGCACAATTAGGTTCGATGAAGGGGGTAAACAGAACTCCATGATAAAACGTTCGCGTATGTTAGAATATTCATGTTGAAATAAGAAAATAAAGAGAAAAAAGGAAAGGCAAAGCCCCACTACATTCAAACCCTCCTTATATCGTTCAGTAGTCTCTCGAGTTTCTCCGCAAGAGCTTGATCAGCCGGACCGCTCAAAATGCCTTTGTATCTCTCTAATGTCTGGACAACATAGTGTTTCTTAAACCCACCCTCGACCTGGTCCACACCCCCAAACACTGTAGTTTTGGCTCTCTTCTTGACCGCAGTTCTGAACCACTTATCAGCGACATAGATAGCGTCCCTGGCAAGCCTCTTTCGTTGTGAACCCTTGAATGGAGCCTCGTCACGGAAGAACATAGCATCAAGGATACGGAGCAGCAATTCTGCACTAACCCCGGCATCCAAAAATGTTTGTGGAACCCACGATGTATGCATTGTGTCTGGGACCTTCTCAACGGCAAACATTTCCAGCATAGGAACGAGATCTTCAGGAGGGAAGATGTACTCTGAAAGGGAGAATCGGTGGCCAAGATTACGGAACTCATCCGAGACAACCTCGTGGATGTTCTTAGTTTGGTCAGCCGCTGCATCAGTGTGAAGCTTCGCCAGCAAGTTTTGCCAGACTCGCTTAATTTCATGTGTTCCATGGTAGTCTGCGCCCTGAAAGATCTGGAGGCAGATATCCCAGTAACCATAGGCATCGGCGAAACGATTAAATAACTAGATTTGGTTAGCATGTCGTTACACTTATCTGTGAAAAAAGAGAAGAGGAAACTTACATCGGTCAGGGGAAGTAGTTCGCCATCAAGCTGCTCGACAAGACTCTCTAATTTGTTGGCGCTGATCCTAGAATCATCCTTGACCTTTCTTAGGATGTCAGCCTGTATCATAGCGACATCCATTGCTTCTTGGATTCTCTGGAGAAGCTCATTCATAGCTTGGCGGGATCCGACTGGGCAACGGCAGTTACTAAGGCCTCGAGCTCTGCTGAGATACTCGATACGCTTATCCAAAACAATTGGGAAATTGCTCATAGCTAATTCCCGAAGCGTCAATGCAGCCTCATAGAAAATCTCTCGGCGAGAGTAGTATTGCCAAAGCAAGTCAGCGTGTTGGATGGAGGTGGAAGCACGCCTCTTCAGATATGGAATGATGGTTGGGCCTTCGAAACTAAGTAATTTCTCTGACAGGCCTCGAGAAAAGAACCAATCAAACAGACAAGATTGGAAGACTTCATCATTGGAATCCCAAACAACTTGATAAGCTACTTGGTGACGGAGCTGAGAGTCGCTAAGAGAGCCGTCGAGGGTTGCCGGGGATCTGCTAGCCTCCTCGTCAAGGGCTTCAAGAACCGGGAAAATTGTTTCATAGATAGCAGATCTTGCTTCGTATTGCTTTCGCCTCGGATCTTCAATGGGTGAGCCGTCTAAGAGATATCCAATGGCTAAATTACCACGATCTGATGCCTTTGCAACATCCAAAGCGATACGGATAGCCCCTGTTGTGTACCATATTAGAACAAATCTATATAGAACTAAGAGGAAAAGTGTCTTACCTGAGGGAAACTGGAGTGAGAGGAATTCTCCCATAGCGTCAGAAAGCGTTTCTAAGGATAGAGTAGAGGCAACCTGGGAGAAAAGATGCTCGCTTTCTTGTAGTAAACGAGATTTGGTGTCTGTATCCACAGTATCCCTGGCCTTTCTAAGTTGCTCAATTGCTTTGTACAAGACGACATCGTCGGCACTGCAGAAGCTGCCACACCGCTTTCGCAAGGTGTCAGCTACTATGTCAACGCTTGCGCCAGCTTGGATGTTACGATTAACCATTGCCGCGATAAGTTCTTTGGCCAAGGCACGGCCGGCATCTGTCGTAAATAGTGTCTCAAAGGTCAGTTCCTTGACCTGAGGTTTCACACTATCTGGGAGAAGCCCGATGACCTCGTCCAATTTATCATCGAGCAGTGTCAAAACAAAAGATATCCCTTCAATCATAGCTGAGATAAGTTGAACCAACGAATGGAGCGCTCTATGCTCAGCTTGTTGGGCAACTTCTTCAACACGGGTACCAACACGCATGAGAGAATCCGCCCCGGATAGACCTTCAATATAAGTCCGGTTCTCTGCCAGGAACTCAGAAAGTCTCTGTAATTGTTCTTGGATAATCTGGAGTTTGGGGACAGGCACGGCACCTGAGAATGTCTCGCCACCACTAGGGGTAGCTGCGGAATTCACGATGTGGACTTTCCATATCGATCGGACAATCCTAGTAGTATAGAGAGCCAGGCCGTCATGTCGGCCAGATACTCTAACACTGTCCAAGGATGGTGCTGACGTTGAATCATACTCATTCTCGACGCGAGCCTTCCCACCAAACTCGATAAAGAACTTCCGAGCTAGCTCTGCGATCTCTGTATCCGTAACTTTTCCTATTGCGCGAGAATCGAATGAATCCGCAGATAAGGCACCGCAAGCAACGGCCAATGCAGCAGCGCAAGCCTCAGCCCTGCCGTAGGACTCAAAGAATTTCCTTACTTCCCCTTCTACACCAAGACTATTCGGGTTTGAGGATCCATATTTAATCATATTAGCAAGGATTTCGACGTATCTGCGACGTTTTATAATATGGATTCCATTGCTTGTCAAAATGGCGATTTCTGTTGGGGCTTGGTCGAACTGAACGGCCATTTCGTTTCCAAACCCGCCGGGAGTCGGGGTGGCGGCGAATGGAGAAGTCATCGGTTGGATAGCTTCGATGCGGCTTTCAGGATCGAGCCATGATCCGACTTCCCACAGAGTGACCTGATTCTGTGTCATATCGGATGTGAAAAGGATCTTAGCGGAGTCCGGTGCCGCCATATATATAACGTCAGAGAGCTCCTCCTTCCCTACACAGCAGATGAAATAACCAGGTGCAAAAACTGCAGCTTTACGAGTCGTACCAAGAGCAGATGATGCTCCAAAATCTCGAGAATTTCCATTCTTCTCACCAGGCGCCACTGGGGGTAGGCGAAGATGGGTTGCCTGCATATCGGAGGGGGGTCTATCGCCTCCATATCCGGACCCATAAGCCGAGGCAGCACTGAAGTAGATTCTACAGCCAGTTGTTGTTGTTCCGACAAGATTGGCCCTGCGTCCTTGCTGTGATGTGACGACGCTGATAGAAACAAATGGTGTTGTGCGATCTAGAACTTTAGGAAGCCCATGAGTGACTCTGATGTGTGATAAAGCCCTTTCGAAAGGTATTGTTATTGCGAGGGTTAGGACATTTCCGGGGCTCATATGGAAGACACGGATTGTGGAAGTAGAGGAGAGAGTGTAAAGAAGGTTGCGGGTGTCGTCAACCACCATCTGAATAGTATGCTCAGAAGTCTGAGGGCCGGAGAGGAAGGAGATCTTTGGCGCGAACTGGGCTATTATTCCGGTTTGAGTATGACAGATCTTCCCACACCTAGGCTGAAACCAACCCTCCTGCTCCTGATACGTCAATTCGTAAACCTCGTTGTCCAGGGTTCCGGTGAAGAATATTCTACCGGTTTTGGCAGAGCCTTCGATGATGTTGATATTGACACCTTTGGCGCTCAGGGCCATATTTGTCTTGTAGATTTGCAGGTCGCAACCATTGAATGGCCGACCATTTGGGGTTGCTGCGACTCCTAAGATGTTAATATCTGTGCTCGTGGCAACAAGGAGGATATGCGTGACACTATCGACGAAAACCCCTGCCCGTGGCTTTAGAAGATTCACAGCTAGGATGTTGTTCCTTGAGGGCTCTGCGTACTCCTGGAAATCTCCACCGCTGGAGAAGTTCCAGAGATACAGCATATGATCTACAACGATCCAGGCCCTACCGATTTCCGCAAACAACCCCATTTTGGTCAGCACTTGAACTTGATTGTAGGCCTCAAATATTTGATCAGGTATTTCGAAAAGATTTGTCCTATGGAAAGGTGCTCGTTCCTGATCCATGTTTTCGTATTGATAGGATATTCCATGTGCCAAAATTTTGTCCAGCTCGGGGTATCTGGTTTCAGCATTGAGACTATCGTTTACCGTCTTTGCTGCTCTCGGGATTGGTTTTAGGTTATCTGTGGATGGAGGCGCCCGTACTGGAACCAGGGCATTCTGATATCTAGGGTCCCTCATTGACCCTCCAGGTCCAAAGCTCATCGTCGAACGTGGCTGGGGTTGAGTCTGAGGATGGCTAGAGTATTGAGGTTGTGCTGGTGACTGTTGTTGAGCTGCCCGCTCCATGCTGTACCTTGGATGAGTGGTATTGCCTTCCTGCCGTGGAGCAGCCGGTGGAGCAGCAGCCGGTGGCCCTGCCATGTTGTTGTAGAAGAAACTTGGGTACTCGGTTTGAGCCTCCATGATGACCACAAGCTCAGGTACCTCTGAGAAGGCTCACGGCAGTCGGTAGTGGATATTAGAACTGCAGTTCTATTCGTGAATACACCTTCTCGTTGGTTCCGATTGGCTCGAGAATGAAAGGAATAAGGCGCTCCCCTGCCTCCTGAAGGAAGATGGTAGACGTTATTTTCGCGGACGATTCAATTCGGCCGACAGGTATGTTCGAGGTTGGGAAGGAGCGCACAGCAGCCTGATTGGGCGACTACAATGGCCGACAAGCGTGTCGCGAGATATGGTGATGGGTGATAGGTGATGAGAGGTTGGGAGAAGCGATGGAGATGGGTGTTAAGGATTGAAGATGGAAGACGAGCGAAGTGGTTGTTGGTGTTTACACCAAAAAACGCGAGAAATTTCGCCCAACACAGCAACTAGCCTTCGCCTTCTTGCCTGAGGCTCAACAATACCAACATACCTCTTGTTACTTCACACAAATTCCTCGAGATATTATTATAGTTCAATATTATTCATAGATGGCAGTTCGCATATCAGCTGAGAAGTTTTTAATAGACAATTCATGAAAGTAGTACTTGAATTTATGGTCATTGTATTTTATAGGTACTACGCAAATACTTATAAGCTGGTGACAACCAGTAAGAATCAAAATAACAGTTATGCTTTTGACGTCATCCTCCAAATCGCCCTCGACGTGCCAGTCTGTTATACTATACATGAAAAAAATTCCCGTCCCCGAGTATAACAAATATATTTCTAGCCCCTTTCCCATTTATTAAGCGGAAAATATGCAATTCTCGAGCTCGTTATCTAGTAGGTATCTGTAAAACTACGCGCACGTGCGCGACACGGTACCACAATAGGTCTCATACACGAGATACCATGCTCAGATCACCTATCAGCGCCTATGTACCTAATTGTTTACTGCTTCTTGGCCTCCCTCTCCTGCTTCTTCAAAGACCGCCTTCGAATGTCTTCGTGCATAGTCTTGTTAGTCTTAACAACGGTTGCGCTCCCCAATCCAGCAAGGTTTTCCAAGGCCCAGGCCATAACAGCGTGACTCCAGTACGGGGTAACAACTCCGACGGTGTTGCCGACATAGACACCAATCTTTCCGAGTGTCGCCTTCACGAAAGCCTTTGGATTTGGGATAGTCAAACTTGTTCGTCGGACCTTAGACATGGCGGAAGTAACAAGATAGCTCTGGATGAGATCGACGTGGATACCGTGTGGTTGCAATTCACAAGCCAATGCGGCGGACCAACTAGTCAGGAACGCCTTGCTTCCGGAGTATGCTGCCAACAGTGGGGTTGGAGTCAGGCCAGCAAAGGACCCCATGGTCAGGATGAGGCCTCGCTTGCGAGCAACCATCCCAGGGACAACGGCCTTTGTTACACGAAGAGTGGCGGTGCAGTTGACCGTGATGATATCTTGAATCAAGGTCTCGTCGGTAATGAGGAATTGAGTGGGCATGTCGTAACTCTTTCCGACGTTGTTGACCAGAATCGAGACATCCTTTACACCAATGCGAGTAGCAATCTTTTTGTAGTCTTCGTCGAGGTTCTGGGCGAAGTCAATTGGAAGGTATTCCGTTTGAATTTTATACTTTTCCTCGAGGTCCTTGCTGATCTCTTCGAGCTTGGAAGCAGTACGAGATATCAGGAGAATGTTGAAGCCCTTTGCTGCCAATTGGTAGACGAACTCTTTACCGATACCATCCGAGGCTCCTGTGACGACAGCCCAGGATCCCTTGGGGCCAAATTTGCTAAGCTAGAAGGGCAGTATACATAGTTAATTAGAAAACTCCAAACGTTTTAAATTATAATCAATAGATATGATCAGTAGATATATAAACTGGAATGGACCCCATACCGATTTCCCAGGTTGGATAAAGATGGCAAAGACAGCAGTCAGCAGCCTCAACAAGCAGTATAAAATGAAGGCTCCACCGAAATACGCAAGCAACGTTTTCGTGAGACGGACGTGATTAGCATCGACGCTGACCGCCATTTTCGATTTAGGGGGACACCGAACGCGACAGATCTTGGATAATTGTGTATCAATTGGAGGGCTGAAAGCTGAAATACCTTGTGGCACGAGCGGTGGACTAGAGGGTGATATTAAAAGACGATAACGGGATGTGGTGAGGAACTTCGGTTGAGAACATAGGCTATTGGTCCCACCGGATTTAAAATCTCACCTGTCACAAGCCAAGCGAGCGTTTGATTATGCCCTCTCACTCGGCCTGCCGATGATGGGAAATGTGCCCCCTTTGGTTAGGATTTCTACGCGTCAGCGGTGACCGTTCTTGGGAATGTTACCGCCTTTTGTCTGAGACTGCGGTTCTTTGACCCCCAAATCGGTGTCAAAGGTGATCGAATAGTCGGATAGCGAATGATATTGCGCTATGGACTGCAAAGTGTCGAGCGTAAGTCCGCACTTCGACTTCTCCCGAATATTCCGTTTGCTAATATGCAAAGGACTGTCTCGCCCCGTCTAAAGCACCAAGGTACTGGGACAGATCGAACCTACTCGTATCCACCCTGCGGGTTTCCTGGCGTTACAAGTGGGTGTGGTGGAGGGGCTTGGATGAGTGTCTCTAGCAAGTTAGCGGCAAATATGCCGAGAGAAACGGTGCAACGCAACTCAACTTCCAAGACAGACGTCCATTCCACACTTCGTTCGGGCTGCAGAAGTCGCATATAAAAAATCATGCGAAGTCGGTGGGGAAAGCTTCAGGGAACAGAACCCAGCAAAAAGGCTCGTTCCTTAGACATCGGACGCCAGCGAGGAACTCTGCAGAATATGGGATTCGTCTACCGGTTCTACTCAGCCGGTGTGGCTTCTGATTCGCTTCACGGAGGGATCGTGACCCCAATGGACCCGAGAATCTGGTTCATCCGCTTGAGACTGTCCCCTTAGCTCAGTCCCGCAAATCCCAAAAGAGTATCGCACACAAGTGTTTCCGGTTCTTAGAGTCCGAGATAGCATGGCGTGTGATGTGGATCAAACTTTGTGATTTGTCTCTGTGAGGATGAATTGGAAGCATGAAATAAGAAAAAAGATGCACTGAGGAAATGCGAGCAGTCCCTCAAAAGGACATCCCACCTTCCCAGGAGCAGCTGTATGAAATCACCTTTTGAACCTCCTTGATTCAACCATGCCTAGAATATCGACACTACGGCTCTTTGTGTGCGCTAGATCCGAGCGGCTGTTTCAAGAAAGGCTAAAGCACACGCCCATAGTCAACCATTTTTCTGCCTCGAGGCACTCTAGCCTGACAGTTTTTTTTTTCCCTCCTCGTATTAAATTTGTTGCATCTTGCATCGTGCAGAAACTCAAATAGAAACCAGTGGCTAGCTGGAATCCCGTGCGCAAGTGACACCTCATTGCACATGTACATACAGATGTACAGTACAGGTGGGACGTATGAGGGGCTGCATTCACCCCTCCCTTTGAGATGAAGGAGAAATATATATCTCAATATCTACCCCTCATATGCGATAACATGCATGTCAGCTTGGAAATCCAATGAGCTTTAGCGCTTTCAGTCGGCATTTTCTTACCCGGGAGGGTCCAATGGGATGGATATATCGGTACGGATACAGAACCGGTGTTTGCGTATCCTACGTTTCAAAGGAAAAAAGAAAGAAAGAAAGGGAGAAAGAAAGAAAGAAAGAGAGGAGAGAGGAGAGAGGGAGAGGATAAGGGCGAAACAGCCTTGCAAAAATCTCTCAAGCATGCGTAGGATGTATGTTCATACATATTACGTATCCATATGAGCTAGGATAACCGACGTGTGGTGGACGTATTGTCGTAGTTCGTTCACCCTGTGGTTGAACTGAGGTATCTCTGGAAGTAAGACGACGAGCTCAGGCGTGTAGGTTGATAATTCGATGGCTCAAGAGACAAGAGACCCCCCCCCACACGGCGCCCAGCTTAGACGTCATGTACCCATAGGGCTGCACATCATGGTATCAAATACCCAAAGTAGTACTCTGGGGTTCGTATTTCTCAAAACAGCCGTGTCAATTGAAAGACGTTCATGGCTGAGGTTCGCGATGCAACGGATGCATTGATTGGTTCGGACCAGCGCCGTAGCTACCAGGCAGTTCCCTGATCTTGCCGTTCTTCTGTAAGTTTCTCTTTTTTTCGAATTCCTTTTCTCCAAAGGGTTACTTTCCCGTTCCGATTCGCCGCGTAAAGAGGAGCATGGAGCATGGTTGGTCGTTCTGCTTGGTAAAAACGAAGGTGTGTTAAGCATAAGACGTACGTTGGGCGGTTAATGTGCTAATGCAGCAGCGTTTCGTGCCATGGCGCAGCTCAGGCCAGGCCTTTGCTTTATCACAAAAAACAAAACCATCAATCACGCTGCACTCGCACTCGGCTTCAGATAGGAATTGCATTTTGTTCCATTTAGGATGGATGAAAATATATTCGATTCTGCCTCTGAGCTCTACAACTGCCATGCATGAAATGCCTTTGATGTCTGTCCTCTATACACACCTTCTTGAAATATGCTAAAAACTCTTATGCCGAATATAATACCCGCTGCCTTCTTTTGTTTATACCCCAGCCTTAACCAAAACCCAAATGCGATGAATCCCAGATACGCCTACAATAATGCTGTCGATGAGAATGGATGCTCGACTCAAAACTCGCCAGACCGGACGCTTCGAAGAGAACGAATCATATGAAAGCTAGCTGCTTGCGCGAATCGAACCAAGGTGGCAGATGCTCAATGGTATTAGGCAGATGGTTTCTTTCCAATCACAACATACCTATATTGAAGATATCTTGACGTTAGCACCAAGTAATAAATCCATGGGATGTTACAAAAGATATCGATCATCTACCACGAGCGAAGGTACGTTTTGCGGTTATAACTTCCTTTCTCTTTGCACTGGTCTGCCATGGTAGAGTCATAAACTTACAACGGGAAATATGGACGCAGGGTTAGATCATCAATCTCACTACGGGCCCTCGCAATCAAAACATGGAATTGCTCTAGTGACATTTCGAGACGTTCTGTAAAGGGCCACAGTGCCATGGCGTTGATCAAATCTTTCGCATTCGAGCGGTTGAGGTCGCCAATATCCCGATCTCTTTCGTCTGAATATCACATCAGCTTTGCAATTCCACAACATACGACAGAGAAATAGAAGGTAGCTGGCGACTATTTACCTCGAGACCACCCATTCAATGGAAGAGGCATCATCCTGCTTTGCACTTCCACGAACCCTGCGGCTTCCATCATTGACTGCAACCTTGTTGGAGCTCGCAGGTCCTTCTTGTCTTCGTATACCTCAAGAAAGGTCTTGCTCCACCTTCGAAGTCCATGTTCTTCCGTCAAGGTTCCATTGTCGGATTGAACATTGAAATAGATCTCAACCATCTGCAACCAACCACCTGCTTTCAACACTCTGCGAGAGGTCCGATTGAAGTGAGTATTGTATTCTTCGAAGGCTCATCTATTGTATTGGTGATTACTAACTTAAAACAGTCATTCATATAGCCAGTCCATCGACTTTTGCCGATGCCTGGAGCTACAAGCCTCGAATGGACGAAGTCGAATTCCTCAGGCTTGAAGTTGAAGGGTTCGTTGAGGTCGTCGACCTTAAATTAAGTTGTCAGTTTGATCAGACGTTGTTGGCAGCCGGGAACAGTTGTAGCTTCATAGTCACAGGGCTACTTTGTGGCTTACCTGGCACCAAAGGTTATTCGGGGTCTCTTCGGGTTTGAGATGAGGAGAAATGTCGACAGCGATGATCTATCACGGGGTCAGTACTAAGGTGCTTAAGGAGATGGAAGCTGGTGTTTGGATTGCTACCTCTGCATCTGGGTACTTTTCAGCTGCCTCGATTGCCCACGCACCCGAGCCGTAACCACAATCTAGGATTTTCTTGGGGTCTTCTATAGGAGGGAAGATGAGTCTACCGTCAAATATCTTTTTAAAGACAAGGTGCTGCCTATTGAGGCGGTCTTGTTCATCCTTGAAGAGTGTCAGCCACCTCAAGTACGACTCTGCAACATTTTGGTCTTAGGAAAAATCACAACGAGTACGCCAGGCTCCCACAGGATTGCTCGAAGTTCACGTCTGTCTTGGGTTAAACACCACCTACCTCGTCGACCGGGACTGGATATATAATTTTTTCGACAGAGTAATCCTGGAACTCTCGGCCATGATGGCGTACAATTCGCCAGTATGCACTGTCTAAAGAACAGGTTTCTGACAAGGAGGAGGAGCCGCTTGTTGACATCGTGGCCGAATTTGGGATACTATAAACCGAAGGATTTGTCCCCTGTTCAAGCTATTCTCGAAAGTTGGCGTGGTCTTGTGCTGTCTGCTGGGGTCGAGGTCGAGAAGGATTGGGATGAAAGAGCCAGAGAACCGTGAGTCAATGTTGTTGAATATATTTCTAACTACCAGTCGAGAGATATCTATATTGTGCTGTGCCGGTCTGCTGCTATTCGGTACTGCCAATCAGAGTCCTGAAGGGAATAGGCATAGGACAGGTGGACCGCCCCTAGTTCCTCGAAAATTTAAAGAGGAGACCTAGCTAAGGGTACCGAGAGACCACCACGTCAGGCTTCGAAATTGCAAAATAAAAAATTCCGGGAGGATATAAGGTGCGTTGGACAAGGGGTCCTTATACACTACTGCGACTCGACGATCTCCTTCTATGAATTTCTTTCTTTTTTTTGAGCCAGGCTAGTTGGGTATCTTCGGTGAGCTTCGGGGTCGAGGCAAACAGAGAAACATTGGAGTCGACTCGACTCGACTCGACGGACTGGCCTTGCTAGTCCTGCAATCCCGAATAGTACAAGCTCTGACGGACCGCATTTTTCAGTCGCATGGCACTTGCAATCTTGCAGCACGAATTTCGGATGAATGCACACTAACATCACTTGCTCGTAGCCTTAGGTCACCGGAACGTTTAAGCCACAAGTAGGTTCCCTATACCATGGCCTCGGGTTAACGATCTTTTTTGTTTCGTTGTGAACCATCAGGAATTTCATTTTAATTCATGGTGGCACAGATGCACTAACTGAAAATATGCAGAATCACAAAATAATAGGGGCCGTTAGTTCTGGAAAGGTTTGGGAGGGGGTGTCACAGGAAAGCGACGGCTCGCGATTGTCGGCCATATCTGTGTTCGGCTGGTGAGCAGGTGTGGTAGTGAAACTTAGCGCCTTGACGTTGATGTTAGCCCTGCTTCCAGTACAGCGGGAAGGTGTGGCACAGGGCCGGAGCACACCGACCCGAGAACTTGGTAGAATCACTTCTGTCTCTTCAATATGTCCCAGCAATCTGTTTAAGTTCGAATTCTACAGCTTGAGAATTTCCATTAAATTTGTAATGTGGACGGAAACGTATAAAACACCGGCTGAACATTCATTTGCTTTAGGCCTTAAGTTGCTCCCCGGACACATATGATCAAATATTTGCAGGAAGCTTACGTTACGGAACAGATCTGGCCATGGCCATTAACCAAACCCCACAAAGTCACGGTCCGGTCTCAATGAGCGCACCAAGGCCTCCAACCTTGATATGATCCAAGACGAACTGCAATTTAGATGGTTATCCCCTGTGGGCCTGCGTCCTAACCCCAAGGTGAGTGCATAAAAACCCTGAAATGAAATTATATGGGGCATCAATTTCTCAGCCATCTCGTGTAAGAGTGCTGCTGCACAGAAAGCTCCTCGGGGTTCCCTGTTGGTGGAAAACTCACCCGATGACCAGGAGAATACATCATCACTTTACTGTGGGACTTCAATAGACACCAAGTACGCTACCAGACTACTGGTACGCCTCCAGATTAACATTGTAACTATAGTAAACCGCAGTTATATCCCAACCTCAACAACATGGACCGGGGACTCAATTTTGCTAATGCATGGCGTCGAGCCAAATCAAACAATGGCTCCACAAGCTATCCCAAACCTTTTCAAACCTGCTTACCTCTCAAGAAGTGATAGAGAGAGCTCGACAGTCTCCTCGAGAAATAGCAGACCTAACCCCCAGCCGTTCGAATTCCGTCCGTCTATCCTTTCGAACTGGCCGATGGTTACATCGTTAGTGTGTTTCACTTACAAGTTGGGTACTAACTAGTGGTAGTGGACGCCTAGGTGCAACAAAATTCAAAATTACTCGATGCTCGGACCACAGCTATCCCCATATCATTTTTGTGGTTTCCAGAGTAGTTGCACAGTCATGGTATGGAAACTCTCAAAATTAACTCCTTCGCCCAAGACCTTTGTCAAGATCCCTATCACACGAGACGAAGCGGGCCGGATAGCGGAATCGCCGGCCAATTATCAAAATAGAGATGGGGTCTCGAGATCATGAAACCTCCTCCCGCAGAATGCAAGCACGGCGCATAGATGTCGACCAGAAACATTTCCAATAGGAAGAGGTCGTCGAAACCTTGCGTCACTGAACTTACCGAGCCATTAGGCTCACCTCCCTTGATACCTTTGCCTGGTTTTGAAACCTTCGAATCGAGGTGGGCAAGGTACAGGGTCGGAGTGGATATAATTTCAATAAGGATATCCCAGATACCCGTCACTTTTTCCATTGACGAAATCCTTCGCCGTCAATGCCCGTGTGCGAGGTTTCTTTGTCAACGTGAGCCCCATGCAACCCACTCTCCCCACCCTGACCGCATTCCTGGAATTGATTCGACCCAAACCCCACTCTTATGCAGGATGTCGACATTCTAATTGGCGACGGGGTTCGCAGCCCTTGGTCTGCCTTTAGGATCAATTGTTACTTACATACTACATACTGTACGTAAGGATGCGCATTTGCTGCATGCCCCCTTTGCCCAATAACCTGGTCTTTGTCAGTCCAATGACTGAAGTTTTTTCGACGAAGTATTTCTTGACATTAAGAATTAAGAATCTCATACGCACGCCCTTTACCGAACTAGGACGCCTCTTTTCCCACAGCAAGGCCTATTGCAAGGCTTGGTCACATCCGGTTTGTATTCCTGTGTCATATGCTGCAAGCCGCCGCCACGGCGTTGTTCTCTCGCCATGACATACATCTCTTCGCTTCCCCCTTGCAACGCGGGACAAAACGCTCGCCGTGGACTGCCGTTCCACTGGAACCTGTGTGATTGTCTTCCCCTGCTGCTGCAGATTCTCGTTACCAGTGCCGGAAGTCCGGCGCATCGAATGTTTCCCCGAACATTCTTTATCCTAAATGTTGAGCGGCTAGTTAGTATGGAGCAGACCAGGTTCCCAGACTCCCCACCACCGTCTTGATATTACTAATTTAGAAGGAAATCCTTGCCTCACAAATAACAGGCGTCAATTAAGGACAGCTGGTGCACGGACATGATTCTCGGCCCTCATGATCATGGAACTGCACACGAAGATCATCACGTTTTGGGTGTATGCCGCTTCATTCATTAACCTCAAACAAACCTTGAGATTTACTTTGCTTCTCCGGTTGTGGGAATAGTGGACGTGCTATAGCGGTTTCAAGGTATGATTGTGTGATCTCGTGATGATGTGTATAAATATAGATTCTTCAAGTAAAGGCTTTAAATTTGAGGTCGTGATTACGCTTTTCCATCTAGATTAACCTCCCGAACCGATTATAGCCTCCGTGCCCACCTTTCTCACGATACTTCATACTTCCACGGCCCTTGAATTTAACTTCTGATTGGCCTGGATCGGCTGAATATCGGTCATCACGTCGGGGAGGTGAGCGGTATGGCCGCTGATATTGCGGTTGCCGTCGATTAGACTCCCTTTCGTCTTCCTCTCGTTGAATCCGTCGTTCTTCCTCCGAGTCAAAGTCATCGTCATCATAATCCCGTCCACGCCTATAATGATCATAAGATCGCGACCTAGAACGGGAATATGACCGACGGGACGGTTTATGGTGGTTTCTTGATGACCTTGAGTCTCGCTGTCCCGCCGGAGATATTGGCTTTTCGGGAGACTCTGAACGAGATGTGGATCTAACATCCTGGTTTTGTGAAAGTGAGACAGCAGATTCCTTGGTTGAGGCGTTCCCGTGCCTCCGTGGTGAACGAGAGCGATCAGCCCGGCCCCGGTGCCTTCGACCGGATCGTCGAGAATCTTTGTCTTTCTCTTGCCGCTTGTGACGATCCGATTTCGCTCTAGGGCTTCTTGTCCTGCTTCTATGCCTATCTCGAGTCCTACTACCGCTTCTACTTTCGCTTTTGCTCCTACTCCTGCTCCTGCTACGGCTTCGGCTTCGCGGTCGTTTCCTATCCAGGGATGTTTTCGTGTCCGTCGTTCTTGTCGCAGCCGCCTTCGCCGGTGCCCTCCGGAACTCAAGTTCGCCACAATTCGAAATGATAACGTCCACCACTGGCTTGTCCGAAGAATCCACTCTGACTTTTTCCATTTCCTTCACAAATTGGAGGCCGCTGACTACATGTCCAAAAACCGTATGTTTCCCGTTGAGATGATCACATGGGGCACACTGATAAAAACCGTCAATACCGAATACTTCCGAGGCACATATGTACGTTTCGATATACATAATTTAGGATCGAGAGTTTCATACCGTGATAAAGAACCTGGGTAATAAACATCAAAGGGTTAGAAAATCACCCGATTTGTGAACTTTGATCGCAATCGGTGGTACCACTTACTGGGAGCTATTGGTATCCTTCCCCCTATTGGCCATGCATACCAATCCTTCTTTGTCGATGTCACACCACCCGAGATTTTCATCTTCAAAGGTATCACCGTAAATTGATACACCTCCCTTCCCATCGCCTCGAGTGATGTCGCCGCCTTGGAGCATAAACTCTTCAATTACCCGGTGAAATATCGAGGATTTATAGTGGAGGGACTGTGAGGTGGAGGCTGTGCATAGCGACCGAAAACTATAGTCTCAGAAGCTATTGTTATTATGAGTGCTTCAGAATATTTACGTGTATGTTACGGTGGGAATACGAACTTCTCGCATGTTCTTGGAGTTTTGTCTGTGAAGAGTTCGATGACGACGCGACCTACGGGATCGGTACCATGTTGGAGGTCTAAGAAGCAACGAGGACGAATTGGAGCGACCATTATGGCGACCAAAGCAGACGCAATTTTGGTGGAACGAGGGACTGTTCGGCGACTGTATGTGGAGGAGGTTGATGGAGATATCGAATGTTTGGGGTTGAGCTTGAACTGAGGCGCGATTGGATGGCAGGCGAGCAAACGATGTATAGGAAAAGACTTGGTGTCAACTATATCACACACAAATATAGGTACCCAGATAATAATAGGGAAGTTTACCAATTGAATGGAAACAATCATCACATTGTATAGACCCAAGAGAGGCATTACTATTAGAAAATAGTGTGATTACGCTGAGCATTAGGCCCAAATGCAAGATGCTATCCCCAAGCGCAAGCCAAAGGCGGACCTTGAGTTGTCTTGATCCAAGGTTCGAGAGTTTGTGTTGTCGATGTGTTGCGCCGGACGTTGGCCAATGAGAGACAGTTGCGGAGATCTCTAACCAACTTGGGACTAGTGCCTGTCGCTCGAAGAAAAAAATAGGTTTTTCGCTTTCCACCAACTTTTTTTCTGATAGGCGACTTTTCTCAGTCCTCCTCGACGATTTCTCCACCATCATCAATCACATCGAGGTAGCTCTGCTCCAACAGGTTTTTAAGTTACCAACAGCCCATTACATAGCCGTCATAATGGTTCAAACTGTAAGTTATTCTACCTAATAGCTTCGTTAAATTGAGATATGAAGCTAGTTTAAAGCTGAGACCAAATAACTAACCAATGCATCGACAGACCTGGAAAGCTATCGCCCCGGTGCCTACATCGCAGGAGTTCCTCGATATTGTCTTATCGAGGACCACCAGGAAGACCCCTACTGTTATTCGATCTGGTTTCAAAATCAGCAGAATCAGAGGTACCCATTTGCTCCCAAAACTGTGCTGTGATAGCTTGAGGAAGTCGCTAACGACTCAATTATAGCCTTCTACCTCAGAAAGGTTAAATTTACCCAAGATACTTTCACCGAAAAGCTTCAGGCGATTCTCGATGGCTTTCCGAAGCTCCAAGATATTCATCCTTTCCGTATGTTTTATTCTTGCCCTTTGTACTGACGGAGATGGCCTGCTTACCCCCCCGCTTTACCCAGACAAGGATCTCATGAACACACTCTACGATGCCGACCATTTCCGAATCGCCCTCGGTCAGCTCTCCACAGCCAAGCACCTTATCGAGCAGGTCTGCCGTGACTATGTCCGTCTCATCAAATACGCACAGTCTCTCTTCCAGTGCAAACAGCTAAAGCGTGCGGCATTGGGTCGTATGGCTACCATCACTCGTCGCCTGAAAGATCCTCTTCTCTATTTGGAGCAAGTCCGACAGCATCTTGGCCGTCTTCCGGGCATTGACCCCAACACACGAACCCTCCTCATCTGTGGTTACCCCAATGTCGGAAAGAGCAGTTTCCTCCGAAGTATCACCAGGGCCGATGTGGATGTTCAACCATATGCTTTCACGACAAAGAGTTTGTTTGTCGGCCATTTCGATTATAAATACCTGCGATTCCAGGCCATCGATACCCCGGGTATCCTCGACCACCCACTCGAAGAAATGAATACCATTGAAATGCAATCGATCACCGCCATTGCTCATTTGAAATCTGTGATTCTTTACTTCATGGATCTGTCTGAGCAGTGTGGTTACTCCGTCGCTGCCCAAGTCCAGCTTTTCCACTCGATAAAGCCTTTGTTTGCGAACAAAATCGTATTTGTTGTAGTAAATAAGATCGATGTCGTTAAGCCGGAGGATTTGGACGAAGAATCACAGAAGTTGATTCAGGGTATGCTTCAGGGTGGAGAAGTTGAAATGCTACAATTGAGCTGCCATACCGAACAAGGTATTTCGGAGGTGAAGAACAAGGCTTGCGAACGACTACTTGCTGCGCGAGTTGAGCAAAAATTGAAGACAAACCGGGCTACCGATATCCTCAACCGTATACACGTTGCGCAACCTATCGGTGGTGTTACGAGAGAGGTGTTTATCCCTGATGCGGTTAAGGAGAAGACGAAATACGACGTCAATGATCCAAATAGAAGAAAGTTGGAGAAGGATATCGAAGCCGAGGAAGGCGGTGCTGGTGTTTACAACATTAACTTGAAGAGTATGTGGTTGATACCACCCCCGTTACTAGCGAGAGAGAAAGAGCTAATTCTATTCTTACAGAGAACTACATGCTTGACAATGAAGAATGGAAATTCGACAAGATCCCTGAGATCTTTGATGGCAAGAACGTTTACGACTTTATCGATCCGGACATCGAATCGAAACTTGCAGCATTGGAGGCTGAAGAAGAGAGACTCGAGGCTGAAGGCTTCTACGATGAAGAAGAAAGCATTGAGGATGATGATGAGGCGGATATTCGAATGAAGGCCGACTTTATCAGGGAACAGAAACAACTGATCCGGAATGCTGCCAGAAGCAAGAAGGCACTGAAGAACCGAGCCGTTATCCCACGTCAAAAGATGCCGAAGAACATCAGCGAGATGAAGAACAGCCTTGAAAAGATCGGTTTGGATGCCAGTACCGTTGTTGACAGGGCAAGAAGCAAGAGTCGTGGGCGTTCTGTGGCTAACAGAAGCAGAGCTACTTCTGAGATGGGTGGTGATGTTGAAATGAGAGATATCAGTATGCATGATATCAGCCAGATGACTTTGAAGGAACGTGCGAAGAGCAGAGTTAGGAGCCAGAGCAATAGACGTGAAGATGGTGTTACGAATGAGGGTGCGAGAACGAAGGCCGAGAAGATTGCCAAGTTGAACCAGAAGAAGATGAATAGGATGGCTAGGCAGGGTGAGGCTGATAGACATGTCTCTGCAGCTTTGCCGAAGCATTTGGTAAGTTCCCCACACACAACCCAGTTCTCGAATTCGTACAAGAGCGTATTACTAATACATCGATACTGTAGTTTTCCGGCAAGAGAACAATCGGAAAGACCAACAGACGTTAAAAATCTGTTATATAGACGGACTTGTAGGTTATGGCACCAGTCGAATGAAAAGTTTTATAGAGCAAAACCTTTATTTTGTCTCATTTGGGTTGTCTCTCTCTCTCTTTCTCTAGCTCTACATACGCAGAACCCCAAAACGGCGTTTTTTCTTTTGAAATCTTTCATACATGGGAGTTGGGAGGAAGTGCTTATCGATATTTATCGACTTTTATTTCTTCTTTGAGATAAATGTATGTTAAATCTTTTTTTTCTTTCTTTTTCGTTTGTGAAGTACACCTTTGTATCAATAGTAGATATATGCAATGAAGCCCTGCAGTTAACATCGTTCGACTTTTTTTTTTTTTTTTCGATCGGGATCCGTGGAAGCTGCATCGCTGTTCTCTCGTGGAGACGCATGTCGATGTCGAGCGGTTGATTCCTTAATTAAGCAGCAATTTATATCTATATTATGTAGCTATGTTGGAATTTATGATTTAGATATGTAACGGTGAGAGTCGTTTTGATCCATGTCATGCATAATGAAGTTTTCATTTGGGTTATCTGTCTGATCTGTAATAGTGAGTAACGTAATAGAAGAGCGGGCGGTTAATGATAAGCCTGCGTATGTGTCTGTGTAATATAACATGCATCAGTCGATACCGCATAAGCGTGTACGTATCGAATGCTTTGGTGCCCCCGCCGTTTTTTTCGCTCTTGGTAACATAGAAGATTGCGAGGGGAGGGTATAAAAGTAGAAAGAAGAAAAAACGAGTGACACTAGAAGGCATTCCCGAACGCCTCCACCAAAGGAAAATAAGAATAATAAAAGAAAGAGGACGCTATAGACAGAAGAAGTGTGAGGGGTAGTTATGTGATGGCACTGAGCAGCAGTAGAACAAGCGGTGGGAAAGAAAAGAAGAAGAAAAAACATCCTCCATGCAAATTTCGAATGCCCATGAAACCCATCAAAGTAAAAGCAATAGAACACCGTACAAAACCCCCATAATCAAAATATAGAAATATCAAAAACCTTCGAAATAATAATAAAAAAACGAAAGAAAAAAAGGAAAGGAAGGAAGGAAAGAATGGAGAAATTATTGTTCAATAACCCATGACCTCCTTTCCACTCCGATGCTGGCTTTTACTCCTCCTCCCCATCGATCCAGCTGCTTTCTTCCAAAAGCTATCTCTCTTCCTACTCCTCCCCTCACCTTCTACCTCCACACCAGCATACCGTTCCGCAACTTTCTCGCCGTACAGAAGCTCCATAGCACTAGCTTGCTCTGTCGATCTCCTTCTTCCGTACCAACTACCCCCGGTATTCCCACCACCTCCGTTATGATTCGGTGGATTCGTACTCCCATAGCTCTTCACTAAGTCATTAGCTCGTTTAACCTCCATCCCATTCCAAAAGTCCATTCCAAACATTGCACGATCAGAATTATGATCTTGTCCTAAATGAGGATATCCACCCGGTCCTACTGAACCCCCAGAGCTTGTACTTCTTCGTCGGCGGGGTTGGCCGGTAGCAAATGGTAATACTCCATTATTGTTGCCTTGGTGTCCATGGCCTTGTTGCAGTTGTGGCTGGGGGCCGTGGTTTTGTGAATATCGTGGTCTACCACTTCTCATTGAATCGGATCGCTGTGCCGGTTGATTGCCATTTGGTTGGTAATATCCGCTTTGAGTGTTATAGGAATACTGGCTATTCATAGAGTTCGTTCTTGAAACTCGAGGGATAGATCCGATGCTAGCTGCGCTAGCCGAGGGAGTAGAATTCCAGGGTGAAGTCGTTGAAACTGGTGATTGCGGGTTAGACTTAATCGCCGAGTTTCCTAATGGACGACGACGGACTTGCGTATTGTCGGGGCGGTTCTGTGGAGGAGGAGGGGGAGGAGGCGGTGGTGGGGGGAGTGGAGGCGCTTGACGGTTGTTGTCTTCCATTGAGTATCTTCCCGGTGGAGGTTTATATGAAGATGGTGGAGTAGTGTGTCGAGGAAGGGACGGTTGTCGTTCTGGCGTATTTATCTTCTGCGGCACCGGTTGTACCGGCTGTGGGGCAGGAGGAGAAGGCGTGCTTTGCGTCACCGTGTTAGGGATGATCCCAGGCACGGGAGAAGGGGTGTTAAAGCGCTGATAATACGCCGCTCCAGTATACGATACAGATTCAGAGGATCTCAGAGCTAGAACTGCACGCGAAGGTGTAGAAGAAGTAATTGCCATAGGCTCATTATAGGACGGCTCCACTGGAGAAGTTGGGAGAGATGCTGCTTCAGGCGCATATCCAATAGACTGTAGCCCGCTTCTAACGCTACTAGTAAAGCTTTGTTGTCTTTCGGGCTGCGGTTGAAGCTGATATTGTGTTTGTTCGGGTTCGACAGCGCCGCCAATATTAAGGGGTGGAAGGCAGTTGTGAGAAGGTTTGGGGGGGTCGGGTTCATCTATTGTAACAACTTCATTAGATTCTCCAGTATCCTGTTCTGGAACCTCGATCTCAGGCTTCTTGTCACTTTTCCAAGATAGACGCTTGAAGCTTAGACGCCTTTTTCTTTTTGGCTTCTTTTGCTCTGCGTCATCTCCGTCTTCTAGAGCAGCATTTTCGAATTTATGTGCTGGTTGAGTAGGTGGATATTGCTTCCCTTTGTTCTTCGAAGCCCTTGGAGGGGGAGCTTGTAGTGTAGGCGGTGTTCTATTCCTCACCGAAGAGTAAGGGACGTTGATAACCGAGGTCGCAATATTTGGACCTGCAGAGTTATGACTAGTCGCTGGTCTCATTTCTGGGTATCGGTTATTAAATTCCGTAACAATTTGCTCAGGTGCTGATTGTCGGTTCTTCGCTCGCCTCGAGTGGCTATCTGGCGGTAATGCAGCACTTTCGGCTGAGGAATACCCACTATCAGCAGTCTTGGTTTGGCTGGTTTGGCTCTGGTCTGACGAAACATCGGATGCATCCGAGCTAGGTGCAAGTTTCTCTTCCGCTGCCTGTGTAGTATTGTTGGAGTCAGCCGTCGATGGGCCAGCTTGAGAACCTGCCTCTGTTGGTTGAAGAGAGTTTCTTATAACCAAAGGTTTCGGTTTAGATTCTTCTAGTTCTGTAGCACTGATCCCAACATTGCACCCATCGCCACTCTGGCCTTCTTTAATCCTATAATCGGGAGTTTCTACCAACTTGGCGCCTTCGAATGAAAATGGAGATCTTGAAAGCCCTGGCTTAGCAGAAGGTGCAGCAGAGGGATTCGCAGATGTATTCGTGTTAGAATAGCCTGAGGAGGGACTTGGTTGGTATTGTCCATTCAGGAACTCTTTATTGCGGAGGCCATAATTGAATAGATGACGCCTGTGCGGATCTTCATCCGTACTATCTTCGCCTCCATCGATTACTAGCTGTTGGGGCTTATCGGTTTGTGCGGTATCTGGAGCTTCGGCATCTGGCGATGGAGGTACAATCCTTAAACTCTGTCGGTTAGGGTTCGCAGCTGCACTAGTATCCACTTGGATAACCGGTTTCTTCCCTGACTGTGGCGAGGAGGGAATCGAAGAAGTCCCCACAGGTTTCCTCTTTATTGCAAAATTTTCGACGGCTGTTGGAGTTTGAGGAGTCTCCGCTTCATCGTTGTCGATAACCTCAGAGCTAGTAGTTGCAGAAACAGGCGGAAGGCTGAGGAGAGAGCTATCTCTAGGCCTTTGGCTACCACCGCTGGTGGCTCTCAGTGATGGCGAGCTAGGGATGGGACTCGGAGCACCATTAGCCACGAATAGAGATCCCTTCCTCAGGCTACCTAGGGTTCCTTGATCTTGAGGCGTTTCCGGGCGAGCACCATCGGTATTGATATTTGTGAATCTGGATCTGGGCACAAATAGTAGATTATCGTCCATATCTAGCATATCGTTTGGCTCCGGTTCTTGGACTTTCGGCCTTGTAGCCGTTCCTGGAGCGGCGGCTTGTAGCAGCGAGCGTCTTCTTACTGGAACATGTGAAGGTTCGGGATTATAAGATGAGGGCGGTGTATGGCCCTGCTGCTGTTGATGCTGTTGACTATTCAAGAACTTCGTAGGCGAAGGCGTGAGCTGTATCCTCGTTGGGCTCTGCAGTGCTGAATGGAAACTAGCCGTAGAAGAAGCCGTAGGAGGCGGTCTTAAATCATCTGGTTCCAGCAGTGGAGACACATCGAAGCTACTATTCTCGGCCGCAGGAGCAGTCATGGGTCTGATATACGAGACAGGGCTCATGGCGTTCGTAGGCGGCGAACCGGGTTTATTGATCGGATCATGAACAAGACTTCGTCGTCTTTCCAACCATACGGCTCCGAGTGATGGAGTCGCACTACTACCAGGCGCACCCGGGCCGTTTAAAGTTTCCCGACTCGCTTTCTGCGAAGGGTGATTACCCCATCCCTGTTGCGCTGCTCCTGTGAAGCTGTTCTGCCGTGATAGATCCGCACTACCGGATCTAGTTGGCGGGCGAGGGTATGGTATTGTTCCACCATCTGTTGGATTTAAATTTGCACGGTCTGGTAAAATATTTCGTATCGATGCCTTTGAGTTTCGTCTACTTAGGGAGGCTGGCAAGGGTATCGGAATAGCAGCTGGCGATTCGCCGCCAACTTTTGGTTTTGATAGTTTATTGTTGATTTTACTAGGAGAAGGACGGAATGGGGAGGATTTTTTAGATGTGGTGGGGGTGGAGGGGTGCCGTGAGTGAGTGGAGGATTTGTTACGGCGCGGGGCTTGGGCGGAGTGGGTATTACCCATGGCGAATGAAGGTGGGTTGGTACCACCGCCGTCGTGACGGGGTTGGGTGGGCGGTAGGTATGAAGCCGACGGAAGGAATGTTTACGGAAGGCACGATACCGGGTTTATATGTTGATCGAAGTGTGTTGACGGTGTTGTAGACGGTGTTTACTTGCGTTGTTTGCTTTGACGGGGTTGTCCTGTGCTACCGACTATGCGTGTGCTACCGTCGATTACCCTCGTTTCTAACTTGCTACTCTGCTGCTAGGCTGCTCAGGCCTGTACTCCGTCTCTGGAACAGGAGGGAGTTGGTGAAGATGCCACCATTTAATTTGCAGGTGATCCAGGAGAGAGGGGATTAGGTGGATCTGGTGAACGTGGTCTTTGAGGTTTGAGCGATAAAGCGTTCGGACAGGTTCGAGAGGGATAAGATAAGATGGCTATTTCTGTTGGAAAGTACAGCAAGGTAAGGCTGACTAGCTGTGACGACAGTGCAGAATGAAAGGCGTACTTTAGGCCGATATTTGAATTAAGAGTCAGTGGGTGCAGGTATCTGGTACGGCAACCTGGTAGACGGGTGTAGAAGTATCAGTATAAGTACTTGGACATTTAGTCAAAAAGTCGATATCGAGTATCTCTCAGACGTAGTCGTCTATAGAGGGGCTGGTGGTCCGGTCGTACGTCTCGTGAACCTGCAGGTGCCAATGGAATGCTAAAGGTGAAGCTGCACTGCAGGTGTGTAACCGAATCGACTGGGCAGGCGCAGAACAGCTGTTCTGATTGGAACACCTTCTTCTTTGGACTTTTGCAATTGGTTATCGATATTCGCGACAAGAACAGAAAGGGATTTTAGATTTTGACAGGTGCAAGGGATATGGAATATCAGTGGGGAATCCCCTTTGGAACCCTTTATACTCAAGCGGTAAGTAATATGCTCCGTGGTAGTTGAAAGGGTGCGATTTAGAGCGGGTGGTAAGTTAAGTTAAATATGGCAGATAGAATTCCAGATCGATCCCCTAAACCTCTTGCCAGAGAACGAGTTAATCCTCTGGGGCGATTAAATTTAATGAATGAGTGAATGAATTGAACAGTCGGAAATCCCAGTGGCTGAAGGAGGGAAGGGAGGAAGGAGGGTAGGGCAGCAGCTAGATCGCAATATCCGGAGCTGGGTTACAACCTGACATGTACCGTACCGGGATAGTAACAACCGAATGTGATATCTCCCTGGACCGTTCATATGTATCTTGCCACCAACAGACTCCCCTTCAAGGACGAATACAAGGATGAAGAACCAAGGGATTTCGAATTCATGCGTGGGGGAAAAAAAGAAGATAAAGAGATAGAGAGCGAGAGAAAAAGAACGAAGCTAAAGGAACAATACAATACAGACCGCTTAATAGACCTTTTATCAGAATAACCCTCATTCGAACACAGTTACTGATATGCTTATCTTCCCCTGGGCTAAAAGTATATATAGCTTAGTTCTTGCATTATCCAAAAGGCGAGGCGAGACCACAGACACACTACATGTATACACGGGAAGAAGTTCTTACAATTGCCTAAACTGGCGGGGTCATTCGATGCAATGCCGTCGAAAATTCAAGGTGGGTCTAACTGGGGGGCCTCGAAGATATTGACATCTGAGGGCGCTAGCCTCCGAGTTGGCCACTAGCCACAATACCGCAATGTTTGCGACATCTTGCAGATTGGACTGGGGTTTGCTTGCAGGTTACTGGTATGTCGTGCAAAGACGGATGCTGGACAATCCTTGTAGACTATCGACAGTCGTTCTCAACCCCATTGTGTTGTCGGGTTATTCCCTTTCGGGTTGATCTATACTCCCAAAAATCAAGACAGTAACTTAAGGCGGATATGCGAATACAACTGAGGATCTCTTAAGTTCATCATAGTAGATAACAAATTTCATGTTTTCTTTGGTACTCATGGTCCTTGAAATGGTAAAATCGATAGGCCGGAAATGGTGTCGTTGTTCTCCAGTTTGCCACTAACCCATTTTTAGCAACAGGCCCCATATTGCAACATCCAACACAATCTCTTTGATTATCGCCATTCGACGATTCGATCAACGATAAAGAGGATCGATTTTCGAAGGCTGTTTCTAATTTTATTTTTCTTCTCCATAATTATCTTGTGCTCGATTTATTCATAGCTTACTAATTATAGTTTGGTAGATTACACAGGGTGATCACCCTCAATTGAACGTTAACTGGAACCCACCACTGCTTGATGTACAAAGAAGGAGATTAGTTATATATATATAAATCCACCCAGATTATTATTGCCTCTTTCATATTTAATAGGAATATGGTATTATTGAGGAGAGTCACTTGGTAAATTCAAGAGGTCCAGGGGATTAAACTAGAGAATCCCGAACACGCATTCGTCAACCTTGGATTTGTAAAAAGAAACGCCTTCTATATATAGACTTATATAAGACGTTTTTAATTAAAGACCCTTAGTCCCGATTACATAGATGGGTAATTGGATCTTGCTACCGGCTTGGCCCTTCTTCGAACTATATGTAGATAGTATATATAGTATATTAAGCTTATATATATTTAGTAGTTTGAACGAGCTCGAGGTGGACTTCAATGGGTCAAAATAGCACCCAATATATGTTAATACCCTCGAGTATGATACTTCCTCGGTTCGTTCACGCGTTACAAGAGCTCGGAATATCATTCCCAAATTGGAATCCCCCCAGTATATATACGACGAGAACCTGACGGAAATACAGCGGCCCATCATGTCCCAATGACTCGCGATTACGAGTTTTTGGCACTCGAATATATTAATAACGTCGATCGTATCTCCGGGAGATCTTGAGGAGGGTCCGTTAATTTTAAACAAGTGTCCTAGTAAACCGCTGCGATTCGAATTCCCGTCATCTACGTGAAGAGCTATATATCTGAGAGAGAAGATATTCCGCCAAAACAGCATACATACATACATTTACAATACTTATAGCAGAAGCAAAGGGAGCAAGCGAGGCTGCTAACGCGGGTACATAACAAAAAACCGAAAGAACACGAGGGGGGAAAACAAAAAGGAAGAAGAAGAAAATTACACATCCGCAAGGCTCAGCAGCGCAAGTGAACCTGTCATCATCATTCAATCATACTTCCCACTACCACCGCTGCTTCCAAACATACCATCTTTCTCTCCTCCAAACCATCCTTGACCCCATCCACCTTCCTTACCAGGGTTCAATCCCAATCCTGGATGTGGACCAAATCCCCTTCTGTGCCTTCTACTCCTCCAAAGATACGCGCCTCCGAGAGCGACAATTATAAAGATTATTGTCAGTATTGGGTGACTCGTTCCGTGGTCCTTGGCAGACCTAAATGCCCTCTCAAACCTTCCAACTGTACTCTTCGCCTGCAGCTTGTACGGGTTCTTAATAACGTCCTTAACGACATCAAGAATCGCGGTCCTAGACGGAAGTATCGTTTCTCCATCCGCGTTGGCGTCCCAATATCTCTTCTTATCCTCTTCGTTAATAATAACCCTATTGCCCATTTCTTTAACATCAATGTTATATGTTTGCTTAACCCAACGTTCCCAGAATATACCATCAACCCAGGCAAATCCAACCTCTTTCCTCATAGGAAGCACGATCGGTGTGCCCTTGGCGTTTCTATAGCCTCGGTCATCCCCACGATCGAGAGACTCCTGGATCTTATGCTGCTTTCTATCCCTTAGTTCCTGCCTTTCCAGTTTTTCGTCCTTTTCTTTGCCTTCAAACCACAGCTGAGCAGCCTTCTTCATTTCATCCTTTGCCATTCTGAAATCCTCCTCCTTGGAGCTATCGAAGATACCCAAAACCACCGTCTTGCCGTTCATAATCTCATGCGAGTTTGTAGCTGAGAGCTCAGGGACGGTTGGGAGCCAGACAGTCTTCATCCAGTCCACGATTTTGTTGGTGTCTCTGATATCAGCAGGCGAGAGGGCAGGATAGTAAGTTGGTCGGTCATCGCGAAGAACGACAAGCTGTGGCCAGGTCGTAATACGGTACTTTCTTGCCAAATGGTCAGAATTCGTCTTATAAAGTGGCGCATGTCCAATCAACGGCATTGTAACCCTCGATAGAGCCTCAAAGTCCTCGGAAACGGTCGCATGATCGTAGAAGTACAAAAATATGACGTCGTGTTTCTTTTGGATCTCTTCAAAGTCGGCGGCGTCTCCGATTTCCTTGATACCGGAGTCAGCGGCTTTGCGAGCCCAGGATACGAGGTCACCAACACCCCGAAGGCCCTTGTATTCGATCCTCTCCCCATTCTGGAAGAATATGATTGTTGGGTAGGCGGAGACAGATACTTCTTTGCAAAGACGGCGGTCGATTTCGCAATTAACTTCACCGATGTTGAGCATTCCTTGCAGTTCGTAGCTAAGGGTGTTCCAGGCCGGCGCCATAGCCTGGCAATGGGAGCACCATGGCGCGTAGAACTTGACGAACCATCCTTGCTCGGAGTCAAGGACCTTCTGCTGGAAGTTGGAGGCATCGAGAGGGAAAGATTTCCCGTCAGGATTAGGAGTTGGCCCTTTCCTTGGTGGAGGGGTTGGCTTCGGTTTCGGTGCTTCGACAGAAGGTGTAGGCTCGGCTTCAGCAGCTGCCGTAGTTGTCTCTTCCGCAGGGGAGGGCCTCTTTCCGGTGGGGTGCGTCTTTTGGAATTCCTCTAGAGATGGTGGTACTGGGAGTTCGATGCCTGCTGGTCGCGATCCGGGCTTGATTTTCTCCAAATGTTTTTCCATAAATTTTGACAGAAGCTTCATACTGTTCTGCTTTCCTGCGAAAGTATCGAGTTTTTCACCATCCTTGAACAATCCGAACATCGGGTAAGCCGTGACGCCATTTTCATTACACAAGTCGCCGAAGTTTGCACAATTTACGTTTGCGAAGTGCCAATCGTAGGTTTCGGTGAATGAAGGGGGTGATACTGGGTGTGGAGAGGAAGCTGATGCGGGGGAGGATTTTAGGTAAAATTCGTAAAGTGTCTGCCAGACCGGTCCTGCAATAACACAGTGCCGGCAATATGGAGAATAGTGTTTTATAAACCTATACGGCGGAGAAGACGATGTTAGTCAGAAGAAATTTCAGCACCGTCACCTTCGCCCACCTCGATGCAAAATACGGAACGGAAAGCATTACCAGTAACCACTCTTTATAGTCTCTTTGAAATTGTCGGGTGTTAGCTCCTTAAGCTCCGGTACCGTGGTATCAACGGCACCACTACTATATTGCTTGTCTGGCAGAGCAACAGGAGCTGGCGATGCTGACGTGAATATCCGGGAACCCAGGGACAGGAGGAATAGCACCGACAGCCGCATGATCGCCCGAACCTGGTGCCCAGGACAGCTCACGCGACGAAGGTGAAGATGATTCGAAACCCCGGGATCCTTTTTTTTCGGCAGGGAAAACGCGGAACCGGAAGGCTATAACCAGAAACGACCTTGATAATTCCCGAAAAGAGAGCCGTGTGGTGGAACGAGATAGCGATGGAAGGCTGTTGATCAGCGATGCCCAGCAAGCAATTGCAGGTATTCACTGCACGTGTATTAGGTTATTACTGATTATACCACGACCACGACCACAGAAAGCAATGGTCTCGTATTGGCAAGCTATGGAATTGAAGATATCGAGAGATGGTGATAATGTTGATTGTGATTATGATTATGTTGACTGATTACAGATGAAAGATGGAAAGGAGAGCTACAATTGAGCGACATGTGGCCAGCAAACATATTTGACAAGCGTTATTAATGGACCTTTCCCGCCCACTTGACTCTTGGCCATATCAATATTCCCTGCCATTGGGACAGGGCAGGGCAGGGCAGCCAAACTCAGACGAGGACAGGGGACGGATTCTAGGCCTTGCAATGCAGTCTACCAAATACTTAGTATCTATTGATCGACCATATGTGGATGTTAATGGAGGTCGGTATTTACATACAACTTGGTACTATATGTTGACTGACTGATCGCGAACCATAGCACCGGACCACCAGGTACTTCGATGGAGGATAACAAAGGGGGGCTCAGGTGTGGGTTCACCGAATATCATGCCACAGAATGGGAAGGCTATTCTTGCAATCTCGAAGACAAGCATTTTTTTCTTCCCTCCCATGCATATGAGTTACGACCGGGACGAGGCGATTTCAACCAACCGGTTCATGGTGCATGTTTTGGCCGATCAGAAGCAAGAAAAGCCCCGCGCCACGAAATTTTCTCGCTGCCCAAATTGAGCAGGTACGAGAATTCAGCCTGGATTGCAGATTTTCGCTGCATATAGGCACCCAGGCACGAGGTTTGGCATGTGGAGTGTCGTGCGAGTGATTTCGATATTTACGACACGAACCTTTCGAGGTATCGATTCTATATAAAGTTTTCGCCCAGGTAAATGCTGCACGAGTACCTCTATAATATCGAGGTAAGTTAACCTAGTCCCCGTTTACCCGTTATTCCTTCTCATTTATGCGAGCTGGACAAAGAACGCATTCAGTCTCGACGCCATTCGTCTTCGGACTGCTCAATTGATCGCTCTGCATGTGGCGGCATTTTCTAACATCCACCTGTAAAATCGAACGGGGTGGCTTTTGCCGTGGAGGTAACATCTCGAGTCCAAGCGGGCATCAAGAAACAAGTTATAAGTGTGCATTATATTAATTTGGCGATTCGAAAACGGACAACCGTCTTTGAGAACAGGGACCAGATGTAACCTCGACTGGGACTTTAGATTATATTATCCCCAAATTCTGCTCTCTAAATAGGTACAGCACAGGTAACTACTTAAATATATACTTAACTACCTCCTTGAAACGACGTTGGTGGTATTGAAATGTAGTGAGTATCGTGACTATGTGGCTTAGTAAAAGACTTGGCCTTGAACATATTCGCTCAATAAACCCTTGTCTCCAGTGTCTCTTTATAGGTGTCTTCAGCCTGCAATACTCAAGTCATTCGTGCCGAGTTCTCACAGTACCGCTTCAAATGGTATATATATATAATTTCGAATGTTCGACTTGATTTCTTTTTGCGGTACTCGGAAACCTTGGTGGATTCTCTGACTTCAAACTAAGCTTTGGAGAGACTTTGTCGGTCACAAGCTTAACAACCTGTTTTACGATATCAATTTATTCGGAAACTTGATGGTAGATGAGGAAGATACCGAAGCAACCGTGCAGCTGATGTCCTTGCATGGCATAGGATACACGATCTCTTTATAGACAATTCGATACTAAGCTTTCTTCTTTCAATATTCCAAGCCATGCATCTCATCCTAGTGTGTCCTGGGCAAACCGTTGGCGCCACTTAACCAAGTTAAATCCTAATGCTGCAGCTCAAGACGAAATGTAGACACTTCATTTAAGTAAAAGAAGCACCTCAATCCTCCAGTAACGTAATATCTGCGATTCCCAATTTCCTTTTGATGGTTCGGATCGATCAATTTATGGACTCGCCTGCCACGTATGGCCATACATGGCAATGAGGCGCACCCGGATATAGATAGTCAAGCCTTTATCCGGCCGCGATACCGAAGGATTTCGACAACTACAAGCAACAATAAGCAACATAAGAGTATTTCCTCTCCATTAGATTCAGAACTGAATACCTTGGCTGTCCAGCTCGTCTAGCAGCGCTATCTTAGGGAACCATTATATAATTTCTCTTATTGAGTAGTTCGTTTGTACTATAGAACTTTGCAATTGCGGGAATAGAAAGTGGAGGATATTCGGCATGCGCATCTACGCAATGCAATTACACGTTTCTGGAGTTTGTAGGCGAGACCGTTATAAGTCCTCCCGTGTATAGCAAATGTTACACCTGGGCAATTAACACTTAGAAACTACAGTTCCTTTTGTATATCGCACCGCTCGGGAACGACTAGCTAGATACCGCTAGTTCTCACTACAACAAGCTTGTCGTATGATAATCTCGATCGTGAGGCCTTTACAAATAATGGATACCGCATGGGAAAAGTCTATAAAAAGGCGGCTTCGAACCTCGAAGTTGACTTATCTTTCTTTCCTTCCTCATCAGCTTCATCGGCCCTCCACAATCCTTCGGATATCTACACTCTCTTTTTGAAACCGAACGTCCACCACATTCTTTTATAACAAGATGCAATTGACTACAGTTCTTGCCGTCGGCGTCGCCTTCTTGGGGTAAGTACCGAAACTCCGATGATAATATAATACCTCTCATGTTCATATCTATGCATATATATACATTTGCAAACCTACACCCGAGAATTCGAAAACACAGATAATTAAATTTAAATGTTTGGAACTTTCAATACTGACAGACATTGATATTTTCAGAAGCTTCGCCATGGCTGCCCCAGCCGCTGCCCCAGTTCCAGCTCCACTCGCTGAGGCTGCTCCTACTCGAGGCTGGCACTGGAAGCCAACTAAGCACTGGAAGACCGGATACCGCGGCCGCGGATACAGGAAGAAGCACTCGAAGGAGTAAATTGCCAGCCGATGGTAGTTTTGTACGTAAGATTATCCGATATTTTATTCAGCTTGAAATAAGCACCATGCTCATAATATTAAATGAGAAGACCTTAGGGCTCCAAGCAAAACCCCCTCAGTTTAGGAAACGGGAGATTCGATATTACGAAAATTATCGAGACTACCATTTCGTATATCTGGGATATTTGATGAATTTTTGACGATAACCCACGTATTTTTACGAATCTCTTTTTTTTTTGTTACCCTCTTCACTTCCACTCATCCCTCAACCTTTTTACCCCCTCCTCGCTGGTTTCGACTTCCCTTTCAATTCTTAACGAATGATATGACCAGTTTCTCTATCTCTCTCTCTTTTTTTTTTTACTTTGTGAGAAGATAGCTGGAATGGATGACTACTTTTTCACGGATAACGATATCCAAAATATGATAGATTTCAAAGGCTCTGTTTATGTTTGTATATAGATTGCGCCAAATATTGCAAATAGGAAGTAGCAGAAAATGAAAGATATGAAGAAACAAAGAAGAAGAAGAAGAAGAAGAATCCCCATTGAGAATATCTATTATCCAGAAATGAACACTGTTGTAAAAGTAATAATGAATATTCAAATATCCATGTGTGGACATGTCATGTTCGGCTATTGATAAGGTTGTTGTAAGCGGCGAACTATATCAGGCCTGTCTAGGCGAATTAGCGCCGGCTTGTAATCGATATAATAGAGTAGGCGAAATCGTGAAGGAATCACATCCGAAGCATTATATTAGATGAAAGTCGAGTTAGGAAGATAGTACCGATGTAATAGCTTGAACAATTTATCATAAGATCTTAAGATTGGACGTATATATCACAGTGCAATGCAATGACTTAAGTCTTGAGGTCTTAAGTCATAATTACAACCAAAAAGAACAGGTTATAACTCCAGAGAAATAATATTTTGCTCTTGGTAATATCTGCTTCGGCCTATCGGAATAGAAATAGCCTTTCTCTAGTTCGAGGAGCTAGTGCCGCGGGGCGCCAACTATCGTCTTCGAGCAATGGAATATAAATTATAAGCATTTACTGTCAAAATCTAAGCTCCTAAGCTCCGCAAGACACTACCTTTCAGACCAAAATCTTTTAACCTAGTCACTCCTTCACTCTCCAAAGAGAAAAAGAAACACAATAATCACAATGCACGCTACTAAAGTCATTGCTCTCCTTGTCACCTTTGTTGGGTAAATACGATTCTGCTCCCAGAAATAACAAGCGCTTAAGCCATAACCGAGGAGTTTAGCAATGCATTCTAATTGATATTCGAAATCTGTCATTTAGTGTCACGATGGCCTTGCCGGCTCCGGCTCCAGCTCCAGCTCCAGAACCAGTGATCGAAGCCAGGTGGAAATTCGGGAATATCCATCACAACAAGTTGATTGGAACCAAGGTATCCAAGTTCAATGGGCCCGTATAATTTCAGCAAAAAATTGATGCTGGTAAGAGTATACCGTATCAGAGAAACGATCAGCAGAAGAAGAGCTTGTGGCGCTGACTATCAGTATAGTTAAGACGGTTGTACAATTGTACATGTGCACATGCGTATGATATAATGCTCATAGAGAGCATCGAAGCGCTAGAAAGAGTACGGGAAACTGGTAACTTGTTCAGTATGGTGTATTTTTGACGCTTTAACTAGAGTTGGGATTTGGAACCGAATTATACATACATGCATGTAGATTCAATTCATACATCTGCAATTGGACTAGATTACATATGAGAGCCCTCTTCCGAATTTTTGAAGCGTACAAAGTATATACTTTAGCACCTAAGGAGAAATCGAATTTATTAAATTCGATAGCCCTTCGAGTCATGGCAAGCTTTCAATCGTCCTAAGATAGTATGCTTTAAGCGGAAGGAAAATCGAAGTCCCAGAAATGCATGCAGCTGATGATGGGCATTCTTCTAGCCTGTCCGCTCTCTGCGCCTGGTACTCTCGAGGCTATGTATAACCTTCGAGCCAATGTTTTCCAACCTGATTAATAATTAATTAGCATCAAGTTTATATTTGCCAATAATGCAGCGCACCTTAAAGCTGTCGGAACAGATACTGATCTTCCATTACAATATCAATGAAGTTCAAATCCGATTAAGTTATGTTTTTGTCTTCGTAGCCTTGAGGTCTTCCGTCCCATGCTTCCTTGATAGTTAGTATGAAATCAATATATTCTGACCTTTGCAAGTACACACAAAGGTTAAACCCACCAGTGCTAGTGTGATATCACGGTGCACCCGAGTACTCGCAAATTCGGGTTCTAATTCCGAGCCCCGGATCCCCTTCTGGGTCTATGTGGATACTATCTATTGTAGACATATATAATAGAAAATGCGGATCCTTAGCTGGGTGGCTTAAAATTGCCCTGTGGTGTTGGATCATAATCGAGCTCACATTGTGCATGCCTCTGAACATGAATTCAATTAGTGATATATATTAAGCAACTGAGGTTTTTGTTCGGCACCACACCCTATAAACCGTACACACCCTATAAACCAGGTTTTAATATTAATATTCATCATGTTAACTGGGCCTTTCATAATATATAAGCTGGACTGTTTAGAGTTGCCTAATTTTCAATAGCAACTTAACCTTGAGCCAATGCTATAGCATGCTACCGTAACCAGCCAAGTGATATGTGATGGGCTATTTGACCATTTGACAACCCGAAACCGATGGAGGTGGTGTCAATCCGATGTCAGCAGACTCATGATGCTGGCATCTTTGGCGCAGCGCCCTCGTCGCTGGCGCCTTTATTCACAGGAACCGCCATATATAAAGTCAGTTGTCTCTGTTCTTGAATACAGATTTGTTTCGGGCTGTCTATCGATATATCATCGCCATCAACCGGCTACATTTGTTCCTTACCTTAGTCATTCCCTCACGGCCACTGAACCAATTTGAATTCCGATTTTATTTTACTTTATTTTATTTTTTATTTTATTTTTTCCCTTCGAAGGAACAATTTCTCGAAAAGACGAAGTTCCACCGTTACTTGAATAAACAATCAAAATGCAAGCCACAAAGATTCTCGCTATCGTTTTCACTTTCTTCAGGTATGATTAAACCAAACGTGGTTGCTCTTCAAGATGCTATACCTTCTTATATATGGCAGAGAAGTATCAAATACATTACCTAGCTTTCTAACATTTGTAAACTTTTGATAGCTTGGCTTTGGCCGCCCCTATGCCTCAACCCGAACCCGAGGAACTCCGATACGACCCTGCCCACCACATCGTACCAGATAACTAGGTAGGAAATAACAAGCTGAACCACTTCAACATACCTTTGACTAATATCTCATGTTGGTGAATAGTCACTCATAGGTAGAGTTGGAAGGAGGCAGGGATATACTACCGCTTAAATGTCAAATATGGGTCTTGGGTACTATTGAGAGAATATGTATCCTATATAGATTGTTAGATTCTTGATAGGCCTTGGGTTGCAAATTTATCACCACCGCTATATCCTGGGATATATTCTGTGCCATCTAGTAGATTAGATCTCCAAGTATTTCATTGTGATAAGGGTTGTATGCTGCGTAGATTCTATGATGTGGAGTTCTAGCCCTGTCCACCTAGTTCGTGAGTCCGCAAAATATGATGTTGCTGGGGGTTAATTGCTGCCAACTTGGGAAAATCCTTACATAAGTCGCTTTTAGTCTCATGGAATATCAGTATCATCAATGTATCTACAAGGTGTCCAGTGTATTTTTGCTATATACCAAGACACCGTGGAACTAACTGTACAAAGGGGTTGCAAAAGAATAATAGTTGAATATACAACCTACTTAAGTAGTTTACGACTACTCCCTCTCAAAGTACTTCCACTGTCCCTCTACCGGCTCTTCCATAAGTGGCTCCCAACTATAGTTCCCGTAATGATTAGTACCCAACCAATAACCAGTATTGTATAAAGTGTATAACTCACGGCTTCGTTTTTGCCATCACATCAACCAGCTTGTATTCGTCATAAGCCTGCTCGATAACCTGCTCGATCAATCCACTGCCGATTTGTTCTTCGATAGCCTCCACCTGCTCCGCCGAAATATCGGGTTCTCCCTTGAATCCCTCATAATCTGGCGCCTTTCTCTTGTTAACCTCCTCCCAATGTGCGATTCTAGCGGCCTTGATCTCATCGTTCCTCCACTTTACCAACTCCACTAGTTCATGGTCGTCTTCTTGGTGACCCTCCCATTGTCCCCAAAAAGCTTGAATCGCCTCACGGTTTAGAACCTGCTCCTCGATCTCCTCATTGTACTTTGGCGGCGATTCGATACCCCTTCTTTCTCGCTCCTTAAGATATGCTTCCCAGCCTACGGGGATTTGCTCCTCGACTATACGTTTCCGGTGCTTGATAATTGCTTCTGTGGCAGTACGATAGGCGGATTCCTCGGGGAATTCTGAGAGTTTTTGAAGTGTGCGGTTGTAGATGGTTAAGAGGGTTGGACGAGGAGTTGGATGGGTGGGAAGCCCGGCGATACCTGTCGGATGGAAGGCGAACAGGCGAGGAGTGTGTCTTGTTGGAGTCACCGATTTTGCGGCCTGCAGGAGGCGGAGAGCGGGTCTCATTGTGGAGGGGTGGGTATGTGAGACGGAGGGGAGTCGACGGGTGTCGCCAGCGATGTAGTCTATATGGTCACGTTTATTAGTTTAGGCCGAATTATAAGGGCGAAATAGAGTATAAGACATACCGATGGCTAGGGCTAAGTTGGTGATGGTATAGGATGAGGTTGTCGTCTAGAATGACGTCCTACCGGGTGTAGTTCTTCAATGAGAATCAGGAAGTGTTTAATTGGCCAATGGCAATTCGCGCCCGCCTCGAAAAGTGGCTGGTGAGCTAGTACAGCATACAAAGTGGCGGTGTAACGTCGGCCCAACGCAACGGCGTGAATTAATTAACGTCTTCGGCTCAACTTCTTCATTACCAAAATATCACGAGCGGGATGCGACGGTGAACATCCCCACTACCAAACACTCAAAAGACCGGAAAGGAAGGATGTCGCCGTCTCACTTTCGCCCTCTCCTCCGTCCAAGGACCTTTACGGGCACCAATGGTGCCTTCTCGGCCTTCAGACAACCGTCGTCATTTCACGCTTTTCGACGGACATACGCCACAAAACGGACTCCATTGTCGACTACTAAGACGGTTGTAAAGTCTACAATTGCCATTACTACACTGGCTTTGTTTGGTTACTATTCTACGGACTCTAGGGCGGCTGTTCATCGATATTTTGTCGTTCCGGCGCTGCGGGTTATTGCTCCAGATGCTGAAGACGCACATGCTTATGGGCTTAAAGCTCTGCGGGTTCTCTGGGATTATGGTCTTCATCCTCGAGATAGATTAGGAATTAGAGAAGAAGACGAGAAGGAGCCATTTCTTGAAACTTATGTCAGTATTCAAGTTTACGATATATTAAACTTAGTTTGTGCTAAAACCATACTAATCGATAACTTAAATAGGTCTGGGACAAACGTATCATAAACCCAATCTATATTTCCGCCGGTCTCGACAAAAATGCTGAAGCCGTAGACGCTTTATTCGCCCTCGGTCCTTCCATTATCGAAGTTGGTTGTGTAACACCTGAGCCTCAATCCGGTAACCCACGCCCACGTGTTTTCCGTCTCGTGGCTGATAAAGCCCTCATCAACCGCTATGGCTTCAATTCCCTAGGTTCTGATTACGTAGCTAGAAAGCTGCGTGAAAGAGTACTTCGGTATGCAGCGGATAATGGAATGACGGAACAGGATGTACTTGATAACTTGCCGGCAAGTTTATACCCCGGAAAGCTATTGGCTGTGCAGATTGGAAAGAATAAATCGGTGAGCGAGGATGATATTGAAGGTGTGAAGGAGGCATATATATCTGGTGTCAAGTCATTGGGATTATACGCCGACGTCTTAGTTGTTAATGTCTCGAGTCCGAATACCCCAGGCTTGAGAAAACTACAATCTGGGAATACACTTACCGAGTTACTTTCAGCTGTTGTGGCAGAAGCAAAGAAAGTAGAAAAGAAGGAAAAGCCAAGAGTTATTGTCAAGATTTCTCCCGATGAGAGCTCTAAGCAACAGATCGAGGATATCACATCTGCTATCAAGAAATCTGGTGTTGACGGTGTGGTTGTAGCGAATACAACTTTGAGAAGACCGGATACATTGGTTTCTCCACCTCATTTGGTACACGAAGCTGGTGGGCTCTCTGGTCCAGAGTTATTCGATACCATGAGGGATTTGGTGAGGGAGTATAGGAGACGTCTTCCTAGAGATAAGGAGATCTGGGCTAGTGGTGGTGTTTCTACTGGACAAGATGCTTTGGACGTTTTGAAGGAAGGCGCCGGTGTTGTAGGTGTATATACTGCTATGGTCTATGGTGGAGTTGGTACTATTGGAAGGATAAAAGAGGAGATTCGGGATATCGTACGGAGTACGATTGCTAAAAGAAATGGTGATAAATAGAAAAGCTTTGAAACTTTGAGTTTTAGTTGAAGCATTCATACAAAATTACATTTGCTTGTACGTGTACATACAGATATACATAATTCTTCAGCGGGGTTTTCATCCATATGGTACTCTATTTAATGGCTTTCTATGTGGCAATAGTCACTTTTGATTAGGAACAATCTCTTTCCGAATATCGGGACATGGCAGCGGCGCCACGGGCGTTATACAGAACAGCTCGAAGTGAGATACAAATTATTATTATTTTAGACACCATTATCACGATCTCAAACAATAGGTAATGTAATTTCTATAAATAACTACCCCGGGCCCGCGGGATGATTATATCATTCTTTGAGACTGATGTAAATACTTAAATGTAGCTCGGCGATAAACCCAACAGGTCAAGGGGATATAATTAGCCCTCAAAGTCTGTATCAATAGATCTGGATTAGATTTATATTCCATTGCATTGCACCACAACAGACTCCACTCAAGATATCATAATACTAATATTATATTCCAAGTACTAACGAATTATTTGGGGCCAGATTTTGATAATGGGTAAATACAAAGTGGATTGATATACTTGAAAGAATTCTTGCCCAAGAACCGCTTGACTACAAAAAAATGAATTAATGAAATAAGCGTAAGCTTAATCCCTTAGATGATGATTTCCTAATATTTATATCGGCTACCATGGTTTCGCATCGCCAGCCTGAGCAAAGTGAACATTAAGGGTACTGACAACTCTCTTGAGTCGTTCAATAGGGGCCTTTGAAAGAGGCCCGTCTTGGTATTCGAGGATTCCGCCATATATCAAGCCATCGGCGCGGGAATCATCAATCAATTGTCTCATCATATCCTCATCATTAGAGTCATTGATGGAAGTCCAAGCAAAACTGCGTCCGAATAAATTTGAAAAAGTGGCTTTCTTTATCTCTAGCAAAATAGGAGCCCGATCCAACCTCCAGTTAAACAAGCCCTTAGACATAACCCTCTGTGTAGTTGAGAGACTCGAGCCGTATTTCCTGAACATTGCAGCAACGTTTTCGTAATCACCGTCAATATCTATTGCCTCGAATGGGTGTAGTGGACCACGGGAGATCAACTTTGCGAGAGACCCGGCCTTGATGTCGTTATCGCTATTGGTGCCGTATAAGACGCGAACACCACTTGGAATAAGATATTTGCGGGCGAGATCTTGGAGATGGTGGACCGAGCACTTGTACCATGTCTGATCATTGGGGTCGCAAAGATTGGCATTTTTTATATCGAACCAAACAAAAACTACATTCCCCCCTTGGCGACGCTTTGTAGCAATGTGTTCAAGTATAACTTCAGCTTTATCCCCTGTGGAAAATTCGTGGCCATCATGATCTGCCCACCAGTTTGGAGGGCCTGCTCCCTGCTTCCATGCCATAAAATCGATCTCGATAGCGTTCGCACCGTGCTTGAGGGCGGCGTCGACCCCCGCTCTGTCTAAAACGTGATGCGCTATGGCGTAAAATGGACGACCACGGGACATGGTTTCAACGGATGAAGCGGGCCCGTTTTCGACATTGTTGTTATTATCCTTAAATATCTCTTGATCATGCTGTTTCAACACTTGCTGAGACGTATTTTCCGATACACTCGCATGGACAAGGCCGCAAGAGCTAAAGATCTGCGCAGCTGCATACACTGCTAGGCTTATTGTGACCCTTGGTTTGAAAAGCATATTTGTGGATGTAGAACGGAGAGTATCTAGGGATACGCCGGGAAAACAAAGATTGTAGCAATTATTATCTGTGTATGGTGATTGGAGTAGGGAATGAATGTCCTACCAGAGTGGAGAGTTTTTGGACTCGGGTTGAGGCATGCGCAGATGGTCGACCTTATGCAGGTAAGGATGGTAGTCCTACAACTATTTATTCGTATGATTTGGTTACTTCTCCTCATGGACAAGGCTTTTCAGAGATTAAAACGTAGAATGAACCATGGCTGAATTGAGACAATACGCCTTCAACGGCTTGAGGCGATATGGAAGGGATGCATATGCCGGGATCGCACTCAGGGACTTGGTTTCTGTTGGGAGTATCGCCAATGCACTGCATTGCATATTGCCCGCAAAATATTAATAATGCTATACCTTTGAGCACAATGCCAGTGAGCAATTTACCATGCATCATATGATTTCACCTTATCGGGCTTCCTTATGCGATTGGAAGCCGACCTACATAGTACAGTGTTTACCAGCCGTTGTTGCATGTTGCATGTTGCGAGTGCGACCCGTTTTGTGGCGTTTAATTTTGAGCTCAGACATGTCGACATCCAATGCAGAGTCCAGCTGAAAACCAACGGACCAAATTTTAGAACACACGCGCCGCGCGCTGAGGGATAGCTGAAGAGAAGAATGCCAAGGTAGGTAGGTTGGCGAATATCGATATATCAAACGAATATCAGGCGAATATCGGATATAGGCGGGTTGCATTGCATCGCGCTTCGGAATAGCTGAAGAATGTGGCGCACAAACTATTGTTCTCACATGATCGCAGTTGTGCAGGTGCAGTGGGACCCATGCATATGCTGAATGAAATGGCAGGGCCAGTTTATGCATGCAATGCAAGTTCGGAATCCCAATTAATGAAAATCCCATGACCAAGATAATCGATAACTGTACTTGCATGTGATTGTGGTTGAAGGAATTAAGAACTTCAGCTCAGCTTGTATAGCTCCCTGCGCCGTGCCCTTTCATAGATGCATCTGCGCCTGGTCTTGAGGCTACAGCTTGTACAATTGTTCAGTGAAGGCCAATCTACTCGCAAGAAACATGTCACAGAGGAAGTTTGGCCCTCTGTTCTTTTCCCTATTGCTAGATCATGATCACTATCGATGTATACCACATTATCTACAGCTAATTTGCTTATATAAGGAGCTTCTGCCCCCTTACGAAGATTAATTTCTTGCTTTTATATTATCAACATCGATTGACAACAAGAAACTATACCTGAAAGCAATAATTCTGATAACCCAAAGGTTCAGATTCTCCCTAAAATTGCTGCAAATCCTAAAGTTCTTTTGACTTCAAACCTTTTTATAACAGAAAATGACCGTACTTTCCCCCGACCATGCTGCTGGTTGGATGCAGCACAATATCAGCAAAATTGGCGATACCCCTTTGAAGGATTACATGTTGCTACCTGGCACCCATGATTCCGGCATGGATCATTCTTCATGGAGTACATTTCATGGCACGAAAAATAGAACTCTCAATCAGGCTTTTGGCATCGGTGATCAGCTCAGACTTGGAGCGCGGTGGTTCGATCTTCGCCCAATGCTCCTAGATGGCGAATGGTATGCTGGACATGGCTCACATGTAGCAGTTGGGTGGCAGGGAGCTACCGGCGTCAAGTTATCCGAGGCCATTTCCGAAATCAACGAATTTTTGGATAAATACCCTGAATTGGTTGTACTTCAGGTTTCCCATATCCAGGATGCCCGTAGTGGAGATGGCCTAAGTGTGGAAAAGCACAAAAACCTCATCTCTCTCCTTTTCAAAGGCTTGAAGCATATATACATTGGCCAAGGCGGTAAAGCAGAATCGAATCTGCAGGAAAAGTCACTCAATTATTTTATTGGCAACAAAGTCGGCAAAGTGATTGTTACCTCTGCTATACCTATTGATGGTCCCGATTTTCATTCCGCGGCGTACGATACCGTCCCTGGATCCAAAACAAGTTTTAAGGTATCCATTCAGTCTATCAATGCGGAGGTGTCTTGGGCGGAAAGCTTCCTCAACTCGAAATCAATTATTGATCTTGCCAATAAGCGTCAGATTGACGAATGGCCTTACACCCCCCAGCGTATGTGGGCGGAGGAGCGAGGTGGTGACTGTGGAGTACTTCAAATCGATTACCTTCACGATGAAGCTCTGATCACCATTTGTGTGGCGATGACACTTGCTAGACATATGGTTCTAAAACCTAGTGGTTACAATAACCTAGTTCTTATTTACGGAGGTAGAGAGGTAACCGACCCGGGTTTGAAACAGAATGTCGTAAACTCGATCAAGGCATGCGACAAATTCCAAGTGGGAAGCGGTGTGATGTTTGGTGGTTACGATCCTTGGCCAATGCTCAGAAAGAGCGCGGTAGCCTGCTTTTTAGAGACCAAACCAGGATCCAACGATCCATTTCTTCGCTGTCGTTTTGCTTGGGAAAATGATCATCTGGACTTTACCACCGACATTGAGAGGGTTAACTTTGGCGGCCGTGACCTCGTCGGCAGCCCATTCCGGGTTTCTTATCAAAATATATTCCGGATGCTTTGGGCACAAGATCCAATCACGCCGGATGAGAAATTTTTCGGCTGTGGCGGTAGTGCTGACCCCAGACCAGGCGAAGTCAAAGACGCTTTGGTGTACTACCGAAGCATGGATGGGAAGGTTCTCAAACAACGTCGTATCCGTGAACACATCGAGATCAATTTCCATGCGGATATTTTACGCCTTGAATGGGACGGAGTGACAATTACAAAACCAGAATGCTACGAGCCCTTCCTATACAGATTTGACTATGGCGGTGGCAAGCTCAAAATAAACATTGATATGTTTGACAAACTGGATCCTTCACCAGGAAAAGAAAAGAAGGCGGCGCTTCTTCATCGATTCAAGAGGCATGGACCACACCAAGTGTGGATTGAGAAAGAGTACCATGACTGGTATATTCCAAAAGCTTAAGCTTATGATTATATTTGATCGTCCTATCTATCAAGAATGCAGAGTAGTTATTCTTGTTTCAACGGTAACATCTGTTTGCAGTCTTCAATCTCCCTGTGTTTATTTGATGAAGTTATGGCATTTATCTTTTACTTTTCTCGTTTTTTTTTATGACAGCCGTTAATTCAAATCTATGATCTTATCTAAATACTATACCTAAGTAGATATCACAAATAAAACATCGCCTCTTTTCACTAAGCTTTGAGAAATATAATTTTCTTTTAGACTGAGATGAACTTATCAAGCAAAGTAGTCGAATATAGAAATTTATAAAAAAGAGCCATGGCCCTGGCGTTAGTTTATTTATATTTCAAAGTAGCTATCTGCCGCTCCTTTGGTATAATGTGGCTGTAGCTACCATTATATATAAGAAGGAGGCACAGTCGGTTTAAATTTCTCACACGTACTCTGTAGATCCAGCCCCGCCCTCTTCCTGCGCCTGGTCTCGAGGCTACATTCATGTCGGCAACGCAAATGGCCTGACTGCATGTTGTTGCAATTTTATCCACCGATATACGTTAGCTGCTTATACATATATTCACGAAACGTTTGAAACATATTTATATGGAATATGCGCAGAAAGGCAGTAAATCTGTGGATGTGTATATGCCTTTGGCTATGTCCCTCGAGCTGTTGAGGTCTCCGACTTTGAGGTCCCTCGCAGCTCATGATATAACACTAGTTACTAACTAGATATAACTAGCATTTATAGGAGTACTAGGGCCCTGGACTATAGATATTGCAGCATGTTGGTATGGGATATGTTTGTTCTCTGGTATAGAAAGCTATCTAGTACTAGATATAATATATGAACTAATAAATAAACTCAAGAGGCATCTTGTGCAGTTAACATCAAAGATGATCTTAGAAGTACTATGGCTTGTACTGGTCCAAAGGAATAGTATCGGCGAATAAAACATCTGTCATCCCAGCTGGGTACCTCTCTCCCACAGGTACACACTCTTTCGCCAGTCTTTCAACTTCTTTCTTTTCCTCCTCAGAAAGTTCAACCTTCAAAGAACCCAAATTCTCCTCCAATCCTTCCAACCTTGTTGTTCCAGGAATGGGGATAACATCATCACCACGGCTTAGTACCCACGCCAAAGTCAATTGCGCTCCAGTTACGCCTTTCTTATCGGCCAAAGCCTTGATCCCATCGACCAACTCTAGATTTTTGGGGAAGTTTTCCTTGGAGAAACGGGGAGCATAGGATCTGAAATCGCCTGGCTCGAAGTCTTCAGGTGAACGATAGCGACCTGTTAAAAAGCCACGGCCTAATGGGCTGTATGCTACAGTTGCGATTCCGAGTTCGCGGCAGGTATTCAAAACGTTACGCTCGGGCTCTTCGATATCGATCGCGAATGGAGAGTATTCAAGCTGAATTGCAGCGAGAGGCTCAACCGCATGGGCACGGCGGATGGTTTCCGCAGATGCTTCTGAAAGGCCGATGTGGCGGATTTTACCAGCTTGTTTGAGTTCCTTAAGAGCGCCCATAGTTACTTCAATGGGGGTCTTCGAATCAATACTAAGAGGCCCGAAATCAGTATACTTTACTAAGTAGGAGATGTGAGAATATAGAAATTACCGGTGAACATAGTACAAGTCAACATATTCAATACCCAACCTCTTGAGGTTCGACTCAATAGCCAATTTTACATACTCCGGACTACCATCGGCCTCGAATGTACCTTTCGATGCGTCCATCTTGATTCCGAACTTCGTGGCTAAAAAGACCTTTTCACGTAGACCGGGGTTCTGTTTGAACCATCGACCGATGAGTTCTTCGCTATCGCCGTAGATATCACTGGTATCGATCTTTAAAAATTCAAAAATGTTAGACACCTGGGGACTTTTTATAGTGGGGGGCTGGTGAGATATACAAAGTAAATACCGCTTTCAATTACTGCATCAAGCACCTTGAAGCGATGTTCATCGGGTTTCGCTGGGCCGTAACCGATAGAGAGACCTGTATATAGCGTTCATTAGAATATCTTTTTCTTTCGAATACATGGAAGGTTGGTTACGAGACTGATAATTTACGCACCCATTGCGCCGTACCCCAACTCAGAGACGGATGGTCCGTTTTTGCCCAAATGGCGAGTGGGGATTGGAGTTCCGTATGTGACCATTGTGAATACTGTAATGGTGATAATTCTTCAAAGGTATTGCGCTGGTCTCCTAGATGCAACTGTTGGAAATTTTGCGTTGATCTTGATGGAAAAGTTTAAGACTTGAATATTGATCGAACTAAGTTATGAAGTGATGGCGAGAATGATGATTTCGACCTTGGGAAGGTCGGGCCATTTTATACTTGGAAGTTTAAACATTTTCTCAATGTCCAGAAGCCCAATGGGCCTTTTGCAATCGGGTTTATTCAGGTTATTCCGCCCGGGAAGCGCTGCCTGCAACCAACTTTGAATTACCTTTTCGTCAAGTGAACGCTTTCAATTGATCAACTAGGCCTAAGATGGAGTTAAGGATACTCTGATATTAGAAATCCAGTTTACTGTACCCGACCCGCGTCGGTTCTCTAGCCTTCCTTGCTATAAAATCACGCTGAACATTTAAGGCAGTGGGAACGGGTAAGCTCGATGACACAGTAGGGATGTAAGCCACAACGGCATATCCTTTCTAGAGCGGGGAATGCAAACACCTTCATACGTCAGCAGAAGAGGAGAAGGTAAAATTCCTAATCACTATTTTCGACAAGAATATATGTTTGTGGTGTGCATGTTGGTTCTCGGATATCGGAGTTTGGAGTTAAGTGCTTAAAATCAGCAAGCGAGCTTAGATAATCGATTCCCATTGATGTTTTGCCCCTGTAGTTCCGCTAGACTGGCTTACGTCCCTGCTGTCAGCAGGGAGCTCGAGCTATTAAGCAAACTAGCTTTGTTACAGGACCCCAGACTAGTTATGTGGGACGAAAATCTGCCCCAGACTACTCTTTGCAGTTTGCATTGGCCAAGTCTCCATACCTTGATCTTCGGACTTGCTTAACTTTTGTTACTATCAACCTATGCCTAGGAAGAACATTCCAGCAATTGAAACTGCCGCCTTGGTGGGTATGAGGGGCCCCAGTCAGCTCTGCACCCACTTTAGCACCCGACAAAGACTACGAGGGCATTGCAATATGAACGGGTATCAAGGATATCCGAGATCCGTCTGCCACCGTAAAGGAAAGGTTAGCTCGTGTCGCTATTCGTAAACCATGGATTTTTTTTTTAAAAAAAAAGAAAAGATTCCGCTCGGCTGGCTTAAGGGGCTATTGATGGGGCTTGTTTGGTTTTGATTCACTGTCCCAGAGGAAATTGAGTATGCTGGTTTTCAAAGGGTGCGAATTTAGTTAATACTCGTATGTATTGTATTGTTCAAGTTACTTAAATATTCCCAGGCCAAATTCACGCGCATGAAATATCCAAATCGTGCGCTATATACTAGCTAAATTTATAAACTTCAACGACAGGATTGATTAACTGAGAACGAGCTCTTGTGGAAAATGCACTAATGGTTAATTGATCATGATAAATTAATTTCGCTGCCAGGCTTCCAAATGAACAACCACTAATGAATGAATATAAGTCCATAGGTAATATAGTTCTTGACACTGCTGACTCAAGAATGCCCCCCTGTATGTCTTGTCTACTTGTTTTTATTTTTGATGCATTTGATATCAGTAGTTTAACCCATAAACATAGGGCACTTCCCACTGCTTTCAGCTATGCTTCCACCCCCTAACAGTGACCCATGATCCCATCCTTCATTTCCTGCACCTTTCCCAATTGCAGACGTTGGCCCGAGATCTCCAATGCGGTACCCATGGACTGACCCAAACTCCTCTTCGTTAGGAATTCCCCAACCCATGGCCACACAAAGCCAACCGATAGGTCCGTAGCTATTCCACCAAGTTCTCTTTAGGTACCACGGATCCGTTTCCCAAAGCTTGAAATAGTACCTCCTTTCCAGCAACGGCACCGAGGGATCGATAGGGTCAAGCTGGATTGCACTATGCTTCTGGAATCTCGGTAGCACAAAGTTTCTCATACAAAACGCCCGTGTCCGGAAGAACCCGTTAACCACAGGTTCAATCCACCTCGGCGGATCCGGCCAATAAAATGACGCCCTGAGCCTTTGATCACAAACCGCATGAACTACCGGGACAGCAGCAGAATGCATAAACTTTGGAACAAAGTACAACAAGATATCCACAGTTGCACTTGCGACATTTTTATTTGTCTCAGAAGGTTGCATGTATTTTTCCTCGTACGCATTCGCCCATTCGTATGTCCCTTCGAAGGAATCCGGAATTCCGGTTATACCCATCATTATTCCAACTTGACTCCAGAAACGATGGATTCCCATTAATTCGACTGGGTGTAATTTACGCCATTCGTATTTGTTGATAAATACCGGTGGTTGGCACATGAAAAGTGCGAGGGTGTATAGGAGGTCATCGTTTGAAATAGAGCCTTTATGCCTGTTGTGGAGGTAGTTTATTCTCTCGATCGCGATTTTCGCCCTGGGCGAATCAAGCGGGGAAGACATCAACTCGACGATGAGAACAGAGGTGTCTACATATCGTCGGTGTGCAGTAGAGCGCTGCGCCAACTGACGAGTTTTCCAGAGAAGTGAAGAGATGGTGGGGATTCCATATGTCCGGAACAGAGCGAACTGCAATGCGAGTCTTGTAATTCGAGGGAAGTCCCATGCCCCCATGAGTTTTACGGCTTGTTCGGCATGGCAGATTGAAAGATCCGAAGATTTTGTGACTATACCGCACTCATTTCGGACAGTTTGGAGGAATCTGTTGAGGTTGCGGTGGCGGAAGTGGCGGACGATGAGCAGATAGGAGACTATGGCACTAGCGCAGAGGACTTTGAAGACGGGGACGTCCTTTGTGCTAGACGTTACTATGTCTACTAAAGACTCCATGCTGAAGGATGAAGCTTGTAGCCTGTCCGGATCACAGGGGAAAAAAAACCCTTTTTAATCCGTCGGGGCTGTGGGTGAAAAGGACGAAGCGAGTTTTAATTTTGCGCGGCCGCTGGCCTCCTCTATATACCTACCCTATTCTACAGCTGGAGAGGGGTGAGCTTCTGAAAGCGATAAAGAAATAATAATACAACTTTGTGGCCTTTTAATAGGCCCAAACGTGCCAGGAATGGCCTTATTCCCAGACGTCACGAAGCCAGGAGCAATTTTTCTTAATAATGTTCACAAGGATCCTGGCTCGCAACTAGGCGTTCCATGCGAAGGCCTGTCCCGAGAAACCTGTCTGCAGACAATGGTCTGCCATGGCCATGTGAACGAGCGGGCGAATCCCCAAAGCCACGGCCTATAATAAAGTTGTCTCCCATCAAAGAATTACGGTGCCACGGCAGAAACTGGATAGTCGACGGACCGGGCTATTGCTTAGGATCTTCTGTCGTTACGTTGCACAAACCCTTCCTACCAGGAATTTTTGAGCCTGTGTCATCCGGCACGTGTATACCCGATCGACATTCGGATCTCGAACATACCGATATCCGTCGACGATATCATTCTGAAGCCGATAGAGTGTATCATCTTGATTGCGTTCGAATTGCGTTGGTTGGCATTTTACCCCAGCAATTCCTCTGGCAAGATTAGTTCGCTACCTGGAGCTAAGGCAAGATCCGATCGTGATCAGTCAACCAACAGCCAAGATCTGGCTTGTTACCCCGCACCCGCTTTCCCGCTTTTATTCTACAACACGACCTACACGAGGCGCTCAAAATAATACATAGTAAGTGGACTGTAGCCGTTGTAATTGTCGAAGGAGGCATGCCCATGTGTTATAGAAGCGATTGAGAATCTCTTGTTGCAGTTGTTGGATTCATGGAACGAGCCCGCCACTGGGTCCAAAAAATCTAGAGGGACCCAGATATCATCCCAACGTAACCAAGGTCGCACAAGATTAAGTTTGACCGTGTACAATGGACAGATGGGTTGCAAGAATAAATCGACTGTAGCACAGGCATAAAAAATAATTAGTCGATAATCGGCTCCTTCGTATTACTCGTATAGAATACGACACCGGTAAGCTGGAGCACCCGGCTCGAACCCGGCCCAGGGCTCTGTGACATCATAGATAACCTTAATTTCGAGTCTCTCTTAGCTTGATCTTGATCTATTAATATCGTGATATCCGAATAAAGTTTTCTTTTACTTGTCAGAGTACGTCTTAATTCAAGATCATGGAACTTTGCTACATAGTCCCGAAGCTATACAGCTGGTTAATGCGTGGGGCCTCAAAACTGCAATCTTGAGCGCTTGCAGATAACGATGTCATGTATTTGGGTTGACATCTATTCTTATTGGTTACTAGCATGCTTTGGCTGTATTATAGGCATGCCGAATTCAAGCAAAGATTATAGTAGATACAGATGACCCAGGATAAATGGAATAGCATAACAGGTTTGACTGGGGTATAACCAGCGCATAGTCTACGTTACAAGGTATATAGTATTCTGCAAACACCTGCTACAATATCATTAGCAACCGATCCTTAAGTCATGTTTTATTGCCCTTTTTTCATCTGCAAAAAGAAGGTTCCGGTGCAGATTCCAGTTCTATTTTAACAGATAATAAAGTCAGAAGACCCAGCTTAGGTGGGAGCAAGTCAGCAATATCATGATTTTGTGAAAAACCGGACCATACCTGAGAACGAGTCTATAGTGGATCACGCCTGAGATCTAAGCGTCCGTATCTAAGCTTGAGATTTAATGAATCTACACGATTAAATCCAGATCATAGTCTTTTCTATTCTTTCGTTTCGAAATATTTCAAATTAGGACCCCTAAAACTAGAGCTAGCTCTGTCAGCATGGTGGAATGAGATGTGGGTCACTTCTCTGAGTTATACAGCCAAGTTTTACAACAGATAAGACCGACTTGCACAGCCACTTTATATCATATATAACAAGACAAACGCTTAAATCTTGAGAAGCAGAACCCTAGAGACGAAACAGGAGCGACAATATATCGCCTGCCTGGAGGATATATATAACGCCACACTACTTCAATCTGCCGCTACGTTCGAAACCCGGCGCCACAAGTTTCGATTCCTAAAATAGAAATACAACACACATGTGCAACACAACAACCCAGTCAATAGACGCAAGACTTTTTGTGTAACTATGGACTATGGCAGGAACATACGAGACTAGCAGGAACTAACCACGAGGCCAGGACAAGCCAGTGGACCATAACGCTACGAAGCCATATTTTTGCAAATATTCCTATATGCTGTCTAGCCTTTCTTCAGAGCTTGAATTTCCAACTCCATCTCAATAGTAGACATAATGCAAACAATATTCTTCTTCCACCTCCACAACCTATTTTCATCTCGATCCCGGATCCCACCACCACCACCACACTATTCACACTCACGAAATCCTAATTGACTTAGGGGGCCTACCCACATTCTTCCAGCATCTATTTTGGCTCCTAAGTACCTTTGCATTGCCATTCGCTCTTGTGGCCCGCTAGAAAACAAACCGTCCCTAAATCATAAAGTCTACGACCTCTCCTCCACGGTACGTATTGAGGAAAGAAAGGCACTAATTTCCGAACGCTAAAATACCACGCCCCTTGGTCCTGCAAGTTTGATTTCTCCCTTACTACAAAGTCAAGCCTTTGGCTGCGTGGCATTTAGAGGCGTAACTATCATGTAAATCTAATACAATAGCTATAATGTTGAAAGAATACAAAGCAACCATATTCAACCCTACCTAGCAGGTGTTTGAATTATCTGTCCCCCAAAATTCATAAAACAAAACAACTCCCCTCAATCGCTGGAAACGAGACCATTCAATCTCAATGGCAACAACTATGAGCCCGTTTTTGCACTATTCATCCCTCGCTATTGTTGAGATGGACGCAGATGGGGATGTAATTATGGTTGACGCATTACCCATCTGCCCTCTCCTTCCAGCTCACCCCAGGCGCTCACCATTCCCGACTAAAGAGTCGCCCATTCGCTGGTACTACCTCAACATGAGGTGTTGGCTACGAAGCCGTCGAAACTTCCGCCCCAGAAACCGAATCTCTTAATGGGGTTCTAGGCCCTCTTTTAGTTTTTATCATAGAGGTAGGATTTTTAGTCATTTACTTCATAAGTTTGTTTAGCATACTAAGAAGTTACATCTTTCAGATATCCGATTAGAAATGGTGCGTTTCATTTGTATATGAACGCAATGTTGGGTCTTAGAGTAGTGCATAATATATCTGAACATAGTGAAGTTACCTTTTAACTAGGGTTCTCTAGTAGTATTAGTCCATGAACCATGCGGTGTAGTATGTGATGTCGCATGTATGCCAGAAATCTTCGTCGTAGGAGTGCATCGGAAAGACAGGGTCATGTAGTAGTGGTATTACACCTTCAATATATTTATGTACAATCATTGTCAAGGAAGAAGCAGTCGACGGTCCAGAGTAGTTTATATTTATATCTATAAGACTGAATTGATTTGGGACTTCTAGATCAAGGATTAGGATTAATATTTCGAGTCTCAAGCTAATATTAACTTTAATTGCATCAAAATTTCGAAGTCTAGAATCATATATAAAGGTAGACAGGAATTTCAATTTAATTTCCATTCCGAGTAAGTATCTGCCTCCACCATCCACATTATAAAGTCGTAAATTGATTATTAACATTTTTTCAAACGCCTGGGGCTTGCAATCTAGAAAAGCGAAGAATACGGAAGAAATAGAGCAAAAGTATATTTACATCGAAGGATAGATCCCGTAATCCAAAGGGTATAACTAACGCCAAAAATCCTAAGGGAAATTTCGAATCAATATCGAGATATGTTATACGCGATCGGGCCGGTTTGTTGGAGACAGGTTCGAGGAGTGAATGCAGTCAATACAACACCCCTATCAAGAGTTCTTCGGGTCCCTGCCGGTCCGTCGTGATATCTATATATCAGATATCAGGGCCAATCCATATCCCAATACCCTAGCCTTCCTGGTCCCGCAAGCTGATCCCTTGGTACGCTCCCTGGTTCTAGATGCTTTCCCTCTTCTGCTAATGTCATATTTGCAAGAAGCTCTCGTCTCATGAGTAGATGTGAGCTAAAACTACTCTGTCCACTTCCAACAAACCTATCCGACCGCATCAAAGCCAAATAGTCTACAATGGCTTGTTGATCAAATCTGAACGGTGCTAGGTACTCCTTCTCGTCGCCGGATAATATACTCCATTTGTCTAGGACCTGAATGCCCGAATCCACTGCTTTTTTGGTGAGTTTGGCCACACCATCGGTGTCTCCTGAGGCAACATAAATGAGTTTGATTTCATTACCAACTGCGGTAGATATCGTTGCCTCGGCAAGTTGGTCCCAGGTAGCCCAGTACTTTCCTGCATCTGGCTCTGATCGCAGGTGAAGACCGACGTACGAATCGTTCCCAGCACTGGCGTTAAGAGTTTGATGTACACGATCCACGATAAAGTTTGCCAGAGCTGATAAATCTAGGCGGAAGTCGAGGATAAAACCGAAGCTGTTTAGGACTGAAGGGGGGTCAAAAGTTGGTGGGAAGCTGAATAACGTCCTATCATCCAATCGGACAATGACTGGTGACTTTTCCGTTGGCCTTCTCTTTTGTGATTTGATCAGGTTGTCGAAGCGTGAGCGGAACTCCCAAGGCTTCTCTACGGGAAAGGGGGTAAAAGGTTAGCTATGTTGGTCGGGGTGGTTTAACGCTTTCAGAGTGCGACTTGAAAATTGTACTACTCGTCTGAAAAACAAAGATGAAGATGGTTTAAAGGAGATATAAGGTACTTACTATTTCTCAGCGCACCGTGCTTGCTACCTCGCGGTTGTTCCATTATGGCTTGGATATTCAGCACGTCCGGCATCATGGCGTACCCCGAGTATGGAATATCCTCGATCGTGTCGAACAATTCCATCTGACCACAATTTTCTTTCATGACCTCTTTAAACCAAGTTTCGTCGAAAAGAAAGCCCATATTCCGATATTCCTCAGTTCGTAGATGAGTCAGGTCTGCCTGATCTCGAGCCTCGATCTGAGGCAATACAAGCCCACTCGCACCAGCCGCTATAGCGTAACGGACACAATTTAGAACCATATTGCGAACATTCATTAGACCACCAGCATTGTGACTACAAGTGAAATAGACGTGTGTTTGCCATTTTGTGGAATTACAAAGCTGGTGGAGACCGGTGAAGTTGGTTTTTTCCCCGAGGCGAGGATACGCATGATCAAGAACGAATTGGTCGATTCCTTCTTTTGTTAGAAGCGGGTTCGTGCGATTCGCTGGTGGTTCGGGTTCCTCTTCACGGTGAGTAAAATAGTCTACGGCGGGCCTAGTCTGGGATAAAAAATAGGTCGATGCGGCCACTAAAACGAATGTGAGGCCGATCCATAGGACGAGGCTGTAGACAGGACGGCGCGGAGACTTGCTCTGAATACTCCCAAATAATGTACTCAACATCGCTAGGTGTAATAGTATCGGAGTCTCAGTTCAATATTAAATAATAGAGACTAGAATATATATAAAGTATACATTAAAACAAAATTCGATAAAAAAATTCGACAAAACGAGGGAAGAGAAGAAAAAAGGTTTAAGAAAATCAACGGGATCTCCACAGTCTGTGAAAGGGGCATCCCTGAATAAATATGACCGTTCGACATTTAATAAAGAATGCATCTTTTTCAGATTTCACCATTTGGGGCTGCAGCTGAATATCTTGTGCATATGTTGGCCCGCTTTCGAGGTTAATACATACAATTAAGAAACGATAATGTATAAATTCGCCTGCCCACCTCAAAATCATGCCATCCTGGTTGCCATTATACTCTTCTCATACTCAAGATTGGCAATACGCCAACTGTATTTGGACTAGTGTGTATTCTGATGTTACACTTGGAGGAATTCCAGCACCCTTGTTACGATAACGAATCGTTTATTGGTCACGAATGGTATTCGTACTACCCTCGACATTCCAAGCCTGGGCTATTGTGCCGCGCTGTGAACGACCCCCACGTGCCACACAGCTGCAGACATCGCAAAAACGATATTCTCTATCAGCGCTGCTCAGGAGAAAATCAAATATCGAAATTAGAGCCAAGCCTATATATTGTATACGATAACGCCATCCAGCACGGTTTAAATTTTCAGTTCGACGGCTCCGAAACTTGTTCAAGACAAGATTTCAGATTGCGCATGCGCCCGTCGGAATCAACACCGCACATCAAAAACAATTCAAGTTTAACAATAAATGGAAGTCAGGGAGCTTCTTTCAACGGGTTATTTCTGTTATACTTCGACACCGGTTCGATCATATGGAAGACCGAAAATGCAGGTTTGAGTTAGATCGTGTTTATAACGTTTATTTATCTCATCGCGAGACTCCTCCATTGTATGGAAATTCCAGGAGTCAGTGACAAACGCTGCAGCTGTATAAAGTTGTACTAGTACTTAGCTGATGATATCCCGGGATCCCGAGTCCTGACCTTGACCAATCTAAAGCTCAGACTCCTAGCCAACATTAAGCGCTGGTAATCCAATAGGCCAGCGAGGAAGCGTGAGGGATTAATATCCTTTTTGCTAAAGTCCCGGCCCTCTCGCTGTTGACTAAGCCGGAGAGGTTGATGCGAAGATCCTGTGGACGAGCTTGATCACTTGAGAGGCGAATGTTGGACTCGAGTTGGAGCACATGTTTAGCGAAACAGGCCTACATCTTGGCTGCAGTACAATACTGTGGGCGAGCTTATGCTAGTGGAAATTGAAGGATATTGTCTCCGACTGTATTTTAGGTCTAACTTGCGGTATACACACCCTAGGCTTCTGGGAAGTATAAAAAGTATTTTCGTCATAGTGAGCTGTTGTATTTTCATTTTGAGTTCCCATGATTGTTGTTTCCGCCTATAGCCCTGTAGCCTACTTGGTCTATTTTATAACGTCGTTCTTGCGAGTTCAACGTAACTCCATTACATCCGATAGTTTGGTGGTAAAACGGAGCCGACGATGAACACAATATGGAAGATCTTTTGAAGGGCGACGACAAGCTGTTTGGCGTTTCTCGCACGAGGCGCTTAAGCCGGTGCATCTTTAAGGTTGGCATACCCCGGCTGAGGCTAGCTCCATCGATCACGCGGACGCTTTGCTCCTTTTATAGTGCCAAGCTGAAAATCCACCAGATGAAATTGGGTTAGCTCTGTGGAGGAGATTATCGAGAAGTTCCGCTTGTCGGACCGTTCAAACCACATCAATTCCTGATATCCATTTTACCAACCCTTCAAAGTCGTGTGTTTGAGGCATGACAAGTGACTTGATTCTATGAGAGAAATTGTCATCGAACACTGTAGACCGATCATGTCTGTAGTTATCCTAATTTGAATATTCTTATCTCGAGATCTCGCCAAATATTGCAAATAAATGGTAACATCTGTTAACACGGTGTAGCGTGGATGTCTAACCTGCGAACGTACATGTATACACACGAGGTAACTCATGACCTAAATTTAAACTATTGACGGGAATGATGGAATTCTAATGATACCAAGTTGATATAGAAAATCTAACTCGATCGATTAGTCGATTAAACCATATTTAACAGCTAATAATGTGTTTTGTAGAATTCATATTGGGTACCGGAACCATGGTACCAGCATGACAAGTGATTTAAGCAGGAGAACTTCATGCATTGCTAAAATTAAAACCCGGCTTCAATATGCAAAGTACCAACCGAATTCATATGAAAATAAATCAATGAATTCATGACTATCAAAGATATACCAGGATTCCGTAGTCATATGTACCCATCGATCTCCAGACCACTAGCGTGTACGCGCACTCCACACCAAAGATGCATTAAACTATTGCATTTCATGCTGACATAGGGCATCCTTCGAATTAGTCGCTAAATTTAGAAGTTGAAACAAAACGCATACTCTTGAATCATAATTGCTGTGGCATTCCAATATATGTCCTAGGTAGTCTACGTAATCGATTTCGATGTTGCCGGGATATACCTACATATTGAATTACCTATAACGTTTGCGAAGGCTTAGGGCAATAGTTAATGTTGGCGAGAAGCGAATGCGGAACCAATTCTGTTTAAATTTATCGCCACAATTACACCCTGTGGATCCAACCTCGACATCATACATTCTAGCTATACTATAGCTATTAATCTATAGTTATATATACTCAAAGTATAAGGACATGAGGCGAAATATACACAAACCCTCTGATCATGAATTTCAACACTGAAATTATATCACGCCATGATCTCTTGCCTCTGAGTCCACTATCGATATCTTATCATCGAAATTAATTGTAGATGTCACGATTCCAACTGATTAAGCGAACTTGGGCTGATGGGTAACTGGATCATCCAACATTCACCTGCCCAGAAATAGGGCAAGATGATAGCGGCACAGTAGTCCGCAGTCAAACTCTTGTCGATTGGAGAAACTACGGCGAAAACTGCAAATGTCTAGAACTTCATATGAAAAATGAAGTTACATGCCAAGGAAAATACGGCTGAAATGATTACGGAATGCATTCCTTTGGTGAGGTTCTATATAAAATAGAAAATGTTGGTAGCCCAAATTAGTTAACGGAATAGATACCAGCCTCCAGAGACGTCGACCGGGATCTAGCACGGCTACAATTCAAGATCCTGCTGTGTAAATATGAGTTCTAGGCCTAGTAACAAGGGAATTTGATGCACTTTCGAATTTCGAAATTTCATGACTTACTAGTTAGAACTTATAATTAGGCCCAACAGAACGACTTGGGCTTTCACACTAATATTATCACAACAGAAATTTAAAAAGTCATTCATACGACCCAAAAATCCAACATTCAAGATTTAAGGGTTTCGATACGAATTGTCCTTCGGATGTCAATCTGAGGCCAAAGGGAGGTGATAGAAGTATCTAGACCCTAAGATTGTAGATGTTTTGGTTAACGGTTATTGGTTAACATTGTGGAAGTTGGCCCTCATCGGGTACCAGACCACAATTAAACCTCGTAAAATTGGTCTACGTAAACCCATGGAATCATTAAGATGTTAGAAAAATACTCGACCCTCAAGGGCCCGAATTTTGGTATTAAAACCTCTCCTACTAAAGTCCGAATTTCAAAGAACTGGAGAAAAAAAGAATTGAAAATCAAAGGCCGCTAAAAAACACTCCACAGAAGCTAAATCGTATCATATAATTTCTTTGCATATTACTTGAGAATCCTGCTCCAGATAATATACCCCTCAAAAGAGAATTCCCAAAGCGATCATCCTCCATGGCCATCTCTCTCTATGGCTCCAGTACTTATGCATAGCCTTTCCGTTTCCGCCATTATTCACCGCATTTCTCACATTGACGAGTCCTGTACATCCATCGCTACTCCCGGTCCCCGGCTCTTTCCATTCCCAACCTGCTTCCATGATGTCACCCAATCCCGCGAGTGCGCTTTCACTACCCGCAATATCTGGTAGCAAAAAGTACTCAACTTTTGAGTTGATGGTTCCCATATACCCGTGATACGAAACTATGTCCTTTACAGAATTCTTGGGGCCATCAAAATTTGAAACAATGATGTGAATATGAAAGGTGCCCGTTGGCAGGGGCGGTATGAGACCCATACTATCAGCTGAAGAGTGACTCGTTTTTGGTCGACGTGCGGTCACTGATGCCGAGAAGGTGCCTGGTGGATTCGGTGCTGAAGGTGGGTTTAAGGCTACTTCTAACCTTTTTTGGGCTTTTGATCGGGCGGTTGGAAGATGACGGGTAAGCTCTTCGGCATCTATCGGGGTTGGCGACATTGGTGGTAAGCTGGTTGTTATTGCGGTTGAAGAACTAGACCGTGAACGGTGGTGACGGCTGCTACTACTACTCCGACTCCTGCGTTCTGGCGCGGTTGGAGCATAGCCATTGACGGCCTGTTTTGTTTTCTGGGGTGTTTGGCGGACTATCAAAGAGCGAAACTTATCACCGGGGAGTTCAATTTTCTCGCGGGGTCGGCAGACAGCTTGAAGAATTCCCTTGTTGTCGCATGGGGCGCGGAGATACTGAAGTTTGGGAAACCCGCCGTCGGTGATACTGTTTGCAACATGAACTTCTGCAGGCCCAGAGTTGAGGCAGTCCCAGTGGAGGAACCTGAGTGAACGAGATGCAAGTAGCGGACGCAAAAACAGTGTGTCTGTTTCGTCAATTTCTGGGGCATTTTCTTGAAGAAGTGTGAATTTGTCGAGCTCGGCGAGGTTTGCAAAAATCTTCATGATGAGAAGCAAGGAGCGGATATCAAGATTTATAAGAGCAAGCTTCTTCAAAGGGTTCTGCGGGGAAGAAAAGTAGAAAGAGAGACTCCTATCGGTAAGGCCGGGGAGGCACTCGAGACGAAGAGCTGTCAGAGATTTTGGGAGATACCAAAGAACCTCGTCCGTGAATTGATAATATGCAAAGTGGGATGCATATAGAGAGCTGAGATTAGGAGTATATTGGAAAAGCGCCATGAAGTCGTGAGGGAGAAGCGAGGATATGGTGTTCATTCCATGGAGGACCAAAGTTTCAAGATTCTGCCATTGTGCGTGATAGGAGAGGAACCGTTGGATTTGCTGCTGAGGGAGCGGGTCAACTTCTTGACGGAATACTCCATTCTCATCCAGATATCCGATATCATCAGGCGACGGTTCGAATTGCTGTTCGCCAACAAGGAGCCATACATGCTCCTTTAGTTTCTTGCGGGTGCTGAGTGCCTGCCACAGCCTATCCGCTCCTCTTCGCCATTCCTCATCTTTTTGATTCCCGGGTACCTCTATTCCCATACCAAATTCGAATGTGGGATAGAAACCGACGAGTTTCTCAAGGTTTGGGCAGCACATAACCACCCCAGCTGCCAGAGAATGTATATTTGCTACTTCCGGACCTGGCAAACTGAGATCGTAAGCTGGGAGCTTAAGCTCTACAACCAGCTCTGCGAAGTCCGGCCGGGATCTTAGTGTGCGACATAGTAGGTTTATTCGTGCTCCGTACTTTATCGCATTCTTCTTGCTGCTACCAAAGTGAAATTTCGAGTTTTCGGAGTCAGGCCCATGTAGTCGTATTTTCGAGTATCTACCATTGTTTTCACAAATTAGCCTTTGGATATCATATATTTGAAACATGCGCGCTCAACGTACAGTAACCGCAAAGCACCTTTCGAGAACCTCTTATTAACCAACGCCAACGAGCAAAGATCTCTCATAAAACAAGTATCGCATGGTGCTCCTATCGGCCCACTCCCGTGTATTACTCTCAGCTCCAGAGCGATCTTCGTAAATACAGCCTGTGGTATCGGTGGTCTCGCATAGCTCGAATACGACGGTCCCTTAGCTCTCAATGATAACGTTGAATCCTTCGACGAGTTCGAACTCGGTGCTGGCGATATCGTTCCGTTCGCACTCTCGGACAAATGCCTAGGTGTTGCTGGTGGCGTAACAGGCGCAACAGGCGTAACCGGTGAATTATTCCTACTCCCACTGCTGCTGAAAAAACCTCGTAACGACGACTTGGATTTCTGTTTCTGCAGTACCAACGGCGCCGGCGGAGCGTGCGAAGATCTTGGTGTCATTCCTTTCATTCCTTCCTCGTCTTGTCGTTTTCCCCACAGTTTAGCAGAGCCCTGTCTAAATAGGAGATATAGTTTGGGTACGAGTTCTATCTGGCGGCGCAAAATCCAAACCCTAGCGTATTAAAAGGGAGAAAGTCCAAGCGAAAGTTGAGGAAGAGAACAGAAATCGACAAATCCCCCGGGGTTGTTCGAAAGGCGGGATGAGGAGGAGGAGCTTGGTATCGATTACTGATAGTGACACGGAAGGATTAATCCAAGGTGATGAGATATCATCCCTTCTTTTATTAGGAAATTGGGGTTGGATTGCTTCTTCAGGCGGCGGTGGTTCAAGCACAGTCCAGACATATAATTCAAGTGCTTAAGTCAGACCTCCTGGGAAACGCATTCCGAGAGCACTAAATGTCAACTAGTGTTTCTCCTCAGGAGCGTTTCGGTCAGCGCCTTTGTCTTGAGAACAGATTTAGCAGCATGACCATATGTATGTTAGTTGCATCTCGGAAAGGGGCCAACTGTTGCGCAATTACTTGCCCTTGAGGCTGAAATTTTTCGGCAAAACGATTCCATTGAGCCTTGGGCCCAAAAGCGCATCGACGCCGCGATATTCCGTATTCCGTCCTGGCCTTTTCAACGTTTTCTTCGCACAGATGGTCGACCGTTTGTTCTGTCGAAGGGTCCCCTGATTATTAAGAAATTACATGCAATTGCGGAGCCCAATACGGGGTTAATATCCAGGGACCTCGTGTATTCCATGGACCTCCGCTGCCAAAAGCCCCTGTCGAAGCAACCTGAGAGGGACATTTCGTGAAGCCCCTGTCCGAACCAACCCAACGCAGCGTTTAGCTAGCGGGCCTCAAAATTAGCAAGCTTTTGCGTGTGCCAGCCCATTGCCATTGCACCAACAGCACGAACGAAACATGCATGACGGGCCGTGAAGAGAAACGGAATGCTGCTTGGTTTGAGAAGTTAGTTTGGAACTTATCGGGAATGCGCTGATAGGGCGGGATTCTAAACTGACATCATCGAATTTTTCTTGAAGTAATCGAAATGTCCAAAACCTGGCTCAGTTTCCCATTCCTAGCAATTTTCGGCAGACTCGACTCCAGGATTTCTATGAACAGGGGTTGGCGAGTGTTGGATTTTGGAACCAGAATGTGTTGATATAAAGTCAACTCTAATTGACGTCCCATGGCCCACTCGAGATTAGATCTTGCTTGAGAGGCCCGTTACTGATTATCTGAGTAGGTAACTAATTAATTACGGCCTATTATGAATAACTATTATACTTTTAGTTCCTCTAATGCATATTCTTTGACTATATATCTATCTATCATAATAAACGATACTTATATTGTAACTCTATGGATGGTCGATTCATGTGGCTACTCGTCGACCTCTGGTGTTTAGAACATAATATTAATAAGGCATTAAACTCGCCACTTACATATAACTCAATTATCATATGTAGAATGAAAATTATAAAAGTAACTTGAGCTCTTCTGCGTTTATTTGTTTATATTTCCGTAGAGCCGCAATGTGCACTTGGAGCAGTCCAGTACGGACTAGCCATATTCCCGAAATCAAAACCACATAGCGTCCTCAAACCTGTAGAGGTATTTGTCTCATAAGCCAGGCTATCTCGCCCCTGGTGGGACGCAAATTTGTAGATTGAATCTGGTGGGTGATAGTGCTGTTTCAAGATAGTTGCTGAGGAAGGTCATTGTAGGATAGCCGTTGACCAGATATCATGTAATACGTCTTCTAATTTATTGACAACCTAACACCCTCGATCCTGCTCTCAACCACCAGTGCGTCTTCAACCTCTTCTGTTTGAGCTCACCAACATCGACACCCATCAAAACGCCCTTCCTCGTTCCGAGTAACGATAAGACCCTACCCAGCTCCCTTAAATACTTCGAACACTAGATCCAAAATCCTGCCGACATCCTAAAGTCAAAATGACGTTAGTAGATAAATTTTTCGACCTCTTTCGCTGCAAAGCAAATAAGAACAGACTCCGCGCCCAGAAGAAGTTACTGGCTGTTCCTTTGACAGAAGGAACGACATATGTGGCGCCCGAGATCCCAAGCTCGGGCACTAAAGAACATACGGTTGAGCTCCCAGCCGCCCCACCTCGTGCCCTCCTTAAGGAGAATACTTCTTTCGCTGGCCGCCGCACCAATCAGTCGCTTATGGCGTATGGTCAGGCCGACCTTGTCGACATTGACGGTATTCTTCGACCACACTGGGGACCTGGATTATCTTGGCCACATTCACGACGGCCAACCCCGGGTTAAAAACCATTATCGATACGAGAAGTTGGAAAAACGGGGTATCAAGGCGCCAAAACTTTGCTTGTTGGGCCGAAGAGATGTAAGCTGATATATATATTTCCCCATATTTCCATTACATTTTCCAGTTGGCTAATATAGCTAATTAACACTTTGAAAAAGTGGATGCACTATAGGAATATGAGGAGCTCGAGGAAAGAGCAGTGAAGGGGATAAAGGCTTCCCTGGCAGCTACCCGAACTCCAATGACGGAGGAAGAACGGGCCGAGATCCCAAATGAGAAGCACCAGGGCATGACCGCTAGAGAGAGGTGCTTGGGCTCGGCTCGCTGTGGTGGCCCTCATCTATATGGAAGAGACAGACAAGGTGGCGAGAAACGCACCGTCTTTCCAGGGACTGGGAAACGACTTTAGTGACATCGGTCGAACGACCACACGCTGCCCCCCACCAATATTATCAGCAGTTCGCACGGGATATGTAGTACCATTTCCCATACGGATTTGAAAGCGTGGAGGCAGAATACCAGGCCTTCCTAGGCTGGTTTGAAGCTAGAGGAAGGGGCACGGTGGAGTCTAATGGCTCGGTTTTGTGTTAGTCCTGTGTGGGCATGAGATGATCACTTCGGAGCCTTTTCCTGTTCCATTAATATATTAATCAAAAAGGAACTTGGCCCTAGCTAGCCTTTGAGAAATTAACCGATCTTTATGCCTGTGAGCTCTAGTGCTTCGAAGGGTCTGAGGACTCAGCTTCAAAGCGTTGCATTTTGCATCAATATTGTGTTGATTTTACGAAATAAATGTGGATAGGACGTCGGCACTAGTCTCGTAACTAAACTGTCGTCAATACTTGTTGAGAATTCGTATAGTATTTAAATTTCGGTCACAATTATATTCTGTAGCATTTGTAGTTAAGCTTACAATTTAGTGCCATCGATATGGCCAAATATTTGTGCCAGATGTGCACTAGCTGGCGATCCACCCGCACACCTAGGTACCTAAGTACTGCACTGTCATGATCCAATACAGATTCGGTTGTTTACATATACCTGGTATTTTAGTCTTCTTTTAAAGCGTTTCGGGCAGAATTTATCTTTTAGGTACCGCACTCACTGCTTAACTCAACCTATAAGATGATGGAAGACCGCAAGTATTAGTTGTCTTATTAGTAAGTACCGGCAAACCTAAGTGGTATATATGATTTTATAAACGTTCAATGCAGTGTATATAGATCCTGTTGAGCAAACCATGAATGTCGAGTACGCTAGCTAGTATCTAGATACTATATATAGCCTAAGTATTCGGTCGGTTTATATAGCTATAGACGAAGCAAAAGGTTATATCTTCCGGGTATCTTGTCATGAATACCAGGGTGCATATTCAAGTCGAATACACCAGTAGCTAGGTCCTGTTAACCTTAACTGCTATAATACCAGTACGAGTGATAATATATAAAATATATTCCTTAGCGGCGGACTCAAAATATGTCTGGTCGTTGTCGCCTTTGCTTTGAATGGAATAGAGATATTAGATGTAAAATTTTGCAATTTTGTACGTGGTTCAGGTTTATATAGGAGTGAGAGCAGCGGATACCGATTGTCTCTATACATCGCCGCCGAGTCGTTGTCAAGCCAGAGACTGGAGCCTGTTGCTGCTGAGATACCTCCCCAAACATCAACAACCAGTGCCCACCTTGAATCCTCAATAAAGTATACTCCACCTCCATACCAACCGTTTTACGTTCATCAGTGCCGCGTCAGTTGCTCCTTCATTTCATTCAACAGACAACCATTAGTCTAAATACCTCCTTCTGGGAACCAGCTAACTTCAATACGTCAGTGCATCCAGACTATCTCACAAATACCCCGAGAGCAACCCAGCATTCCACCACAACTGTCGCCATGGAGTTCGTCCACAAACTCGTGAGGATTTTTGCCCGCACGTCGGAACAAAAAAAAAGGGAGAAAGAACAGAAGGAGCATGTGTATGGTAGACATATGCTAGTTATTGCACCAATCACCACCGGAATGGTGTTCGTGCAGCTACCCACTGGAAGCGTGGAAACAGAGCTGTCCAGCGTCCCGCCTAAGGCCCATATCCGAGAGCAAAAACCATATGCTGCAGGGTCTTGTCGATCTCTGCCGATTTACACCGAAGAAGGCCTCGCGGCTATTGATCTGGTGCCTCGTCCGGCTTGGGAAACCAGTTTGTCCCTCAACAAGCTTGGTGAGAAGAAAAGCCAAGTGGCCAGGCACTTTAGATACGCCATCTTGAATAAGAAGGGTATCAAAACTCCAACAATTGCCGTTGGACCAACTAGATGTAAGAAAGCCCGGAATACGATCGAATCGCTGAATAATATATTTCGTTGGCGGTTACTGACATATCTATATTTTGAAGTGAAGGCATTGGAGGAGTACGAGGAGATAATGGAAAGGGCGGAGAAAGAATCCCTTACCCTCGGTACCGACACCGAAGTAACCAAACATGGGAGCGAGCTTACCAGTACTACCATGCCGCAAAGTACTAAAGACGAAGAGTCACTAGTAAAGATTGAGGAAAAGTCCCTCCTCAATCGGATGGCGAGGGCATTAAAGATCGAGATGCCCGTGAAGGTGATGGGTACTGGGCGTCGTGGCGTTGGCCAAAAGGTCAAGCCATTCTCGGAGCCCGTCGAGGGCCCGCTTAGCCTGGGTTTTCGACGTTGGCTCCGGGAAGGGGTTGATCCAGCGGCCAACCCTCGCACGTCCAGCCCATGTCTATATGGCCGGGACCGTGATGGTCCAAAGCGTACGGTGTTCCCACGAGAGTGGGAAACAACACTTGTGACGACAGCAGAGCGTCCACATGCAGTCCCGGCAGCGTACTACCAAAGGTTCATAAGGGAAGCCTAGTATCTATCCCCTAAAGGTTACCAAAGTACTACTGTCGAGTATGATGCCTTTCAGCAATGGTTAGAAGTCAAGGGTGCAGATTTAGACAATACCAACACGTCGTTTGAGTCTGCGAGTTTCTATGAAGCTCAGGGCGTAAGCCAACCACCATGCCACCTTTGTTCGTTCGGGCCAGTCGATGACTGGACATCCGTCGCGCCGTTTATATGGTAGACACGAAAGTTTCTGGAGCAGCTGGGGGCTCCTATCGCCTCAGCCGACGGGCGGGGCAAACCCGTCGACAAATAATAACCCCAAATTTCTATGACGACACGAGCCGTAAGATACCGCGTTTCATCCCAAACATTGTGTATAAGAGACCCACTAAATTGTATATCTTTATATAGAGTGTCTCTTTGATCCGTTTATTCTTCCAACGAAAACGTTTGTGGTTTTTCATGTTTTGAATCTTGCTTGGTAGGTGAAATCTCTTTCAAGACTTCATATATATATAATTCTTGCACATGTTGCTGAGGTTATAACACTGCCCAATACAGGTTTTTATTTTTATTTTTATCCTGAGACTATCATACCATACCCACACTCATCGAGTGTATTCTCTCTCCCTCTCTTCCGCAATCATCGGGTGCTATTCCCACTTCTGTTCCACTTTGTAACGTTCTTCGAAATTCGTAATTTATTCTGTTGGATTTACCATCAATATGCGTTGGTATTTTGAGTCGACTCCAGAGGCTCGACGGTTTTATTGCGCATGCCCAACAAGAGACTCATTTTTTAGAACAATACTAGGGCCCAAGAGTAAAGGCACATAAGTAAGCGCGATTAGTGATACCATGATACAAGTATATCATGTCCTGACCTCCCTTTTTCTCTCGAAAAATTATCAGATTGTTTGGTGGGTACCCGGGTATGTAGCCATAATCAGATTGACTCGTGCTCTAGACAAGTCAAGTAGCTCTCTAAATCTTGTTACTGAGACAAAAATATATCTAATTTTCTTGAAAATTAAAGCGCCAACTATATAAGGAGTATATATAGATCTATAGAGGGTTTCATGTTTATATATTTAGTAGATTTGATTCACGAGCACGCTGGTAAGTTTGATCTGATCATGAGAGGGAGGTATGTAAATATCTTCTACTGACTTTTAAGATTTGGTTGTGATATCAAATCTAGTTGTTGAGGTTATAGTGGCGATGTAAGTTTATGAAAGATAAGTATATACCTGTTAACTTCGATATGGCTTGATAGTAATACGTCGAAGTGGCTATTAGGTACTTCTAGTATCCAGTTAACTATAATGATAAGTCTTATGAAGAGTTAATAGCATTCTGGTAACAAACATGCATATCAAGTGTTTTCTGGTTGATTCGCGGTGGATCCTGCCGTAATATACAGCGACTTCTAGTAAAGCATCATCTAGGTAGATCAATCTTCCCGCATGCGCTGCAGGCAGGGCTTCGACTTTTCTCTCTCTATAGCTAGAGTCAGAGCTCATTTTGGAAATCAGGCCGCGGTACCGTCCTAACGAGAATTTTGGTTTTATATATATTAGTCTCGGCCCCATATTATGCCAGACTACAAGACCACGCCAGACTAGTTTTATATCAGAAAATATTATAATATCAGTTCGTGCAGCTGTCGATCTCAGCTAGGCCCTTAAGTATACGATACTAAGTTGGGGCCAGCACGCAGGGGCGGTGGCTGAGAAATTCAAGTACTCCACGTCATCCACCCTCCAATCTCACCTTCACCTCACTTCATCACCTTCCCTACCTCACTTCACCTCTCACCTCACCTTCTCCGCCCCACTTCACTTCACCTCATTATTTCTTCTCCCACCTCCTCCCACACGTCTTATTCTTCGACCCGCACTCAAGCGGGTGTGCCACAGTACTCCAGTCACTGCATCTGGTCCTCTTTATTTTCTTATCAGAATAACACTTCCCCTCCTCGCATCGACTTGGCCAAAAAGCCGAAACGCACGCCCATGGCACCGGCGGGATCTTTGATATTTTTCCCAAGAGAATCTAAGGGGGAAAGGGAGCAAACCCCTTCCCTGGAAGATAAGTATCATGGATCCGTCAGTGATTGCGATATTTGGCTACGATCTCCCACATAACCCAAATATATCGTTCGGGTTTAGATGAGCTCCATCGTCCCATGGTACGCGTACCTGGGACTGGGATCCTTAGCCTGAGAGCCCTTCCAACGCTTCCAATTTGTCCTCCGAGGATGTCTGATACCAACTTTCTCCCTGTTTCGTTGAGCACATAGTCCCATCGGCGTTCATTCCTGGAGGTTGAGGTGGGCGAAATCAACTACCAAAGTGTTACTTTGGCCTGGTGGGGTGTAAGTTGACCTTGATGATGATTTATCCCCTCCATACTAGTGTCAGTGAGTTGCTAACCTAGACCAGCCGCCCCCATGGCTGCTCAGTATATTACGACAGGGCTAATTCTCGGATACCTCGATCACATTTAACCAGCCAAAGCCTAAAGGGCCTATTATTTCTGACAAAATGTACGGCCTGAAAGGCTTTCGGAGGCCGAAAAGGAAGGCGACGGGGGTGGTTAATCCTCCTCGCCCAGTGCCCCAGGGCAGAAGAGAGTGAGGAGAGATAGAGAGGAGGAGGTAGTGACAGAGTCGAGAGATGGGATCTAGAAGTTAGTGGTGGCCAATGTATCTACCCCTTCAAAGAACCCTCTGGAGTTCCATTTGGAATGAAACTCCAGCTGTGGTACCGCGAAGGGTTCATTGCGTACGCCACTGCGAGCAATAGTCCCATCTTTGCGGCTAAAGTTGCAGGTATTCAAGGGAACAGTTCGTACACAAGGACAAAAGTATTCAAGAACAAGGTTAGACTCCTGTACCCCCCACAAACCGATACCTCCTCCTTGCCAACCCGGGTCTATCCCTGTTTCCAAGGGTTCAATAGAGGTTACACAGAGCTAACGGAAAGATATAATATACGTTGGCAGGAAAACATCAAGATTTCCAAGCACTGGCTCCGGCCACTGGCAGATTCTTTTGTCTAAACAGAATGATCACTCGCTATTTCTCCTCCTGTTCTCGATGTTGTTTGTCTGATTTTCAGGGTCGACTATATACTCTGGGTATATCGTTGTGTGGAAAGTCGACACACTTATCGCTTGATATATCTATCTGAGACTTGTGCCCTTCAAGTCCTCGCATCGGTTTACCCTCCGAACCAAGTGCCGGTCTTCATATACTAGTTCGTAGAGGTCCGATTTTTATTCTTGGCGACTTTGTTTTGCATTGTCGTCTTCTCCCGTTATAACTATGCTACGAATGTTTCGAATATCATTCCGTTCTTACCTCCCTTTCGACAGAAAATAGTGTTCTAGAGAGAGTAGTCCATAGTTAAGATTGACAATAATAGCGATCGCTATCATTCCTCATCCTTGCCAAGATGTGCGTATATATTCTCGTGTAATGAATAGAATACCTTCTGGCTTCTATATCTATGCCAGTGATCTGTGACTAATTTTTATAAATATTTGCTGCATATGAATTCTTCTTTTTAAATAGCATTCAACTTTCGACTGCTTTTCCCTCCCTTAGAACCGTGACCAGAATGCATCTTCTGCATTGCTGGCGGTTAGGTAGCATAGGAAATTTAAACCAGAACCTCGTTTCGCGAGGTGTAATATGTACGCCCCTGTGACGCCCAAAGTAATTCAAGGTGTTGGATTTTGTCATTGACAATGTGTTGACATCAACTGTTCCGAGACTGACATTAGCTTAGGTTACACTAGCTGCCGGGTCTAAAATCAAACGTCAATATTGCAATGCAATATAAACGTCAAATTCAGTAGTAGAGTATAAAATCCATTCAGTCTTACGAAGAAAGGATATGTATATTTCTGGTAGATAGTGAGGTTTCAAACCAATTTCACATATAGAACAATTGTTCGTCGATCGTGATATTGGTCGTAGAGGGATATGGACGCTGATGTATATATATTGCAAGATTCAAATTTCTGTTGAAGTATGGTTAGGAGACTGAGATGTCAGTATACTAGACCTGTAGCTGTAGTTGTAGGTGCGTTCTTGCTTGAATTGATGAAATAGCTGAGCTTCCAACCCGAACAATATTTTTCTTTCTTCTCACCACCAACCTCGATCGCGACTTTTCCACTCTCAAAACCTACCTTTCCCAATTCTTTCTCGTCCAGTATCTCACTTAGATACATTCTTCCTTTGCCTCTTGCTCAATTGAGACTCTAGAGCTATCCGTTTCGATTAGAAAACCTTTGTTTGCTAGCCAAGCTCATCTCACATCACGAACCACCAGCAACGAACAACCAGCAACCCCATCCACAATGCTAGGTGAAACAATCCGCAAGATCTTCCTTCGTGGAGGACAAAGGAAGAAGAAGGGAGGTAAGGAGCACGTCTACAGCAACCGAATCCTTGCGGTTGCACCCATTACCCTGGCACTCGCGCTCCCAGAGATGTCACCAAGCGAGGTTTCTCCGGAAACCCCAGCTCTGTCCAAACCAGCGGTCCTCAAGGACCAAGTTTCCCGTGCCATCCGAGTTTCCTCCCACTCGCTTGGTGCCTATGGCCAAGATGATTTGGTCGCCATCGATGGGATACCACGACCAGCATTCCCTCGAAGCTTCTCGGCCGGCATGCTCCACGAGGAGCGGGCCCAGATAGACCGACACATGCGATACGAGACATTGGAGAAGAGAGGGCTGAAGCTCTCGACCGTTGTCGTTGGTCCAAAGAGATGTAAGTGACACTATACAGTAATTGAAGCTCCTTGTTACATATATCGTTTGCTAATCAAAGGTTGTTTTAACAGCATCGGCATTGGCGGAGTGGGAAGGCCTAGAGGAGAGGGCACGAGAGGTGATGAGCCACCAGCCCGTCCCACCGAAGATAGCCAGAGAGGAAGAAACCAGGGAGGGTAGCGGGCGCGAGTTCGGTGATTTCACAATCACCGTTCCGACCAAGCCCGCCCCAGCCCGCGACGAGAAGAACCTTGTTGGACACAAGGGAGAGGCCATTCGCCGAAGAATGGCAAAGAGAACGTGCCTTGGGTTGCGGCTGTGGGTCGGCTCGAAAGTCGGCTCCATCAAGCGGCCAAACCGGGACCCCGTTGCAAGGGGTTTCCGGTTCTGGTTGCGAGATGGGGTCGGCTCAAGGGTCGATACCTCATGCCCGCGCCTATATGGCAGAGATCGACCAGGGCCGAAGAGGACGGTGCACCCACGCCCGTGGGACACCGTCCTCGTTACTAGCATCGGGCCGCCAAAGGCTGTTCCCCGTGAAGTATACCAGGAGTTCATCCGAGCTGCCTGGTATTACTTTCCCTACGGGTTCAAAGATACCGACGAGGAGTACGCGGCGTACGAGGAGTGGCTGGATGCTGGGAAGTCCAGAGATTAAGTTTGAACGTTTGGAGCAGTTTGGGGCTCCTATCGCCCAAGCCGACGAGGGTGGGACTCGCCGACAAATAATAACCCTATATTTATTCTATGCGAGGTGAGTGCCACTGTCCCAAGCACCATCAGTCGATTAAGAGCTTGACTTACTAAGTTGATAATCTAGGGACGTTTTGTTTCTTCCGGCCATTTGCCCAATGTTTGGGTGTGCCTTGTCCTGGTAAGAAAATCCGTAGAGGCCCTTGTCATATGGAGGTCTGACCCTAATACTTAATTATATAGTTTTCCCTGCAATGTTGCAGGTTTTGATATTTGGTTTTTGTTTGCGTAAGTATGTTAAGTTATATACTGTTGGGAAAACTAGCAGCTCATTTATTGATGCTCTGGCTAACATCTGAAGTTATAGTTGTTTCGATTGACCCTTATCTTCCTTTCCTCTACTTCCGAACTCAACGGGTGCATCCCCCTTTCTTCTCCTCTACTCTCTTCCGAACTCAGCGGGTGCATACCCTTACCTTCTCCGCTCTTCCATCCCGATCTCATCAGGTGCCATTCCTTTCTCTCCCAGTCTCTCCTCTTCCGCAACCATCGGGTGCTATCCCCTTCTCTCCCTCCTCCTCCTCGATATCTAGTTATTTCCTCCTGCTTTAATGAAAAATGCATTCAACTGTTTCTCCTCTGCTGCTTACCCATGTTTAGCACATGAGTAAGTTGTTGAGAAGGGAAGCAGGTGAATGTTTTGGATGTGTTTCGAGATACACTCTTTTCCATCTTATATAATTGCTCTCAGCTCCTAGTTTGGCCTTTGTCTTTTCTCTTTCTTTATTGGCTTTGGAGTTTTTGAAATGCGATTTGTAACTTTGTAGCCTACCGTATACCCCTCCTTTGTTCACTTTCTGTTTTGCTGACCCTGAACATTTCTAGGATGGCATAGTGCTAACTGGGGGTTTTATGCTAATAGTATCAAGATCAATATCGACTTGAGGGGAAACAAAGGAAGAGGCTAGCCTCTAACTCGGATTCCCTATAGCCTAGGTAAGCTTATGATGTTCCTTGATGTTGCTTTACTAGGTTTGTTATTGCTTTCTTGACACCCACGGGTATCTTTCTCCGGGATGAACTTTGAGGGGACAAGAAAAATTACAACCTAGGTATCTCTTCATCTACTTTATATCCACACATGCACAAGCTATCAGCTCGCTCAATACATAACTTGATGAGCTCTTAGTGGTGGTGTTGGATTCGACTTTGAAGTCTCACCAAAGTGTTGGTCGAAAGAAGCACAAATTTTGGAAAATATTCATAGAACCATCAAGATAATAGATAGTCTCGTGAGGTTATTATCATCTAGACATAGAGAATAAATTAAAATTCTAAGAATTTAGAAATTATAACCATTGGAGACCTTGCCTGCCTATGGCAAATCAATGCCCTTCTCAAAACAACAAGGAGTAAAAGAAATAAACCCTCCAAGCAAGCAGCTAGATCTAGGGTTCCTGTAAAAGCAATCCAGTCGGCTGACTATATCATAACAACCCGATCTCATGCCTCAGATTCACTGCCGAAGTAATCATTAAGAATAACTCCACATCCGGGGTGATATCGTTAACATCGGCCGTTGAGGATTCCTCTCCACACTAGTCATCATCAAAAACATACTAGCTTAGCATCCACTAAATAGAAATCCAATATAAGGGTATATACTCCATACTAATTAACACTAGTAACCTGTCTGTCCGTCTCCACAAAGTCCTGTGTCTTAATTATCTGCAACCAGATAGAACGTAACCGCTTTCTTTCCACTTGAGTCGCTGCATACTCGAATCTGCCTTGGAACCAGTCGAGCATAGGCCAAACTTGGGGCTTGCACGGCATTATTTCTTCTTCTTTTTTATGGGTTTGGTTGACTGGTGGGGGGGCTTTTCGGAGGCGGGGTGGGATTGGACGATGGATAGGTAGGGATTAACCCGGCTATCTAGCGTTCGGATATGCGGGTGGAGGGGGTTTAGGACGGTATAGTTATTTGGATTAGAGAAGGTCTAGAACTTGGGATAGTTCTTTTTTGAAGTTGATGCGATGAAGGTTCAAGGGGTATTCGATGTTCAAAAGTGCAGATTAATGCAGGGATGGGAATGAATATCAAATTAACATATTCGGGTGTAGACATCTACTATACCATATAACAACAGAAAATTATATTATCACATGGTTCTGATTGATGACGAGGCCAAGGAAATGTGACTTGACGGATGGGGAGACTTGCAGGAAACACTACAGCTTTTCGTCTCGTCTTGTATTCCTGCCTTGGTAAAACGGGGTTAACAATTTGCTAACAATTTGGTAAACTAGCCGGTTTATACTGAAGCAGGGTTGTATCTATGCATCTTTCAGGTTCGTGCTGAGAAAGGAATCAGGTGTCTAGAATACTTTTGAGAGTTATTGTTAGAATAGTTTAAGCTGGGATATAAATCGAGTTCCGCATAAATCAATAATTATAGTAGAACATGGGGAAGTCTAGACAAATAAATTAGAATCCCGACCACCATGCACGCTTAGCCGTTCCATCTTTAAATATATCTTTATCGCCCCTTCCCGAGTCGAACCATGAATAACCCCGCCGTATCTATGACCAACTACTTGAATAAGCTAAATTCAAGAGACAAGAGATAGGCCGGCGAAGGAAGAAAAAAATGACCACATTTAAATTCGGCGTCCAGAAATCTCAAACCATTGCACCCCCTAAATTCGAATTCGCAAGGGACCAGGCATATCATGTCCGCACCAATGATAGTCCAAGCGAAAGCTTGTGTTGCGCGTGGGGGGAAGTTTTCCGGCGACAAGGGGCATCTAGGGTACGAACGGGCCACACCTTGCAAGGGACCTTGACGATATCGCGATGGGGATGTTCGGAACCCAATTCATGATTCATGATTGGGGAAAACTGGAATCTTGAACTCATGAAGTCTCGATATCGATGGCTTTCCTTTCTTGGCGGTGATGTTTCTCCACGGATGAAGGATTAGGCGGCTCATTCCAGGGGTTATATCCGAAGATATCTAAATGAAGCTGTATGGAAATTGTGGATTCGAGATATCTATCCAGTGCAGGGTCCCACTTTTAATTCCTGCCCCGGTTACACAATTCCACGCCATGCTTTTCTAGCGAGGAAAGAGCCCAGCCCGCGGAGATCTCAGTTGAAGTAGGGCAGATAGGCGAGATTATTGCCCTTGCAAGTATTAAATTCTGTTGGATATTTAATACTTCTTATCTACACTGCACGTCTTTTTTAAGACGGCACACGAGTGAGACGACTATGAAAGAATGTTGGCTTGCGGCGGGATTTGATTAATCTTTGCCCGGGTTTTGCGTATTTTTGGAATACTTCGGGGACCTATCCTTGGAATTTCAAATTCCGGCTACGTAAATACAGTGTGGGAGTTGAGCGGTGTGCTGCAGATGCAATGTAGAATATAGAAAATGTTATGATCCAGGAGATGTCTACCGGGCAGAATTGGGGATTTACACCCAGGAAAGTGGGTCCTGAATTAAAGGTTTAAGGACGCCGGATGCCTTCATGCACTGTCAATTTACATGTAAGTACCTGTACATACCTCTATCTTTGATGAATAGCTCCCAGATCCAAGTCCAAGGATCAACTGTTTTGCTTCTTGTCGCCGTATCTCCTCTTCCCCCGGGACTCATTATATAGGTAAATTCGGAGATCTGGAGAAAGAAGCTTCAAAAATCTACAAAGGTTTCAGCCACAATTTCGAGGCCTAGTAGAAATAAGCACCTTCTGCTCCACTCTTTGTCTCTACTGACGTTATTATCGTAAATTGCCATGGCTGAAATTCGAAAATTCATATAATTGGGTCGGTATTCCGCATTCGAAATATCTCCACTCAGACGGCCGAGGTTTTGAATGTTGGAGGAGGAGAATTTAACAAGACACACAGCTACATGTATACAGATTCGATATCTTATCAGACCACCACCCGAGGAAACTGGTTTCCTTGATTAGTACCCCACTCTGTCGATCCTTCAAGTTTGAACTGTCAGACGGTATCCAAGGAAGTCCTAGCAGCGCTTCCACCCGCAAGAAGTGCTGTCTAAATTATAAAACATCGAATTGAACAAGGTAGCCTAGACTTTCGTTCCAAGATAGCGAATGTCTCACGAAACGAAGCTAAACTTGCCTCCCGCACTTCGCAATGTGCCCTTAAGCCTCCATCAAGGGTGGGTGGGTACTATCTGGGTACACCCCAAAGCTTATCCACAATATCGGATTGGCGAAAAGTGAGCCAACTCGTCAATTAATTGAAGTTTACAGGTGGGGTTTCAAACATGCAGGAACGATGGAATACCGGCAGATGCTGGTTCGGTCGACTAGTCGCCTACCTCTAGCTCTGCTACACCACAGTTCCGTAAAGGGGAGAGATGAGATGAACAGCCATATGTACGCCCTGTAAAGTCCCCATTTCCAAGGCAAAAAAGAAATATACACCAGTACGTGTGATAAAAGCTACCCAGTTAAACCGTTTCTCAAATTCCTTATATATAAGGAAAGTTTAAAGGAGAATATTTACGTAAAAAGAATTTCATTTTTTTACTTCCCTTCCATTCGAAACAGCTATGTACGATCTTCTCCTTCAAGCGTAGTGTATCCATAAGCTCCATCCTTTACCTTACACATACCCACACTAGCTACCCATCCGCTCAAGTGCTACAATTAACGGGTACCTACATATCCACCCCCTCCACCCGTCACACACACACACGTGCGTAAGTTCATACCAAATCCAGCATTTTCATTACCAAATACTTACCTCACAGAAATCCACATTTTACATAGGATATTCCATTTCGACTGTAGATCCCTATTGTCTAAGACTCTATTATACTATAGGCCTATAGGGCTGCGCCGATGATATTTAGCCAGAGATGACGCAATTCCCATATTTACTCGACCGCCGGGGAGGAGCGTTAGCAGCGCCTGCAACCGCTTGGGGTGATATGATGCTTAACCGCGCGCTGTTTTCCGTTGCAGTGCTGAGTTCGGTGGGGTCTGCTTGGGTTGTGCTTAGTTATGTTGTAAGTTAAGATATCTTTTATTTGGGGACGGGTATCTGTATATGTTCAGTATGTTGACTATGAGAAACTCTTGTGTTAGTGTATTAAAGAGCTTCGGTCTTATCGCCACCAGTTGATACTGGGTCTGGCGATATCGGACTTACTTATGGCGCTGAATTTTATGTTTTCGGCGGGGTGGAATGTGGCAGGTGGAGATCTGGCGTTGGAGGAGAGTAGGACTGCGTGTTCGGTTAATGGGTTTTTGACGCAGGTTTTTGTGGTGCAAAGTACGTATTTATAATCTATAATCCATTTCTAGATTATTGGGCAAGGAAATTAATTTCTTTGCTGAAATATAGCGGATTGGTGGATCTTGGTTATCGTAAGTTCTGTCCTTTGATAATGTAATTTTCAGAGTAGGAGAAGAGATTCAAGCTAACTCAGTGATCAATAGGCTATAGCAACATATATCATTCTTGGAAACTTTAAGACCCAGTCACAATTCATCCAAACACACGTGTGGATTCCCTGGGTCGGACCATGGGTATTATCCATCATTATCGCCGCTATCTGTCATGCGGTTTTAGGATACGGGTATATCGGTACAACCACCTCTCCGAGAGCATACATCTTCATATAAAATTCAAACGATACTAATAAGCTCTATTTCAAATTTAATAGGCGGCTGGTGCTGGCTTACCAGCGACCTCATGCGTCTCCTCATAAACTTTATCCCACGCTGGATAATCGTCATCACAATCGCATTAATCTACATCCGTCTCTACATGATAGTCCGCAAAGCCCGAAAATGGGATATCGAGGGCGTTTCTCCAGATCCAGGTGATGATATGGCTGATACTAGTGTGATACTCATGTCAGTGGGGAAGAAGGAAAGAGAACGACGAGGGAGTGGGGTCATGGTATCACGAGATGTTAGTGTTAGTTTTGGACGGAAAGGGTCGACTGCACCGACGTTTGTAACGATGGTGACTACGAGTGCCGCCGGGGATAGTAGAGAGGCGGTGTCTAGTTGTACTGGTAGGGAGGAGAGGGTTAGGAATGTGGGTATGAATGTGAATAGTAGTCGGAGTTTGTCGTTGGGGATGAGGCAGCCGTTGAACGCGGCGCAGTTGAAGAGGGTCAGTATACCTACTCTTATTGATTCTGGTCTGGAAATACATAGAACAAGACTAATACCAGAGAAATCGATACTATAGATTGCGAAGAAGATGATGGTGTACCCGTTGGCATATGCAATAATATGGGCATGTCCAACAGCTATACGAATATATCAAGGGACAACGGGGTCGAGGGCACCGCTATGGATCACAATTGTGGATAAGAGCTGTAAGTACTATCCCTACTCTGCATCCATAACACGATCCTTTATGCTAAATCCTAATCTTGTTCACGCATATAGGCATCGTCATCCAGGGTTTAATAGACGCTATAGTTTATGGTGAGTGTAACCCCAATCTGTTGTATTTTGGAAGACTTCCGCGTTGTGTTGTAGACACTGACCCGAGATGTCTTAATTTTAGGACTGAACGAGCGGGCATGGCAAGGATGGCGCGATCACATCCGCCGGATAATATACAAGAGCGAGGGCGGCCGGATCATTGGATGATATCTCCAATCCTGGCCACATTCTGTATTTTCCATCTTATCTTTTTCATCTGATACCTCCTACTACACCCCTTATAATTTATCCTTTTTTCCCTCTCTGGGGACGTTTGAACATATGGTTCATGGAGTACTTTTGAGCGTGTTTTTTTTTCGTCTGTTTTCCCCTGATCAGATGCCAGTATGCTTTGCTTTTGCGGGTTTACAAGGAGACAGTAGATACAGGAGACAAGGTATACCGTTTCCTACCTTCGAAAATAGAGCGGATGCGACGGCTGAGAGAGCTCCTTACCTGTGGATATAGTAACATAATCGATGTATGTAATCTAATTGTAAAATGCAATGCAATGTATGTACGTATGTATGTATGATTATAGTGTGATATCATGAGGTGAACTTATGGATTTATGATACCATCGATTTGTTTCGCTTGCTTGGAATCGTAAAGAAATATTAGCCTTATCTGAGCCTGCCAGACTAACCCGATTACAGTGCGGGGACTCATCCGCTAGCAGGTGTGCTTCCGACGAATGATTCAGCACGAGGTTTCTATGTGCTGTACTGTGACGAAGAACTAGAAGGAGAAGTATATATTTATATGTATCTGTCATATCGGGAATCAGGGGAAACTAGCTATGGCTTTCGACCGAGTTTAAGGGTGACTTTTCCCGACGAAAAAAATAAAAATAAAAATCTAAAGTTTTAAAAGGGAAAAAACGGCTCAAGATTAGGACTTTCTGGCATGTAGATACGAGGATAACCGCGCGATGGAGAGTTCCGAAGGAAGAACGAGATATGTGGCAGCAGTTAGTGCCGAAGTCATGACTCGTGGACTTGGTGCTTTCCGAGACAAGTTGGATCATGGACCGAAGGGGGGGCGGGAAGAGTCCCAGTAAGCTACCTAAGTTCAGGGTCTTTGGAACATAAAACTGTCAGCTTTATGTAACAGCCGATATAATAACTAGCATGCTTTTGCAATCAATCGTGCATTGATTCTCGTACAGGCTATACATGTATACATAGTATTGTTGGAGCGGAGGCAGGGTATGAGGTATGTATGCAAGTGCGTACAAACATGGTACGGCAGGGTCCCTTTTGGCCAGATATCTCTGCTCTGCATCGATAGTCAAATTTAAAATTCGATAGACCGAGGATACGATTTAGATTCTCGGCTGCGGTGTCACGGATCTTGACTCGACAGCGATCTGTGAAATTGAAATTTTAATTTTTCTAAAACTTCATGAACCAAATTCGACTCTGACTTGTGCTCATCTTATGTAATCTCACAGTCTCGACCAGCGGACAATTATCAATTGGACCGCTCTGGTTCGCTGTTGCTGAGCATCGGCCCCTGCCTATCTCGATTCCCCGGCCTGAACTAGCAGGGTCCTAGCGCCACCAAGCCCAAACAGAGCTACTTAGCTCTCTCCATACTATCCAGACTCTGGAATATTCCCGAGCCACCTGCCTTTCGGGTGAAGACCTTCTTGTTCATATATAAATCTTGCCTTCCCCTGTTTGCATAACCCTCTTTCATTTATTTTGATTTTTCTGGTTGCGAGCAAAAAATTCTTTTTATTTTATCTTCTATTCATTTTATTTGCTTTATTTCCTATACCGTTTTTTTTATTTGGATTGGGTTTGAAGTCGAAGCTTTATAGACGCCCTCAACTTACCATACGAGGAACTCCTTATCTGCCTCGCATCTCGAATATCTACTCATATAGATAGAGAGAATATATAAGACCACCTCGCCACATTCCACATTCCACCCGACACTCACAATGGCTACAAATCAAGCCGCAAGACTGCTCCTCAGAGCTGCTGCTCGTGCTTCCCATGTTGCTCCTAGACCAGTTGTCCGACCTTCGGCATTCACTCTCGTTAGGATACCCAAGCAAGGACGCGGTAATGGTCGACGCTACTATTCCTCTGAAGCTGCTCCAAAGTCTGGTGGCTCCGGTGGCATAATATTCGCTGCCGTTGCCGCCATTGCCGGTGGTGGTGGTTACTACCTTTACTCTACCGGTCAGCTCGATAGTCTTATCAGTGCAGCTGGTATTCCCGCAAAGGAGTTCGTCCCAACTCAGGAAGATTATGCTAAGATCTACAACGAGATTGCGAAGCGACTTGTCGAGTTCGATGAGTACGATGATGGTAGCTATGGACCTGTATGTGTTTTATTCTCACCCTTTTTTATATTTATATGTTCTATTTTTGGATTATGTGCTAATTGAAGTATCAAGGTCCTCGTCCGCCTCGCCTGGCACGCCTCTGGCACCTACGACGTAGAAACCAAGACCGGCGGCAGCAACGGCGCCACCATGCGATTCCAGCCAGAATCCGACCACGGCGCCAATGCCGGTCTTAAAGCCGCTCGCGACTTCCTCGAGCCAGTCAAGGAGAAGTTCCCATGGATTTCCTACTCCGACTTGTGGATTCTCTCTGGTGTCTGCGCTCTCCAGCAGATGGGTGGTCCAGTCATCCCATTCCGTCCCGGACGTTCTGATAGAGATATCAGCGCCTGCACTCCAGATGGACGGTTACCTGACGCCACCAAGGAACACAAGCACCTCCGTGCCATTTTCGGCCGAATGGGCTTTAACGACCAGGAAATCGTCGCTCTCTCCGGTGCTCATGCCCTCGGTCGATGTCATACCGACCGATCTGGCTTCGACGGTCCGTGGACTTTCTCGCCAACAATGCTTACAAACGATTACTACAAGCTTTTGTTAAACGAGAAGTGGAGCTGGAAGAAGTGGAATGGTCCGGCACAGTATGAGGATAAGACCAAGGCTTTGATGATGTTGCCGACGGATATGGCACTGGTCAAGGATAGGGAGTTTAAGAAGTGGGTCGATAAGTACGCTAAGGATCAGGATGCTTTCTTTAAGGACTTTTCGGACGTTGTTGTCAAGCTGTTTGAATTGGGTGTTCCGTTCAAGCAGGAGGAGAGATGGGTTTTCAAGGTCGTCGAGTAAATATACATATTTGAAGTAGAGGGGGGTTACGATGGGTAATACATTTATAAAGAGGAGGAACCTGTCTATATATCTCTTCATTTGTTTTTTACCTGCATGTGCATACGGGAACGCTTGCGTCCTGTTAGATCCGTCAGATCTGGGATTAGAGTCTTACCTAGAGTAGATAGATCATAGAAGCTAGACAAAATGGAGAAAGCGATCTGAAAGACCAAATCTGATTCTTTTGTAGTATTGATTGTTGGAAATAGTCAGTCAAACCCGTGAATTCGTGAACTTGAGCCTCATGGGTTAGGATACTTGGCTCTCGTCATGAGTTTCGACACAAGGGTACCCATATGCCTTTCGATTCGGGATACGTACACTATAATCTCGAAGATACCTATTCATATATTAAAAAACTAGTATATCCATACCTGCTATAATATGCTATGTCATAATGAAATGAAGGCCAGGATAATACCAAGGCATTCACAACCTTCTAACAGTCGCTGTAACCATGGTCCGGCCATAGACCTATGCCCAGACCAGGCTATAAATGCGCAACCTTCTAGCCGAACTACCAACGTGATACGTAGATCATAGTTGATACTGCCGAATCTTGAATCGGGGACAACAGTATATATCCGTCGAGGCCGAGGAATTGGGGGATTAAAATATCCCCATCTAAACCAATACAGTGTTTCAATAGATCGATTGACAGCGTTGGGGTCGATTCCCAACAGCCAGTTAAGTATATATACCTATTAAGTAAGTACTTAAGTATATTACATTTCAAGGCAAGGTAGACCCCTTAAGTGTCAGTGCCACTGTATTCAAATAGAGCAGGGGGGTCGAGGTTCATTTAAGATTGCGTTGGTGTGCGAAATACCACGTTTCCTTTAAAGAATCTACTTTCATACAATGGGAGGTTTTTAAAGTCTGAATTTGTCGATAACGATATCAGCATCATACCTCTATGCTATATCCGGAGTATGTCTCGGTACCCCTGGGTGAGGAAAACTTCTGTTTAACTTAATTTCTTTGTATGCATCAAGCAAGACAATGCCATCGACGTACACATGACTAACGCTAAGTGCCTGTCAGAATTTTTTTTGAAGTCGACCAGGTGTCAATAATTGCGGACTCGAGCATGTGAAAGCGGCAGCTCCCACCGTAGCATCGGTACCCGGCAGGGCTTAGTTGGCTTTAGTTCGATGCTAAATAACGCGGCATCGTGGCGTGCAGCTTTGTATGTAAACCCAGCAGTTCTCGTAACAATTGGCCTGAAAACGCTGGAGCTATTCTTATACGGACCTCCTTTTCCAGTAGTGTCGGTGCCATTATCACCATTACAGATATAATATAGTCCGCCCATCATATATGGTGTGTATGGTGTATATTAGACATCGACACCATAGAAACACTCGAGATTCGAGGCCCGCCAAGGACACTTTGCACTTTCGGCCGAATCCGTCGACAACAAAGACGACATCTCAACACTTCCCGTCGGATTCCCTCCTGACGCCAGCTGACCTCCACAACCACCACCACCTCCCTCCTCACCCTTCACCGTTGTTCGAATGTCGGATACGACCAAGAATGATCCCGATGCCCTCCCCATCCTCCGCTCCCGATCTCCTCATCCGTACCATAGGCATTCCATATCTACACATTCTCCTCCCGACATCCATGTAGACGGCGCGGCGGCCAGTGACACCAAGCCCAATAGGGCTGATGCCGCTAAGAACCTCGCCGTGCCAACTACATCATCCATCCCGCTCCAACATGCGCAAACCAACCTAAACGTCACCTCTCCACCGCCTGACTCGTATACTCCTTCTTCGTCTTCGTTATCGTTATCGTCGTCGGAATCTGGAACCGAAGCAGATGACGAAAAGGATGCGGCACATCATAAGCCTGGTAGTGTGCAGTACTTTAGTAAACGACGAACATTACCGGCTCCACCACCTAAAAGACGGAAAACGGGACAGTGGGAGATAGATGAGGACGAACAACCTTCGCAGAAGCAGGATGATTCTGATAAAACCGATGTCGAGGGGAAGGATATCGGTGAAGCTGCTCTTAAAGGTTCTAGGACAGGCAGCTTGGGTGGAAGAAAGAAGATTGTATTCGTTAGAAGAGGATTGGAGGTTTCATTGATGGTTGCACTTGTGCTTATGGTGTGCAATCAACCAGACGTTCGGAAAGAGCTTCGGATATGGAAGAGGGGTATTAACATTTCTCCAGTGTCACAATATTCGACAATTGATTGAGATGCTAACGATACATACAGAGCTCACAACCTTCCTCTTCACCTACCTTGCTGTCATCGGCTCCCACCCGGCTATTTCCAATCTTCGCAAACCTTTCACCGTCGTCCTTCCTTCTTCACTCGATCCTTCGCCCCTACTCTACCCTCTGGTCTTCCCGGCAGCCATTGCACTATCCCTAACGCCTTACACCTCCCTCTACATACTCTCAATCCTCCTCTGCTCTCTTGCATCTCTTCCACCAGACGTCTACCCTCGCTTTATCGCAAACGATCCAAACCTCAAGTACCTCTTCACCCTCACACCTCTCCTCTCCTCGTCCAAAATCAACCCCGTCTCAGCTGAACATCTCCTCTACACGCCAATCCTTCACTCAAACCTCGTCTCACTAGGTGTAGACCTCTTAATTCCCAGTTTAACAACCACGGAAACCCGTCTACTCGCCACAGCGCTCGTCCAACTCCTTGACAGTGTTTCAGCTCAAATGGTTACACTCAAAGTCATACTCTGGATGACCGGTGGTGCTCTAATAATCGGCTGCAAGACATTCATGCAAAAAGAAATAGATTTAGAACGATCTATCGTCTTCGCCCGCGCCAGACCATGGGCTCGTCGCCGGAAAGCTCGACGTGAAAAGATCAACATCGATGGATTCATGGCCGGCCATACGTCTAGCGATTCAGACACCACGGTTATAACCAAGGGCGGTATATCAAAGGCAAAGGCGGCGGACATACGGAAACGACTTCCCAAGTTTTTGCCGGACGAATTACCGCAGAATATTCCTACCCTCAAGTTTTTATACGCTATTCCGGTTTATGTCATTTTGGCTGGGGTTATCATGTTTGCTGAGAGACCTTATCTTAAATACAATGCATTTGGCGGTATAGATCCGTTTCCCTGGGCGGCTGGATATTTATTTTCGGGTTTGCCATTTTACCATACACTGGTTGAAGATATGGGCTGGACTGGATACAAAGGACTCGATGTTCCTGATGGAGAAGAAGGGAAATGGGGTCCGAATTATAGACTTGTGCTTGCCGGATATTGGTTGACACTTGTTACGATCGGTATCTGTGTCGTCGTAACACTAGGAAAAGGTGTGCGAGTACCGATGGAAAAATTAGGATTCGAAATCCAAGGGCCCGGCTGGCTTGGACTCGCAGAGGTGGCAAGAGGAAGAGCTGTGGAAGTTGATACGAGGCGAAAAGTGTTCCACGGCCTTGTCGTGGCGATGTTTTTGCCGACGATATACCTCGATCCGCCATTCGTAGGAACGGCACTACTCGTTACTTTAGGCATCTTCTTACTGGTGGATATTCTTCGGGCGACATTGATACCGCCAATTTCGAAACCATTGTCGATATTCCTGGCGCCATATGTTGACGGACGAGACTTGAGGGGACCTATTGTTGTTTCGCATGTGTTTTTGTTAATTGGGTGTGCTATTCCGGTGTGGTTGAGCTTAACAGGTTCAAAAGTTGAAATCCAAGAGGGAATGGAAGCCCCATTTGGGGTATACTGGCGAGCTCCGAAGAGAGAATTGGCAATGGTAGCCGGCGTCATCTGCGTCGGCATGGGTGACGCAGCCGCCTCGTTAATCGGAAGACGGTTCGGAAAACACAAATGGGGTTGGAGCGGCGGAAAGAGCGTGGAAGGGTCGCTAGCATTCACGTTTGCAGTTTACATTGGTCTATTAGCCGCGAAAGTCTGGCTTATTGCTGGAAACTTCCAGGAAGGTAGAGGTGGGATCACGAGGGGTGGATTGAAGGTATTGACACAAGTTGTTGGGATCAAAACCATCGGCGTGTTTACGGTTAAAGCGCTTGCGGCAGCTGGGTTGGGGAGTTTGGTAGAGGCTGTTATTACGGGAGGAAACGATAATGTGGTCGTGCCGATTGTACTTTGGTTGGCGGTTAGAGGGTTGGGGGTGTAGATACATATGTTAAGTACTAGGTGGTAGTTTACGATTCTCTTTACCAAGGTAGGCCCTTTTTTTTTTGAATTTTTTTTTTTACTAAATGGGTGTATTTTGTATTGTGGTTTTTTGAACGGCGTTTCTGGATGGGGATGTTGAGAAGTGGGTTACCTTTTTCTATATTCTGTTGTAATTACTATTTAAGTTACTAAGGGTGCTTGAACTTAACGGATCGATATCCTAGGCGGATGGGGATATAATTATGGAATTTGACCCTTCCGGATCCCATGTTTTAATATATAAAAGTAAATGGTTTTGTTTGTATTCTTGCAATGAAGATGTTATGATAATGAAGCTACCGAGATAGTTTTTCAGTACCGAATCCAAATCAACTAGATGGGTTTCTACATTTTAAGTCGACAGTACTGTAGTAATAGTATAGGATACACCAACTAAGAACAATCAAGCACTCGAGGAGAGTGGTATACAACATAATAAATGTAATATCAAATTAATGCTCACATCTAGGAACCCAGGAGATAATTAGCACAACCCTCCACACCGTTCAAAGAAAAAATAAAAAGGAGAAGAAGAAGAAGAAGAAGAAGAAGAAGAAGAAGAAGAAGAAGAAGAAGAAGAAGAAGAAGAAGAAGAAGAACTCACAAGTTATAATACCTCCCCTGCACCTTCGAACTATCATTTGTAAAACTAGACCTTTCCCCCATCAACTGCAATCTATACGTCTGTGCCTCCTCCAAGCTAATCAACGGAGGTAACTCCCCCACAATTCCCTGGAATATCTCCTCAGGAAGCTTACCCAACGGACCTTCTCGAAGACTCTTTTCGAGATCAATACGTTGTTCCGGCTGCTGAGGCATGATTGTCTCTGTGGTTGGTACGTCATGGTTTGGATCGCAGAGGAAGAAAACAAGGATTTTGCGATAGCCTGGTTTTGTGGGGTCTACTAGGTCGAAACCGGATACGCAGTGTTGGTATACGTTTGGGAAGACTATTGCTCGGTTTTCCTAGGGGTATGATGGTTAGGATATACTATTTGATTAGAGGGGGGGGGGGGGGGGGGGGGGGGTTAAGGTACTTTTGTCTGGATTTTTCCAAGATTTTGGATTCCGTAGTTGTGGCCCATGTCGTGTAGTTTACCCCAGTAGGAGTCATTCCACTCAGAATCTCGGTCGACACGGGCTGTGCGACGGAAGGAGAGAGTGGAATCTGTAATGTTTTCTTGTGCGTAGTAGTAGATTCCTGTGGCTATGATTCGTTCGTTCTATTATCCTCATGTTTATATCTTAGTATCTGGCTTTGTGTATTCCAAAGATATGATTATTAGCTGTTGATTATTATACTATACCTTCATAGCCTCAACATGCCAGCTTCCTCCGTAATACCTTGGGTTTTCTGGAGTGAGAACGATATTTGCCAATTTGACGATAACTTTTGCAGCTTTCCCTTCCAATTTGATCTGACTCGTAATCCTTGGTTGTGACCACCGGCTGTCGTGGGCAACAGTTCCAACATCCCAGATCTCGGCTTTCTCGTAATAGTCGTACGGAGAAGTTTTCTTCTCCTTTTTTCCACCTTTGTGGTTATTTGTATTATCCTTGCCATCGAGTTTCACACGATCATTCCCGCTCTTTGATCCACCGTAGTGAGCAAACCCCTCATCGTTCTCACCATCATCATCATCTTCCTCGTCGTTGTTATCACCCCAGTCACTATCTTCATTTCGCTGCGCTCGCCAACTTGAATAACCCTGCTTCCGATTACGATGGTGCATAAACCCCTTCGATAACGTCTCTCCTCGTTCATACTGTCCCAAAAACTCCTCCCACTTCCTCTTAAAAGTCGATGTTGGAATAGTAATAACATGATACTCCTTCCCTTCGTAACAAAACTCCGTGGGGTCCCAAGTACGATAAACCTTATGTCTGTCACTCGCCAGTTCCGCGAGGAGGTGGTTAAACATCGGAACGAATTTTGTAAATATCTTTTCGATGATTGGGTAGAACAGTTCCTTTTGGGAAGGGGTTGAGAGGTTGTTTATGTATGATTTTATCTTTGTTGATTTTCCGTCCCGGGAGACTTGGAATAGTGAGGGTAGCCAGCAGAATTTTTTGGACCAGCCGTTGAGTCTTTGGGCTTTGAGGAGTCTTTGTTCTTTTCGTTCTTTTCTTTGATAGTATCCGGGTGATCTTGGACGTTCTACTTTCGGCGGACGTTCTGCATCTTCGTCTTCGTCTTCGTCTTCGTCTTCTTCTTCTTCTTCGTCGTCGTCGTCGTCGTCGTAGTAATCGTCTTCTTCTTCTTCTTCATCGTAGTCGATTTCAGCAGGAACAGTAGCCTCCTTCGGACACTGTATAGGTTTCCCATCCGTGCCACTAATCGTCCTCCCATATATAATCGGCCACAAAGAAGGATGAACAAGATCCAAAACCTGACGTTGAGAACCCGGATGCCAATCCTTCTGATCCTCAGGAACATTCTCCAGTGTCGCCACAGCTTTATAAACCCCCCTCAAAGTTAGCCTTTCCCCCCTTCAATACAATTCCAAAATATAAGCAAGTAAGCAAGCAAGTAAAGGGTATACAAACCATCAACCAACTCCCTCCTAACCCCCTCCTCAACAATCCCATCCCCCCTCCACACACAATCCATATCCGGTTCAAACCCAAACCCTTCCTCCCTCAAATACTCCACATACCTCCCAATCGCCTCCAACTCCTCAGTCACATACTTAATACTCCCGGTATCCCACACAGGGACGAGATAATCATCGTCCGAAAAACTTTTGTTGTCTTGTAACGCTGCCTCGCGAATCCATTTTGTCATTAACCGACGGTCTTTGATTTTGGTGGTCCAGTCCGGTTTGTTACGGATTTCTACCGAGAATCTGCGAAGGCATTGGTCGTGGTAGCTTAGTGCTGTTATGGCGGAGGATTCTAGTGGGTGTGGGTAGGGGATTGGGGGTGGGCCTGAAGAAGGGGAGGGGGGGTCGACATTAGGAGAGTCATTGGGATTGGATGAGAGGGAGGAGATGGAGGAGATTGCCATTTGGGGGGGTTCTGGTTTGAAGGTAGGTGTAAGATATCTTGATACTTTGTATCTGAATATTGTGGTAGATTAGGTATATACCTATCAATTATAAGAAATAATGTAATATACGCGTACCAGTTTGATGGCAAAAAAGAACGAAATCACGAGAAACAAAGCCAGACGCGGGATCCCTCCTCATTTATAGCCCAAGTACTTGTTAATACAGATACGGAATACCATCTAGCGCCTCAAAGACGAGCTAAGTTAACTTAACTCAATCGCAATCGAAAAATCCACTTTCGGCAACCCAATGCAATCCAAAAACCAGCTATGACACCAATGAAAGTGTACTCAAAACTCAATGACTCAAAGTTCCAATTCCGAAGAAATTCGGAAGCCAACTAATCAGTACCGAGTCATCATGCAGGCCAGGCGCAGGTCTCAAATGTCTAACTCAGGTACTTACAGTGTGAGTAAAAGTTAGCTTCAAATCTGTACACCAGAAACCCATCAAGGGCCTCCTAAAATACCACATTTTCAACACACATCCCTCATTTTGTGTTGATCATGCATTATATTAGTTAGACCTGGTCGAGATAAGATAATCGATATCTCGGTATTTATAAAATTACCTTCAAGGCTACATCCCCAAGGCCTCAAAAGGCAGTACCCTAAAGCATTCCAATCATTCTAAACCCACAAAACGATCATTGTATAAAATCCCACTATCTACACAGATATCTACCAATCGATTCTCATACTGAAACAAAATCCAAGCTAGAAAAACTCAGAAACAAATCTTTCATATCTTCATAAATGATAGTCTAGAATATATATATAAGGTAGGGGTCATTACAATAAAGAAAGGGCATTAAACAAGTATTCTGCTATAAAAAAAAAAAAAACTGCAGGTGCGAAGGTGGGGGTATAGGTAAGAAAAACATCCCAAAAGCAAGAGGAAGAAGACAAATCCCAAACTCTTTCGGTCCCATCAGTCAATAGAAATTATACAAAGAGGCTCCCCCATGTCATACGAGCCTTTCAACTCGATCTCGGCTTCTCAGACTATGAGAGAGAGCTAGAGCGGGGGGAGAGGGGAAAAAAAACCACCTCAAGGAAGAAATATCTCGGGCTGTAGTAATCCAAAATTTAAAAAAATTAAAATAAAATAAAATCTCGCACATCGGATTCGGATGAAAGTTCAAAAACTCCGTTTCAAATTACCTCTGCAGTATTACCTGCATGGCATTTTTGAAGAAAAAGGACTATAACCCAAGAAAGAAAGAGGAAAAAAAAGTGTGTCTAAACAGCGCAGAGAAGGGAGCCAAGAAAAAAGTCGTCGTACCACTTGGTCGTCCTTGTAGACGCAGCCAAGCTGACGACAAACCCGACCAGGCCTCCCTCTCGCTCCAGCGTGACTTTCTTTACAGGCTAAACAACGCCGCCTATAAAAATAGAAAAAACACATTTTGTTAGCCTTCTCGTTCCAAACCTGGAAAAACTTCTTGGTATGAAGCGGGGTGTGTATTATGTCTGTCTTGTCCATCCACAAAGTCACCACGCTAACGTAGATGCTCGATCGCCCTGTCGAAACCCCCATGTTCCCCTGCAAGCTGCAAGTCTACGGCATGGATCCATGTAGACAAGGTAGAAACAGGATTACGGGATTGGGTAATCGAAAGCAACCGACGATAAGCAGCAATGCGGAGATTTTTTGTTTTTAGTTTTGTGATTGCAATTGACGTATTGAAATTCCTACCATGTTTGAGAGATGATGATCCCAAGCATGACTAAGAAAGCTCAAAACAACATAGTAGATCATAACAAAACACAAAAATAAAATACCTCTAAAAAAAAGAGGAGCCCCGCATGGAGGACAATGCATGTTCCGCAAACGAAATATCGTGGCCTTAAAGATAGGGACAGACCATGCATAATCTTGTGTAAGAGAGAGAGGGGTTGAAACACTTACTGCTATCAGGGCGCCGAAAAGCGCTAGCGACGACGAGAACTGATTGTGTGCGCTGCTACTGGATTCAGTGTTGGTGGGAGTAGGAGGCGTCAAAGTCGCTGTTGGAGTTCTGTTGGAAAGTGGCTTCATGTTAGCGTCATCATCTTCCAATCAGATCGAACCATTTAAACATACCCATTTGTTGGAGCTGCGTATGTAGCTGTGCCGACGGCAGTCCCAGCTGTGAGCTGAGCCTGTATCGAAACAGTGAAAAACAAGGCGACGAGCCAGCAAAGGAAGAAAACTCGGGAGGACAATGGCGACGACATTGTGATTAAAAGAAATATAATTTTAGACAAGGTTGAGGCTTTATGAATCTCGAGTGTCGAAACCGAAATTAAGAATTATAGCAAGGGGAAAAAAAACCACACGAGGTCTACGTGCAAAATGTCTGGTGACAAAAGATGAGATGAAAAGATCAGAAATGGACAGATCGTTGTCGACTTATTTGTCCGTGGCAGCTGCAAGATGGTCGCAAGAGCAAAAAAAAAAAGAAGAAAAAAAAAAAAAAAAAGTGAAAGCTTGTCCGTGGTAGGAGCGAGATATATTCCCTTGATGGTGTAGCAGCTGTAGAAGAATTAAAAAGGATATATCAAATGTAATTTATTTGCGCTGGTTTCCCTTGAACGTTTTCCGTTGCGGTCGTTATATGGTTATTACGAATTCGGATTGAGATTCTTTTTCTCTCTCTGAAATTTCAAGCGTGGCTGTACAGAGAGAGAGCTTTAGCTGCTTCGTTTCAACAGCGTCTCGGGATGCTGCTGCATGCACAGTTGTTCTAGTTTTCTGGAAAGACCTTGCGAAACCGGATATGAAGGTTAAAACTTATTTCGTAAGTTTAAGGTATAAGATCGCCGGGTTCAAGTAGTAATAAGTAGTCGGATATGAGTTCGAACGAGCAACTTTTTTGAGGTTGAGATATCGATATCGTGGAATTGAGGAAGAGAAGGATACGGATTGGGATTAGGCTGCGGCTGCTGGGAAGAAGATGAGGCTGATGATGATAATGATGAGGGAACAGTGAACGATTTCGAAAAGTTTCCGGGACTCGAGGAATCGATTAAGTATTAAATATTAAAAAGGAATAAAAAAATAGAAAGAAGAAAATAAAATAATAAAAAGAAAACGTGTTCAAGAATGTCGACAATCCTTTCAGAATAATCAACAGAGAATCGAAGTTGATCAGAAAATATATCGGAGCGAAGGAGGAAAGAAAGGTCGAAAGCCCGCAAGGCTGCTTAGCTTAGCTTAGCCAGCAAAAAAGAGATAAATAGATAAATATAAATCTCCAAGCCCAGTTGGCCCGATGGGTTCGCAAGGCAGTTAGTTAGGTGCTACCTATGAGTACGTATGTACCGAACGAAAGCTGCAAGGCTATGCCTAGACTTCCTAGCTCCAGCTCCAGCTTTCTCCTCGTAAAGGCAAGGTATGTAGGCGGTGCGCAGAGAAAAAAAACGAGGGATACAAATGATATCAGCCGCGAAAAACAAGAGCGACCGAATATGGCAAGTAAAGTAATATTTACTATATGCGGAATTAGGATATCGTCGATTCGTCGTTTAGATGTCGTCGTCGTCGTGTATCACTCCGTCTCAGAGTTTCCGATAATAGTATTATTCTATTAGGTATGTATTAAAAGGAATTGTTTTCGTATGATTCTGGCGTAATGGTCGTACAAAGGCCGGTAAACGAGAAGGAAGCCGCGATGCGATACGGGTTAATTCAAGGAGGAAAAAGGAAAGAAGATACAGAACTATTAAGTAATTATGATTAGATAGTTAGTATAGTTGTAATAGAGCGAGTGAAGCCTTGAGCTTGAGAGCATGCGCAAGTGTTTGGAAGTAATAAGAATCAAATCGATCGCGATGATATCGATGAGTAAGGGGAAAGAATTAACCTTCGACCTCGAAACCATAAAAAAAATAAAATACAAAAACCCGCCGTCGCAGTCACTTCTCCCCCCTCCCCCCCCCATCGTCTTGTCTTATTCTTATTTCTTATTTCTTATTTCTTATTTCTTATTTCTTATTTCTCCAAAAGAGAGAAAAAATTCGATCGCTTCCCGTTAAGGTTTTCGCCTGGGAATAAGGGAGGTGGACCGGCACTAAAACCAACCTCTTCGAACACTCTCACATCACATCCACCCAACAATCCAATTCAAACCAACCAACCAACCAGGCTTGTTAATATAAACCAACTAGCCCAATCACAACATGGCCATGTCTTGCTTACAATGCAGATGCAGATGCCCTGGTCGGGTCCTGTCTATCTCTCTTTCTTTTCGCAGCTGCGAAGTCGATGTAATGACTCCGATGATGATCATCATGATACTGTCTGCCTGCTCTTCGCGGTCTAGCATGCTCGATCATCTTTCCAAAACAACATCTCTCAAAAAAAATCAAAATTGAGAAGAAAAAAATCCTGATTGATCGGATATCCCATACCCCCTAAGCTTTTCAAAAGGAAAAAAAAAAGCATACAAAAGCAAGCTTCTTGTCATAAAAACGCCAACCGAGAAGATAATTCGCAAAGCGGAATAGCGAATTTGTGTCCCAACCTCCCGCGCATACATACCGGGATCATGCACGAGCTCGAGCACCTCGTCCTCGCTCGTGTGAAAAAAAGCCAGTACATACTGGCTTAACTTGCGCTGCAAGGAAGGTAAAGCTTCCCAAGGCTGCTTCATTTCGTTTAAATCTTCCATAAAATTTTCTTTGCCTTCTCGTGACGAAATGGCACAGAACGAAACAATGCAGAAGTCAGGAACGTGGACTAGGATCCCGTCCTCCATCGTGCCCAGGGGCAAGCTTTACAAGGGGGGGGTTATAGTCCGAACATCTAGCATCTCATCACCCATCGTGAACAACTAACTACCGGTGTACACTGACGCATTAGGCAAAGAAACATATTCCAGAACAGAAATTTTTCTTTTCGATAGTTGGAAGGTATGTATATTAAAAACTTGTCAATTGATATCCCACGCATGGAACCACGGTATGCTTGCTTAAGGATTCCACTTATGAAACGCGCTTGTCCAGAAAGACAAGCTGTCAAAAAAAAAAAGAGGTATCCCCTTTCTATCGCTCATTCCGGGTTCTCCTTACGATCAGCGTCTTGGGAAGAAACGTGTTTGGTGCAGGGGATTAAGACTTTTATAGCGGCAGCCTTAAGCTCTACAAGCTTTGCCGCTCGATATCGAGACATAGGCAGTCAAAGTCTATTGAGACATGTTGCAATTGACGGCCGGCCCGTAGTATACTACTGCAATATTGGGTTAAATCAGAGCTGTTACTAAGATATACTAGTAGTTACACTACCCTGTAGGCCTGGCTTGAAACCAGCCAGTGGCGGGAAGTAAGATCTTGAGACTCCATTACAACGTTTCAATCGACAACCGCTCCCTCAGACCTAACCGCACTTCTATAACATCTATATTCAAGGCATACCAGTAACCTACTCCTAAGCTCTTAAGCTCTTGCGCGACATTATTTAAATCGATCCATCCATTTGCCAAAAGTAAATAGATAAGCAAGTATAAACAAGAATCTTAACCCACTAAATATCTAAGCATCTAAGCTCCGGACCCCGCACCGATTATAACATACCGACTACTCTATATACACAAATTCTAAGCACCACATCCAAATAAATACACAAGATATATCATATCATATCAAATCCTTCCATTCAAAGAACTCCGATAGGAAAAAAATCAAGAGCAAGAAACTTTTTCTTCTGTCTTTCTTTCTTTCTTCCTTTACAATTCTCGCCTCTAAGATCTTTGACCACCGTTTCTATCCCCATTATCTACCCCCTTTTATCCTTTTCCTTTCTTTTCCTTCTTTTTTAGTTCCATATCTAAAAAAATAAAATAAAAGTCCCATAATAATTTTAAGAGTCTATGGCAAAAATCCCGCTTGAAAAGTTAAAGGGAATGGACAGTTAAGGAGGAAAAAGAAGAAAAAAACATCCACGTTGAAACTCTAGATCTACTCCTTCTTCGGCTTGATGATAGCCTTCTGGTCGTATACTTGTCTCTCCACAAACTTCAAAATCTCATCGATGAATCTAAGAAAAAACGCAACCAGTAATTAGTAACCATGCAAATAAGCCCCGTCTAATCGCGTACTGCGAAAAAGAAAGTATCCTAAAATAAAGCATGGAGGAAAAAACTCACATGACGGGTAACGAAATAGCCACCACAGCCTTCCACTCATGCACTGTCAACGGTGTGATCGAGAACATGGTTTGGAAGACAGGGACGTAAAGGATCATGAAGTGGAGTGCCATTGAGAGTGTGATAGCTGCGATGAGGTTAAGGTTATTCCATAGTGGCAAGGTGAGAAGTGATTCGCTGGAGCTCAATGCGTTCATGGCGTTGAACATTTCGATAACGACAAGGCTGTGTCACAAGACGTATCAGTATCCACCATAAGCAGCGAATATTGCGCTATTGAGGGGTGTACTTACATCGAGAGCGAAATCGTAGATGCAGCCTTCGACATATCGTTCGCAAACATCTCGCACCCAAGCTCTGGGAACAAAGTCGAGCACTTGTGGAAATTTGTCTATATAAAAAAAGATTAGTCACCAATCCCAATACAGCCCTAAAAATCCAAGATATAGAACTCACCAACTCGTAGAACGTAATCTGTGGGCCTTCGCTGTTATACATAAACCACCAAGCATATCCGAATACTGTCGCAGCGCCAACATAGGTCCCAACAACCATATACCTAAAGAACAACCATCCGGTAACGAGCGGTTCATCACGCTTCCTCGGTTGACGTTTCATGATATCATGGTCTGGTGGGTTGAAAGAAAGTGCGGTAGCCGGTAATCCGTCGGTGACAAGGTTAACCCACAACAGTTGAACGGGGATCAAAGCCTCAGGCATGCCCAAGAGAACAGTCAAGAAGATCGAAACAACCTCTCCGATATTCGAAGAAATGAGATACCTGATGAATTGTTGGGTGTTGTTGTAGATTGAGCGACCTTCCTCGACAGCCAATTGAATAGTTGCAAAGTTGTCATCCGCAAGAACCATATCAGCAGCCAACTTGGCAACATCAGTACCACTACCCATAGCAACACCAATATCCGATTTCTTCAAAGCGGGGGCATCATTGACACCGTCACCAGTCATGGCAACGACCTCACCGCTGCTCTGTAGAAGATCAACAAGTCGGCTCTTATGTGTAGGTTCAGTTCGGGAGAAAAGGCAAGCGCGGTTTGCAGCTTCCAGTTGTTCACTGGCGCTCAAGTTGTCGAACTCACGGCCAGTATAGCTCTTTCCAGTAAGGTCCTCGTCGAAGTCAAAGACACCGATTTGCTTGCAGATAGTTTCCGCAGTTTGTTTGTTATCTCCAGTGATGACGACGACACGAATACCAGCTTCCCTGCACTTCTTGATCGAATCCGCAACTTCTGGCCTTGGGGGGTCCAACATGGCAACGGCGCCGACGAAAGTCATATTCTGTTCCAATTGAAGATAATCCTGTGATGTTTGCGCCTTGCCAACCATAGGGTGCGAGCTAATTCCGTCCACGAAAGCGAATGCGATAACCCTGAGTCCTTGTTTGGCATATGCCGAAACCTTCTCGTTGACCAATTGAATATGTGCTAGTGTCATTGCAACCTTCTTTCCATCTTGACCACGAATAACAGAGGTACATCTTTCCAAGATCGATTCCGGAGCACCTTTAACAAAGAGCCTTTGTTGTCCTTGCGATTCAACCAAAACTGACATGCTCTTTCTATCTCTTGCAAATTCATAGGTTGCAAGGCGATTGAACTGATTTTCATAGTACCTGTTTGCTTCGTTGAGACGTTCCTGGATGCTGTGCTTCGCTCGTTGTTGGTTATACCCGGGATCAGGAGTACCTAGCTTTTCAACAAGGACTTTCAAGGCGGCTTCGGTGGGCTCTCCGACATTGGCGAAGGTGTTCGACTTGGCGTCGTAGGAGATTTCGGCGTCATTACAGAGGGCGGAGATTTCGGCCATACGGCGGACAACAAGAGAGAATGCAGCTGGAGATTCGAGGGTCTTTCCATCTTCAGAAGTCACATTTCCATCAGGCGAGAAAGTTGTACCTTGGATGGCGATTTCAGTAACCTTGCTATCGGAGTCCGAGAAGTAAACAGCGCGAGAGACGCTCATCTGGTTTGTCGTAAGAGTACCGGTCTTGTCAGAGCAGATAACGCTGCAGCTTCCAAGAGTTTCAACAGATGGCAGGCTTCGGACAAGGGCGTTCTTCTTGGCCATCTTGCGAGTTCCAAGGGCAAGGCAGGTGGTAATAACAGCTGCCAGACCCTCAGGAATAGCAGCGACACCGAGAGAAACGGCAATCTATTCAACGGTTAGCTTCAAACCAACCCCCTTTAGCTATATTCCAGAAGTTTGACACATACCTTGAGGTAATAGATAGCTCCCTTCAACCATCCATCATGCGACGAATCATTGAAATGTCGGATATTGATAACCCAAACCAAGATACAGATAACCATAATAACCTTTGCCAATTGATCACCAAAATCATTGAGCTTCTGCTTCAACGGTGTTGGCTCCGAAATCTGGTCCACAATGCTGCTATGGATATCCCCAATAGCAGTAGCCTGGCCAGTCAAAACCACAATAGCCCGAGCATGCCCAACGGTGACCGTAGTTCCCGAAAACAACATATTGATCTGATCCTGCTTGACAGCCTTGGAATCAGCCACGGCATCCAGATCCTTTGCTACACTTTCACTTTCTCCAGTAAGGATAGCCTGGTCGACGCGGAAAGAGTTGCTGTTTATCGAGATCAGACGGCAATCGGCGGGGATACGGTCTCCAACGGCTACATCGACGAGGTCTCCTGGAACAAGGTCTTCGGCTTTGATCTTGGCGATTCGGCCGTTACGGACGACTTTGGCTTCGTTGGCGGAGTATTCGTTTAGGGCGGCAATAGCCTTTTCGGCGCTACTTTCTTGGGTGACACCGACGATGGCATTGAGGATAAGGATCGTAAGGATCTAATTATACAGTAATTTAATGTTTAAAACGAGGTCTAGGGAAGCTCCAAGAGAGAGATATCGAAGAGTAAGAGGAGATACGTACGACAGCCGGATCAACAAAAGCATACCAATCATTTCCACCTTCAACAATAGCAAGGAAGAAAGATATAGCAGCAGAAGCCAACAAGATAATAACCAACTGGTCCTTGAATTGCTCTAGAACAAGCTCCCATAGCGGCGTAGGTGGTTCTTCCGGGATAGCTGCAGTCCAACAAATTTTTTTTCAATTAGCGACTTCTGTCTCCAGCAATAACAATTTATAATGAGAAAAGGAAGAGAGAGATAATACCATTCTTCCCATGCTTCGCCAGCGACTCGGCGACCTGTTCGTCAGTCAAGCCATCATGCAGCGAGACGTTGAATTTGTCGACGACCTGGTCGACGGTAAGTGCATAAGCTGCTTCCATCGATTTCCCTAGACAGACTCTACACTCTTTTCCCTCCCAGATAATTCCTCTATAGAAGAATCAGCAGATATTCGCGATTTCCCTGCAATAACCCAAAAACAGAAATATGTAGTATAAAGAGAAAAAAAACGTTGAAGAGGGAAAACAAAGAGGAAAAAAGGGTAATGATCAGAAAGCAGGGTACTTAGTTAATAATAACAAGCAAATGAGGTGGAAATTGAAAAAGAGGCCAAGTTTCGTTTCTTGCCTTGAGCTGTGTGGGGGTGGGATGGTGGAACCCAAAGGCAGCTGCTAGCTGTACGGGACTGCAAGGGTTTGCAAGAGATGCGACGGGACAAGACTGCCGGCCCCAGGCCAGGGAATCTGAGATTTGGTGTTTGTTACCTGCAGGTTGTTTCGCAAAAGCCCGACTTCCAGACTAATTACTACTGCTTCTATCTAAGCAACTTGGAGGCGATGATGGTGATGATGTTGTTAGAGTTGTTGATGGTGGTTGAGTGATAACGAGAGGGAAAGTGGGATGTTGCTTGATCATGAATCGAATCCTCCAAGATCTGGCCAGCGTATGCCATTTTGCATGATTACAATATCAAATAAAGTCATATACACTACACTATACTAAAACTCTCCCACCAGAATTTTCTCGAACCAAACAAAAAAAAAAAAAAAAAATTAAAACCCGAGAACTCTCCAGAGGATCGAATCGAGGCTCCATCTGCTGCACATGGGCTAAAACGGCATACTGTGGCTCGTTTGAAGAAGCATCGAGGTGGTTTCTTTCCCTTTTGAATTTTCGGGTGGGCAAAGTGCGCGTGCGGGATGATTTGCTGCAGGGACCAGCCTGCTTGGCGTTGCCTTTAATATTTCCGCCACTAAGAAAATTTCTCTTCTGATCTTTTCTTCTCCACCTCTACCACCATCACCACCATCACCACCATCACCACCATCACCACCATCACCATCTCTCCTTCATCTTTTCATCCTACACATTCAGTATCAGCATCACTAGACACAATATCACACAGTATCGATCAATCATTCAATTCACCTCGTGTATCTAACCAGCAATGCCACAATCCTCATTATCATCATCATACCCATCCCTCGTGACATCCTTCTATCCAAAACCAAACACAAAACCCAACCCATGACCATGCCTACTTCCCGACCTTCTATCATCTCTCCTCTCACAAGGACGAAAGATAGATCTCAGATTTCTTCTCTGGTCTCGAAGCATACTACTTTAGGTCTTATGGAAAATGAAGCAACTTCAGACACTCTTCCCATGTTACCTCCCTCTCTTCGGAGGGGGATGTAATATGGGAAACCACGTCAACTCCACCCCAATCTTTTTGATAGTTGATTGAAAGGGACTATTTAATTGACGTACATCTATTTATTTTACCATGTGTGATTGTGTGAATACCTCGTGAAGAATGAAGAAGAGGAGTGAACGTGATGATTATAATTATTAAGAGGTAGTACTTGGACTCTATGCGGCACCAAGTAGACATAAATTGCCGTCGTAGACAAATAATGCTTTCACAAAACACCAAAAAAAAAAAAAAAACAGAAAATCAACATCTCAAAAGAAGAGCATCGTTTTAAAAAAAGAAGAATCCTCGCCATGCAATATGCAAAACATTATAAAGGAAGGGGGAAGAAAGGTGGATGAAAGGTTCAACGAAGAGGTATCATATATGTACTCTTTAAAGCGAACGACAAAGAAAACACCCAATCCTCCTCTATAAAGAAGATCAAAAAAGAGATGAGAACCCTCCTCTATCGAAAAGAAAAGAACTTAAAATACCGTAGGGGATTCCGCATGTTTTTGGGAGGGTCATCATATGATTCCAATTTATTGTTTTCAAGTTAGTTCGAAAGCGACTCGATGAGCGTCGCGGTTCGCCCAGCTGCGTTAAATAGCAACTGCACCCATATTTTCCCCGGAGCCTCGAACTTCCTCCGGATCAGCCTTAGGCTTAGTCCCCAGGCCCAACAAGGCCAAAAGATCATGCCTCTTGAAGAAGCTCCTATTCCTCTTCCCAAAGATATACATAGGTATCGTCAGCAGACATATAAACACCTGCACGGATCCCAAGATGGTAAACATCTTAGGCCTCCCCAGCTTTTGCAGCCAGTAGTACGCATCGTATGTAATCCCGTACGAGAAGAAGTTCTTGAACATCAACAGACACGTGAACGCTTCGATGGCGATATCACGATGTGCGTCGACGATGTATAGTGCTGCAGCGGAGGCACCGATGACCATACCCACTACCTCCAATCCAAGGAAGAAGACAGGACCGACCCAGCCGTGAGCACGAGCGTACTTAGGCTCAGTAGTAAAACCAAAGCCGTAGACACCCATACATCCACAGATCTTAAAAAAGACAATTCACTAATGTTAGCCACCTTCCTAATCCCTATAAAAACGCGGGGTAAGGGACTTTTCCATACCAGCATGGGAATAACCAGCAACATTCGGAATTCCGGCTCATAGACACCTTTGTTCTTCCTCACAAGCCATAGAGTCGTAAAGTGCGTGAACAATCCCGTAATCGCAAATCCAACGAGGGCACCCACAAAGGCTCCGGCATATGTGTACCCAATCTCAGCTACAGTGAATTGACTATATAGGAAGGTTTTAGCATGCCGCACCCTATGAAGAAGTGTATGGCAATGGAGTCATACAATGGAGGCAAGGCAAATAGCAAAGCAAGAACCACACCGATGAGCACGGTCCACCCAATCAATGTACCCATGATCAAGGAGCCCTATCCGCCAAAAGCCGGTGTTAGCATCTATATAAATGACCATAACAAAATGCTATGATAATCTGGGAAAACCCACCCAAGCAATAGCTGGTTGGAAGAACAACGGCAAGGGCCTTAGTGCAAGCAACCAAAGACTATCATCAGTCTTTCGCCCGTCAAATGGCATCAATGTTTGCCAGTAGGTCTTCTTCTGAATAGGTTCCTTCGGCGGCTGAGAATTCTCTCCATCAGACGAAGAGCCACGAGACGGCTTTTCTCCGGAGCCATGGAAATCGTCGGTCGAGGCAGTATCAAGATCGAGATGTGCTGCACGGCGATAAGCTGTCTCGGGACAGAAGAAAAATATGGCAGGTAACATGACGCCCGAAAAGATAGCGGCAAGGTAGAACATCCACCTCCAGCCTAGGTTCTGCGAGACGACACCAGCAATGACGGGCGAGAAGAAAGCACCACCGTACAACGAAAGATTCGCCAAAGCCATGCGAACACCACGTTGCTATTGATAATTAACCTGATGTCAGTTATAATGTCCAATTTCAATGCAGAGGGGGGGAATGCTGTGCCTCACATGAACATGATACAAATCTCCTACGACAGCACCTAGCAGTGCCTCGAATGGACATACTCCGACACCCTGGATGATACGAGCCCACAGGATCGATCTGTAAGTTTTTGCTGACCCGGCCCATGCATTGGATACGATAAGCAGCACTGTGCCGATCAAGAACGCATGTCGCTTTCCATACACACGAGCTGTCGGAACGAATATAAACCCAGCCATGCCCACGCCGAAAAGATGCCATCCAGTCCTACAATAACCCCCCGATATCAGCTCACGATCATCTCCTCCATATAAACCTCAATTTCGATTGTCGGCAACGTACAATAACGCAACAGGGGTGATATCCCTGAGGTGGAATTCGAACAATAGTGTCAAGGAGTCGGCGGATAAGATCGGTGTCATTCTATACGTCCTCCCATCAGTTATCTCGTTCGGACCGATATAAATCCCGTATGAAGTTGTAGACTCACGCAGAAGCGATAATCTAAAAAAGTATGATCGCGATCAATCAGCTCCAGAAACCTCCCTATGACGAAACAATCGCAAATCACCAACATACCGCATCAAGAGAAAGAATAAACATTATCAAGTCCCTGCGCCATAACGGCCAATTCTAATAAACCGAAGAGCGACCGTATCAGTACTTTATTCGCACCAAGTTTTTGAAAATCGCCGTCCGAAGGAGTATCTCGAGGCCAGGGTCAGGACTAACCAGCTACCATGCGACACATACATATTATTAGCTTCAATAACCCCAACAATTAGGTAGATATCGGGAAGAAAAACTAACAGGATCGTTTGGATCATCACTCGGCTGCGGTACCAGCACAATAGGTCGAGGTCCCGTAGTATCATACTTCAAATTCGGATCAAGAACCGGAACTTCGTCGCCTTGTATGTCGTCCTCAAGAATCGCAGTGCCTAAACGAACAAAGTAACCCCCAGAAAAAAGGGAGCCGTATATAATTAGAATACCGAACGGTCGGAATTAAGAGCGAATGTTAAAAAATAGCAAGTCGGCTTACCCGGCACATGCGCGAGGTGACGGTCTTCCAATATTCCCAATCCCATCGGTCCGGTTGTTGATTCTCGGTGGATGTCTGTGGAGAAGTCGTAGGAAAGAAGGGAAGCGTGCGAGCGGCCCTCGTTAAGATTGATTACGTTCTTCGCTGTGGGATGATGTTTTAATTCGGTTGTTAATATGCAAACAGGTAAGCACCAACTATTAATCAGATCCGATCCGATCTAGCGGTCAATACCAATACCAATACCAATACCAAAGCAGCATACATACAACAACGTCAACGATGAAGCTGAAAATCGAATCCAAAGAGAAGGGCTTAAAACCTCATGATACCGAAGGAAGAGGAGAAAAGAAAAGAAAAAAAAAAAAGATATCCTTATCATGATCACATTATCATTCTTTCTTTCTTGCTCTCTTCGACCGACATACATTCAAACTACCCGCATATAGGCAAAAGCAACAGACTCCAAGCTTCTTGTTCGGCCAGAGTTTCTCGCTTTTCGCTGTCCCGCCCAGCGACAGGCCAGAAACAATTCTCGGCAAATTCCACGCCAATGGCTTCTGGGAAAGTGGGCAAAATGTTTAATTGAGGGGACAGCTGGTTCAAGATACAGGGACCAATAGCTTCACCTTGGATTGTCATTGCTCAAACTGGATTTTATACTCCCCGGAGTTTTGATAAGGAGAGATCACGGGAGGATAAAGAGAGGTTGGAGCAATAACTGATTCCCATCTTGATATTCCCATCTTCACTTCACACTGGAATTCCCCGACCGCGATCTGGAATATTGCGATAAGGGGCTCGATTCGGAGCCCACGTTATTAAAAACAGCCTATCGACATGATTCTATGCATAACAATACTATACATGGAACTAACCGTTGGCCACTCGATCGATGACGGATGAGACGGGTTCAAACCATCCCATCCATTCGCTCATTCATTCCGCTCCAATCTCCTTGGTCAACCTGTCATACCAAGTACAGACCCAAGCCTGGCCTAGAACTTAAATTGCTGGGTCTCCCATTCGGTGGAAACGATTGGTGTTACCGAACCGCGAAATCTGACTGGCTTGAGCCGTTTGAGAGATTTTCTCGGCATGCGGAAGTGTGTGTTACACCGTGTGGACGGCCCTGATTGCAGTAGACGGCCGCGGACAGGGAAGGAAAAGGAACAGCGAGCTCCGGGACCGATTGTTGGCAATCTGGGACCGGCTGTTGCATGTTCGAGGTGGCAAGTACCGTATATCGTATAAAGTTACGGATACATGCCGCATACTTCAAATCACAATATGCATTGCAGGGCCTTCGGATCTTTAACTTAACGATTAAGATGAGTGCAAATTAATTCATGCATGCCGGTCAGGCGAATAAATATTAATAGCAGCGCATATATCACACACCATTACTATCTGTTTCAGAGGTATGCTTGGTCTCGTTCCTAAGTATGCGTGTCCATGTTACAGTACCGATATAATTCCACTATACTATCATTCATGGGGTCTTCGTACCCTCTACATATAACTACATCGACATCTTGAACTTCCACAATCTAACCAGCAAGGCTGCTTCCAGCATTAGGATCCAAAGGATAGTTAGAGTAGAAATGGTGCCACTTCTCTTCCGTTCTATAGGCGTGCCCCCAGGTAGCATTAGGAGGTGGTAGTTCAGCTGCTGGAAGAACCGTAGTTCTCAAATTTTCATAAGGCAATTGCAACCTACGACCACGAATCCCCATATTGCTCTGGTTCGCAGCTAATGAAGGAACAGTTCCCAAAACCCGAACCAATTCATCATCAATCAACCTCTCAAAAGCATCTTCTCCAGGCCACAAATCAAGTCGACGACACGAAATCGTTCGACCATTTCTACCCGGTCTGGAGATAGGGAATCCCATGTATATATCCATACTGTTGCGAAATGTATTCCAGTTTTGGTTTATAAGTGCCTTGTTGCCGTCCAACCAATGATCAGTGGCGGTTTTATTAAAGAACCATCTCTGGATAACTCTGTTAGATACCCTCGCCCGAGCTCCCTGTGCTAGTCCGATCGTCTTGGTGATTCTGTTGGATCGAGCTCGAGTTTCGAGTCTGACTACCTCCCTCTTCCATTGATAAACCCATTGTTTGAAACTCCGGAATATCGCTGTGGCTTCTGGGGTTCTTGCGTCCCAAAGCACGATTGGTTCGACGTATCTAAATTGGCTATGAATTACCAGGTCGCAAGTTAGAAATCATGAATGAATTCGAATAATATATATACTCGAAAGATATCAACTTCCCCGGGGACGATATAGATATCCTTCACTTACCTCTGAAAGAATAGTTTCGCAATCAACCTTAACTCAAAATGAAAATGCAGAGCTCCGTTAGGGTTGTTCATACCACAGAACGGACACGCAACATTTGCTCCCGTGGGGTCCATGAGTGTCCTGCACAGTCGGCTTATATTGAGAACCGTTCGTGAATTCGCCAGGCCTTGGTTCAAATACGCTACACCGCGGGCCACGAAATAGTTCTTATTTGAAAGCGCCCATACCTCCAATCTGCTTAAAGGCGACGTAACAGGAAGAGTAAGTCTCCGGAGACGACCGATCGACTTGAAAGCCGCATGGACGTCAGCTGCTCTCAATATTCGGATGAGCTGGTACCACGTCTGACCGTGTAATCTTACGCGATTGTCTTCCCAGCGGTTTTGGATGAAGAGGAAGAGGATTGTGGCTGCGATATCTAGAGGGAGGGTACTAAATGCAGCATCGAAGTCTGGGATAAGCGGGGCAGGGATAAAGAAAGGTGCGCGGCCTGCCCGTAGACCTATAGATGTCGAAGTTGGTTTTGCAATGGCTTCTTGAGAATATACTTCTGTTCGTTCTTCTTCTTCTTCAGTGTCCGGATTTTTAACTTTGACTTCGGTCATACTGGTTCCGTTTTGCTCGAGCTCGAGCTCCTTATTTTTTCTGATCTGAACTTGAGCGATCATCTCTTCAACTTCTGGACTAAGTGGTTTATCGTTCTCGAGAGCGTCTATTATCACATCTTGAGTCGGTCGAAAGAGTTCGTTGATTTCTGACGTTGTGTAGTCCTTTCCCTCTCCGGTTATGTCGACCAGACTCGGTACGACGTCGGTGTCTATGTCTTCGTCTTCGTCGTCGTCTGTTCCATTCTCAACTCGTTCAAGCAGTTTACAATACTCATCGGCTACTTCTTCGATTGAGATGCTATTGGGGTTTACAAATGCTTGAATAACTTTCAGGATTTCCTCTCTTGTTTGGGATTGTTCTATCTCCATTTTGAAGTGTAGATACTGTGGATTCGAATTCTATACTGGTGAGATACAAAAACTCGTGGGTAAAGTAGTGATCCCACGGATTTACTTGGTAGAGAAGGACTTGGAATGTCTTCTGAACCATTAAGAAGTAATGAGCATTCGTCATCACACGATTTGTCTCCATGGTTGAGAACCCATGACTATTTTTCGGACGTCAACTGGCTGCCTGAGAACGTCGACGCCACAAAGGAGGTTTCCAACAGACTGCTTTGTTCCGTAACAAAAATACCATTTTCACACCAGAACAAAGAAATATACAGATTGAAAAATTCAGAAAACAGTCTCCCATGCATAGTAAAGTATACTAGCCATAGCACTTTAGATAACAATACTGTTTAGAATTAGAAATCAAGGATCTCGAGGCCTAGGTTGAGTTATTCGAATCAACACATATATATATCGTGAGAGTGCTCGAAAAAGAAATTACCTCTTTCGGATTAGCGTCTATCATGTATCCAACATCGACATTCACATCAACCAGCCAGACAAAGGTACTTTGCCAACAATCACTCCAAGAGTCAAAGAGTCTCTTTCAAAAGCTTAAGTTGAGAGCTCGAGATGGCATATACCAAGTTGTCCCACCAAGACCGCTTTCGCAACCGCCTACTCGATTCTATGACATCTTCAGTAGGTTGATATCGTAACTTACCGAACGATAAGAAGACCACGAACTAGGTACATATTGAATGTCTCCACACATCCTCCGGCATCCGAAGGCCGGTATGCATTGCATTGGATAAAAAAGAATATCGGTTCGCTCTTGTTCTCCGTCGCCCGAAAGAAAAAAACAAGAGAGAGAAAAACTTGTCCCGTCTCCCGCTAGCATCCATCAGGTGCATTGCAGAACCAGGTCGGCCGTCTACGGAGCTGACTTGCAGCTTATGGCCGAACTTCAGGACATCTTGTCATTGGCATTCGGATCGAGTTACTTTGTACTGTCATATATCAAGGAAAACCCAAAAAGGTCGAGCTCTACTCGGTAGATACGGATCCAAAGTAAATTCAAAAGGCATATGCTCCGTTCTGTCTGTCTTTTTTCAATTGCTTGAGACATTTGCTCATTCCCATTAAGACCCCGAAACAACCCGCCCGTGCTGGTTTCGACGGTCTCGGAAGGAAACGAGATATCCTCCAAGGCTTCCAGCCGCAAGGAAAAAAACTAAACGGGTGATTTGGTTTTTTTTTTTGAAGATTGTCTAAAGCCGTTATCCTTTAGGAATTCCGGAAATTTCGTGACTTGTGCAGGATCCAATCTAGAAGGTATCCACTCCAAGTTGACTCCAAAAGATTTTTTTTTCTTTGAAAAAAAAAAAAACTTCAAAATTTCCACATCCGAAAACTTACCCGACTGGTCGACAGTTCTAAATATAGACGGGCGGACGGTAGTGAGGGAAAGGAAGGAAGGAAGGAAGGAAGGGCTCTGGTAGTGTCATTCTCGCCTCCCAGCAATGCCTGGGTTTTTGTGCCATGATTTCAAATGCGAGAGACTTGGCCAACGGACGCGTACACCTTTTCAGCCTTAAATGATGGCTGTGTGTGTGTGTGTGTGTATTCATCGACGGTGCCAAAGTTCTAAAAATTCCTGTATGCACAGTTTGTTTTGCGGGGAATAGACGTCAATGGTCGACCGGGGGTCACAGCACTCGTATTCACTTCACATATCCTCAGACGAGTACTTACATACAAGCTGCCTCGAAGAGCATAATACGGACTATCATATCATATCGTGGAGATTTATAGGTGACCTGTCAACGTTGTGCACACTTACAATACATGTATGGAGGATGTAATGTCTCGCAATTGTTCGTTCATGATTGATGATGGTGATGATGATATGCATGCAATGTAGCAGCCGTTTCGGCTTCATCTTGGCTGCATCGAATTAATCGAAATCTTCGCTTGGTCATTCCCGCTTGATCCCAAGCAAATCCAAGTAAGTTGTCCTACCTTCCCTCTGGCTTCTTGTGTTCCAGGTCGGTTCCTGACCCTTACACGAACCAAGCAGGTTCCTTTTCGGATCCCTTTCGACCTGCAGTCAGCATCAGACTTTTTCACATCAAAGCACAAAGCACAAAGCACACCCTGGGAAAGAGGGAGAAGAAGAGCTTCCACGAAAAGAAACGCCCTCCCGGCATGGCAAATAAGAAGAAAAAGCTTCACAAACCTGATCGCCCAAAGACCTCATGGCTCAGCTAGTTTAGTGGGTTTAGCGGGTGAACATCCTGCCTGAATTTGAGGCACTAAACTCACACACGCACACCAGATTATGATTCGATTCGATGGACTTCGACAAGCAAGCAAGAACGTTAACATTGCTTGACTGAAAGAGAAAGGAACGAAAAGCACTTTCATGTCTGGAGTCAGTAAGGGTGGGTCTGTCGAACCCACCCCTGTCGGGCCTTGCTTTTGCTGACCCGGATACTACCCTGACCGGGCTGTGAGGCCCTTGATCGCCTCGGTGGGAGAGAAGCCATCCACAATGCAATGTTGCGCAGACGCGCTGGACTCGGATGGGACTAGCGGAGCTTTTGGCCCCCTTCTTCACTTGGCCATGCTGTGAAAGATGCATTCCAATTTGCTTGATTACCCCGGAGACCCAAGACCAAGACACCAACATAAGCAAGCAAGCAAGAAGAGATTATGGGCATGGGCATGGATGCCGTCCTGGGGGGCGAGGCAAAAAAACGACTTGTGCTGGTTTATCCCCCTCGATGCCACGCCCAAGATCCTGCCTCAAAGCCCGTTCCTTATTTTAAATTTGCCGGCCCAGACTAGGCAGTTCTGTCATAACAAGTCCAAGGGAAGCCTCCAACTGGGGCAAACCTTCGCTCGCTGCGATATATAAACCAATTTCCCCAGGCGCTTTTATTGAGGGTTTTCTTCTCCGGTCCATCCTCTCCTTTGATCAAAGAAATCCTCATATAAAAAACACTCGTTCAGCTTCGAACCTGTTTTATTACAACTATAAATCACTTACTCTCTCTTCTACTTCTACTTCTTCTTCTTTCTTCCTCTAACAAACCACTCCCTCCGAATTAATTTTAATATCTTCGATATCAAAATCATCATCACCACCAATCAATCAATCAAAATGAAGGCCGTTCTTGCTCTCACTGCTTCCATCTCCCTCGCCAGCGCCGCTCTCTTGCCGCGTCAGCTCGACCAGATCCCATCATGCGCTGTAAGTTAACGAATGCATCGATTCGTAACAATTTACAATAATCTGGTACCAATGACTAACTTTCTATTTCTGTAGCTCTCGTGCGCCATCGCCAGCTTGGGCTCTGCCGGATGCGGTACTAGTTCCGCCCCTGACATCGCCTGTGTCTGCAGAGCTGAATCCTTTATCACCTCTCTTGTTCCTTGTGTCCAGGCTGGATGTTCCGCAGACCAGTTCCAGGCCACCCTCCAAGCTGCCACTGTGCTTTGTCAAGACGCTGGTGTTGAGTTGAACATTCCAACTGGCGAGACCTCCGGCGCTCCATCCTCTGTCGTAGAGACTTCTTCTGCTCCAGCTGCCACAACATCCACTGAAACCGAGACCGAGACTGCCGCCGCCACCACCTCCGCTCCATCGACCGAGACCACCGGTGCCTCTACATCTGCTGAGACATCCGCCGGGACAACCGACGCTCCATCCCCCACCAACGCTGGCAACAGCACAGGAACCACTACTACCCGTCCACCAACAGCAACTGGTACTGAACCTGGTGCCGCTAGCCGAAACACCGTCGCTCTCGGTGGACTCGGTGCCATCGTTGCTCTCGTTGCCGCCTTCTTGTAAACTACTCCTCCCATGGAAACATGAACAGCAAAACCACAGTCGAATGTGTGTACAATAATTTACGATAACAGCGACGAAGACCATCTGACTGCCCCGTTTCATACCGGATAAACATTCTTCTACACATCTCGGGTTGTAGAGCACGCCTTAGATGTCTTCTCTTTGACTAAAAGGGGGAAATGCCTTGATAAATGAATGGGACTTGGAAAATGGTTTTAATGCAAACAGGGAATTTCAATATGATGCGGGCAAAAGTTTTACTTTCTTCTTCTTCTTCTTTTCTTCTTGGTGTTTTAAATTTTTTAGCTTTAATGGTCTTTTTAATGCTCCCTCAGACTTTTTCCTCTTTTTCATAGCTTTACGGATACCTTAGGTTCTCATTCTTGATTCGTCTATTATTTTTTTTTCAATGAAAATGGCTTTGTTCCTTTTTTTCTCTGAATTGTGCCTTTTGGCTCCACTTGACTCTTTTTACTCTTTCGCGAATCTCGTGCGTGCGCGTGTGTGGCTGCTCTCCCTATGACGTTTGACGGTTACGTTTGGTCTTTCCTTAGCCTCGCTCTCGTACAAACTACCTCGCGTTCATACTCGTTCTTTCGATTGGAACGTTAAAAGTACAGTTGCAGTTCTTTTCTCCAAAAGAGCTCCTGTATTCGGCCTCGAGGGACTACTGAGTGTTTAAAAGCGACGCTCGAAGGTAACGTACAGCGCGAAGGAAAAAAAGGAAAGATAGAATTGTGAATCTCACGGTTACTTTGGGATTTTGAACAATAACACCACCCAGCACTGGGAACCGAGAGGGGAAAGGTTGGTTGAGAGCGACTGCCTAGGGCATCTTATCTAGAGTTGGGGAATGAAACATTTCCGTTGGGTTGGATTGGATGATGAAGGAGAGAGGTGTTCGTGAATATGGAAGGTCTGGGGGTGTATTTTTTACTTGGATCGTTGGTGTTAACGTTTCTTCTTTCTTCTTTTTTTCAGAAAGCTCTTCTGATTCTTTGTCATTCCTTCAAGAAATAACGTTTTAGGAGAGGATCAAATTATTTAATACTTGCTTTTAGTATTGAGTTAATCTTTTTATTTCTTCTTCATCATCATCTTTTTTTTCATATTTTTTTCATATTTTTGGAATTCATATTTGATTGATTTTGATAAGATAACTACAACATGGTCTTTTGATACGCATTATCATCCATTCGAGGGAGTGTTCACCTTTGGTTTGTTATTTTTCTGTTTTGCATTTTTATATTCTTTTTTTTTTTATATTACATTCACGCACTCCTTGTAAACTACTACTATACCGTATTTTTTCCGAAAAATCAATTTAGTGGCCCTTTTTTTCACTTCAAAATATGCTCCATCTTGGTCGTATGATATTGATAGATCAGTTGTATATTCCGTGATGTCGAACTGCTCTTGTAACGTTGATCTTAAGATATCTTTTAACATAAGGCCAGGATCGATCTATTGTGGTTCTTTTATATAACGGTATATATATATAAATATATACGGCAAATTCGATTTTACATAAAGAAACTTCGTCATATGTCACTGCACTGCGGGATATCTAAGATTAACTCTACAGCTCCGTGGCAAGTACTTAAGTGGCGATTTTATCCTTTCGGATCCTAGGATCATGATCATAGGACTCGAAAGGCAAAAATGTTTAATATAGTAATAAACATTAATGCATTCACACCCTGGCCCTGCGCAGTGCTAGTGGGTACATATTAAGTCACAACTGCTGCTGCTCCACAGGTTCAAAGGATCCTAGGACTCCGATTTGAGTTCGAGCCTCGCAGATATATATGTTGCGGTTTACTATTGATATATCGATATCAAGACGGAGCTCTTTATCTTTGGATTAAAGTGCTAACTGTACTAGTTTAATTAATCATATATCTTATTATCATTGATATATATAACAAAATCAGAGATCTCAAGTACTCGATCATGACCTGCAAGTCTATAGATCTCTGGTATCTAGTATAGATGAATATAACTACCTAAGTACTAGACCTAATCCACCTAGACCTACAAAAACCCTAGTCAAGCCAGACGCACGCGCTGTAGAACCAAAGTCCCATTCCACAAGCTCCTCATATATCACGAGCTCAGTAGCCAACCTAATGTATCTTTCAAAATAGATAGCTATCTAGGCCAGCTTGTACTAGTATACTTCAAATCTAAGAGTATCACAAATTCCTGACAAGATATCACCTCAGAAATAAAGCCTCAGAATAGGAATATTTAAGCATAAACCCTCTTCGTTTATCAAAAAAATCTCAGGAATTAAACGAAGTCTAATATTACCCCAGAGACCCTCATTCCACAAGGCAAAACCAGCTAACCATCTAGCATCCTACCTCCCCGGCCATACAGTTAGTCTGGGGACCCTCCCTACACTTAATCTCCCACAGCCCCGATCGCGAACGTCGGAAACCTGTATATATATTCCCGGAGATCTACAAATCCAAGCAAACCGGATAACTGCATCTAATCCAAAGCAATCCCTTGTCAAGGTTACCAAGCTAGGGAGTATGCATCCCGTGGGACCGATCTCACAAAGTCATCCCCGTGCATACCCACCGGGTGACCCAAACAAAATCCAACAAAAAACGTTTAAACATTCTTGTACTACGTTATATACCCTCCAAAACCACAAAATTTAGATATGCACATGCGGGCTAATATGCAAGACATGAGTGTATTTTCTTTTTCTTCTTCTATTTCTTCTAAGCCTTTTGATTTGTTTCTGTAATGGATATATCACAAAAAAAAAAAAAAAAAAAAACATAAAATTAATCTTATATCATTTTTACAACAGTTAATTTAGTGAATCCCATTAATTTTGATGCCAAAATGCAACATATTGGATGCAACATCGTCGGTTTGTTTCCCGTTCGAGGGGAGGACTCTAATAGCCGCACCCCCTTGCAGATTTAATTGGATTAAATTATGCATGTAGAAAGGCAGATATTCCAGACCAGTGGTGAGTACATAGGTAGAGAGGATTTGACGTTTGTGGAGTGATTAAGCGTAGTTCATTGGTATACCGGGAAGATTTGCGATAGAATCACTCGAGCTGCAGTCCTCCGGGAGCCGAGATTGGTATAATGAATTTGAGGAATGTGAGGTGCTCTAAGCGTTAACATTAACCTCAACATTTGGGAAATAAATACTTTAATCGAGTTTTATATATGATATAACATGCTATTCTATTTTGACTGAAAATCCAAAAGAACTTAAGTGATATCTGAAAATCTAAGTCCCGGGGTGTATATCCATAAAACAGAGAAGAATAAAAAGAAAATTAAGTAACAAAATAAAGCCGACTTTAACTATACCTAAAAGATTAATACTCAAGCATCCGCCTCTCCTCCCCATCCATAATATTCCCATTATCATCAACGTGACAAGCCCTACACAGCACAAAATAAGGAATAGTAACACACCCAGTCCACTCCGCATTCCCCCCCTGAAAATCCGGCTGCCCGGAATTCGGCGTCGCAAACAAAAAGAACCTCAGAAAATTACTCCCAGAATCAAAACACGCTCCGATCAAGTTCTTCGACCCGGACGGTTGAAGTATATAATACCCCCTTGACACCGTAGCAGTCCAGGTAGCCCATCTAGCTATCGAATTGGAATTGGCTTGTTCATTGCTGTTTAGAAGGTAGATTTGACTGTTTGTGGTGTTGGTCCACAGTTGTAGGTCTGTGGGTGGGGTGGTGGACGTGTCTGTCATCGAGAGGAGGTATTCACCGGTGTTTTGGACGTAGCGGAAGGAGAAGCGGGAGGCGCTGGCGACGTCGGTGCTCGCCCATCCTCGGGCTACGGAGCCGTATGAATCCACGGCCGAGAGTTTTCCGAGATAGTAGTTTTTCCAGGCACTCGTGCCCCCGACTTTTAGATAACTTGTACCGGGGAGGTATGTTGCAACGGGTATTGTTGAAACGGGAGTACTGATAATAAAGTAAGAAGTGGAAGTTGCAACGATGGTAAAGCTAGTAGTAATTCCAGTCGTAGTTGTGAAACTAGTTTGAATACTAGATTCGAGAATAGTTCTAACTGAAGTTGGAGATGCAACGGCTCTGCTACACGCCGAAGTAAGTTGACTTGGAGAGTAGCCGGTCAGTGCAGTGGGGACACCCTGGTGACGGGCGATATTCATAAGATCTGGATCAATCGTCTCCTTTGGTCTTCGTCGTCCGGCTTGTCGACGGGGAAGATCTGAGAATATAGTCGTGGTGGCTGAGAGGGTGGTGAACTTCACGGTTGAAGCACCACCTGGAGTATTTATAGTCCTAGATACCGTCGTGGTCTTGGTGTATCTGATCACGGTGGTTGTTCCATCCGTGGTGATTGTCCTCAACGGTTGGGCGTATGCGAGTAATGTAGCACAGTAGGCTTGCAGTGAACTACTTGTGATAACATCGTAAGCATCCACACGCGTGGAACTAGTCGGCGGGGTACTCGACGGTGATGACGAAGAAGAAGAAGAAGATCTAGAAGAAGCCACAGCAGCCGAAGAAGCCGAAGAAGCAGAAGCCACGGAAGCAATTGAAGCCGAAGAAGCAGAAGCAACAGAAGCAGCAATAGCCAACGGCGTCGACAACGGTGCCTGAGAAATACTAAACCCTCCATCAGGATTCACCGCCACAGAAACCGTAGCCACCTGCTGAACAAACGACGAAACACTGATAGTCCCATAGTCCGCATCAGGTAAAGCCATCCCCACGCCCTTCCCCTCAGAATCTCCACCAGCCAGTACTACACTCAACTCCTTCCCATCAGGACCAGTACAACTAACCCCTTTCTCAGGATCAAGTGTATAACCGGATAGAATATCCGGTGTATCTCTTTTCATAAAATCCGAGATATGACCGTATTGCATTGCGTATATCCCCTGGTTGGACTGCCGCTTTCCGATACGGGCGTGTGCGGGTATGAAATGGAGATATATGATCCTGGAGGTATTGAGCGCATCGACCATGGTAGTATTCGGCAAGACCGAGAAGTACGCTCGTTCTCCTGCTGCATCGCCGGACATTAGGACAAGCGGGGAGTTGGCAGCATAGATGGCATAGGCTTCGTCAACTCCGCCACCGATGCTTCCACCCATGATGAACACGGGACTGGAACCAGATTCTAACGGAAGCGGAACTGGAGTAGTTGCACTACTACTAGAGGCACTTGATCCAATTGTAGTGGATCTTGAAGTCCCAGTAGCAGAGGTTGTAAGACGAGTCGTACCGCTGCTGTTTGTGTTAGTCGCGGTGCCCGTACCAGTCTGGGTACCGGACCTAGTACCAGTACCAGACCCAGTTCCAGCCCCAGCGCCACCAGACCCAGTACCACCACTAGTTGCCATACTTGCTCCACTACCAGTAGACACCGACACCGACGACCCAGGAAGCGCACCCGAAGTACCAGCACCAGTACCAGTACTAATCCCTCCTCCTCCACCACCCCCTCCATTCAAACCCCCCCAAGTAACCTGATTACAAAAGGGCAACCTCGACCTCGAACACCCATTCGACCCAAGATCAACAACCCTCGTACTCCTAACAGTCGTATAAACAGTCTCCGTCGTAATCGTCGAAGTCTGCGCAACCACATCATCGTATACCCCCAAACATAACAAAACCAACAAACCTAAAAGAGGCCTTGAAGCCTTCGATCGATTCGTAGATACCATAGTTGGAGGGTAGCAGTAGTTAAGCCGATAACTATAAGAATAAAAAAAATGATAAAATTAAAAAAAAAAAACGGAAAACCCCGGCCGAAGACACTCGTAAAGTATAAGTCAGGGGGATAAGGGAAAAAAGTAGTCGTAAACTCATCAATCTCTCTGTGCAATCAAAAGAATGTGTATTCGAAATACGATCATTGAGTGATCTGATCTTGGATCTTTTGTACCATAATTCCAACGGTTACGCCTTACATTCAATACAACGTTTGAACACATCGGTTACTAAAATCTACTACCATAGACCTGTACTCTGGTGGAAATGGCATGGTGACCTCGCTCTGATCATACAAAAATGCGTTGAATATCCCAAAATACCACACTAATCTTCGACGAATATCCTAATTTTGGGTAACCACAAACACCATGCTACCATCTACGAGTCACCGAGAACGCCCGTAAAAATATATATTTAAATAGATAAATTTCATTCCTATCATATCCAATCCAATCCAATCCTACCACCACCCCACCAAAAGAACACCCGCCATCCAAATAAAATAAAATAAGAAAAATAAAATAAAGAACACCAATTCACCTCCCATAATGTCAACGACGACAACGATGATGATGATGATGATGATGATGATGATGATCCGAACAATGTGGTAGTAGTTAATAGTATAAAATGAAACTAATAGTAACAGTAGTAACACTAATAATACTGATCCCATCTCGAAGAGAAAATAAAAATAAAAGAAATTGCAAAAAGAAATCAAGAGAAGTTATCAATCTGGCTCGCCTCCCTATGAAACGTATAAAATAAAAAAACAAGAGAGGGAGATTGCAAAAAAGAGGTTGTAGATAAAAAACAAAGTCCGGATATCAAGAAACGGAACACCCTTCATAAACATATAAAAAAAGGACGTTTGGACAAAAAATAGCAGTAGAGATAAGGATGCAGCGGAGAGGTATTGTAAACGTGCCGGAACGAAAAGCAGAGTAAAAAGGCAGAGAGGACAATCTCATAACTCCCCGTTGCTAGATAGAGAAACCAATCGACAAGCAAGCAAGCTGGCAAGACAAAAAAAGAGCACTATCAATCTTGTTCAAAATCCACAGAAAACGAAGCTCGCCGAAAGGTAACAGAAATCGCGATCTCATCTATAACGAAAACAAAACAAAAGCATTCCAATCAAAGAGCTAAGCAGTTAAAGGATATCAAAAGAAAACTCCCGGAATCCCGGCGTAAAAAAGATGCCAAACTTCGTGTACGTGTGTATTTGTCCTGCAACGTTAAAAAAAGAGGAAAAAGAAAGAAAAAGCCATAAGGCAAAAAAGAACCATTTCTCGTGACCATCAACTAGAGAAAGGAAAAACTAGAGAATGAACTAGATACGAACCTTTAAACATTAAAAACCCTGAAGTGAAAGAAGGAAAAGGTGGTATCAACGAAGCGAAAGTGTAAGGCACGCCCGTTGCCTCAAGCGTGTAGCTGTGGCTAGCAGCAAATATCCCATCAAGCATTCATCGGCTTTGGCGAATGTGGTGGGGAAAGTGGAACGTTAGGGGTCCCAGATGGCATCCCACCAGACGATCTTCTTGATATCGTCGCCATCTTCTTCCGCAGAGCAGATAATCGCCCACGGATACCGAGGATAACTAGAAACAAATTATTAGCCCCATGTCTGCAACCTCACATCGAAACACTTACACTTCTCAATGACCTTCTTATCATCCTCCTCCATGTTCAACAGCCCTTCGGAGGAATTTTCCCCGAGCGCGTTACGCCCGTTGTCATCGGGTTCCAACACACCCTCTAACATCCAAATGGCCGTAACATATGCGATCTCGCATTCCCCGTATGAATCCCCAACCATTTCGTTTACCGCCGCTGTCTTGCTCATCTCCAACGCACGGTCATACATAAGCTTCTCAGCACTAACTCCAGGGCTTAATACCACCCCTTCAACGCTAACACCAAGTGCCGGGGAGGTCGAGGTTTTCGGGTTGTTCGAAGGGTGGGAAGCGTGTGTCCTCGGTAGCCGGTTTTGTGCAGCGATAAGCTTGCGGCGGGTGTACTCGGCCTTCTCGAGAACTTCGTTGAAGCGTTCGCGAACCCATTGCACGGCGTTATTCATTCTAGAAATAGCAGTTGCATTGGCAGTTCCATTCGTAGCTCCCCACCACCTTCCAGCGATATCCATGGCCCTCGCGAGCAAGGACAGCGTCTTGACATAAAGTACAAGTGCCTCTTCTGCCAAAGCGACAATAGCATCTGGCGGTAAATCTAACGGCTCGGCCTGCACCTGTTCACTAGCTGAAGGTGGTAACAAACCTAAATTTGCGGTTGGACTGGGTAAAGATGAAGGTAACAATTGCGAGAATTTGACTTCAGCAAATTGATATACTACATCGCTGCGATTGGCAGCTTCCTCGATAGACTGGATGGCCTGGAAATCATCCTCCGACAAGCCCGTCGCGGTGTTGGGGTTCTGTCCCCCAATAACCACCATACTACCTGGCTGGTAAAGACCGGACGCCACATATTGCGGACTTTGCATGGCCGTATTGTAATTTCCGAACACCGAAGGAGGAAGAATGCCGATATTGTTGAGGCGAGTGTTCACCATAGCAAGAGCCCTAGCTAATGCTGAAGTTGCTGCGCTTCCAGGGCTTGTTCCGAACTTCCTCTCATAGCTGTTTCTTGGCTGCTGGAATGATTCCGGCCTCTTACCAACAACAGCGCGAGAGGGCGTAGATTGCCCCGTAGTCACCCTCCTAGCAAGTGCACTTCCTTTTGGTGTTGAGGAAGGCGATCTCCCTGTAATTTGTGGGGCCGCGGCGACCTCATCTGCCAATGCATTCACTTCTACAGTACGCTTCTCAATAACCACATATTCTTGATCGAGGTTGTCTTGATCCAAGCGTTCTTTCGCTTCCTTTGATTCCTTTTCTCGAGCAGCCTGCCTTGTTCGCTGCTGGTCCTGTCGTTGTATCAGGAATGAGGATCCAGGAGAAGCCGTCTGCTGTGACAGCTGCCTCTCCATGGGCACTCCTGTGGAAACACCGTGTCTGTCGACTTCAGTTTGTCTTACCGGTGCTGATGCTGCGTGGTGAATATTCGGGCGTGCCAACCCTGCTTGAACTGGGGTTTTGGACAGCTGAACGGGCACAATAGTAGTCGTAGCCGGCCGAGGGATGTTGGCAAAAGCTGATGTTCGATGGCCCTCCTCGGGTGGATTATCTCCGTACCCGGTGTATTGAGCCTGTCGTGAGGAGCTGGGAGTCGGGTGGGATGGTCTCGTTGGGAAGTAGTCCGGAATGCTCGGCTCTGTTCCGGTTGGTGTCCTCGGGCCTTCTCTGTCGTGACCCTTCTGTCTCAAGTCTGCAGGTGTAAGGTCGATTCCACCTTGTATCCTGGGGTAAATCGCCCCTGGTATCCGTCCCTTGACTACAGGATCGCTGAAAAAGTCGCTGAAAGACATCCGTTCCACCGGGCCCCTCTTCAAGAGCCTCCGTACTAAACTAGCCATCGGCTCACTAACGTTCACATCCTCTCCAAACTTGATCACATCTTCACCCTTTTCGATCTTCCTAAGCAGCTCTACATGGTTCCTCGCCCTGAAAGGTGGCTTTCCCACAACCATCTCATAAAGCACCGTACCCACAGACCATAGATCTGCCTTAGCATCATATTTCTCATACCTCAGAATCTCAGGTGCCATGTACAACGGACTTCCACAAAGCGTATCCGCCATCGCCGTCGAGGGCAGATTCCTTGCGAATCCGAAGTCTGCAATCTTGAGTACTGGTAGGTCCGGCAATCCCATTTCTGGAATCTTCCGCTTTTCGTCCCTTATTCCTTCCGAGTATGGTCCGGATTCGCCATACGTGACCACTGGGGGTTCAAGTAACAGATTTTGCGGTTTGATATCTCGATGGATCAAGTTCCGGCTTCGTAAGAACTCTAGAGCACTTGCGAGCTGTTGGAGGAAATGCCGAATAATAACTTCGTTCAGTCCACCTCCGATGCTTGGATACTTCTGTGACATGGCTGTCAAGTCCGGTAGGGTGTGTAATCGATCCCTCTTCTTTATAAATAACGATAGATCGCCCAGGGAGCAATATTCCATCACCAGATGGATGTACGTGTGCGATTTCTGGCAGTCTAGGAGGGCTACAATATGCGGGTGATCGAGGGTTTTGAGGATTTGAATCTCGGACTCGAGGTTTTCGAGAAGCTTTCGATTCAGCTTGCTCCGTAAGACGGACTTTATGGCTACGAGACTCTTCGTTTGCTACAATTTTTTCAAACATCCAAGTAATTTCGAATTAGCACGACTGTTTCTCGTTACACAGGAAGCAATTTACCAGGATCGTGGGAATCGATCTGTCCCTTCTTGACGAGAAAATGGTCACTCACAGAATGTATACCCTGGTAAACCGTAGCAAAGGACCCCCTGCCTATTTCCTTGCCTATCCTAAAGGCACCTACGACGGTATCTTGTGAAGTCATCTCGGGCGGTAGTTGTCGAGATGACATGCTGAAATTTTAAAAGTTCCAAAAAGATGTTTTGGCTGTGTTGATTCGAAAGAAAGGGAAGACTTGAAAGCTAAAAGGGCAAAAGAAGAAGCAAAGAAGGCTAGACTGCCTGTGCTGTGAATTTTTGCTTGGTGTTTGCCTGGGGTAGCTTTCAACAGCTTTGTTCGGTGACGATGGATTTGTTCACCTGGTCTGGTCCCCTGTCTCCCTCCCCCTCACACTCTCTATTTAAAGATTATAGAGAGGAGCTTCCCCAAGGCTTAGAAGGAATCAAGAAACGAAGGGGAAGAGGGAGAAACAAAACGAAAGACAGCAAAAGCACACACAAGAAAGAAAAAACGGTCGACTACCGTTCGTTCTGCGTCATAAGATGCAACTTTTGGGAGGTTGTTGAAACTGGAGAGGCTGAGACAGATATTCTAAAAGGACTTCTTCGTTCCTTTGAACTTTTCCTTCCGGGTCAAAATGATAGAATTTAAATTGCAGTCGCGGACAGGAGAAGGGAGAAGAAGAAAATGTCGGGAATGAAGTTCCTTTGGAAAACGGTGGGATATCGTGTGTGGGGAGAACCCGACGTCTGGAATATGCAGGGTGACGAATGGGGTGATAGGCCGGAAGGTTCCCTGGTGCGGTTTACTATTGTTGGACTGATCCTGGAACGCTACGGACCAAACGAAGCGATGCCGACGGATGAAGAACTAGCTAGTGGTAGCACGAGCGAGGAAGGTTCCGAGGTGTCGGTAAGAGTGACGATGGAGTCTTTGTATTGATGGAGCGAGAGAGAAGTTGGATGTTTGCACGGTAGTAAGGATGGTGGTGAAGGTATCGGAGGATGGGAATGGGGGAGTCTCTGGTGAGGTTGCAAGAGCAACTTCGCTAAGCTGGAGATGATTAATAAGGCTGGCAACTAGTAACTAACTACTCGAAATCCAAGACAAGCTCTGGAAGAAGGAAACGAGGGAAGGAAGAGGAATAGAATCGGTTGGAAGGAGGCAAAGGAAGGAAGGATATGCTCGGCTTCAGCTTTGAGGCTAGTCCGGCTGCGGGTTATGATGGTGATGTGATGGTGGTGATGGTGGTGAGATGAGATGGCGTGGGCTAATGACTGTGAGGAGTAACGTAAAGTGATAGTGATGAAGCTCAAGACCAGTAGGACAGAACCACCACCACCACCACCATCTGTCTACCAATCCACCTCATTCCCAAACACTAACCACCAAGCAGCTAAACAGCTAACAGCCAAACAGCTAACAGCTTCCAGTTATCCCAGAATACCATGCACTCAAAGACCTCATGAGCAAAATAACAGAGACACAGTCATTCCACCTAAAAATCAAACCAATGCAATTCTGAAAAAGTGATGGCCGGCCGAAAATCCTCAAACTCGCTGAACGATTGCATGCAGCAAACGACAGGAAAACGTGTTTCTCTGAGCCGCGTGCGTAATCACACAGTACAAGCGAGGCAGACCTGCGAGAGATTTATCTGACTTTTTTTTTTTTTGGTCACGGCCGAACAGCCAGCTCGCCAGCCAGCCAGTCCAAAGATATGCCGTGCCGTGATGCGATATGATATGATATGATATGATATGATAAGGTATTATGCTGGGGGGTGGAAAAGGGCAGAAAAATACGGTACGATGTGATACGATACGTAAGGGATAAGGATTGGACAGACTCGGCCGTATAAGGATATACGCAGGTATACATACGTAAGTATATACCGCTTCCGAATCTCAAATATCTTGCTCTGTCTACTACAACTACAATTGCTAAAACTCACTCACTTACTTTTTGTTCTTATGTATCCAGTCCAAAATAGCAGGAGAAGAAGAAGAAGGATTCAGGCCCTCGACACGAAGCAAGCGAGGTAAAAAAGAAAGGCTTGGAATACGGTTTGGTATGGGTCTTTCTGGAAGCGAATAAATTTCCGAGGCCAGGCAGTCCAGGCAAGTTTGCAAGGTTGGTTAAGGTTAGGAGAAAGCCGAAAGAAGAGATACGATGGATCTGATAATACAGAAAAGCCTCCGAGACCTGGATGGTATGTATGTATGTCTTTGAACCCCGTCTAGGAACGAAAAACAAGAAAGACGAAAGGAGAGGAAGAATAATAATGGGAGAACTGTCGTCTGATGGATTTTGTACAATTATTACTCATTCAAGAGCGGCTTCGGAACGTTGGTTTTTAATTTGGGATTGGAGCCCTTTTTTAGGATTGGCAGCAACCACAACAGCAGCGGCAGCAGCAGCTATGACTCGAACGATATATCAAGCTTAGCTTCCCAAGAAAAAAAAGGTCGCAACGTCGAGGATTTCTCATAAAATTGGTTTCAGTCAACAACCAATCCGAAAAGAGAGCACGGGTATAATATGATATGATGTGATTATGGTATTGGTATTGGTATTTGGTATCTGGTATGGTAATGGGTATTTTGGGTGTATACTGTCAGTGAGTATACTATGTACAGTAAGCTGGTCGGTCGTCGGAAAGGGAACCAAAAGGAGGAAAGGAAAGTAAAGAAGGAGAGGAAGAAAGGGGAAGAAGAGAGAGAAGAGGAAGAAGAGAAGGAATGGATTATTCAGGATATGAGAGAAGAAAAGGAAGAAGAGGAAGAAGAGGTAAGTAGGAACTCAATCCAGCAATCCCCGTCCTGGTCATTGTCCTTCGTTTGTTCGTTCTTTCGCCCTTCGGCCCTGCCTTAACTGTTTCCCTGCCTTAACTGTTTCCCTGCTAAGCTGCGAGCTAGCTAGCTCCTCTCAGGTACCACTTACCCGGGGTCTGGGGAACTGGAGGATGATGTGTGATGTAGCGAAAATGGAGTCACCTGGTACATAACCACCACCAGCACAATTACTTTTTTGCTTCCAAACAATACACCGCAGAGCCACTCGAGGGAGGAGAGATAAAGAAAGGGCAAGTTATGGCGCGAACTCGGGTGGGTATCAGTAAATAGGAGCCGGAGGTCATTGATACCACCCCAAAGGGAGGAAGGGATATGCGGCTGCGAGGATGTTAGCTTGGCGGCTCTAAACCCTTTACGTACAAGGCATGGCCATTCTTGGATTCCCTGCTGGATGCTGATGGCTGATGGCCATGGCCATGGCCTGATTGACTACCAATCTGACTGACCTGTGGCCGTGTCCTTGGTGTGTGATAGCAGCGAGTGACTCTTACGTATGTCGGTCCGAAGAGGAAGAAGACAAAGAAGAAGTAGGAATGTAGGAAATGATATACTGTAACAAAAGCCTCGATCAACGAACACTCCCGCGAACCGCACACTAAACCAAGTAAGTTATAAGAGGTAAGTGGTATAAAGTATGAAATGACCTCAGATCTGTAATGTAACAAGACCGTTTCTCAGAAATATGATATCCCAGTCTGGCTGCCTCAAAGGAACATGATCCAACAGTTTAACAGAGACAATAAAAAAAAAAAGTACTTTTGAAATATGCGGTGTGACCATCCTTCCAACAAGTACCTTTCAAGGTATCTTCCGTCTAAGAAAATACAGTACAGTATTAATATGGTTTGCCCTGCAGTGTAAAGGTAAAAAGTCCAGATCCTCGAGCCAGCCAGCATGCCAGTTGAGTGGTTCATGTTCATGTCGGTGGCTTGCCTGCGCTTTGCTTCCACAGCATACGTACTTAACCTACATACAGACACACACGGTCTGCATGCCGCTGCACCGTCACATCTATTAACTACCTCCTACTATCTGTAAGTGAAAGGTTATCTTCCTCGCCTCAGAAATACGAGGTGTCAGTTGCAGACCAGGGTCTGTCTGTCTGTCTGTCTTTTTACAATCCTCAGCCTGATGGCCGACAACACAGGCTGGGGACTGTCCGATAGGTAACTGTGATCTCATGATCCTGCGGATATTCCCAGTTCCAGATTTAAAATTTCCGGGTCAAATGCGACAATAACATCACCCCCCTAACTTAACCTTCCTTTTACTCTACTCTATTCCACTTCACTTTCAATTCCTTTTGTGTTTATTTGTATAAAGTTTTGTAATATAATATAATATTATTTTGTACTTGCAGGTGGAATATTGATCGCTCGAGCCAATCCATATCATACATGTATTATATGACATCTCCAGGAATGTTGATTGTATAACTATCCGTAGATATCGATACCAAGTAAGTAAAACAAAGAGAAACTTGTAAATACCCCATAGGTCCGAGTCTATTGTATTCTATTTCTATGCATCATCCTACAAGCTGTCCTGTCCTGTTCTGTTCTGTTCTATCTGTTACTTAATTCATCCAGTTTATCCCTGGTCTCGCTCCGATTGACGCAAATATTCAAGTAAGTTCCCACGTGGTAACCTTTTGACTTCACTACTACGTATTAATTGTATTCCAGACTTTGTAATTCCCTTTTAGCCATAATACTGCTCTCTTTTATAATTAATTCTTAGGTAACGCCGGTGGTTACAGGCAGTAGCTAGTAGTATAATAAATAATACACTCTTGACTCGTCGAAGCCAGTCCGTATATATCACCCCCACGAAGCATCTCGACGATCTGAACAAAACCCCCAAACCCCAATGTTCTCCCTCTGCTCTGCTCTGGTATGTAAGTATGTAGGTAACTGCACAATACAATGCACATATCAACCATGTGAACAGAAAAAGCCCTCTCCCTTACAACCATGCATAACTAGCTCTCTCCCAAAACCGTAACATCTACCCAGTTTAAGCCAAATTCCCCAATCCGACCGTGCTGCACCTGCACTGCATCCTCGCTCGCCTCGTCCTTCCGGGTGGACCTGACCCTGTTTTTGAAACTCCGAGATGAGTTGTGTTGGACACTCATTGGTTCGCTGTAAGCCGTCTTCCCCGGACTTTTTTTTCTCTCCCTTCCTTTATTCTCAGCTTCTTCTTCTGATTGAATTTGAATTTGAATTCGAATTGGTCGGTTGTTTCCCACTCCTGCATTATATGCGCATTCCTGAGCTGGGGGGGTTGGATCAAATCGCATACTCAGCTCAATAGGGTCGATTGTAACCTTTGTCGAGATCTTTGTCCTGCCAGGGATACCATACAGATAACTTATGTTCTACACAGGTATATTCATCAAGCATGTGAAGTAAAAGGTATCCACCATTCAACTTATTATTAATTATCGTGCCGGCCGGAATCCACATGAATACAAAAGTTAACCTGCAGAGTTAAATTCATCACCCGGATCATTTTCGCATAAACCAAAATCAATCTTTAACTACTCTGTAAGTAGCCAATATTCTGCAAGCCCCCCCAGCCTGACCCAACCGGTCCAATCAATGGATCAATCCTAAAACCGATCGATCGCGAAAACCAGAGGGGGGTTCGCCTTTTGTCGTAAACCTTCACCGAAATGTCGCCATATCTATGCTTTTTTGTAGGAGCGCTGTGGTTGAATGTTTACAACTTAAACCTTGCGGATGGCGAAATCCTTTGGTATGTATTGTATGGATGAGTTATATATACACGAATGAACTACTACTTCGATTGATATTCTTTTTTGGCAATATAGTCCATCATCATGCCATATATACCATAGAGCTCTTTCTCGAGAGGGGGGAGGTTTAAACTAGGTTCCATCCGCTGTCAGGATCGTGTCGTGCGAGGGCCGTTTGTCGTGTAATCCAATCCATGCTCTTAATAGGTAAAGTTAAACTCTTATCGTGAGATTGAATGATTGATAACGACTCCAGAGCTCCATCGATCACAGGTCTATATTTAAATTTAACCAAACTAGGATCGATACCATATACTAATAATATTATCTCTATCAAGAGTTTAAATATCTCTTATCAAAACCGTAGATATCATTCGATCGATCCAGCGGTATAAGACTAATATCTATATTTATACTCGACCACTGGATCCAGCTGGAGTACTTTATCTCGATAGGACATACCTCAAGGCATTAAACCAAACGACTAGTCTCCAAGATAGTAGATTTCCGTTTTTACCCCGTTGGAATTCCAGTACCGCTAGTACAAGAAGTGTGCATATCAAACCCACCCTCGATAAGCCCATATCAACGATTTCCGTTACCAAATAATCAAATTCCCTCGAGCTTCTCGCTTGTCATATCTTCCCACCGCCATTTAATCCACCCTCTTCCCTTCCTTAATCAAGCAAAAGAAGATGAAGAAGGAAGAAGAAGACGAAGATAAGAGGCGGAGATCCCCCCTCCGAGGCGGACCTTATACATTTATTATACATCCATATGTAATATATGTAGTACTTACATATGCAAGTCTGACTCGCTTCAACAAACAACATCGCATTCGAGATTTGCCTCTCTCTTGTCGCAAGAGCTCGAGCTCCACTCTTAATTGTTTAACCGACGTCTTCTTCGAATCCCTCGAAAAGAAGCTTCATGCACACATATGCACCACACCCTTTTTTCCCTTTCGAAAATGTTGGTTATGTAGGTAGATATGTCACAAGATCATATTCCATGGATCTCACTCACACCGTTTTTTTTTTTTTTTTTTTTTGTTTTTTTTTATAAAGTACTGTTTGTTATCTTCAGCTGGCTATTCCTAAAAAACACCGTTCTTGCCGTAGACGCTTCCTGGCTGTGGTTATCACAGGGTCCACACCCATTCGTTCGTTTTGAACCTGATAAGACCCTGAGCTCGAGAGCTCACGTGGGGATTTCATCTGTGTATCGAGTACTTGGAGTACATGATACGTTTATTAGGACACAGGTCACATGATACCGTGGAAGGCGGTGTATATTAGATTCGCGACACATGCTTAAATAATTGACCACATTAATTAGTATCTAATCCTCTTGTACGAAATTTAAATATTGATTTATGAATGGAGGTATTAAAAGCCATCAATATCTTTAAACTTGAAAAGTGTAGGAGATTCGGGTTAAGACATTAAATAAATGTGAACCGGCAGGTCCAGAAGCAATACAGTGGGATGACAAACTGTTCACTACTTATATATAGCTATAATCACGACCCGACCCGACTTCAACCCTGCGAATCGAGAATCATTGCTATTATACCGTCCCGACCCTTATATCTCGAATTTCCATCACTCGAACTTTATAAGTTTATATATCTAATTAAAAACCATATAATATCTCACGGAAGTACCATCTCATATACTTGTATAATAACAACCCCGAAATCACCGACCTAACTAATCTTCCCACGACCATCAAACTCGTACTACCATCATCTGATGATAGTTATAATGATGACAATGATAAAGCACCATTACCAAACCCCCCCCCCCCCCCCCCCCAACCTCTAACCCATAGACTTCGACGGCAGCTATAATATATAATATCACAAACTGGGAAGAAACAGTATCAAACCTAAATTACCCACCCATATGTACACCCTTCGAAATAGAAAACCATTCTAATGACTTCAATAAGTTAAAAAAAACATTGGAACTATATACAGAGGGTAAATGATGCAAACCCCTTTGACCATGGATATCATTGAAGTGGACGTCAGATAGAGCAACTAGGTTGAAGAGGATTATATTATGGTGATTAGTAAGGAAGTACCTAGATTCGGATTGTAAGGATGTATAGTACTGGTAGTCTATCCCACTGATATCGAAGGTATATATATACTTAAGTATTTACCACGAACTGGCGGGTAACTCTTAAGATATATAATAAATAATAAAAAGAGCCGCCCAAAGCTTCGTACGATACGTCATGCATGAAGACAGACCCACATCGGACGAACAAAAAAAAGTTTTTCCCAGTTAATCCGACCCAGACCCGCCTATATATAGCCTTCTGATCCATTATATCTATAACTTCACTAAGTATATTTATATTCTCTTCTCCAGTAATATAATATCTATTATCTATTTCACATAAATATAAAAAAGGAAAGGAAATAAATGGCCTCCCTAACCACCCTCCCCCCCGAACTCCTCAATCTAATAACCACACCACTAACCCTCAAAGACCTCCTCAAAATCCGTCTGCTCAACAAATCCCACAACCTCAAATTCCAACACTACTTCCGCACCGTCCTCTTCACCAACATCACCATCAACCTCTCACCATCATCATCATCATCAATAAACACCCTATCCCAGCTCTCACCGTCCACAAAATCCTACATCAAAACCCTCACAATCTCCACCCAAACTTGGTCTCGCGGTGTCCCAACTCCCAAAAACACCATCAAGCTTTCAACATCAGTATCAACAACCCTCCACTCCCTCCCAAACCTCACCACAATCAATCTAATAGATCCCCCCAAAACCCTCCTAACATCCCTCCTAACAACAACCCCTCCACCCCTCCAATCCCTCCACTGCAACGCCCCCTCCCTCTCCCTAACAGACCTAACCTTCCCCCCCTCACAATCCTCACTTACCAACTCCCTAACCACCCTCTCCATCTCCCTCAAATTCCCTTCTACCAACCACAACCATCGCCAAACCCTCAAACAAACCTCAAAACTCTTCACCACTCTATCCTCCCTCACCACCCTCCACACTCTAACCCTCAAAAACACCACTTGCCCCTCACCATCCCCACTCCAGCACAACCATCCCAAAAACTTCCTCCCCCCAACATTCTCCCTTCCAAACCTAAAATCTCTATCACTTTCTAACATCAACCTCACAACCAACGATATAACCCACGTTTTATTCCCAAATCCGGATTCATCTGGAATCGAGGATATAAACTTTGATTCCTGTAGATTGCAGATACCGGATAAACAGTGGTATGAGGTGATACGGTACCTTCTTAGTACACATGGGTTTAAAAACTTGAAGAGTGTGTATTTAGGTCTGGGGGGGTATTACCCCGGGATATCGACTTATGAACTTCCTGATCTACAAATAATATTAAATCAACCCAATCCTGTTTGTGAGGTATCACTACTACTACGAAGTACATCTACCGAAGACGAAAAGAAGGAATATATCACCTTCCAAAACCCAATTTCTAAAATAATAAATAACAAAGAAATTACAAACAGCGACAAATTCTGGAAATTCCTTACAAATGGAGAATACAACTCACCGAATATAATAAAATGGAAAAAGATACGGTTGTTAAAGGATACCTATGACACCGAATTAAGAAAACTTAGGGCTTATGCACAATATGATTGGAATATGGCGGAAACGTTGGAAAAGAAGTTTCGGAGGGATTTGGAGGGACTGGAGGGACATGTTTGACGTATATTTCCCTACTTTTATATTACTTTATTACTTATATATTATATTAGATACTTAATTAATGATCATGAGGGTTTTGGGCCGTGTATTATATACCTATCTACGGGTAATACATGTTATTACTATGTAATTCCCTCCAGGTATGGACCGGCCTGACATATATCAAAGCACAACCTATACTTTTGCCAACATACATGCATATTCTCATCGGTACGACTCATAATACGTCTGCATGCTTGACATATATCCACCCGATTGGCTGGATGAACCCCCTCCGATTCCCTGTACACCTCAAGAACTTCCATGAATACGAATCTCTACCAACCTACGATCACCCAATTCAATTCAATTCCATACAATATATCTTCATTATTAGCTATTATAAAGACTAAACCCCCCCCAATAACACTTTCAAAGGGGAAGTTTTGTAACAAAGTATCTATACAAGAAAAAACATACATCCACTCTCCAAGTATATAAAAAAAGAAGAGGTAAGCAGAGTGAAATGTAGTTAAGTTAGTCTATCATCTCTTCATCCTTTCATCCCTCCCACCATTCTATCATTCACGCATCAAATATAATTATTAAAAAAGAAAGGTAAAGAGAAAAAAGAGGAACCAAAAACCGCCTTGTTTTTATCGCCCCAAATTTTAACAAACCCATAACCAAAACAACCATACGGCCGGCCAATTGACTTTTTTCTTTCTTCTTCTTCTTCTTGTCCCTCGCTCCCCTTCATGTGTATTGCCCTCCCAAAATGCTGCTACTTATGCTAGCAATGGAGGGATGTATACATATGCCATGTTGTGAAATGCATGTCGTAACCAAAAACGAACGCCTTTTTTGTGTAACGTATCACAGAGGGGGGTGGTGGGTGATTTAGTGGTTCGACCCTCCACGTCTCTTCCAGTGAACCATTGCTGGTGCCATAGCTAAAGCGACCATGGACTAAGGGAAAATAGCTGTTAGCATCGTATTCTAACCAATATCCATACAACCATAGGAGGGACAAAGAACTTACATTATAGTCAACCAACGGAACATCCTTCTGTCCCGGTGGCAAAGAAAACTCAAACTCTCGAACAAGAGTAGAAATAATAGTTCCCAACTGTACATTCGCAAACTGTTCTCCAATGCACCTATGTCTTCCAGCACCGAACGGTAGGTAAGGCGATGCAGTACCCTTGCTAACAAGGCCGAATCCAAAATCGAATTTCTCAGCGTTGTCCTCATCGGCTTCGTGACCAACCCATCGGAATGGATCGAATTCCTTTGCGTTCTTGAAGTACTTCTCATCCATGGCAGAAACACCGGGGGCGGCCATTACAAAGTGAGACGTTGGGATGACAAAGTTGGTATCTGGAACGTGGAGTGGAGACTTGACTTTTCGCATGATGGAGTGCAATGGTGGGTGAATTCGGAGGATTTCCTTGACGACGTTGTTAACCATCTGGAGCTCCGATAGCTTTTCGTAAGTCAATGGTGCGAGGTCCTTTCCGAAGACTTTGATCTGTTCATCGTACAGGGCCTTCTGGATTTCAGGCTTAGCGGCAAGGTGGAGTAGAGTCCAGGTGGTAGTAGCCATAGAAGTATGCTGACCAGCCATGAGAAGCGCAATCATGCAGTGTGCGACGTGTAGATCAGATAGAGACTCTCCGGACTTGTAGCTGCGGTTCATAAGGTTCCAGATCATGTCGATTTCCTTCTTGGATTCTTCACCGGACTTGCGACGGGCGATGATATCGAGGTACAGCTTGGCCATTGCCTTCTGGGCTCTATCGCGCTTTGCATTGTGTGGGAGAGGAAGCCATGGGAACATGAAGTTTACAGGGGTGAAGCCCATATCCAAATCATGGAAGAGATCAGCGTGGGTAGTTGTCAAAGCCTCACGGACTTCACGTCCCTGGAGGGAACGAGAAGCGGTGAATAGTGTAAGCTGTGGGATAGCAGTAGACAATGGAACTTTGCCGGATTGACCGCTGAAGAATGGGCTGGTTTGGAAGTAGTTGACGATTTCGTCCTTGATGAGTGGGACGTAGGCCTTGAACGTTTCCGTGGTAAGACCGAATTTCATGAACTTCTTCTGTTCCATAAGCATGTGATTTGGGCAGTCGTAGACGACACCGGAGCCGAAGACTGGGGTGGTGAGATGGGTGTAGGCTTCTTCGGCGCAGAGATCAGCGTGCTTGCCGTTGAAAACGAATTCGTTGCCCTTGGGGCCGAGGGTGACGGTCATCTTGCGGCCGAGAAGGATGAATGTGAAGACATCGCCGTACTAGAATCGTATCGTTAGCATTTCGTTTCTGAATATTTATAAACTAGAGCCGTAGGTGGGTGCATACCTGTTCCTGACACTTGTTGAAGAACTTGTAGGGTTCCATGCCATAAACAACGGTCGATCCAAGGAATGGGAACCAATGGAAGACAACAGGTGGCTGATTTGGATCTTTGAACAACAGCTGATTTAGGACATTGATGATGACGGATAGAACGACGAAGACACCGAAGGTAGCAGGACCGACGACCCAGAGATTATGGCCCTCGAGGTAGACCGAAGCCTGGTCGATGAGACCGGAGAGCAACCCCATGATGGAGGAATCCTTTCAGAGGACAGTAACGACAACAACAACAACGGCAAGGTGGTCAATTGAAGTTGGAGAGGTGGTTGAGATGGTAGAAGGAGAAGAAGAAGAAGAAGGGGTGAAAGAGAGGAGGTGAAGAGAATAAGAAAGATGAAGACGAAGATGAAGGGGTGAAGAAGGAGAAATATGTAGAGGGAGGAATCAGCTAAAGAAAGGAGAAGCCAGCACCAGCAACCACCACAGACAGCAAGCAAGCAATTAACCACCAGAGCTAGTCAATCAATACTACTAATCTGAGGCTACCAATTGGTCAATCCCGTCGACATTTTATATTACTTATACTTGTCCACTTCAAGTTCTTTGTTCCATTTTCCCATCCTCCAATTTTTCCAAATTTTTAATTTTTTTTAATCTTGTACTGCGTCCTCATGCGACAGAAAGAAGCTGCTGTCCTGTCCCTTGCAGGGGTTCACACCCAAACTAAACCCGTTCCAGCCACGCTGCCTCGCCGCGCCGGGAACCGAAACCCGCAGAACACCGAACATCCCAAAATCCCACAGCTCTCTCGCCCGACTGCCCAATAGCCTCTCGACCATTCTCGGTCCGTGGATTTGGGCTAACTGCCCTCCAGAAGAGTGTCACGTCATGGTAAGTTCTTGATCGCAAGATCAGGTCATTTAGTGCCCGTTTCACCAGGTTTCTTTAATCTTTCATCTCTAAAACTTCCGACAGACGCGCAGCAGAGAGACATTTAAACGACGCGAATGATAGAAAAAAAGGAGAAAGACCATATCTCTCCTACATAAACCGTGTGCATATGTAAGTTCGTGCATGGCATGGGGGTAGCTGTACCTTGTCTAGAAAAACAGCTTAAACAGCTTATAGCTATAATCCAGCCAATCGTTGCTTCGTGGATATTCAAGACCGCAATTCAATATAATATGACCTGACCTGACCTGACCTGACATGACATGATAGTATAATATGATACGAGATATGATATGAGATATGATATGGAAGGATAAGTAAAGTAAAGTAAAGTAAACATAGGTCTAGCCTATCCGAAGAATAAAGAAATTGGGAATAGAATATCGAGCATCTCGCAATTGCACCAGCACTCGCAGCAGACATCACACCAAGAAAGAACTAAAAACCAATCCAAACAAGACATAAAATAGTTAGATTGTTCATACCTGTATATCCTCCGGCATACGTACTCCTCCCTCGACCTTCCCTAAACCTCTCCTCGTAATCGCCCTGTCGGTACCGCCGTACCGTTTCGGCCGAGTCAAATCGAATAGACCGTCCTGCATCGACATCGACAGCAAACGTAAACGTAGAAAATTTGAATAAATTAAAAAAAAAAGAACTGTGAGGAAAATCGCTTTTAAATCTGTTACGGTCAATCCAGCAAGGGAAAAGATCAAAGAAGAGAATCAAGTAAAGACAATCGTCAGAATCCCCTCCAATCCATTAAAGTATTTCAAAATCAAAAGTGGAAAGGAAAAGGAAAAGGAAAGTAAGAGAGAGTAGAAGATGTGTCCAAATGCATCGCACCGCAAGCCAATTTGCCTACCGTCAAATATTCATTCAGTTCATCCATTTCATGTTATATCGTCCTTTTACTCTTTCCCGTTCGTCGCCGGTTCCTCAACTTCTTGATCTGAAAACAAAGGTTCAGCTGCACCATCCTTCCCAAGGTTCACAAAGGCATCACCCTCTCCAACAATTTCTCGCTTCCCGGGTTTGGTACCGTTCAATGTTTCTGGCTTCCCTGCTGCCTTAGCTGTCCCCGCCCCAACAGCACCCTCTCCCTTCACCATGTCCGCGATAAGGGTCCTCTCTCTATCCATCCCCCGTCTCCTAACCTGCAGACCCCGCATATGACCCGCAAGACTAGCGTCGGAATCAGTGCTCATTCCCGGGTTAAATGGTTTGTTAAGAACCCATGGATGTTCTAGCGCTTCTTCGACCGTAATCCGCTCATCGGCGTCAACCGTTAACATTCTATCGATTAGATCGAGCGCCGCGTCGCCGACGGAATCCCAGTAAGGGCTCGGGTAATCGAATCGTCCTTCTTTAATCTGGTCTCGAAGGTTCGGTGGGGCTAACTCGTCGCTAAATGGTGGGAACCCGCAGAGGCAGATGTACAGTACAACTCCGAGTGACCAAATGTCAACCGCTTTCGTATACTTTCTGTTCCTAGAAGGCATAAGTATTTCGGGGGCGACGTAGGACGGTGTGCCACATCTATAAACTATTAGTATGAAGCATTCTCGGCCTGTAGTTATGGGGCACCCACAGCGAGGTAGTAAATGAATCTTCACCAATAATCTTCGCAAGACCAAAGTCTGCTAGCTTGCACGTCAGATTCTTGTCCGTCAAGAGAATATTCTCCGGTTTTATGTCACGATGGACGATGTTTCTCTCATGCTGTAATCATCGATTAGCCATTTCTTCTCTCTACACTCGAACAAGAAAAATAATAGTGTGGTAATTACCAGATACTTCAGCCCATTCAACAACTGTAAAAACACCTTCCTCGTCTCATCCTCACTCAACTTCCCCTTCTCAATGATCAAATTAAACAACTCTCCCTCTGCAGCCAACTCCAAAACCAAATATATCCCATCATCTTCGTCAAATGTTTCCTTCAAACACAAGACGTTGGGATGGTGTACACTCATCAACACCGCAATTTCTTGTTGCAGGCCCATCTGACCCTTTCCGTCATCCTTTCTACGCTTCTTGAACACTTTGACCGCATACTTCGTACCCGTACTCTTCTCGATCGCTACGAACACTGTTGCAAAGTGTCCAGATCCTAGAGTACCATTGGCAGGCAGTTCAAAGTTATCAGAGAAAGAACCTGTCGCTTGTTGTTGCGGATAACGGAACATGAAACGGACTCCATCGACGAGTTTTATCTCGTCGCCATTACGGAGTTCGCGGCGATTGTTACGGCCGACGTTTGAGCCGCCGATGAAAGTGCCGTTTGACGAGAGATCTTCGATTATAGCCTTGGAAGTTTTACCGGAGACTTCCTGTTTCCATCATTCTTCTCATTAGCAACCGATTCTCTTCTTCTTTTTCCATGATATTTATAAAGATTTTTTTGGAATATGTGAATACCCTGAAAATGACACAATGCCGGTTTGATACCGTCGGCTGAGTCAACCGTAAATCACATTCCAGATGTCTCCCGATAAGATACCCACTAGGCGCCCCCTTCCCACTTTTATCAGCAGCGCCACCCCGACCTCTCGGCTTTTTAAATCCAGAAGTCGGCTCATCATCACAAGCACTCCGTTTCTTCAGCGTCAATACATCTCCAAGTCCCAAGGACTTATCCATATCCAACGGTAAAAGATAACCCCAAACATCAGTATTCTCAGCCGGAGGCACCACAAATTGCGAAGCAACTTGTGTAGCCAGCTGTGTTGCTTCCCAGTTCGCTTGCGAAGGCGAAGGAACCGGCGATGGAGATGTTGTGGCGGCTGTTCCGGTGGCTTTAAAAAAGTGTTCTTGTTTTGGAGTTTTTAAGGCATCTACTAATGGAGTCGGAGGGGTGAGTTCCCGAATTACGGATATCGATGAGGCTTTTGCTTGTAGACGACCTGAACGGCGGGGTTTTTTGGAGGAGTGGTTTGGATCTGTGGCTATTTCCTGTGAGGGGGAGGAATCCTGTAGATAGATAGATAGCATTTTTCAATTAATAATCCGTCTTTTATAGACTGGTCGCGAGAAAATTAAAGGGATCATACAAGATTCCTCTTCTGAGAGGCCGACATGGCGTCGCGTAAAGTGGTAGCGAAAAATAACGACGCGTCTTGAAGTCTTTCGAGCCACTCTGGTGTTTAAATTGGAGAAGTCTGGAAGTGGTAAAGTAAGCAGTTGGTGGAGGGAAAAAGATGGTGTTCGAGTTCGAGTCAGATTCGATTGTGGTTTTTGGAGGTTTCTTAAGGCTGCTCTGCTTGTTGCTTGCTGCTTGTGCTTCTTCTTCTCTGTCAGGCGAACCCAACCACAGCCAGCCCAGCCAAGCAAGCGAGTAGAAATCTGACGGGACTTCGGGTCAATTCGACTTTTAGTTTCAAACACCACGCTATGCTCCACTGAGTATGGATAGCATGGACAGCCGGTACACCTTACTGTAAATTGCAATGGCGATGAGGATACCCAGGTGAGTTTGTCTCTTTTCTCTCCGTCTCTTTTCCTGTGAAGCAATCCTTAACTAACAGATGCTTGTGATAGAGGTTCGAGGGAGAAACAGAGAGAGCCTGGAATCCGCCGCCTCTTACTGCTCTGCACTGTGCAGCAAGCTAACCCGGCCGTGGTTAGCATCCAGCCTAGCCCGTCCCGGCAGCCAAAGATGCAAAGGCAAAGACCGAAGGGAATGCAAGAAACCATTCGGGTTTCGACCCTTACCAGCAAACTATGCATAATATGATTATGACTCTGACAGACTTACTCCACTTTTTTTTTTTAATAAACAGGGTGTGATAAACTGCAAAATCTCCGCCGCTTGGGAGTAATTGGACGAGCTCGTGCATTCTTTTTGGATGCATGAACTCGTGACTGCGCGTTCCAGATGGAGCGCGTCCGGATGCGTATATTCCTTGCGGTTGGTCAGTTTCTACTTTGGATGGGCCATGGTGGCTATGTAGGAGAAGTCCTGGACGTTGATACTACTACTTTGTAGGCTAAGGTATGTGATATCTACAAGGCTTATTTACATGTACATGACATCTCATGCATTTCCCTCGCAAGGTGAACTTCCCCTACATATCCTTCTCCTTAATTGGAAACTTCGGGAAAACCTGAGTTTTCATCCCAAAGGTGCCAGCTCCATACTGGAAATCCGCCCCCAAAGCTGCCTTCTCCCAGGTTCTATTCTGCGGACCCACTCCCATCAGTTCCAATAGCTTGTCCATCTTCCCCGGCATGAAAGGTTGTAACAGTATCGCCGAAATCCTCAGTCCCTCCACAGCAGGATACAAAATAAAATCCCTCTTCCCCTTCATTTCTTGCTTCCATATTTCACTAGCGTGTATATACTGATGTATCTCCGACACCACTGCCAAAACCTCTCTTATCGCCGCCGAAAACATCATATTATTCATCCTTTGGCTCACCCGTTCTCTATATCCCACCAGCATTTGTTCCCGTAGTTTGATATACCGTCTTGTCATATTGTCATCCAATTCCACTTTTATACCTTCTTTTTCGCCTTTGAGAGCATCGGGGATACTGAACTTTGCGGAACAAACCCGGGTTAGAAGACTTCCAAGCTGGCTTCCTAGGTATTTGTTATATTTATCCTCGATTTCTTGGTTCGAGTAGTCTCCGTCGTTGGTGATACCCCCATCTAAGCAGAGATAGAACCGCATGGTGTCAACCCCCCATCTTTTGATAGCATGAAAAGGGTCGACTACATTTCCATCGCTTTTTGACATCTTCTTCTTCGACATTGTCCAATGCGCATGACTTAAGATCTGCTTTGGAAGTTCAGCGCCGATGGCTAGTAAAAATGCTGGCCAGTAGATACAATGGAATCGAATTATATCCTTTCCGATGATCTGAAGGTTCGGAGGCCAGACTGTTTGCTCAACTTTCGTATACGGGTATCCCGTAAACGTCAGATAATTTATCAAAGCATCCAACCAGACATAAATCGACTGTGAAGGATCCCCAGGAACCGGGATACCCCATTCTAGTCTTTCCCTAGGCCGAGAGATAGAAAGATCTTCTAATCCCCTTGCTACCTCTGCCTTTAATAGATCGTATCGTTGGGAAGGGATCAACCAGTCCGGGTTTCTGTTGTAGAATTCAAGGAGTTTGGGACCCATGGATGAGAGGTTGAAGTGGTAGTTTTCTTCCGACATCCATTCGACGGTTTTTCCGGTTTCTTTGGAGACGAGGATTTCTTGCCCTGTAGGCGGGTGGATTGTCTTTTGGATTGCGGTTTCGGGGTAGAAGGCTTCATCAGAGATGGAGTACCAGCCTGAGTGTTTCTTTAAAGAGATGTAACCGGCTTCGCGGAGGACGCGCTGGTTTTTTTTATAATGTTAGAATAGTGATTGTATGGGGTGGGTAGAAGGGAGGGGGGTTATACCCAAACATGTTCGACGACGGCTTTATGGTCTTCATCCGTAGTTCTTATGAAGCGATCATAGCTGATATTTGCGGTATCCGCCAGTTTCTATAAAACCATTAATACTTCCACTCTTCCTAAACCAGGGTATGAACCAAAGATATTAAACAAACCTGAAAATTCTGTGCTCCTTGATCACAAAAAATCTTTGGATGCACACCAGCAATAGCAGCTGCCTGTTGAATCTATATATCCCCCAAATATTAATTATACTCATTTCAAGCCCAATTGCCTCGTTATAACAAACAAAAAAGAAGCACTCACGCACTTTCAACCCGTACTCATCAGTTCCAGTTAATAACCTCGCTTCATTCCCCTTCAACTCCTGCCACCTCTTGACCACATCTGCAAGAACGGTAGTATATAGATGACCAATATGCGGGGCTAGTTTGTAAACACAGTTAGCAATCAACATTCTCTAATAAAGATTATAGATATCATACCAGCATTGACATAGTATATCGGAGTAGTAACATAATACGGCTTCTTATCCGACGAAGAATCAGAAGATTGATACCTTCTAGCCGTAAGAACTCGAACTGGAGTTACTGGTCGTCGCGGGATGATTCGACGCCATAATGTTGAGCGTGAGACAGCTCGGGGGCTGTGGGGTAGAAGCATTATGAATAGTGATCGTTGTTATGGCGCATTTCTTTCAGCGCGGTGTGATAATGGTATTTTGTTCTAATCCCTGTGGTTTTGGAGGGAATGGTAATTGTAATTGTCGTTGGAGGGAGTTGAATGTATGTTGCAGTTTGAGAATTGCGCTGGTAGAGGAGGGAAGGTATTGGCGAGGTTTGGTGGATGAGGATTCGGTTAGGATTGCCCGGTGTGTTTCACTTCGCTTTGTTGGATTTGGGGATTCAATTATAGAACATCCTTCACGAATTCACCACCAGGATCAGAAGACAATCCTTGACTAAACAATTCACAGTTCTCTGAGGCTGAAAAGCAATATAAACAGGAAGTAATAGTTGAAGTTTACTATACACCAGTAAAACGACAACAATCCCCTTTCGCAGACGGCGATTTTTAACAAATCCCCAACGTACTCGACGATCAAGAATGAGAAACCTGTAACAACAATCATTTGATATCACCTTTCCCCCTGAATTGACCAGTGTGAGAAATTGCTGTAGGGAGAACGGAAACCGGCTCAAAACGTTTTAACGAATATGCATTATGCATACGCACGCCAAAGCGGTTTACAGGGTGCAACAGAAGAAATGTATCTAAATTCTCAGATTTCTGAGAACTAAAGCTGAATTCTGAATAGCGCTGGGTTGGTGATAGTTTGATCCACAGTTTATAATCAGATACACGAAATATCGGTATTGTATTTAGTATGTATGTGATTGGGATATTGGTTTTGAGACTCCACCTGCTATGATGGATGATTATTATATATAGAGGATTCATCCTGCTGTGAAATCGGGTTTGTAGTTTTGGTCTGAACAGGGTATAACGAGGCCTTTACACCGTATAGGTATCTCTTGTTTTATAATATCTGATTTCTCTTCAACTTGCTGAGGAACTTAGTCCGCAATGGAGGAGACGCCGAAGCCAGTGGGTGAGAAGCCCTTGAGTGAGAAGCCGGTTCCAGAAGAAGAACCCCCTTCGAAATCCCAAGTAGAGTCTTCAGTCTCCGCAACCAAGCCAGAATCCCCCCCAGATAGCGAAGCAAATCCAGAGGTAAACATAACCACCAGTGCCGCAAACAGAATTGGTTCACTATCTTCGCTTCTCTTCTTGGGTAGCTCACTATTTTCTATTGCTTGCATGGGATGGTTCGCCTTTCTCTGGTGGGGGACCGTTGATAATTCGGTATGGCATTCTATTGTTATCCGCGACTGGGCTGTTAGAGCTATCTCTTTGCCGTCGTCGGTGTTTAGAATGGCTGTGACACTTCAGGCTGGTCAATGCTTGTCTATGCTTGCTGCGCTTGCGATTGAGAAGTCGGTTGTTCCTCTTCCTAATGTAAGTACCGGACCGGTGCCCTTTGGTTTGTGTCGGTTCAGACTATGGTTATAATTGTAATGCTTACCTACTTACTTATTCTACCCTCACAGCTCGCAGCAATTTCGATGATGCGTGCGACAACACCAGGTGGGACAGAGACCCTTCGGAACTTCATATACCCCCTCATAAGAAACACACCCGGAATCCGCCAACTAAGCACCTTATCCATCGTCTCCCTCACCTCACTAATGGTCCTGACCTCTTCAATCCTCGGGTTCACCTCTACAATCCTACTGTCGGACGTAGTCGTACAACCCATACCTTCAGAGAGCATGGAAGTCAACGTTACCATAGACTATATATGGAATGACAACGGCGGAGGTCCAGAGAGCATCATCTACGAAACTCAAGATTTTCGTTATATCCCCACACAAGCGAATACATATTGGAAAGCCGAACCTGTAACGTTCCCTGCTTTTGCAGAGTACTTTGTGGAAGCACCAGTGGTACCGGGAATTGTTGATACGGGGACTACGATTCGTGCTTTCATTCCGTTTGCTAATGCGGATGATCGTAGTAGGTTGAGTCATTATAAGGGTAAAGCAGTGGTTTGGGATGCGAGGGTGGTTTGTCAGAAACCACAGATCTCGAATTTTAGGGTGCATGGCCTGCCTCCTGTGAACGGTAATACCATTGATTTAGCTATCACTGGTACGGTTCGAAAGACTGTTTCTTCAGATGTTATCCAAAATGCGGAACCGGAGGCAGCGAATTTCTTCTGCGGTATCAGCGACCCTATTTCGATCTGCCAGCTTCCAAATTCAGACATCGGAGAGGTAGGAATTCATCTCGGGTACTATGACTGGCCTCCTCTCGCCTATGGTGGTGGTTTGAAGAGTGAATTCAGTACTGCAGACCGAAAAACAAGAAACGGCGCGGCATATCTGGTCCTAAACCAAACCTTTGGCGTAAACACTGACACCTTCCTCAATGACAACCCCGAATGGGTAGTAATCGGAAACGCCGATAACAACGAATCATTCGAAATAACAATCGTCGGTACACTCTGCTATACCCCCTTGGATGCCGTCGACCGCGATGTCGAGATCTCAAGAACTCAAAGCCAACCCGAAACCGAATTCGCCTCCTATGAGTCCTATAAGGTCGAACCATACGAAGGGTATACTAGCTTCAAGGGCAATTACAATTTTGAGAAAATACTACCTTTACTATTACCGAGCGAACCGAATAAGAGTCCTGAATCTCGGGGTGTTTTCAATTTACTCCCCTCCGAGGCTGGTTGGGCTATTAAGGAATCTGACACCCAAGAATCCGACGGACCTTGGCTATCTCGTACCAATCTCACAAGGCCCGAGCAATTACACTTTCTCGTTGATGCGCTCCATCTGAAATACCGAAAGCCGTACGCGCTTCAATTCGAAGACGAAGGGAACTATCAGATATACGGGAACTTCTCAGTGTCTTTGAGCGAGGCATTCTCAACATGGGAAGTTGCTTATGATATTGGCTCCTATATCATCGGTGGTAAAGATTGGCAGAAGGACCTGTTCGCTGCTGTTAAAGACCATCCAAAGGGAAACGTCGCGCTGGCGTTACAGTCCATCCTGACAGTAATCGCAAGTAACGCCTATTACAACAACCTCAAACTCCTCCCCCGTCATGAAACAGTATCAGTAGTTACCTTTCAAAACGTCTCTTCCCCCGGAGGACCATACGGCACCCGTCGTGGCGGCAAATACTCCCTGGAACAACAAGGCCTCTTCAGTAGCCGCGTCAGAGGTCGTTTCCCAGTTGGATACTCCATTGTAGCTGTAGTGCTAGGACTCCAGATTATTTTAGCAGCTATAATTCTTGTCCGTTTCCTACGGGAAACTACGTTGACACGTATTGGTGATCCATGGCAGGCCTTGGCGCAAGTTGCGTCTGAGGAGTTTGAGGGGTTGGAAACGATTCTTGAGCTTAGTAAGAGAGTTGATACGGATAGAGAGGCTGTGGCTAAGGAAATGAAGATCTTGGGGGTGGATGAGACTTTGGTAGGAGTAGAGCAGCATTCTAGGTCTGCTAAGTTGATACATAGAGGGGAGCGGGGGGGTGCTGGGACGGCTTGATGTTATAGAACTTGGAATGTAATATGAGTAAAGAGAGTAACAACTTTTTACTGTATGGTAAATGATAGTATATGATTCTTTTGTGCAAATATAAGTAAGATGGCTTGGGAATTGAGAGTGGCCAGTCTAAAATGACCCTGAGACCAATGCAATATTGACCAATCGTTTATAATATATATGATACATGATATCTGGTACAGCTGGTGGTTCGAACATGCTTATCTGGTATCTGCGTTGTACGTTGTATTCTGTGGTTCCAAAAAAGGAAATCTATTTACGGACAAACACGCGACAAGCTAAAGCTCCGAGTCCAAAAGGATTTTGGGCAGCGCTGGCGACTCTTCATCCAGAGCTATCTCCAACATCATCGTCTATAGCCTCTACCCTCGGCTTACCTTCACAACCAGCACCACATCGACGCTTTGGAAAGCTGTACTCTATACCTTTTGCTGTTCTATTTCTTCATCATGGTAAGTACACCCGTTCCTATTTGCTTCCTCAGCATCATCGGCATAACCACCACCATTGCTATCAATATTTCCAACTTCCATCTCAAGCCCAATACCGGACCGTCGTCATGTCGGGCAAATCCGTACCCCAATCTAAAAAACCTATTCTTCGCTACTCTCACACATATGCTCCTTACCCAGCTGCTTGTCTAACCCGTTCTTCTCCATCTCCCGATCAGGCTCAATCTCAAACTTCCATCGAGGGAGACATTCTCCTGCAGCTCTCTTATAGTGGTAAATATACTTCAAAACTGAAACATTGAACCTTTTTATATAAGATATCAGAAATCTAACAAACTACCTTTTAATATACAATTTCCAGCTGCAAAAACATTCGTTGCCAACTACTACACGGACCTACAAGCCGCACGCACCAAACTAAAGGGCTATTACGCCCCGACCGCTTCCATCTCTTGGAACGGTAACGACCTTTCCGGCGGAGCAGCAGATGTGGAAAAGCTCCACACCGAAATGCCGGTGGCGACCTACGAGGTCCAGTGCTTCGACGCACAACCTCTGACACCCAATGGGAAAGGGCAGTGTTCGATCTTGTTAACTACGAACGGATACGTCAAGTTCGGTAACGAGAAGGACGCACCGTCCCGAGGGTTTTCGGAGACGATTACCTTGGAGCCTGATGAGTCCACGCCGGTGAAGTTTTTGATTAGTACTCAGTCTACCAGATTTGTGTTTTAGGCGGGAGGGTGGGGATACAGCTAGTGATGGTTGTCACTATGCTGGAAGTCCCTAATCACTTATCGTCACCATCGTCACTATTATTGTCATCGTTATTGCATACCTAGAGGAGACGGTGTTATTGGCGTTTTGTTTTCCTGTCTGTTTGTCGCCCGGCTTTTGCATTGTAGTGCGGAGCGGGCTGGTTCATCAAGTGTTTTATCGCTTGCCATGTATTATAAATACCGCTCTGTCGAAGAGGATGCTTTCTCTTCGCGGAGATAATAATGAAGATCTACGCTACACTGGTGGGGAAAACTTCAAACTTAATTTTCTTCTTTTTCTCTTCTCTTATTTTCACATTGGATTTTGTCTCTTTCATTATCCACTATTTCTCATCATCTACAACCCCACATCTTCATCATTAAAGTTAACTGCGACTAACTCAACTCTGAATCTAGTCCCGTATTACAAAATCCATATTTGGACGGTCTGGCTTCAAAGATGGCCTTAGTATTGTAGCGGCGAATCTCAGTTTGTTCTGTTACGACAGGTTATCATTCAACTGATACGTCAATTCCCAAACCGTGGTCGCAACCCTACTCCCTCAAAGAGGAAGAGAAACATCAGAGATACTACAGTCCAATCACGATGTTGCCAAAATCCGGTTCTACCATGGGAAAGCATACTAACCTGGACAAGAGAGTGGTCATTGAATAGTTTATCATCCAATCATGTGAATAAGATATGATATATATATACCTTTAATCTTCGATTTTGATACAATCATTGCTTAAATTATATACTTAAGTATATATCTGAATCAAGCTCGTCCTCGTCATTGATTTTGCTATATGTTCTCGAGTGCTAATATATATTGTAACAAAAGATACCTTCGCCTCCCTCCTTCGAGATCCGAGCTACCAAGTATGCATACCTTAATTCCCAACTAAATCCCAGCCGCTCGAAAGTGTCTAAACCCATATTGTCAATGAGAATAACATCATGTCCAGAACAAAGCAATGTTATGCAACATGACGTTGTGTTGGAAGCTTGGCTGGCGGACTTGTTGATTTGAGCTCGTTTTCAAGCAAAAAGCTGCTAACAAAACACGGTTTCCTTTGGTCTCGTAAGCTTTGTAAAACACGTTTAAGCCTCCCAATCCCCCACTACCGTCATCATCATCACCACCACCCATCACCACCACTTCCTCCTCTCAAATTCATAGAGAAAAGAGGAAATACATCCTCAGGATCTGTTAATTGGGGTTTCTTGTCCAACTGGTTTCTTTCTTTCCCTTCCCTTTCTTTTATTTCTGTACTTCCGGACAGCGGGTTAGCTGTACCGCTTCTTTGCTCAGGATGGATATCTTAGCCGTATGTTATTTGCCGGTCTCGTGACTATAAACCCCCCACTATCATTCTCTATCTATCTATCAGTGGTCTAGAGTTCTATATAGCTAACCTGAAAATATCTTTGAAATCGTCCAGAACCTAGCAACCTTCTTCGACCGTCCTCTTTTCCCATGGAAGAAATTAATCCTCGGCTTCTCTGTCGCTCAGTATCTATTCGAAACCTACCTTTCGGCTCGGCAGTATAAGGTTCTTCGGAAGGATAAGATTCCAAAGCAGTTGGATGGTGCGGTTGAGAAGGAGGTTTTTGATAAATCTCAAGTATGATATAGATATATAATCTACAAGATCTATTTTGGAAGGTTTTCAGGAGGGAACTAACAGTTGTCATTGGGAAAATTAGGCGTACGGTCGTGCAAAAGCGGATTTCGGATATGTTAAGGGTCTCTACGGTCAATTGCAAAATGTTGGGTTTATTGTCTACGATGTTCTTCCAAAGCTTTGGGGCTTCACTGGGTCTTTGATGGTTACTTATCTTCCGGCTAGATTCAATGGAGAGGTATTATACATCGATTCCTACGGTCTTTTATGTTTTACTAATGAGAAGAGGGGATATAGATAACACACTCCATCGTCTTCTTCTTCGTCTTTAACCTCATCGTCACCGCTCTGAACGCTCCAATCGACTACTACGCCCATTTCGTCCTCGAGGAAAAATTCGGCTTCAACAAGCAAACCGTTGGTCTCTGGGTAACCGATATGCTCAAGGGTCAAGCACTTTCCATCGTCTTCGGCGCACCCATTCTCGCAGGATTCCTCAAAATCGTTCAATCGTTCGGTACAAACTTCTTCTTCTACCTCTGGGCCTTCGCCGTCGGTGTCCAAGTTACCGCGATCACCATCTACCCGATCTGGATTCTTCCGTTGTTCAACAAACTCACACCGTTAGAACCCGGGAAGTTGAAGACTGAGGTTGAGGCTTTGGCTGATAGGTTGAAGTTCCCGTTGAAGAAGCTTTATGTTATCGATGGATCTAAGAGGAGTGCGCATTCTAATGCGTATTTCTATGGTTTACCGTGGGCTAAGCATATTGTTATCTATGATACTTTGATTGAGAAGAGTGAGACGCAGGAGGTGGTTGCTGTTCTTGCTCACGAGCTTGGGCATTGGAGTTTGGGACATACTACTAAGTTGTTCTATATTGCTCAGGTATGTCTTTTCTTCTTCTTTGGCTCCTCGCTATTCATACAGGTTAAATATACTAATACATTTTCGTGACAAATAGTTCCACATGTTCTACATCTTCACTCTCTTCTCCGTCTTCATCAAAAACAGGTCCCTCTACCGCTCCTTCGGTTTCCATGCTTCCCACCCAATCATCATCGGATTCATCCTATTCTCCGATGTGCTGGCGCCGATGGATACCCTTGTCAAATTCTTTTTGAACATTGTGACCCGAAAGTTCGAGTACCAAGCCGATGCGTTCGCGTTCAACCTTGGATTCGGAGATATGTTGGCGAGCAGTTTGATTAAACTCCAGGTGCAAAATTTGTCGACTATGGATGCGGATTGGATGTATTCGAGTTATCATTACACGCATCCGATTTTGACGGAGAGGTTGGGAGCGTTGGGATGGAAGGGACAGGAGAAGAAGCAGTAGATTCTTCTTTTTCATTTTTCATTTTATTATTATTATTATTATTATTTTTCAGAAAAGGCTATATAATTTAGACTTTTCTTTGGAGAGGGGTGGAGGGGTTGAGGATCGTTTAGATGGTTCCGTGGAGAAGGTGGATAGGTGAAGAAGGGGGTGAGATCATATGCTGGTTAGTGGTAGCGAAGCAGTGTATTAGTGACTTTCTAAAACGTCGAGATATGAATTGAAAAGTAATCTGAATTGAATCAATCAATCTTACCTTCTTGTAGATTCCGTGAATACCTTGGATCACTCATATCTGATAATATAGATACTTCATATCGTCATCCTCCTCCTCATCATCATAGCAAAAGCTGCTATTTACTTGCTTACTCCCTCCCAGCAGCCCTCTCAGCCTCCTTCCTCTTCTTCTCCTCCTTCATCCTAAGTTTCTTCAACCGTTTCCTCTCCTCTTTATCAACCACAGCCCCTACTACCGCCGCATCATTCAGCTGTTGTTCCATCTCCTCTTTCTCCTCCATAACCTCAACATCCTCCTCGCCTTCCTCCCTCCTCTGGACATTCTGCAACTCCCGCATCACAATCCCCTCATCTTCATCTCTAATTTCCTCAGCAACCTCCAGATCCTCAATTGTTTCATAAACCCTCTGTCGTTCCGATTCTCCTCCTTCGTCTGTATCTGGTTTTGAAAACGTATCGTCTTGGGTGTTATGGTCGATTGTTTCCGTGGGGAGGTCGGATGTGAGAGTCAAAGGGTCTTCGGTGAGGAAGTGGGAGTTGGCGGAGGGACCGTGGATGCCGCGGAGGGAGAGTTCGAGCTTTTTGAGAGAGGCGGTTGTGCCGGCGTCGTGGGAGTGGGACCAGGGTTGGGAGGAGGTGGTGGAGAGGAGGTAGGATTGCAGGTGGGAGTGGGCTTCTTCGAGGGAGATCGGGAGGGAGGAGATGATGTTTGTTGGAGTGCGCGGGGTGGCGGGGAGGTAGCGGGACATCTTGACTTTTTATTATTATGGTAATGGTGGTGGTGAAGGAAGAAGGTAAAAATTTAATTTTTGGCGGCCGAGAAAGAAAAGTAAAATTTTAAGCCGCATTCGCAAAACCCACCAAAACCGGGGTTGTCAATTCGACTATCTTCAACCTCACACCTTTAACCTTCAACATCATCATCATCATCATCTCGACCTCGGACCAGTCCACCTACCCAGCAATGACGGCTCTTACACTCCTTCGTCGTCCGGCAGTATCCTGTCTACGATACTCAGCCTCATCATCATCATCATCCAAATCAATAATCCAATCCTCATCACGGAGGTATACTTCCCCCTCCATATAACCCCCCCCCCCCCAATATAAAACAAATACTAACCTGATCAATAGAACATTCACATCCCTCCTCCGAACTCCAACCGCCACCATAACCACCACCCTCCAAACCCGTCCTACCCTTTACACCCCCACATCCCTCCTCCCCCAAACAATATCCCCATCTTTCACACCATCTGTCACATCAACATCAACATCAATATCACCACTACTACAAGGCCTAACACAAACCCGAGGTCATCGACGAAAAACCTATAATCCATCACACATAGTCCGAAAACGCAGGTTTGGGTTTTTGGCCAGGTTGAGGAGTAAAACCGGGAAGAATATTTTGAAGAGGAGGAGGGCGAAGGGGAGATTGATGTTGACTCATTAGATTTATATATCTATATATATATATATACCTATTTAGTATATATATATGGATATGTACTATTCTATTGTTTCTACGGGGAAGAGGGGGTTTTGTAAATACAGCGGAGGGAGAGGGTGTACTATACTATGGGCACCTGGATGCTGGATATTAGAGTACTGGTCTCGATGATGGGTACTCTTTGGTGATCATGTTGATGTGTATATTGGGATCGGAAGGTGTACATATACTGCTACTATAAACTACTACTACTACCACTATTACAATCATCTCTATCTCCAATGATACCGATACACAATATCTTCAATCTGGAGGAAGTCAGAGACCCTTATATATCAAATCCATCTCTCAAACAGACCACCAGAACAAAAGAAGAAGAAAACATATCAAACAAACCCTCCAGTTCTACTTAAAAACCAGCATATCTACCCGACCCTCAAGCCACAATCCCCAGCCAGGCCCACCTTCTGATATGTACTTAAGTAAGTAACAAATATAGATAAACTATCATACAAAAGATACCCACAAAAAGAAACTTACCCGGATAAGCTGTCACGATAAGATTTTACTTACTACATCCACCCAATAATTTCAAAAGAAGACACATTCACCACAAAAAAAAAGAAACGAAAAGACCAATTAGATAGCTAGGCTCTTTACTGTCCCCAATTAATTGCAATTGGGTTATTGGGAAGATGGATAATACGTAATTATATAACGTAAACCTTCTTTGGTACGTACGCTGCAGCTTTCTTACCTGCATTCACGCAACTGTCCCTTTTGTATTTGATTCAACTTTTGGAAATTTGACAAACGAGTCGATGGCCATGGATCCATGGAGGTATTCGGATGCATGCAAGGTAGATAAAATTAAAAGAAAATGTCTAGAGACTTATAATATAGAGATATGGCGCCCGGTGATATCATATTCACAAGATAAAAATAAAAATGTATATCGTACATACATGTGCATTAACCACCCCCCCCCTCCCCTCCTTCCTTTAACTAAAAACTGAAAAAGCCACAGTTGATAGAAATACTCGATACTCTCATACAGACGAACGCAAACTGGACTTCAAAATTCAAAAGAAGATAATAAATTTAAAGCAGAACAGGAGGTGGGGTTTAAAAGTAAGTAGAGTCAAAGGAAACGAAGGTGCTGTTTTATAAAAAGTGATTTTTCTTCTTCTCTTCCTTTCGTTCCAGATTTCTTACCCGTGATGATATAACATACCTCCTATTATCCAATCCTCCTCATTTCAACTATTAAACTCCGCTCTCATCGATCAAAACCAGACGTTAACAAAAACACTCGCAGATGAATTGAATAGCAAAAGATGAATAAAAAGGGTAAACGCCATCAACAGCATTAATTCCCATAAACCAAAATGACATGCAAAAGAATACCCCACAAGATAAAAAAAATAAAATAAAAAAAAGAACAATCCCATTTCCATTGCATAAAATAGTAAGCTAGCAATCAAACCGCAAGTTTCCCCCATACCATAGAAAGAAACTAAAGAGTGGCATGAAAGAGAGAGAAGAAAAAAAACCAGGGCTCCTCCGTTGCTTGACTCCCCGTTTTCCAAATCCAAAGAGAAAAAAAGAAGACGGATAAAGATAAAAAAAAAAAGGCGTGGAATCCGTGTGTGTTTCATTCAGAACGTGTGAAAAGAAGCGTGGCCCGTTGTTTAAAAATAAATAGGGAACCAAAGATGCGTGAGTGGAATGAGCAAAAATGATGAAGAAAGGATTTCAAAAGTAGAAATCTCCCTTCAACATCCTCTCCTGAACCTCATCATGCTTAGGAGCAGCGTGGTGAGGTGGAGGAGGAGGAGGAGCCATTGGTTCTTGAGTAGCTCTATGCTCATTCTCAGGTTCTAAAAGTACCCCCAAAGAAAACACTGTCAGTATAATTATAATTTAGAATAGTAATAAAAATAAAAAGGATAGAGGGACTAACCACCTTCGCCAACAGTTCCAAAACTCATACTCCTCTTAACATCCCTCAAAGCCCTGGCTCCAAAACTAAGTCGTCTAGCAAACCCTCCGCTAGAGGATCCAGGTGGAGAAGATGTCATATCAACATCTCGTTTCTCATCCGCGTCTACATCGATCGGAGAACTGGCACTGGACGAAACAGAGCTAATGCTGGCCCTGCGCCCTCCTCCGCTACCAGGAGTATAACCTCCAAACCATGGAGTTGGTGGTGAAGTTCCTGTAAGACCGTTGCCGGTACCGCCGGAGTAGGACATTCGACGACGGTGGTTGGCTTGGGCAGCTGCAGTGGTGATTGGACCGGGGTAGGCTGAGGATTGTGGGGGGCGGAAGTACTCGGTTATGGAGCCTCGACGTTGGGGGTACGAGGTGGTAGCAGAGGAGGAAGGGTTGCCGGATGATTGGGAGGACATGGTGTTTTTAATTTTATTTTCTTTAGAAAAGGATGTTAAAGATAATCAGGAGGGTTTACGAGGAGGGAAGAGAAGAGAACTCGGAGGAGAAGAGGAGGGTTTAAATGATTTAGTAGTTTAGTTTAGTTAGCTTTGTTGATTGTGAAGTTGAGGTTTCTGTTCAGTTGAGTTCTGTTCACTGCAATTGGATCGAAGGAGAACAAAAAGTGTTGTCGTTCGCGTGTCAAAAGCACAGCAGCACAGACAGCTTGGTTGAGTAAGTAGCTTAGCTTCTTCACTTCAGCTTCGATTCGGTTCGTTTCTTTTTAAATTCCAAATTCCACAACCAGATACATCAAAATTCTGGAGGAAAACGGGGACGGAGAGAGTTATGATGTATTGGAAGATCCAAACAAGAGAGAGAGAAATTTATAAAGAAGAAGGGAAAGAAAAAAGGGGAGGAGGGGGGAATTAAAGGGAGCGGAGGTGTGGTGGATTTATATCATAGAGGCAAGATCGGTGAGACGATTCAAGCACAATTTACTAACTTAACTCAATCAACTTAACTAACACCACGACCATGACACAGGATACAGGAGGTAAGTACTGTACAAGTATCCTTCTGGGTTTGACACAATCCGGGGAAGGACAGGGAAATCCAATCAACTGCCAGGCAGGGAGAGGAAAAAGGGAAAATGAGAGACACAGAAAGGAAGGAAAGAGGGAGAGATTAAACCCAAAACCCTCGAGGGTCTACGACGATGGACACACACAAGAATAATAGACGAAGAGGAGGAGGGGGGTGTGCAGGCTAGCGCAAACCGTCGAAGCTTACCAAGAAGGCAAGGTTAGCGCAAATGTAAAATTAGTGGAATATGGGGTAAAAGCTTCACACTTGTAAGTACTGACTTACTGACATTCCTCGATTGTAATCTGCAAGAAGATGGATAAACTTACCCCATCCTTGTTTATCATACAGACTTCCCTTATACAACCAGCTTGCATGCATGTATGGGAAAGTATCTATACATGTATCTGTACTCACGATCCATATCATATGCATACATATATGTATACAGTCTATACATTCAGATGCTGTGCGTCCAAGACAAAGGAAAAAAAGAGAGTACCCCAACCTTCGAGTCGAGTCGATCAATTCAATCGTTGACCGTTTTATCCCCCCCGGCTCGAATTTCCTGCTTGCTTTGCCCGATCGTTGGTAAACTTGCCCCCAAAGGACCGACCAGACATACCTTAACAAGCGAAGGAAATCAGAAAGAGCAAAACAGGCGAACTGATCGAAAAACCTGGAACCTTGCAAGTAAGTCAGTGCAGTACAAGCTGCGGCGGATTTAACCAGCTATTATTTCCACAGCTTCTCGAGTACTACACAGGATCTGGTTTCAAAAAGTATAGTGACCCAGACTAGTCCAGAACTACCCTTTTCTTTCCCCTCACCTCGACTGGATTTCAAACGACTTTTTGCACATGTCAAATTCGATTCCAATTCAAATATTTGGCTTCTTCTTCTCCTTGTTCTTATCCTATGCTTGTCCCTTCCAAGCTAGGGTAAAAACCGACCAACGGAAAGGACCCTCTTTTTTTCAACCCTTCCAACATGACAGGTTAATTAACTTCACACGCCCAACAAAGCTCCGCAGAAACATTCTGCCGGACTGCGCGGACATACACAGCCTTGCTTGCTGCTTGCTTGTGCATATCATCCATCACATATAACAGACATACATCACTGCTGTGGTAGACACATTCCGGATATCCTCAAGCCGGAAGGTCGTCACGAGCCAAGAGTATTCTATAAACCCTCCTCCATGCGCACACATACATCCATACATACATACATACTTAAGTAAGTACTTATATACACTGTACATCTAATGAATCCTAGCATACATACATACACCCCCCTTGTCCAGGGGGTGTGGGGACAAAAAACCGACGTACGACACAACTTTCTTCTTCATTTTGCGACATTCGAGTCTACCATGCATTTGATTTTGCGGGGAGGTGGAAACAAACCAAAAAAAGCACACGATCGATCGATTTTGTTAAATCTAGCCCCAACACAACTTTACAAAAAAAAATGCAACAAAGCGAAACGACGTAATCGTCCCGTCAACCCTGCGGTTTCGAAGTTCGTTATGGCTGCAAGCATCGATTTACTTGCGTGATGCATGGCGTTATTTTTTTCGGGGGGTGTATCTAAGCTTTATTTGGGTGTTATACTTACATTCCTTACTTCTTTTTTTACTGTTATTGGTTAAGGTTGTAAGATTTTGGAAAGGGAAATAATACAATTAATAAAATGGAACGTGACTATTTACAGATGAAATCCATCTTTTTCTCTTCGTTTATGTACACATCTCACATTACACCCCCCACTAGCCTTTTGATATATTTACAAACACTGGTAGTAGTATGGGTTCTAAACATAGAAAGAAAATAATTAGCAAAAACCCTTCAGTGCTTCAAGAGTTACATTATAGAAAGAAGACTTACCAAAACAACGCAAGTATACGGCGACTCGCAGGCAGTTGGTCCAACGAAGCCGATACCACCGCACTGTTGCCAATGTCCAGCAACAACAGTGGGGGTAGCGCTAGTAGTCGACCTAGTAGTCGTCGCTCTAGTAGTAGTAGTCGACGAAGTAGTAGTCGCCCTGGTAGTAGTGCTCGAAGTCCTAACAGAGGTAGTGGTAGTAGTAACAGCAGTAGTAGTCTTAGACGAGGAAGTAGTAGTCCTGCTGCTAGTAGTAGTAGTAACAACAGGGGTAGTAGTCCTGCTGCTGCTAGTGGTGGTGGTTGTGCGGACGCTAGTGGTGGTGCTGGTGGAGGTTGGGTTCTTCCATCCTTGGATTCTGTCGAGGTTGAGGACGTAGTTGTGGTTATAGACAGACTTGAGGAGGTCGAGGGAGTTCCATTGGCCGCCGGAGATGAATTCGCCGGTCCAGATGCAGAAGTAGACCCAGTCGGCTTGGTAGAGTTGGAGTTGGACGGGGTCGAGGATGGAGCCGATTTCGGAGGCGGCAATTATCTTCTTGTCGTTGACGAGGTTGAGGAGGGAGTTGTAGGTGGCGGAGATTGGCTATTTTATATAACAATGTCATATGTTAGTGACTTGGATATATTCTTCCCCTTTTTTTTTGAGGGGGGGATATGGAAAGATAGAACTTACGCCGTGATCACCTTGAGTATAAACATCAGCGCTAACAATATCAATGGTAGAATCACCAGGATACCAATCCTCAGCAACCGAATTCCAGATCCAGATCAAATTCTTAATCCCATGGTAATTCGTAAGACGGTTGTATACCAAATTCCAAAGCTTCTTGCAAGGTTCCGGTCCCTGGGCTCCCCACCAGAACCACTTACCCTCAGCCTCGTGCAAAGGTCTGAAGAGAACCGGAACACCAGCCGTCTCAAGCTTCTTCAACTGAACAGCAATGGTATCGATATCGTGAATAATGAGTGTATAGTTAGCGTTGGTGGTATCAGCAAGAGCAGTGGCGACGTTGAAGTCGGTGGCAGCGGTGTAGAAACCAGACCACCACCTCTGCTCGGGAGTATCATAAAGACCGACTGGAGCACCCCAATGCCAGCAGAAAGTAACAATACCACCACGGGCAGCGAAGGCAATAGCCTTATCAACATCAGTGCTGGAAGCACCACGCGAGGTACGCGAGTCGGTATAATCCATGAAATCGAGACCAAGGATCGCAGGTGTCTTCCCGACGTTGGCGGTAACCCAATCGAGGGAAGCTTGGTCTTGCTGACCGGAGAGGATGTTCTTTCCATAGACGCTGCCGAGGAACTTGAGCAATGCCTTGGCATCAGAGTTGGCAGCTGGGTTAACTGGAGTGGTGCTGATCTGATGGGGTCCCCTTGGGGTGGATGGGCTAAGTGTGATGGCGTCAATGAGATACCATCCCCAATTGTTCTGGATCTGAATGGTGTTCGATCCAGCGTTCAAAAGAACTTGTCCGGCAGAGACGGTGACCCAACTGGTGGTCGCGGGGAGGAAAACTTGTCCGCCACCGGCTCCGTTCAAGACGACGGTGGTGTATTTGTCGCCGTATGGACCGTTGTAGATGATCTTGAGATCGTAAAGACCCTGCGAGGTGCTGGTGACGGTAAACTTGATCTCGTCACCGCTGGTATCGAAACCTTCGACGTATCCGGTACCTATTTCGTATCGAATATATTAGCATCTACACCATTAATCCAATCTCAGACCTCAAATTCAATACGTACCAGTGAATCCAGCAACTGAAGTTCCAACAGTGACACCAGTCAAATCCGCAGCTTCAGCTTGATAAGTCACCGTCTGGGCCGAAGCAGATCCAGCCAAAACGGCGAGGATAAAAGGCACAAGACCCAACATCTTTGCTTTCTTATCTCTCCAGACAAATAATAAAAAAGAAAGAAAGATATATATATATATATATATACCTATACAACTGAACAAATCGACTACTCGTGGCACAAGCAAAGACTCAAAAAGGAGGGGGTAATGTAAATCCAGTCTCTGGAATACTCATGATACTTATACACACCATACCTCTTGCTCATGGCAATATAAAATTCATTTATTTCCATCTCATTAGCTGACCATCAGATGAAAAATTCAGGAACAACCTCATTGAACCCGGTAGACCTCCCCGCCTCGGAGCTTCAAGCTCCGAATTGCAAATTTTGGGAACCGGAAGGAAAAACTGACGATACCGGGACGTCGGAAAAAACATAAGTGGAGTAATTGAGTCCGTTTTTCGAGAACAAGACGAAGAAAGGAAGGGGTAGGTATTATCACGGGGTGTCCAATGCAATGTAATGGTAAAGTCTTAGCCTCACCACTTTCATTCAGCAGCCACAGTTGCAATCTGCTTACAAGCACCACAGCCACGCAAGTAATGCACATTACCATCTGGTTCCTGAAAAAAGTTCCTATGCATGCGGGTCTAAACAAAACCCGAAGAAACCGTCTTTCACAAACCTTCCAAGAGCAAGTTGACTTTACAATCCCCATCGAAAAGTCGAAACACCGGATGAATCCAACTGGTGGGGGCAAGCCGGTCTTTCGGCCCGTCCACCACACAAAAATACCACGCAACGCCACAATTACGGCATACGGTAGTTCTTTCATATACGCTTCCATCCACGAGTCCCGGAAAATCCGTCAGAAGCGACGAAGTTAGACCTAAACTAGGTTATTTAATATTTAGGTATTCCTTTTTACATAGAAAAGAAGGTTTATAAGCCGGAATGTATGCGTCCGATCAATATTAACTAATATAGAATGGGGAAACGAGTCCGTCTGGTGCCTGATCTACGCCTTTTCCGAGCCGGAAAACGAGGAATAAAACCATGGTACGTAAGAATCCACGATTCGTTTCAAACGGACTTCTCGGTTGAAGTTGAAAGAGGGGAAGGAATAAGAGACCGAGGTCCTGATAGAAACGGATAGTGTCTGGCATTATGGTTATTATATCAATAACGCAATTAGGCCTGGTGAATTTGTTATTGATTTTTCACACCAGGTGCTTGGAATCGAAGTTACATATATAGGTATAGTTCCTGTGCCCCAAATAACAATTAATAATACCTCTTTATAAACTACTTAGGCAGTTACCCTTCAAATATAAAAGACAATCCCATAAGAAACAATTGCTACTTTTCGAATATGAGAGAGAGAGTATTAGTACGCCGGTATACATACCCTCAGTACTCCAATCAATTAATTTCATTCAATCCTCAAAAAACCAATACCCTTTACACACCCAAATTATGTAAGACATCCTACTCCCAAGATCGTCTATCTAACTCGCTAGAAGACAAGCGATCAATGGCCTAGTATCGGTCACTGGACCTGGTATATCCGTAGATCTGGGGAGGCAAATGAAACCGGAATATCTTAGCTTAAAAAAACGTGGCGACGTGGAAGGTTATATCCGAAGAGGGTGTCTGGTGACGTCGATCATGATCTAAACTTTGCGAGCACATACGTTATATATCTTTTGCGATTGATTGGAACGGGGGCTTTCGATGTATCTGGACTGGAGATCTATCGAGTGGATATGCCTACCTGTAAAAATGTACCATGGTCAGGTGTACATAAAAATATTAAGTTCGTATACAAATGAAACTGCGTTGGATCTCCAGCGCAATTCAATAGACCGAAACCAAAAGAATGGCTTTGGAAATTATTTTGCATGACCCCAAGAGCAATATATAAGCTTCCAGATTCACTATATGAGATTTACGCCTCGAGGTCAAACAAATATACAAGCACAGCTCTCCACCAAACCAGCGCAGCAAAATACATAAACGATCCTCGTATTCGCATCCAAGACATTAATATCTGCAAACATCCCGCTGTACATGATGATTTTACACATGGTTGGCCCCCCCTAAAAGAATACTAACCGAAAGGAGTCTCGTAGAAACAGGGTGCGGGGTAAATGAAGGGAAAAAGCTTTTTTGTGGTCGCTGCCGCATAATAGTGTGGTGACGTGCGTTTAGAAGTTCTTGTTCTTTTTCTTTCCGGGGCCCTAGGATCTGTTAATACCCCTCACGCGAGGTATCTTTATCTTTAACAGAAAGCTTATATTTTCTTGATGGTGGGGTTGATTCGTTGGGGATCTTGCTGACTGATCATATATCGTAAATCAGCATTCGATACTGGGGTAGGATATCCTAAAGTTCTCAAGATTTGAAACTCGAAGAATTGTAGAATCAAGAACTACTGTAGGTAACTAAGTAATATTAATTAAACGCATAAGTAAATAGTATTTATTATACGATCAATTAGCGTATAAAGTCACATCTACGTTCTAAATGACTTGCCCGGGATCCTGGGAGATTGTTTATAAGAGTATAATAATTGACGTCCGATTCCCAAGAAGCCCCTCTTCTATTACAAAAAGAGTCCAGGCTTCATATATCAGGGGAAATCGCCGTCCGTAAAGGATTTTATTCGATTTTTTTACTTTGTTCTTCCTTTTCCACTTTCTGTCTTTCCCGCATTACTAGGAAAGAAGACAGTACTGGGTGAGACACGGGAAATACAAAACAGCAAGTTAACACCCGATGTAAAAAATAGACGTATAAGGGCGCAAAAGGAGTAAAAAACGCGGAAGTAAAAACGTTGAATACTCAAGGAGATTTGGGGAATACGAGAGTAGGAGACACTAAAAACTGTTACATGATAATAGACAAGAAATCATAGAAGGCAATAGGGCTTGTGATGGGTTTGGGGGAGGCGGGGGTGTGGTAATTGGGGTTAAGCAGCACTGGACTGCCATTTGTGAGAATGAGATTTCGACGAGAATTTGGCATTGCGACACTTTTGCTAGGCATTCTACGAGGGAGACTGATGTGGAAAGGTTACCCAAAAAAATAAGTCCTTGATTGGTCAAAAAGAAGCCTATGAAAAAGAAGAGAAGAAAAATTTGGACAGGATCGCAATATCAAGATAATAACCGAAAAAACCAGGTGGCTAGAGTCGCGTGCAAGAGCGTTTGGAGCATGTCGCAATGATAGAGTGTGGGGAGGATGTGATGGTCTTTCGAAAGCTCAAATCGAGATGTTTACTTCGATTCCTCGGCGGGGGGAGCAGCCTCGGTTGTCTCGGCCTTAGGAGCAGCGTCAGTGGCATCCTTTGGTGCGGCCGCGTCAGCCTCAGCTTCACCACTGTCTGACGAAGTCCAAAGGGTGAGGTTATCGCGCAAGAGCTGCATAATCAGGGTGGAGTCCCGATAACTCTCCTCACTAAGGGAATCAAGCTCTGCGATAGCGTCGTCGAAAGCCTGCTTGGCAAGGTGGCAAGCACGGTCGGGCGAGTTCAGGATCTCGTAGTAGAAAACGGAGAAGTTGAGGGCCAAACCAAGACGGATTGGGTGGGTTGGGGTAAGTTCGGTTTGGGCGACATCAGTTGCCGACTACACGATATTAGCTATATAATAATACAACATATAACTGAGGGGGTGATAGTACGCACCTTGTAGGCATCGTGAGCAGAGCTGGCGGCATCCTTGCGCTTGTCACCGCTAGCAAACTCAGCGAGATATCGGTGGTAGTCACCCTTCCTGTATCAAAATTAGCATGGGCATGATGTTGAAGGTGAAAAATAGTGCTAACATCTTATGGTAAAAGACCTTAGACTCGCCGGTCTCAGCCTTCTTAATGAGGTAGTCGTCGAGGACTTGTAGGACATCCTTGCAGACGTCTTCCAACTCCTTTTCGATCTTGGAGCGATACTCGCGGATTTTGCCAACGTGCTTTTCGGACTTCTTGTGCTCCTCCTTCTGTTCGATGGAGGAGATGATACGCCATGAGGCTCTTCGAGTGCCGACGACGTTCTTGTAAGCGACGGACAGGAGGTTACGTTCGTCCATGGTGAGTTCGCCACCAAGCTATGAGGGCAACGTTAGGATTTGATATACCTTAAATTTCATCGCGTAAGAGACTTACCTTGGCGACTTCCTATACACATAGAATAGACCTATTTAGCAAGACACATCTTCCCTAGGAGGATATGGCGTTTAGTTTTTTACCTTCATGTACTCAACCATCTCTATCGACAGTGTTAGCTTGCATCGCTCTGGCTTAAGGGGGATATATCTGCGATTGCCTACCATCGTAACGTTCAGCCTGCTCGCACAACCTGGCGAGGAATGTTTTGCTATGGTGTTCTTTCGTCAGCATCGAGTAGCAGGATCCATAGGAGTTTCCATTGCGTATATGGGAAGCCCCAGCGGACCGGAAAGGACGGTGCAACTAACTTTTCACGCTATAAGAAAGGAATATGATTAGCATTCGGTTCAAATAATCCATCAGAGCATCATTCAAGATGTCCGATACGATAGCAGCCATCGGATGTCTCCCTTCGAGGTGTCACATGCAACAGTTCCTCTGCCCCGCTAATGTAGCTGCTAGAGAAAAGGTTTTGTGTTGCTATCCCTCTCAAAGGCTGAGACATATCCGAAGCGATACTAGATACGAAAGGAATGAGTCGTCCGAGCTTAGTACATACCTCAGAAGCCATTGTATATAGAGTGGACGATGATGATGTGGATATCGGGATTGTAGGAGAGAAAAGGTTATCGATGGTTCTGCATAATCAATTATGTGGTCAGCGAGGGGTTCGTTGAGTTCCCGGTCAAACAGCTTGACCGTGATCTAATCGAAGCTCCAGAAAGGCAGGAGGGGTCACAGAGAGGCTACCTCGGAAAGCTCGAAAGCGGTGGGAAGCTGGTCAAGTAGCTGGTGATGGTAGTTTGGGGAGGATGATACGATGAGGTTGATGGAAGCGGTCAGGGAGAAGTAAGTGGAAGAAGGAAGAAGAAGGGGAGAGGAAGAGGAAGAAGAAAGGCGTTGTCGTAAACAAATTTAATTTGAAGGGAGAGCGAGCCCACTCAGACCAGTTACGGAGTACAGACTCAACTCCCCCGTTTCTACTTCCAGTCCGATTTCCATTTCCATGGCTACGACAAACCATCTTGGATTTACTGGCTCTTACTGTCTACGGTATATTCTCTCTGCTACATCTGAAAGCAACATATCTCTTTTATTCTTTCTTTTCTTCTTGACTCTCATTCTCATCTATCCTTTGCAATAATAGGGAGGGCTAACTACTAACTACACACAAGCGAGCTTTCAACGACGACAGTGGGGTCCGGCGTGGGTGTGCCTCGAGGATCTCGGTCTCGTTCTCCTCCTCAGAGAGGATGAATACAGCTGCCTTTGTAGCTCCGAAGAAGCTTAGCATGGCGCAGTACCACGGATCCTCCATCCCAAAGGTCCCTATGAGCTATTAAACCCAAGCTCCCTCGTAGACGCTTTTGTCCGTCAAACCGACGAGGAATAACAAAATAAAAATTAAGAAAATCTTTTCATCAATCGACAGAAGTGGAGCACTTCCCCTAACGCAGGTTGGTTGACGCTTTGCCTGTGCTTGCTGCTTGCTTGCTGGCTTCCCGCTGTGCAGCTGCAGTTTGCAGGCCATGCGCAGGTCACAGGATACCGCTCCCTTATTTTCGAGGACAGATGCTTCCAGAAACAGCATACTAGTCACACACACACACTAACTAACCTTGAGACTTCCTCCCAAGAACCGACTTCCCGTGTCTGTTCTGTTCTGGCTGACCTTTTTTTGTGTGCGTGTGCTGGCCGTTCACCTGAAATCGCTATCCTCGAACAAGGGCCGCTACTCAAAGGCACATTTTCATGCCGTGCTATCCCCGGGACTCTATTGGTTGACGTGGTCTTCTACCAAACTAACAGTTCATCCGCCATGGACCTTCGGACGGGGTCTAAGATAGTCTCCGTATGAACATATGCACCTATGTCGACCCTTCGTTGTCGACGTCGGACAGAGACGTACCCAAGGCGCTTAACCAGGCATGGTTTTGGTTCAATCCTGAAAGAGGCGGTTCTCCAGCATGCAGGCCCTTGTACGGCGTCAATGCACATAGGGAGCCTAGCCTATATACCCATCAAATCAAATCGAGTCCGAGTACATGCGAACTGTCGATTTTGTAATTCGCGATCATAATTTTTTCACCTGGGGCGTCGTCGAAATGCAAGCTGTTCCATCCCGTCGACACAGCCCCCATTGTCCGTTCCCGTCCACTTGGAGACCGCTCGCCGATGATCCGGTGGAGAGTGTCCGATCTTCCATCAGGAGGAATCTGAGGAGCACAGGCCGCGGCTTCCCAGCCAGTGGTTCGATACCCACGCTAACGGATTTGATGATTGCCAGACCCACATATCACACTCCAGTGGGAAAGCTTAAAGCTTTTCCCGGTTCCGCGAAAAGAAACAAACCATATCCTACGTAAAGTACTATCAAAAACTCCTAATGAAGACATTTTCCAGCACGTATGTAGACGACAGCTCATATGGAATACCTTATTTTAAAAAGTGAAAGCTTCCGAACCGTTTATACAATTCTTGGAATATCGGAGCTGGTTCGCGTTGGTTTCCATGTTCAAATGAACCTTGGATGTCGTGCAATGCCTTCGCAGCGACGTCATCGGCATTACCCCACTGCACCTTCATGCAACTTCCAGCCAGCAGGAATTAAACCCGGCCCGGCCTACATGAGAGGAAAGCAAAAGGCAAAATTCATTAAGTTTCCGCGTAATACAATCGTCAGCCGTTGTGGTGTGGCGATATAACGGTTAATTGTATTGCATCCACATGGCCACATGCATCTCAAGCCACATGTGCTGTGCTACTCACCAGCCCCAGTGGCACAAAGGTGGCGCTCTGAAATACAACACCAAACAACGCGATTTCCATCCTGGCTGGTCAACTGGCGATTTAAACAAGCCGAGGTACGAGGCTGGTGATTTCGGGTAGTGATAAGATTTTATATGAAATCACATTCAATCGGCACCCAAGTCTCAAGAAGAAGTTCGATACTTTTAGTCTTTGTATGCTTTCAAGAGGCAGTTTGATACATTTAAGGCTTAATATCCTATATCCACCCCTAATATTCACTCCCAATGGGTATTTTTCCCGGATAAATATAGTTTATACCTATAATACAATTTGAGGTCAAAATGAATTCCGACAGGCCTCCTGGATATCTATACGAACTCTATGTACATCTCTAGATCACGGGAGAAAATATGAAAGGGAAGTGAAAAAGAATACTGAAGTGTGTATATATTCAGCATATCGTATAGAGACAGAAAAAAAGAGAAAGGCAGGGAAAAAATTGAAACTCCGAAGAGAGACCAAAACCGAAAAACTCGCTCAATAATATCTTCCTCACAGGTATGTTGCGCAGGAATATTTATGTCATCATATCATATTCACGTCGTGTTATCATAATATCATAAAGAAAAGAGTAAAGAAAGCCGTTGCTTATAGTCGAGTTCCGAACCGTCAACTAGTCGGAACAGCAGAGCTGAGGTGTTTAATAACCTCCATATCCACCACCGTATCCATAACCGTTATTAGCGGGCTGAGTGGTCTTTGGCTTAGACGTGGTGGTAGTCGTCTTGGCAGTAACCGGGCTACTGGTACTCTTACCGCCTGGAACTGCTGGGTAACTCGTGGTAGCGCCCTTGCTTGTTGTCTTACATCCGACCATTGGTGCGGCCCAAACCGTAGAGGATGGACAGCTGCAGTCGTCTGGGCATTGCCCCGGGATGTAAAGGGTAAAGGTAGCCTGTTTAGGGTTACCGATACAAGAGCATGGGTATACTCTTGTGTTCACAGCCGTAACTTTGCACTTGTTGACGCAGAGTTTCTTGTTGCAGATACGGTTGCTCACGGTGACTGTGGTGGATGGTGGACATTCCAAAAACTGTTCGGTGGCTGTGGTAGAAGGCGCAGTAGTTATGGTGGATTTAGAGCTGGTGGACTTGGTAGTTGTCGAGGCAGTACTGGATCCCTTACCACCTGGGCTAGGGCTTGAGGTAGAAGACTTGCTTGTAGATTGTGCGGTGGAAGACTTGCTCGTGGGGCTTGCGCTGGAAGCTTTGTTTGTGGGATTTACACTGGAAGACTTGCTCGTAGGGTTTGCGCTTGAGGATTTATTTGTAGGGTTTGTGCTCGAAGTCTTGCTTGTAGATTTTGTAGTAGAAGATTTGCTAGTATAGTTTGCGGCTGAAGGCTTGCTTGAGGATTTTGTGGTAGACGACTTGCTGGTGTAGTTTGCAGAAGTCTTGGCTGTGGTGGTAGCGCTCTTCGTAGTAGAAGTAGATGTCTTGACGGATGGACCACCGGAGCTGCTCTTAGCTGTTGTCGTGGTAGAAGCTTTGGTAGTAGTAGTGGTCTTGACAGTGGGCTTAGTTGTAGTGGTTTCATCATCACCATATCCGTAGCCACCATAACCATAATCGTCATCTCCAGTGGTGGTTGACGTCGCCGAAGATGTCGTACTCGAACCAGTCTTGCCAATCACAGTACCACCAGTTGTAGACTGGCTGCTAGAGCTTCCGCTAGACTTGGTAGTCGAGGAGCTAGACTTGGATGTAGACCCATCAGAGCCACTAGTGGTAGTGCTAGACTTAGATGTAGAGCCACCTGATCCACCAGTGGTAGTGCTGGACTTGGATGTAGACCCACCAGAGCCGCCAGTGGTAGTGCTGGACTTGGATGTAGACCCACCAGAGCCGCCAGTGGTAGTGCTGGACTTGGATGTAGACCCACCAGAGCCGCCAGTGGTAGTACTAGACTTAGATGTAGACCCACCAGAGCCGCCAGTGGTAGTGCTGGACTTGGATGTAGACCCACCAGAGCCGCCAGTGGTAGTGCTGGACTTGGATGTAGACCCACCAGAGCCGCCAGTGGTAGTGCTGGACTTGGATGTAGACCCACCAGAGCCGCCAGTGGTAGTACTAGACTTAGATGTAGAGCCACCTGATCCACCAGTGGTAGTACTAGACTTAGAGGTAGTGCTAGACTTAGATGTAGAGCCACCTGATCCACCAGTGGTAGTGCTGGACTTGGATGTAGACCCACCAGAGCCGCCAGTGGTAGTGCTGGACTTAGATGTAGACCCACCTGATCCACCGGAAGATGTTTTGGAGGTAGAACTATTAGAGTTAGGTGTACTGGAGGTCGAGCCATTCGATTTTGGGGTGGTAGAGCTATTAGAACCGGAACTTGAAGTCGAGGAACTGGACTTGGATGTAGAACTGCCAGATCCACCAGATCCGCTAGATGTAGAAGTGGTGTAACCTTGAGAGCTGTTGCTAGACTTGGAAGTCGAAGAGCTCGTTTGAACTGAAGGACCACCAGGTGTAGTGGTGGTGGAACCCTTGGAAGTACTAGATCCAGATTGGGTCGTCGATGAGCTGGACTTAGACGTAGAACCACCCGATCCACCAGTGGTAGTGCTGGATTTAGACGTAGAGCCACCAGAGCCGCCAGTGGTAGTGCTGGACTTAGACGTTGAGCCACCCGACCCGCCAGTGGTAGTGCTGGATTTAGATGTCGAACCACCTGAACCGCCAGTGGTAGTGCTGGATTTAGATGTCGAACCACCCGAACCACCAGTGGTAGTGCTAGATTTAGATGTAGAGCCACCAGAGCCGCCAGTGGTCGTGCTGGATTTAGATGTCGAACCACCCGAACCACCAGTGGTAGTGCTAGATTTAGATGTAGAGCCACCAGAGCCGCCAGTGGTCGTGCTGGACTTCGATGTAGATCCATTGGTGCCTGGCGTGCTGGAAGTCGAACCACCGGATCTTGGTGTGGTGGAAGTGTAGCCATGAGAGCTATTACCGGAATTGGAAGTCGATGAGCTGGACTTAGATGTAGAACCACCCGATCCGCCAGTGGTAGTGCTGGATTTAGATGTCGAACCACCAGACCCACCAGTGGTAGTGCTAGATTTAGATGTAGAGCCACCAGAGCCGCCAGTGGTCGTGCTGGACTTCGATGTAGATCCATTGGTGCCAGGCGTGCTGGAAGTCGAACCACCCGATCTTGGTGTGGTTGTAGAACTATTAGATCCGGAATTCGAGGTCGAAGAACTGGACTTGGATGTAGATCCACCAGATCCACCAGTCGTAGTAGAAGTGTAGCCTTGAGAGCTGTTGCTAGACTTGGAAGTCGAGGAGCTCGTTTGAGCTGAAGGACCACCGGGTGTAGTGGAGCTACTGGTCCCAGACTTGGTAGTCGAGGAGCTCGATTTTGTTGTAGAACTGCCGGAGCCACCGGATGTGGTGGAACCCTTGGAGCCGCTGGACGTCGATCCAGGTTTAGAAGTAGAGCTAGAATTTGGCCCATTGTTGCAGAGTGTCATTGTAACCGGTGCCTTCATTGTCAAAGTAGCTTTTTTGCATCGGCTACCATATTGGCACAATTCCGTAACGAAAGAGAATATCTCGTTCTTGACGTCCGTCTTGCAGTCACCATTACCAGGAGGCGGTGCGGTCATGGTACCGCAGACAGTAGCAACTCCTGTGTATTTCTGAACGACTGTAATAATATGAGTGACACTTGTAGGTTTGCAGTCTTTTCTTCCTCGGTCACCTTGTCCGGCGGCTGCAGCACCTTGTAGGCCGGATGCACTAGTAAATTCGGTATCGTTAGCACTCAGGTTCTAAGTTGGATATACACATTTGACACAACTTTTATGTGATCAAAATATAAAAAGTCCACGTACCCGGCCAACAAAAAGGTGAGAAGATGTGTATTTAGCTTCATCTTGGACTATTTCGTTTCCACGCGGCCGTAGTTCAAAGTATAATCAATGAATGACTTAAGTACTTTAAGTTCGTTCTTCAGTGCATAAATGAGTGTTATGTGTATAGTACTTAGAAAAAGCACTTCCACAGAGCTACCAATAGCAATAATGAGAGACTAATGGCAGGAATCACAGAGTCACCTGCGATAGGAAAAGAACGGGACGATATCAAGCCGGACGGCAGGATATCAAACAACAATGAACGACAGGCCAACGATGGTCGGGAAAGTTAGTAAATCCTTTTTTTCAGACTTCAGACATCCTTTTATAGAGCCTCTCCGAACAAGAGACTCTATACAGATACCCGGGTAGTTTGGGCTCGGCTCGAGACTACCTTGGCATATTTCTTTTCCCATTTTGATATTTGCAATATCACACGAAGCTTGCGAAGCGAGGATGGTGTGCGTTGTTGAGTTGGGATTGTGGTATCTCGGAATCGCCAAGACCCGCATTTGCGTCTGTCCAACCGACGCTAAACTCAGACGCCGGCTCTGCTGCCCTTTTCGCTGCAGCTTTAACCTAAAGGGTCTGCAGACAACCCTCTCACACCCAAAGAACAGATTATTGACCATCCAGGCCACCGGGTATTATATCTTCAATATCCTTTTGTTTGCCAATAACCCATGAGGCGCAATGCTTGCCCTCGAACAAGTTTGCGAGACAGTTGCAAGGGCATCGAACCCGATCCCAACTACCGTTATATTAATAAGTAACCGCCAAAATGACAAAAAAAGAACTTCGAAAAGCTGTCACATATCCGGTATATACAGTCGCCCTAGGCTAGGTCCAAACGGTCGATCCTACGTTAAATATTTACCAGCGACCTAGTACATGCAGATCATGACATTTAATAAAGAAACAAATATGCTAACCCTCCGTCTGGCCCAGATTAAAACTGACAGGATTCTACTATATTTCGGCTGTTACTGACCTGATTGGTCTATTATCCCGACCTAGATCTAGAATATCTGCTCATAAGCTTCTGATAGTTGCATGCAGTGTGGGTTTTAAACTATTTTCTTGACGCATGTTTTATGCACTCGGGGAAACATTGAAACATTTCTGTCCAGCAGCTCGGCCTATATTACTTATTTCGTCATACTTATGATATCAGGCGGAGGAAGTCCTTGCTTAACTTAAACACCGCCGCGGATCCTTCCATAAACCGTCTGCTCAACCCACTGCAGTACTGGCGTGAACTTTTCTCCGAAGTCCGTTGTAGCACAAGGTAGGCGCTACGGAGTGAAGATTCATCCCAAAAGACTTTGAGAATACCGATTTAGAATAATGGATATTCTCCGTGGAACTTTTGCCTCCATCCCAGTTTTCTGATTGAGGTCGTCCCAGCCAGATCAGATATGCGCCTAGAACCCCAAACTTGCTAGCTCGGTACATTGGCAATGCTTCTGTTTTCTTGTCATAGAATATACATACAGCTTATCTAAAAATGTGCGACCTGACTATTCAATACAAGTCTCCTTTCTGTTCGTACATGCATAGAGATGTGCACATAAGTATAAAAGACATCTTGAGATCCTAGGAGACATTTGGATTCGAAAACTCACCAAGATGTTGTATTTTCGAGGCCCCTCGTGTTGTCCGACCAAGTCTTGGCGGTGGAGGGGCAAACCTCAACCTTAGTTAAGGCCATCCTCATCTACGAACGCAATATAACGATACGAAAAGTATACTGTGTCATCTCCGAACAAGATACCTAATGAATGACATGTAAACAACCCATCTATATTGGCGTATAGAGTTCATTAAATACTCGCTACGAACCTTCCTCTTCGATATCAAAGCTAGCTGTGGCCAACTAGCAAGTTAACATTGACTCACGAGTTTGGATTATACCCGCTAACCGCACATATATATATCGATATATATCCTTCGAATCGACATAAAACAGTGGAAATGCCACAAGGCAAGTAGACCAATGCGACCTAGGAGGTTTTCGTTTTTGTATAAAGTTTAATTCGGTTTGTTCCGAACTAGGAGAATCAAGCTAACCCTTATCCCTCGGAAATCCTAGTTGACCTCGATTTCTATGCGATCCTGGGTGTCTCAACCTCTGCAACACAGGATGAGATCCGCAAGGCTTATAAAATTCAGTCACTTAAGACTCACCCTGACAGAGTTGCTGTAACCGATCCTACTCGTCCTGAACGGACTAAGAAGTTTCAGGAAGGTAAATAATTTCCAAATCTATCAATTCTTTCTCATACCAGACCGCGCAGGCAAACCGGTTCTAAAAATATCAAATATCTCACTCCTCAACTTTTATGACTAACTTAATGATCAATATACAATGAACAGTCCAAGAGGCATACTACACTCTTTCCGACACCGCACGTCGCCGTGACTATGATGCAAGCAGGGCGTATAACCCACCTCGCGGTTCGCCGTCATGGCAAGATAACCAATTCGGTGATATCTTTGAAGAAATGATGAGAGACGAAGGACTACAGGATGCCGACGATCCAGAAGCCAGGAAGAAGGCAACAGGTCGGTTTTATGGTATCATGGGAGGTGTCAGCGGTGCCGCTTTAGGATTTATCGTTGCGAACTTTCCAGGCCTGCTTGGTATGTTATCTATCTGGATGATGCGGTTCTGATTCATATCACGACAGAGGCTGATAATCTTTTTGCAGCGGGTGCCGTCGCAGGAAATCGACTAGGTGCAGTTCGAGATGCTAAGGGGAAGTCTGTCTATGAAGTCTTTCAGGAATTGCCACAGAGTGAGAAGGCCAAGGCGAGTTTTCCCAGTTGTCTCCAACTACTGTCATTCTACTTATATACTAACGCGGTTACTTTGTCTAGTTATTGTCTGATCTTGCTATGAAGGTTCTCTCCCAAGTTGTAACAGTCTAGGCCACAAGTTACAGGAGCGTAGTTGTACAGGTTCCTTTTTTTTCCTCCCCCCCCCTTTTGATCCTTCAAGGCGTTCAGGATGGATGTGTTCGAGGCGAGTTCAGGATACAGCATTTCCAGCCACCAGATACAACAGTTCATACTTAAGCTCAGAACAATCTTCGGTCTCTTTCCCCAAATCTTTTAGGCTGCACCTAGTATCTTATCACTAGTGCGATATCTGCATATCTTTTAGCTTCGCAAATAATTAAAACAATAGTTATCATTTTAGTAGTAGTTAGCCTTTTCGCTAAAAAGGATGTCTATATGACATGTAAAAAACCTTGAAAACAAAAAGACGGCTGAATACAAGTAAGTTGGGCATGATAAACAATGTCGCTATGCTATGCTATGAATGAAAACAAATACCTCCCCGTCGAAAAATAATATGGAGGTTCATAAAGAATAAAGGTAAAGGTTAAGAGATCCAGTGTTTCTATTTTGGAGTTCAAAGTAAGCGCCTTAGTAAGATATCACGACGGTCAGCACGATTCTGATCAAAAGTCTTTCACCTATGATATAGGGCTACTTACTTCCATCTACGTCATCATTTCAATATCTCTTCCACTCTTTCATTCGCGGTGATGGCGCCCGTTGATTCAAGTTACTCCGCTTCCCCCCAAACCAGGATTCCGGTTCTGGCTTCTTCCCTTTCAAATCATCATTTTCGGGCACCCACCCTTCCACAAAAATCCCCAAATTCAAAATATCAGCTAATTGTTGCAAATGTCCAACATGCTTTTCAATCTCACTTCCATCCGTCCATTTCTCACCCTTCGGAAACTTGCTCTTCGGATGCCCCAAATTGGCGGGTGGTTTGTTGGGATCATATCGATAAGGCGTACCATTGCTGTAGAACCAGACTTTTTCGTCTTTATAATCTCTCCATACAGTAAGGAGGTTATAGAAGAATGCAGAGTAAAAGAAAGTCCTATCAGCCTTTACACGTTCCAAAACATTGGGCCCAAGCGGAATGCCAGGCATAAATGGTAGGTTGTGTTCAAGTTCACCACCTAAAATTATCTTGCGAGGCTCCTTTATACTCATCGCCGGCTTCCAAAAATAGTTCTCACCAAGTGTATTTGGATCTCTAGGAAATCGTTTCAAATCAGGCATAATTAGACATTGGTCGAAGATTGTCTCAAGCAAATGTGGATCCCGAGCAAGGTAGTAAGGATGTAGTTCGTGGCAAAAGAGAGAATAAGTTGCCATAGGCTTTTCCGGGGGGTCTTTCGGCGGTGGAGGAGATTCGTTGATGTTGATTGTGATGCCTTTGAATATATCCTTGCTAAAGGGTATCGGGATATCGTTTTCATCAACTTCACGGTAGTCAGAAAGATTGAACTCCAAGGCTTCGTTCCGAGCCTCAGGTATCTGCTCCGCTCGCTTTTGCTTCTCTTCTTCTGGAAGTTCTGCCCATTCCTTATCAACCCATTCATGAGAATCGTCCGAATTCATTCTCACAGTGAGACTGAATGCCCTGACTAACAAAGCTTCTCTTTCTTTTGCCATCAATAATTGCACCCAGTCTACGAAGAAAGTAGGCCCCAGGTTTACAAATGAGAGATAGAGATGCTGTTGCACAGTAAGGGCTTGATGGTACGTCTTGATGATGGATATCTCTTCCCATCGCTTTGCAGACGGGTAGTCTTTCTTAAAATCCTCTGGCAGCTGCCAATGCTTCGGCTTGACCTTGAAGTGGAAGTCTCTTTCCTCCGGGTTCCCTTCCGCGCCCTGGCTGCCCGAGGCAGATGGGATCTTGCCAGACTGGGCAGACTGGGATCTTTCGTAATACCTGCCTGTCCGAAGTTGAATCTCTCTAGTCATTGAATATGAACTCAGAGGAGCATCCTTGAGGTAGAAAGGGACCGGTTGATGCTTCTCTGAGTCGCTTGGAGAAGTTCCGTTCTCATTCACAAACTCTCCATAAGGTTCTGGCATCGGGATCCCCATCAACTCAAACGGGGTCATTATGGGTGTCGGCCTTTTGTTCTTTGCGTATAGTAGATTCCATCTTGTTAAATTTAGATCTAACAATAGTTTCTCTGATAGTTGCAAGTGAATATCCATCTGATATGATTCTTCCATTCTAATGCTCTGTATCAGGGTCTTGAACTTTTCATGGATATTGCGAGTGTCTGGCTTGTTGTGAATTAAACCGAGTTGGAGAGCCGGATGAGTCAACAGCCCTAGCTTATGCATTCTATCATAGGCAGCATTGGTAATGGATATTGGTTCGATTACCCGCTGGCTCTCTTCCAGCTTTTTAGCGACTTGGGCTTTAAACTGTTCTTGTATTCGTCTTCTCGCCTCCGCTTTCAAGGCTGCCACTGCCTCTGGGGTCTGAAATGCCGGTTCTTTCGCCAGTTCGGCCTCAGAAATGCTTTTGGCATCTTGGTGGTCGTTCTCATTCTCTTTTCCGTGGTGAACTGGACGACCATGCACAGTGGATGGGCGTGGCATGAACTCCCACACTTTCTTGTTTTGTTGATCCGATTTAACGCTTTTCGTTGGCGTTCTCTCTTTATCATCTCGGGTTTTGTCTGAGTTTGAGGCCGGTGTCCCCATTTCAACTCGTTGCGGGAGGATCGAAGGTGTAAATCGAGTATCAGCCTCTGATCGCTGCTTTGGTGGGAACACGAAACCGGAGTTATCAGCATGCTGTATCTTCTTAGCAAAGTTCGAATAGTTTTCCGGTCGATACAACTGACGTATACCTCCTTCGGTATCCGATCTCGCCTTCCCACGATTAGACAAAAATGGATTTTCCATTTCTTGTGGGCCGACGAAGGGAGTCTCCCTCTCCTGCAGGTAGCTCTGTACGCTACAACGGTCATCAAAATCGGATTGGGTATCCCATCCCATTTGACCGTATTGGGAGCCATACCCAGAGGATTCAGGGTAGAACTGTCCCGCTGGTCCTATCCATTGTTCTCTCTGTAAGGGATCACCCTGTCTCCTCTCTCCCATGTATGGTTGGTATTCTTGTGGAATTTGCTGTTGAAATGCGTAGCCTTGTTGGTAAGCGTCATGAGGGCCTTCGGGTGAAAACATAGGGAAGCTTTGGGAGTTGGCTTGACTTGTGTGCATCTGTTGTGTCTGTGATTGATTTGTTTGTGGAGCTTCGTTGAGGAATGCCTGGTGGAACGGTTCGGGTCCATATTCTCGAGTTTGAGGCTGATGAGGGGTTGGATACTGGTTGAATGGAGTATAAAACCCCGAGTCGTGCGCTAGAGATATTGATGAAGTCGACCCAGGAGAGGTGAAGAACGGCGATGGAGAGTATCGTGCACTGTTCGGCATCGGCATCTCACTTTCAGGATAACCTACGCCAAGGTCCGGGGCCAAAGGACGCCATGGCATAGGGCTCGCAATATGGAGGTTGTCAGTAGCTTGGATGAGGTCTTCATCATCCCGAGGAGCTCCTGGGTAGTTTTGTCGCGTCGACATTTTCGTCAATAGCCCAGGACTCGAAGCTTTCACCTCGAAGATTGAGGTTGAATAAGTAGAGGGGTACGGGGTCAACAGAAGGAGTGGATTGACAATTTTTAGAGGTTGATGGGTTTCAGAAAGTTGGAGAGAAGGCCGAGGACTTAGATGGAATGTTACATTGGCAGCATAGTGGTAGATGGTTGATGGAGTGATGAAGAGGGATGTAGCTGCAAGAAAGACAGTCAGAAACGTCTTGACAGCAACGGTTGTTGTATTTTGATTACGACCTGTGTTGAATCACTATGCATTGGTTACGAGACTGCACTATGCAATATAAAAAGACATCTGGCAACGAGACCACTAAAGACTAGAATTGAAATAACTACTACTTGAATACTTAAATAGGAAGGATATGTACGAGCTACACGACAGCATTTGGTTTACGAGATAAGGTATGAGACTAGTTAAAGCGTTAAGCCTAATTAAGTTAAAGTGTATATATTGGCCTTCGAATTTTGTGAGTTCATTCAATAATCAATTCGGATATATAAAATGCATACGTAATTTCAATTCCCAGAATCTTATATACATCCTTCATATATATATTTACAGGTAAGTAAGTGCTAAATACTTGGACAAATCTCAATTCTCTGGCAATGATAAAGCGGGCCATTGGATTGGGGAAGCGAAGCTTAAGAACCCCAAAGTAGTTTCATATCATAGCACCCGCTCCTTGAATCATATCCATCTCTTACAAGCATTGAGAGTAGTAAGCATTTCCAGATTGGCAAGTGCTTCCAGATTGGCAGCAGGTAGGTCCGGTCCAGCCAATACCACCACATTGTCCCCACTTAGCAGAGCAGCTGCCGCCATTGTTGTTTCCAGCGGTGGTGGTTCTCGGGGTGGTAGTGGGCTGCTGTCCACTAGGAGTGGTAGTTGGCTGGGTGCTGCCGCCAGATCCAACGGTTATAGTAGCAGAACCGCTGCTGAAGTAACCCTCAGTAGCCAAGATCATGTAGTCGAAGCTTGTTCCTAGTCGCAGGCCAGCGGCAGCCCAAGCGTCGAAGTGGGCTCCGACATTGACGGATCCAGAGCTTCGCTTGTTCCTTCGAACGGACCAGAATTGTTGGAAGGTCGAAGTTCCATCGATAGATGGCTGGTTGGTTCGGGTGCTGACCAAGATGTCGTAAACGCTGCCATCGACATTGACGCTTCCCTTGTTGGTGGCACCAGAGGATGGGTTGTAGGTACCGAAGTTCTCAACAATGTAGTACTCAATCAACGGGCTCCTAGTCCATCCGTAAACGGCGAGGTAGGAGTTGCCATTAGGATTGTAGTTACCGGAGTAGTTAATAGTTCTAGTAGTATGAGTGTTAGTAATTTCGAATATCAGTTTTATATTTAGATTGATTAATCGTACCGGCGACCACCTGGCTTCCATCCCTTTCCACCGACGAAGTTTCCGCCAGATTGCCAGACTACGCTGTATGCGCCACCAGCAAGGTTGGTGTAGGTGACTTGGGAGCCACCGTCAGTCCACCAAGAGAAGTAGTATCCATCGTGGGTACCAGTGGCACTTGGAGTTCCAGCACGAGGGAAAAGAGATCTGTCGTAAGGAGTGAATCCTGGCACGGCTAGGGCGCCAACGATTGCAGAGCTAGCTGCGAGAATAGTAGAGAAAGAAACCATATTGATTGATTGCTATCAGCCAATATAGATGTTCTTTGAGGTCGTGATGACTTGCTGGGGAAAAAATCAATCGAAGAAGTCGAATTTCGTCCTTTTTATACATCTTCGAACCCTAGTCCTCCCACTGCCATATTCTCTTGAATATCAAGATACAATCGTGATCAGATTGCCAACCCTGGGTCCTACCCATGCACGGAACAAGTTCGAGCTAGTCAACTGGCGAACTATTCCATCCCTCGGGATATCGTTATTTGCATTCCGAAGCATTGTGACGAGTTGAGGTGGTTAGTTTTCGACAACATGCCATGGTACAAGCACTTCTCGTTCCTTTGGGCGAGAATGGGTAATTTGGATAAATGCATAAAAGGCGGTCGCTATAATAATAGGACATGGCCATATTAATCTTCAGTACCAGTGTATTTTGCCAAGTGGGAATTCTGCCTTCCCTCGACTAACAGAGTCTAGAGCAATGAGTGCTACAATCGACGGTACGACAGCCGTTTTTCCTAATTAACGTGACTAGTAAGGTCAGGGGTCCTGCCCCAGGTCTTAGCCCGCCAACTGAAGCCTCTCATTCGACAGACGTATGCCGTGAATGTTCCAGGGTGCTTAACAGCTGTTTTAATATGTCGGAAGTTTATTAGGGCTAGTGAATCAAGTGGGTCGGGAGAGCAGATCCAGTCTGACTGCCTAAGCAGCGCTATGAATTGTGAAGTGGCAATTGCAATTCAAAACATCTCCTCGCGCTCGAACGTCTGAGCGCGGTCACGTTAGAAAACCTCGGACGCGGACCCAACACATGTCTACATACTACATACTACATACTGCTAAGTGCTTATTGAAAAGCCATATATTTCAACGATTCTATAGCTATCATATTCTAAAATACAAAGATGGTGAATGAAGCGGCAAGTTCATCTTCTATCACAATTGCAATACCAAAGCAATGATGCCAAGCAGCTGGCTCAAAGTACCCCAGAATCACAAGCCCAACAGCATGCTAGCAGGCCAATCTTCGGGAGCAGCGGGGTATTTGCCGTACCCCAGGCCTCATCATCCCATGTTTGGATCTTTTATAATGGAAACGAAAAAGGGCCGTATTTAGCCAAATATTCAAAAAAATTCAGGATATCCAGCTTGGATAAATGCCATCTGAAGTCTGGGCAACTCTTGGCGAAGAAACTGTAGAGCAACAAGCGGTTAAAACGGAAATTTGAGACGAACCATAGATATTGCAATATGGCTGTATGGATATAATTTATTTGTTCAGTTGATCAATCTACAGGCTGCATTGCTGGGTTCCAAAAATCATATGCACAACATGGTAGCACACGTGTGAATCAGCCGGTTAACGATACCTAGCGAGCCTTCCTACCTGCCTACTATTCGCACCCTTTAACTCTCTGCCTGCCCACGAGTTAAGTAAGATATTAAATTTATTAGTAAGTGGGGATTGTTTTAGATACTAACTGTAGTATTACACATGCCGACGAAGCTTCGCCAGAGACAGAAGATTCCCCACACAACTGGTTTAGGCTAAAGTCATAAGAGCGAAAGTTCAAACGATTATATCTTAACTTTTATAATCCCGTCGGACGAGTCGGAAGGGTGATAGCAACTCGTTAATAGCCTCTATTAGCCTCAGGGTTAGAGACTATAGGACTTTAATTACGCAATATCAAAAATAAAAGTGATCGGGCTCGAAATTCGGGATGATGCACAGCTCGTAAACGATTTCCATGTTTCTCGTGATGCAAGTTTGCGCCTCCCATGAAGTCGCAGGACGGGTACGATTGCTTTCTTTCCCGGGAATGCTTTTCAAATAAAACACTTTCCTGCGAGGATATCGATGCTCTTACTTGGTCTTGATCCTGGTGTCAGATCTATATCTAACGATAGAGTTTGAACGGAGAGCAGCATATCCGAGCGTTTTCTAGAATCCCGAGAAAACCAGCCGTTTATGCAGCAGATGTATCGATATTCCTAGTCGAAGCCCGCTTTGTAGATGGTATATCCTAGTAAATCTCGAACGCTCAGGTCACATCATCTCGTCGCCGCCAGTGGCCAAGGGTTACCTAGATTTTGTCGATATTTGTCAGTATTTTGAACTGATATTCCAGATATACATTATCTATCGTAGTACAAGTTAGCTACCGAAGTATCTCAGCTGATCAAGATGCATCTTCCAAATGCAAATTACCGATCTAATACTAGTACCATCCTTGAATTTCCCGGCTCGGTTTAAATTCATATACTAAATATCCTTTCATCTCTTTCGACTTCTTCCCCGTCGGCAGCCGCCTATTTACCCCAGCCAAGCATAACTTTCTATTTAAATATCCTCGCGATCGGTAGACCATGCGTACATACAACATACACACACATGCATGCGCATACATACATACATACATCCGCCGTCGAACCATTCCTTCATTCTATTTAGCCGGAATTTCATCAACGCCTCAGTCATATCCTATCATTCGGGGATTTGCCTCTCGTTGGCGGTTCAGAATGTGGCAGATTCGACTATAGCCAGACGTATTGAAAGATCTACTTGAAACATAACGTCAGCAAAATCGGGACCCACGACCCGAATCATATTCTCAAGCTTCCCGTCTTGCCATAAAAAATGCTTGGCGGAGCGGGTGGTGGAATGATGTTGTAACCGGTGACCTTGCATAGATATCTTGATGATCCTTGATTGATTTTGTATAGCCATCAGTAAGATTCAATTCCTATAATTCTCAAGGATTTCAAGCTTTCCAGATCCTAATAGACTGCTAGCTATGTAGGTATCCGTAAGGTGAAATTACGTTGGTACAAATCATAATACAAAAATGGGACCGTCCAAACAAATAATCGAGGATCTATGAGTACCTAGGTATGCAGCATGCAGCTAGCTACGAGGCAGGTAACCGGAGTCCGCTAGCCCACCTGCACCCGCACATACTTAAGACAGTTCATTCATAACCCTGCTTACGCTTACGCTTGTGTAACCGAACACCCAACGCACAAAATACTACATTGAGGTGTGCCTTCGTTGGCGTTGTGTCCAGGATACTCAGAAGGACGAACTGTAACAAGCAGCAAACGACTCTCCCACGCACCACATTAACTGAGCTCCATACGCTTCAACGGATTCTTTTTTTAAAAAAATTTCTTTTTTTTTCCTTTTTTTTTATTTATTTATCTAAATTAAGTTACTTAAGTGTTCGTTATTTTTTCCCCCGTCGTCAACTATCCGCAAGATAAGCTATGTCGCCACGCCCTCGATTCTCCATAGCGAACGTAACAATAAAACTAGAAGAACAATCGTTGTATAATAATAGAGAAATCAAGAAAAAGAGCATAAGTGGGTTGAAGAGTACTATGTCGATATACTCTTCGTATCTTCATTTTTAACATCAGACGACTTCGTTTGTGGTGACTCTCGTTCCCATTCAAACTCATCGTCGGTCACGACCAGGTCCGCACGATGAGAGCGGGAGGGAGAAGGAGGAGCAGCCGCTTTACAGTTCAGTTTCAGAACTTCATCGTGCTCTACAAATTTAGGCTCTCCATTCCCCATCATAACCGCCGTCCTTTTCTTGCAGTAATTAACCACATTCGGGATTCCAAACACTCGGTCGGGATCCCAGCAAAGTGCATCGATGACACTGGCATTATCGTCAGCAGTAACAAGCTCCTGCAAATGAGCCATCCCATACCAAAGTGAATCAAAATTGGTTTTGCCGAAGGGATGGAAATTCAAGCGTTTGGCTGGGACACCAATATCAGTGAATCCACAGGTGACAAGGCCTCGCCTTTCGTTCAAACAAAGATAGTGCGGAAGGTTGTACTGGAATTCCGGAGCTGTACGGGGATCGCGACTACCATCAAGAGGAGGAAGAGACGCTTTGTCTTCTTGAAGATAAGGATCAGAGTATTGAACTTGGTTGACGCCAGTCTGGTGCACCGTGACAAAGAAGGTGGCCTTTGGCGCTTTATCCGAATCCCCCAGTTTCTGTTCAACACAGCGGAAAAGTAGACGCTTCTCATCCGGTTGGCTAAGATAAATATTGAACTTTGAGTTCTCAGTATTATCGGTGCCTAGCATAATTTCGACCCTAGGCCAGTCCTTCATCGAAAGTTCCTCGAAGGCTTTGAACCCCAAATGTTTCGCATACTTGAATAGGAACTGTTGGCAATAGTAACACCTCTCCCAGTAAGGTGTCATATCCGCCGAATCTGCTAGTATTGTGGGAAACGTTACGATATGGTCACCGTGCTTTGGCGGGAGAGCAGACTTCAGCCTTCGGAGAAATTCGACAGAGAAAGGAAGTCGTAGAACGCCGACTGTAGTACAGAAAACGTTCACAAAAGTTGTACTATCCAGCTCCCATGGCGAACAAGTCTTTGTGCTAAGAGGAATGAACGGCCCGATTGGCCAAAGTAGTTTCTTGTTTCGGACAGACATCTTGACTATGGGAGGCGGCGACGGTGAACGTGGTTTGTATCGTGCCGCTTGTATGATAGTAGACTTCTTTGGATTTCGTCCGTAATCGTGCAGGCTTTGGTTACTGCGGTTCCGTATATGACCCCGGTTGAATTCCGGCATGATATTACTACCATAATTCCCGTTGTTTGTTTGTCCAGTAGCGAATCGATGGTATGGCGCTCCAGTATAGGCATTCTGATTAACCGCATTGGCAGCATATCTATTACCGCGGTGCGGAGTGGGTGGTGCAGTGTGACTATTATTTCCCTGGAATCGTGGTGGCTTTTGCTGCCCCTGCGGTTGATGAAAGGGAAAGTTGCCACTGGGATATTGCTGATGTTGGATACGCTGCTGAGTGTGAATTTGAGATGCCGCATATCCAATGTTGTTTTCAGGTCCCCGCTTGACTGAGTTTGGGAAATTCTGGTGAAATCCGTATGTTTGAACTTGCTGGTGACTTTTATGGTTCTGATGGGTTTGCTGGGCTTGGTGATGAATAGCCTGATGTGATTGAGGGTTTTGGTGATAGATTTGATGGTGTTGTGGGATCTGGGGCCGGATAGCTGGGTATTGGGGTTTCTGGTTGTATGGGACTTGGTTCTGGCCGATATGATGAGGTGTGGGATTTTGCATCGAATACCCTTTCTGTGATTGTTGGACGGAGGGTTGTGGTGGATAGAATTGTCGATTCTCGGCCTTAAACATCGTCCTCTCGGGTTGGTGATATGAATATGTGCTGGGAGCTTCATACTTCGCCCGTTGCATAGGAGCTGCAGGTGCAGCATGCGCGGACTTGTCCATCATTGTTGATTGATTAAGAGTTGATGAAACCTCAAGAAGCCGCCTGTTAATGGTTGCTTGTAGAAAGGCCACTTCATTGGTATGGTCGGGAGTTGTCGCCAGAGGAATAGATTTTGGAGCTAGGGTTGTATTTTCTTGCTGGATACCATTCTGTCGTAGAGGAACAGTTGATGAAGAACCGCTAAGGTTTCGTCTTCTTCGAGACGTCGATACTGCCGAGCCTCCTGACGTAAGGCGATGAGGTAACGGTCTACCTTCTTCTGGTGCTAACTTGTTTTTAGAGTTCTTATTTCCCTGTGGAGTAGCTGCAGATACATTCTGTTTTCCTTGTGAACTTCATGGATGTTAATAATGGAACCATGCATATTCTCTATAAGCAATACTGTACTCACCCGAAGTTGCTTGAGTCACTCCTCGTCAGCTTACCCGAGGTGACAGAGCCACTTTTGTTATGTCTACCCTTCTTATTCTTCTTTCTGGTGCCGGTGAAGTTCTTAAAATACCCAGCTCGTTCGTCTGCCTTTTGGATTTTCGTGTCCGTGGATTCTAGCCCGGTGGCTGACATATTCTGGCTCTGCTTGGACTGGCCCGTTTGTAACTTGTGATTTACCTGGTCTCGGGTAGCAGTCTTCAGCGGCTGGGACTCCCTCTGCCTATTCCTGTCGTTCCTAGACACCTTATTTTGAGAAGGACCTGGAGGCCTAGGGTTTTCCGAATAACCCGACCTATTCTTGGTGGGGGATGGCATCGAAGCTGGTCCTGAAACCTTAGATACTAACTCGGTATCTATCACCTTATCAACGCCTCGAGAGACCGTTTCTATCGTTCGCTTTAGAGCAACACTCGCTTCTGTTGGCAGAGTTGCATTCGTCGTTTCCTTTGAAGGGAGAGTATTCTGGCAGGACGCCTGAGGAATAGAAGGAAGGAAGGTTTCTTGAGAACTGTCTGGGAAGATGGGAGTATTTTTGAGGATGGAGTCGCACGAATCATCAGAGTCTTCCCTAACAGGCACCGGAATAGGAGGTATGACAGGAGCTGAAGCTTCCATCTGGGGAGGAGTTGCTTCAGTGCCGTTTGTAGTCGACTTCCAGGACATGCCGTAGGACCTCACCATGCCCATCGTGGGCCGATTCTGAGGATGATATGAAGCCGTGCCAGACGCAAGCGGAGGGTTGAAGACGGGCTGACGAGGGTTGTGTAGAGCTGTGGGATGAATGCTGTTTGCTGAATGAGAATAGTTCTTTGTTGCGTTCTGTTGGTTACCGCGGTGCTGTTGTGGTCGTCGCTGTGGCACGTTGCGGTTGGTAGGCGCGTTGCGGGGGGGCAGTGGAGGCGCCGAGATACCCATCCCAACAGTAGTCCCGGCGACCCCTCTAGCCCCAACCGCAAGATTAGCTTTGTACTGTGGGGCAGCCCACATCGGGTTGGCTGCGAGATTGTAACCATATCGATTGAGATAGTAGTTATAGCCCCCGTAAGTATACGCACCCCCACCACCAAAAGCCAACCCACGAAATCCGGGGTTGAAGCCTCTGCCTGGGAGATATGAAGAGCTTTGTCTCCCAGGCGTCCAACCCATCCCCGCCATTCTTCCTGGCGCCCATGGTTGAAAACCAGGAGGCCATCCCCATCCATTATATATATATACGGGAGACTGGTACTGGTTAACATGATATGGAGCAATCCTCCCGTAATGAGGAGCTCTAGTATAATAGTTCGGTACCACAGGCCTAGGAGCCTGTGGTACCGGATAAGGCCCGGTCCTCTGCCCTCCATTCATGGTTGCCATGAAGGATTTTGCCCCAGAATTTGGGGGGTTGAAAAGACCTAGAGTGGGAATTGGTTTTCTCTATATAAGTTCCAAGGGATGAAGCTATGTTGGTGCTACAATAGATTGCCAGGTTGGGATAACTCCCCCCCCTCTTGGTATAAGCTAGATTGATCGATGGTTTTGACGGTAAAGAAAATGCCGATTTATACAAACAGGAGGGAAATTGCCACGAGAAGGAGCCGCGTGAGAGGAGAAGAATTAAGCTATAGTTAGAAGAAATCGCGTTGCTGTCTCTTGATAGGTTTAGAGTTGGTTTGTGGAAATAGTTGTATATGGTCAAAAGAAGGGAGGTGATGAAGGTGAGTGATTAGAAGAAGATTGAGTCTGAGATTGATACAAATATTCGATCCTCATGAGGTCGAATAGTCGTAGATACTAGATTGAAGACGCTGAATGAACCCACCAAACCGGAATGCGTTGTGATGAGGTCCTGAATGGGCTGCGTTGCTTCATTGACAAACTTGTGTTGTGAGGTTGTATTTTGCAAAAGCATGTAGATCTTTATCCTCTTTGGGACTCCTTCCTAAAGGATGGCCCGATCGATATCTTATGCCTTCATCCAAAGTCTATCGATATCGATATCAATATCAATCTCCTTTTCAGTAATTTTTTTTTTGTTTTTGGTTACGAAAGACCTAACTTGCGATTGCTCTCTCCGAGGGTTCAAAACGTTCTTCAGTCTCGTAACCAGACTTTTCGTTCTTCACCATTCTACCCAAATACACAGCACCAACCCACCGAATACCCATATTCTCATAAATATTATGATATCATCGTCTGCTCTACAGTCACACCAACAACGCTCGGGGCGTAAGATCAATCCGCCTGGTAGCTATTACCTGCCTACTAACCCTCTATTATCTCTCTAGGACATTGAAACCCGACAAAGAGCAACTTAACTTAGTCGGAATATTGTCTGATCTACGAGACCAGTCAGAATCCGGTTATAAAACTCCCAAAGCTCGTTTCTCGATTCCAGATCGCCACACGTGTACACAGGATAAAGTTAGATACTAATGATATCAAAGAAACAGACTTCATCTAGGCCACCTCTTACTCCATAGACATCTAGATGTCGATACCGAACCCGATAGCGGCACCAAAGGATCACATGCATCCTTCTCCTACAGCCACGAAAACATACCCAAAGACACGGAGCGATAGGCTGCCTGGCTCACTACACCGGAGTGATATCTACCCGCAATAGTCGGCAGCAAGATTGTTAAATGCACATGCTGCGCATATCGACCTGCAGAGCGTGCATGCATTAAATTATCCTACATGCACGTGAATACACCATCATCTGCGGCTGCTCTCGTAGCCTGGACTCGAGGCTACCGGACTCGAGGCTAGTGAATACAGAATACGTATACGTGTATATCTATACAAAACTAGATATCCATTTCCGGAACCCGTGGCAAAAAAGCAACATACCTCAATGACAACGAAGAGAGGTCACATCTTCCTCGTGATATTCACCATGCACAGGCGCCACAGACCGTCACGGCCAGGCTCAGCTTTGCATTTGCTTGCGTTGCTGGCCAAAAATACCACAGAGTTATAAGACAACACGTATTCATGCCACATCTTCACCTGCAGTACAGCAACAAATCCATCGATGTGACATTGCATTCATTCGCAGTCCCACGGAACTTTTCCGAGCGGTTCTGGGACAAAACCGGAATACTGTAGGATCAACTACTATTTCCAGTACCACAGGCGTCTACACCGATGCATGTACCCCATCTATGGCGAACGGCACATCGACGCCTCGAAAGTAAAAAAATAATTTCGTTCCTTGCAGATTTCATCATATTTTTCCAACAGCTTTTGGAGGAATTTAAAAAAGGCAAAACTTAAAAAAACTTTAAAAAAAAGTCTGCCACGCATTTTTTTGCCGTCCTTGGGCGGTTGGCAATTCACCAATCAGCTCGTGGTGCTATACACCCAACAAGAAATAGTTAAACTACGGTCCCCGCCGATCACCCGTGCAAAGACGTCGTTCAGTGTTCTGGACTTTCGGGTCACAAAAAAAAGGAAAGCGACCGTCGCGTCGCGGCGGGATCGCGATATCTTGTTAGCTTTGCCTCTTCATGAATTCAGGTACCATCCGATACGATGCGGACGGAACGTTAGAACAAGCTAACTAATAAGTAACTAACTAGCTCAATAGTCCCGATCCTAGTATCTCGACTATGCCTTTACCTCGAGACTAGGTCTACATATTACGTCTACCATTAGTGATATAATGTAAAAGAATTTCCGCGAACATTTTAGTACCGCCACATATTGCCGTTTGAATGGGCTTGACCCCTGCATGTATAAGGCCCACTTTAAGTACTTCCTCGAGGTATTCGCAAATTCTTCCCTATGGTCCTCAAAAAGAAACCGTGATGGTCTCTGAAACGGAGCTATTAAGGTCTGTTGCATCGACCCTTTCCCGGCTAGTATATAAGATGTATCGATACATCTTAGAAAGAAACAGAATGCTTTAGGTTTAAAGCATCATAAAAGTAGGCCCGCGAACCCTAGGGAGAGAAGGAAAAAAACTTCAATTAGCATTGTCGGCCCACGATCATTCGATGCTCGGGCACCAACGGAACTCTAGTCGCGGTAAACGGTTAGTTAGACGAGTTATTCCGTGTCGATCAAGCCACCGGGTCCCTTACTTCCGCAACCCAGCATCTCGGATGAAGGAAAACGTTCCGAGAAATTCATGCACAATGCCGGAACCTGAAATTCTAGGCGATGGGCTGGGGTCAAACGAGAAGTGTGAACCAGTACTCAGAGAAACTTTCAAATACAGAAGATTTTCGAACTCTTTGATGTCTATTATAGGACAGCCAAGATTATGAGTTATATTGTAGAATAGCGAGGCCTCGAGGAGTCCGAGAGCTGAAAGATTCACGGACCCGTTCGAGCCGTGTCATTATTTCCCAAACATATTGATTGTGAAAAATCTTTAGTATCGACTAGACTGCCTTCAATTAGGTAAAGTACACATGTAACTATAGCAGGATTCATGGCCTATGGATTCGCCACCTTAGTACCCGCGAGCTGACGCCCCGAGTGTAGGATCGTTGCTCCAAAGCCACAGAGCGCTGTCAAACTCGAGCAAATGCTTTACGTCTTGCATTATAGATCATATAGTTTTATGAAGTAATATTCCTGTCAACGACGGAACTTCATGCGCTAAAATACATCATAAACTAGGATATGAACAGCAAACGATCACTGATCTGAACCGTACTGACAAAAGGACTTTATTCATAAATGGAAAACGACCACTTTCAAGTCGCATTGTGTGTCTTTTCCACTTAGAATATAGCATGTTATTTCGTGGACAGAAAGTTCAAAATACTAGTTGTGTGAAGCTTCGAGCTGAAGCTATAAAGTGTCAGCCTAAGCGTGTGAGCTTCTGTAACTTAAGCAACAGTAAACTCTCCAACAACTGGGGTTATGGCGCAGTGGTAGCGCGTCCGCTTTGCATGCGGAAGGGCAAGGGTTCGATCCCCTTTGACTCCACTTGTAGAACTCACAACTCGTCTACTGGCGAGTTGTCTTTTTCTTCTCTTTTGATAAACTTTTATCTATTCTAATAGACTTGCTTAGCGTCGACGCAGGAGGAGGAGCTAATGTGATTAATATTTTGACGGCGTCCGAAGATGCAAGGGGGCGTTGAACATTGGCGGGTCTTCTTTTTTGTCAGTTTTGACATTTAACGTCTGTTTTGCTTCATGTGTTGATATGTGGTCTAGATCGACCCACAGATGAGATGACATGGGCTTAAAAAGACGGCTGGTGTTTTCGACTATATCGTCCATTCTCGTCTCTGTAATTACTCTATTGGACAAAATAATATGTTGTCTATCTAAAGAAAGGCATATATCAACATCAATTATCTATAGCGCAGAAGGATTATCCTTGTAAGGTCTTCGAGACGAAGCAAGGTGGAGAATCGATTTCCCAGGAATTATTCTCCTGCAAGTACTGCAGTTCCCTTGGGGCGATATCATATTACATTACATGTGTAAGTAAAGTCAAGAAACGAAAAAGTGCCGATTTACCCTGATTGGAGACTGAAAAGGGTAAGAAGGATAACATAGCCATCGAATCAAACCCGATTCTAGCTGTGGATCCCATACACAAAAAACCTTCGAACACCGAGTGGGGGCCGTGATAAGTGTAAGTGTTAAGTGTAAATGTAAAATATCATGGTCGTTTTCCCCACTGGCATATTAACACGCTAGTCTGTGTTGCGGGGATGTTGGAATTAATTGGTAAGTTTAGAACCTCTCAATTTGAATTTCATTCATGCTTCACCTATATTACCAACAGCCAAAGCTGTGATATTAACTACTGGTTCTAGTGGAATGGCACGGCCTTTGACTGAAACTGGTCATTTTTCTTTCTCTTTGTCTAGCTTGCTCATCCTGATGGGATATCGGGAAGTGGGGAGCTTGGAGACCCTACGATCCTTTCTGATGGATGGCATATGGACATGGCACCGTCCGAACGCGGGCCTTGCCACGGATTATACCAAGGACTCGACTTACATGGAACAAATCAGACAGCCTGCAGCAAATATGAACTGCAGGTTATTGAATATGTGACTATCATCTTCATAATCTTCATTTCATTTCATTTCACATATGATACGAATACTTCCTCTAACAAGCTAGTTTAGTCCCGATCCACAAAAACGAAGAACCCGAAAACCTTGGGAAGAAAAAAACGCGACAATCGTCTCATCATCATATAATAAATAAGAGTTAAAGGTTTATCTAAAGGACCGGCATTGCATCGGCATTGCATCGGCTTGCCACTTCGCATCTGGTTGACCAATTTCGGCTTTCCCTTCAACGCTAGTAAAAAGAGGGTGCAGCAAAACTACTTCGCGTATCTTGCGTGGTAACAGGCAGGTGAATTGGGCCCTCTTCCCATAACCCATAACCCATAACCCACTGGCTTGGGAATCTCAAATTTCGTACCTTTTTTTTTTGTTCTTTCATGAGAGTGCCTTTTTTTGCTTCTTGGGAGCCAAAACAAGCCAAAACGTGCAAAAATGTGGGGCACCTTTTTCTCGTTCTCTCAGGTTTGAAGCTTGGGATTTCGGTGGGCCCCAAGCAACAAGACCTCAGAACTGAACTGACCTGGAACCCTTCCCGGCAGGTTCCCCCTTCGGCGACCTCTCAAGTCTCACTAGTTCCAAAACCAGTAAATTTCAGAAAGAAAGAAAAAGGTGCAGCAAAGCCGCAAAAACAGCCGAGATAAACAATCGAATCAATTACACCCACCCACGAAAAGGCCAATAAATGCAATCAAGCACGTTGATAATGCGAGTGGCTTCCATGAATCCAACTTGACAGAAAAATGTGTAACAACCCCCAAACAATCGTGGGTGGTGGTGGTACCTGACATTTGCATTCGCCTCGAAAAGCCATTCTATATAGATGCTTCTTTAAGGTTTCAACCCTGCATGAAGGCAACCGCATCGCATCGAATGCATCATCTCGAAAGCAAAAAATATTTGGTAACAAAATCTAAGAAACTGCCTAGAACCCCAATTATCACAAATCGCGTGCTCACCTTGCAATTACAATACCATGACTACTAAGTAAGCTTTCATGAGTGATTCCTTCGTCTTAGCGTCAGCTCAAAAATCCTCTCAGACGGATTCGCCTCTTTCCTTCCTTCCCTTCCCTTCGGCACCTCTCACACACAGTAACCAAGCAGGTAACTAACTCTCTCACTTTCCCAGCACCAAGGAACAAGATCCCTAACCCATTACAAAAAAGCCTTCCGTTCACACCAGACGATTTACATGGGGGGTTTTAACTAAACATTTTTATTTGGAAACAACAATCCTTTCGCGATTTCCGATTCGCTCTGAGGGGTGTGTGCACATTTGTGGTGCTAAGACCCTCGTTATGGAGAAGCGAAGGGAAAAAAGGTGTGTAACGTGTTCCTAGTCAAAGAACCTCATTATGGATCAGCGAAGGAAAAATAGGTCATCTTGAGATGCATATGATGAGATATCCGAGGGTTGTTTAAGCTAACTACTTAGCTAAAATGTTTAATTGGGTGCTTGTTCCTTGGTATTTGGGGCCAAAAGGTTGGTTCGATCGCGGGAAAACTGGGGATTTCCTTATCCTATCTGTTCCCGTCCTATCCTTGGGATTCTAGGCTCAATCGTAAGGCAAATTCCATCTGCGAGCTGAAGATCTTAAGCTTGGGAGTGTTTATTTTTGGAGACAATGTTGTAATTATTCCATCTAGCTACATAAAATCAAAAATTCAAATTCAAATTTCGTGAAAGAGAGAAAAATATATGGTAATGAGTTTGTTATAGAAGAAGAATAAGAAAATCAAATAAAGGTAAGAGCCAGAAGCGAAGTGTAAATGCAAAATCTCAGAAAAAATTGTGAAGTGAAGAAATAGAGACAAAAAAGTATCAAAAGTGTGAGAATAAGACCATCGCAAATAGCGAGGAAGAATAGAAGAGTAAAATAAGAAGGCATGCGCTCCTGCACGAGAATCGAATATACAGATATACGAAGTATTCACATGATGAAATGAAGAAGCGAGCCAAGAAGTGAAAAGATAAAAGATAAAAAACTCAAATGTGTGAAGATGAAGATGTTGTTAAATGTTAAATGCAAAAAGATAAATATTCAATTTTCCATTCCCAATACTCCAAATGATTGGATTGTGTAACGCCAGAAAGCAGATTCTTTGTACTCCGATTTGTAAAAAGCTAAAGTCAGATACCACCCAGTATAAAAAGGATTTCCCAAGCTAAAGAGGCAAAATGTTTAAAGGTCTTGATGAGGAGGTTTTTTTTTCATGTTCAATCGTGATGAGGCATGGTCATGATGGTCGTAAAGGGTACACGATAGTAAAGTTTACTCATCGGACCTCTTTCTCTTCTTGCGGGACTTCTTGTCGTCCGAAGACTTGTCCTTCATCTCGCCGGAAGCAGCGGTCATCGAGTCAACGACGATGAAAGGTTGAGGAGAATGCATTGACTCGTCTTCCATAAACTGCGAACCGAGGACTGGAACCTCGCCCTCGGTCAAAACACCAAGGACAACAGCGCCAGTGCCGTGGATGCGGCTGTGCTGTGTGAGGTTGTCGCTGCGAGAGAACTTCTTTCCGCACTCGCCACAAGCGAATGGCTTATCCTCAGTGTGGAGGGATCGGAAGTGTCGCTTCAAGTGCTCCTGTCGACGGAAGCGACGGGTGCAGAGATGGCAGACAAAAGTCTTGGATGGGTCCTCAGTCAAAGACTGCTTGCGTCCTCGTCGGATGACGTGTGGGCTGATTGGGTGTCCGATCATATGCGAGTGCTTATCAGAGCATGGGGAGGATGGCTCGGAGCTGCAGGCGCTGTCGATGGAGCCAAACTTGAAGGATCGCATTCTTTGTTCCTCGGACATCTCTTCTGGGGTGTTCTCCTTCTTGACCTTTGGGAGCTTTCGCTTTGGGATCTTGGTTGGGGCAACGGAGCCTTGTCGGGATGAGGATGTAGACATGGGTGGGCTTGGGAGCTGCTCATTCTCGGAGTCGTCATCGAATCTCATGCGCTTGTTGGAGAAGACGGACTCAGAGAAGTTCTGAATGAAGTCGTCTTCAGAGTCACCCAAGTCGGAGAGTTCCTCATTGTAGTCACCAGCCATATATGGAGTAACCTTGGAGGCCAATGGGAGGAAAGACTCGACATTGCCACCAAAGAGGAACTGGTCATCATCACCGCTGAGGGAAGCCATTGGTGGGAAAAGGATGTCTGGCTTAATCTCAACTGGAGTGGGAGACTGAATGGTGAGTTCCCGTGGGTCACAGCAGTCAGACTCGTTGAAGGAATCTTGGGAAGAGCATGGAGAAAGAGCAGGGCAGTGCAAATCATTCAAAGAAATCGATGGTGGTGGTGGGCTAGCATTAGACTTCAAGATCGATGGAGCCACAAGACCAGCTATTGCTATTGATAACAAGAACTGTTAGTGATATGTTCCTTTTACGGTTTACTATTTCGAGGATCATTCTTTAATACTTACGTGAAAAGTAATCTGGAGTGCCTGGGAGTTGAATATCGGACAAAGATACAGTGGCAATAACGGGCTCCTCAGAGGACCAGCCGTGGTTGCTGATTGGAGTAGGCATAGCATAAGAAAGAGATGGTGTGCTGACGGCACTGTGAGTCAAAGGAGGAGTAGCAGGGTTGAACAGAAGATCCGTGGTCGCAGACTCGGAGCACATATCACCGTAAGGCTCCATTAAAGATGGGGAAGCCGAAGGCGTAATGGTGAGAGGAACACCTCGTCCACCTAGAACCAGCTGAGATGGAAAATGAATTGGAGTTGGCGCAAGCAACTGCGGTGAAGCAGAGATAGTGTATGCATTCGGTTGGGCTAAGAAGTGACCGTGGTGACCGTGCTGCTTCTGCTGTCGGCCCTGTGGGTCCGGAGAATAGTAGAGGAAACCAGCGGCCTCCATTGTATCTTATAAATTAAAAAGTATAGGGTAGTAAAGGTATAGACGTGGGCGAGGCAAGTAACCTTCCGACGTACGCAACTTGTGCCTAAAAGATCATGAAACACTCCGATCAGTATATGGAACTTAACCACTTAGGCAGGTAGACGTCGAAGCACGACACAGTCAAAACAGGCGCAGCAGGTGTCTACCAGGACCAGACTTAGACTTCATGCGGCCGTTCCTACGCATGAAGGGGTCACTGTCCGGCATGGCCTGCGTTGGCCTGTCGTGGTGTGGGAGATGCAAGGAGCAGGAAAGAGGAAGCACAAGCGAAAGAACTAGAGCATGCGAAGGATGCCCAAATTTAGGCGTGCATGACGACAAGTCGAGACTAAGTCTCCGCGCAGGTCACCTTGCTTGCTTGTAAAATATGGGTCCTTCTCCACCGGCCTCTCCCGCGCCAGACGAGAGACATGGGATTGGCATGGCGGAGAGCATGTTGTAGGGCCACGCAAGATATCCGAGGTGTTCATTCGTTGATTTGCAATTGATGATTTTGGTTTAAACCAGATTGATTCATTTCATGTCACCCGAACATAATCTTATACCGTGCTCGGGATATTGGATTGGGTAACCATAGATGCAACAAACTTACCGCTGACGGATATATCACCGACTCTTGATTGGCTTCCAGAGTCTTTCGAGCAAAATAATTCAAATGTGTTTGCTTGTCAGTGGACGACGGTGGTGATTAGTTTTAATTGTGTGCGATGTAATTCCAAAGCCCTCGTAGTGTAGTGTAACCGGTCGATTCGATTCTCAGGTCGGAATGAATGAATGAGTGTGATATTGTCGGAGTCCAAAAATAGGGTGGGAAATCCAGACAACGGTGTCGTATTAAAATATTTCTAATGTCTTTCCATCCAACTTCCTTGAACTTGTGATACTGTCGAATAAGGTACACAAGCTCCTCTCTTTCTTCTTGTTTCCTCCTGTGAGATATGTATCAACGTATTGTTGCTTCGCTTTGTGCTACTTTCCGGAATGGAATCTGTTAGACGGGAAGCTAAAACGACTGTGTTCTCGTATAACAAAAGGGCTGATTCTGAATCCCGCGAGCTGACGGAAACCTTGCCGTGGAGAGGATATTAAACAACAGCAACAAAAAAATAAAAGGATGATGACGATGAAAGAATTATATATGAATACGATTATAGTAATAGACTTGAGGGAATGTGTGTCTGTCTATCGAAGCTCTGTAGTTTGGTATGTATGTATGGGTTATGAATGATGATAATGATAATGATATGAGGGAGGGACTGGTTTCCGGGTGTATAAAAAACGAGAGTGGTGGAAACAGTAGACGGGCGATTAGATTATATTAAATATAACATGTGAGAAGAGCAAAACCAAAGAAGGACCGACGTAGACGCTTCCTTGCCTTTAAGAATAAGAGCAGCTTACGATGAAGGACGGTGTGTAGAGCTGGAAGTGGGAAATATCAGAATCTGGATGGAGATATTGGCCGGTATTTGACTCGACCGACCAGCCAGCGAACCTGAGCATGGTCTCGCACTCTATCTTGGTAAAGGAACCATGCCTTTTGGCTAAAGAAGAAGCAAAACCCAGGTGCAGGCTGGCCAACGACGTCTCTGTCCTCGTCCCCACAGGCTGAGACGTAGGTATTTTGCTACTAACGGGATTCTGCTAGTAGTTGACACCCAGGGCGACGCGCCGCTAAGATCACACAATCAGCAGCAACCGAGAAAATTCCCCCACGGCATACGAGGGTGAGAAGTTGGATGGTTCAACTGGAAAAAAGCAAAGGTTTGGATTCGAAAGTGAAAATGTCTCTATACCCTTCTCCACTCAGGCTCCGGACTAGTGAGAGAGGCGCATCCACTCTCAATTAAGAGTCTTGCAGGAATAAGAAATGAAACTCGAGAGTGAGTGTGTGTCTGGAAAAAAAGAAATTCGCCCCCACCGGTCCAAGATGCATGCTATCCACATCCACCGCGGAGCCATTAGCACTGGACCGACATGGGTATTCTCTTCCTCCCCAGTCGTCCACTCTGCGGTGTGATGGGTGGTGATGGTATGGTTGTGTTGCCTCAGAACCCTGGCCGCAGCCAACCAAGAAGGAATCGGACTGTGAAAGGCTTCGGCGGGACCCACAGGTACCCGAACACTCACCTTCTTTAGCACCGTGGGCACATGGACTTAACCATGCTAATGCTAAGGTACAAGTACGACCTGAATAACAGTACCCATTCGCACGCTGCTCACTGCCACCGTCAAAAGCAATAATTAGTAGCTGAAAAAAGAAGCAGCCAATTTGAAAGAGGAAGAGCTAAAATTTCTGTTGTCGAAAAACTTGGTCCGCATGCCCCGATTTGTCGATACGCACGCTGGCTAGGCTCAGTCACTGACTTGCACGCTGTTCTATTTGTCGGGCAGAGTTTTCAACGCTGGATTTGGTGAAGTTGACCGTCGACGCCCTTGACAATTGGTGAAGCCGAGCGAAATAGTGCGTGATTCCGTCGCAGTCCAGCTCATCCGGCACCAGGCAAAGTGTTCCATCACCTGAAGGACCATGCCGCAGCGCCACCGTCCATGCTTCTTCACTAAAGCCTTTCACACCTAAACTTATCGGTGAAAGGTACAATGGTACGCACACCGCCTGATGAACACGTTGATTCTGCGGCGTACCCGACCGAAAGACATATATTGCCGATGTACCGTCGAGGGTCTACCCGGCGTCACAGAATAAGTCCGTTCCCCATAGGTTGATGGACTGTCGTGCATAGGCCATGTGCTTCGTAGAGGTGCTTAGGTGCATCTTCTGCCTTGGTTTCAGGCGTAGGCAAAAAGTGTTCTCTTCTGGGTAAGTCTTGACGAAATGCCGCTACAGACCTTTAGGCGTCTGTGTAGACGTCAAAGCCAGACCACATGTTTTCCCACTAGAGAGAAGGAAAAAATAAAAAAAACCTTCGATTTTCATTATCAAACCATGCTTCAGTCTCCTGCATAAAGTGGGTATTTGCAAACTTTTCTTCTTCCTTCTTCTTCTTCTTTCTTCTTCTCCAGTTTTTGTCCACGGAAAGTATACGTACATACATAGCTCTGTTCCTCCAGAACGAGGACTCCAAATGCGAGCTACTGCAGGAACAGCGATGGAGAGAAGATACCGTGTTAGAGGTCAAGGTACCTTATCGTGGTGGCTTCAGACCATTAACCGAAGGCAATCGAGAAAAGAAAGAAGGTGCAGCTGGTGGGTTAGGCTCAATTCGGCGGGTCATTGGTGCTAACCCTCAGGCTTCTGAAAATCGAGAGGTCGGCTCATGCAATTGGAACCGTAGACGCATGTCTTAGAGGGTCGTAGATGGTAACAATTGATAGAAACGACAATGGAGCTAATGTTAATGTTTGCTCCAATCTTTCCTCTTGGTTGAGGTGTGCTCGTGATCCCGCAGGTGCTGTGTCTAAAACGCGCGCTTCAGCTCCGTCTCTGGTTGGCTGCCATAAAACCACAAAAGTCCGAAGATGGTGTTGTGGACTCGACCGACGCTGTTAGAATTAGACAACTGACTGGTCGAGAATTGCCATTGCCGCTCCCGAATCGTCGGTGGCCGGCATATACTACGCAATCACTTTGACGTCCCGTCTTTTTTGCTTGCTCGTATCATTTTTGTAAGTTTCGAAAATTCTGATATAACATCGTGACAGTTTCCTGCGAATCAACAGGATCTAGATGTTAATGGAGTAGGAAAGCTCGATTGCCCTCAAGCCGTTGGTACATGATTGACAATCTTCATTTCGTTTATTCCTTTCAGGTGATTCGTACATCCAACTCTAGAATGTAAGATCTAACATTTCGACAATCAGAGACCCCGGCCATTAGCTAGTCCATGCATCGAATGTGTCGAAGAACGATTCCAGAGGCGATGCCGGGCAAGGCCTGGAGGTCAGATCCTATCCTGCTTCCAACCGTGCTATACTAAATCCGTAATCATTTTATCTCAGCCGGAAGGATCAAGGCGACTTGTAAGAAGTTGTACAAGCCGGGGAACAGATTGACATGCTTAGTAGTTTTCGATAGGCATGATACGTACCTGGCCTTTGATCAATTGAGCGCCTTGGTGAAATGTGTGATGCTTGTTAGCATGATGTTGCCCTGCACTAACAGTTGGTGAAACCAGTTGTGTTGAGTTGAGGTGCAACCATCCACACACCCACCACAACACAGCACGTGACACACCAACGTGAATGCCAAGACTCAACACACACCAAAAAATTTTGGTATACAAAATCTTCTTCCTCGCGAAAAATTTCTTTCTCTTCTTCTTCTTCTTCTTCTTCTCATAACAGGAGACTTTGTCTCCGTGCGGCTTGCTACGATTATCACATTCCCGTGTTGCCCATCCATCATACCAATGATGCTTAGAGTCTAAGATGAGCGTCAATCGAAGCATAGAACAAACATATTGCATAAGTGCTGGCTGATCCATGATCTATATCTCTTCTCTGTTTACATGCCCGGAGAATCGAGGTGGGAACTCCATCATACATACATACCTACCTACAAACCCCATTTGATATCACCCAAGAATTGCTACGGAATGTTTATTTTAGTCCTGATGATTATATATCCAAACTCAAAATTAGATTGTGAACAGGATGGAATATGCGTTCTCCACTCTTTTGAAACAAACATAAGGTTCTCTCTGTCGATAGGTGTCGATATATTAGCAACGTGACTATATCCTCTCCGAACTGCGACTCTCTTCGGGATGGGTTCATATTGCGTGTACCCGCTGTTTCTTCAAATTATAATCCGTATTCTTATTAGTCCCCTCTTGAAAACTTGGAAGACCTTCGATTGCAGCTGGCCCCGTGACGATATAGCGCTAGAGATTTTTGACATATCTCCACAATTTCAGATTTCAGATGAGAAGTACCTGAGAACTTGATATGATCCTGTCTCATTCTCGTGAATTTCATATACAAGATCTACCAGGCACCTGGGACAAATCATCTCGACTGGTAACATACCAGCCGAAGAAGGGTCTACAGACCCGAGCATACCGTCAATATCCGGGGACAAATCTGACGTTTATATGAGATACCATACCTCCCACTCGGGAGACGAAACAAACAATTAATTACCTGGCGTGGTTGCATATAATTACAACATCACTAACAACCATAACTATTACTACAACTGCCACCGCCACCATGTTCACCCCACATTATATCAACAGTTGTAAAGATAGAATTCGTTAAAAATAACAAAGAAGACGTGCGTATCGACTCTGCACTTCGCATAAGTCCTGCTTAAACCATCAAGTCGGGCGCAATGTTTCTGCATACCGGGGAGGTATAATATAAGATATGATTGCCAAGCGGCCGGTCAGGTACAAAGTTGATGATTGTCCCAGGTACCGACATGGCAGCGATGTTTGTTTGTCGGCTTCACATAACAAAAGTTAACCCCAAGCCAACCTTAATCTTGTTATCTCCTTGGATATTCCATTCCTGGAAGCCGGCATGAGAAAAGTCGAGGCACAGCGATAAACGTGATTTCAAATGTTAAACTTAAACTTGCGATATATCATACATACTACTACCCCTCTTACTGTACCACGACAGTTATAAGATGCAATTAAAATGCTCTCTGCGGACCCTGTGCATGTTTGAACCTTGTAGACAGGTACTATTTCGAACGTACTGACGTAGTCAGCACAGATTAGTGCGCTTGTATGCAGTGGAATGCAATTATCCCCAGGCCGTAAGCTCACCAAGCATCATGTCGTGGGAGGGGACATGAAACACGACACACTCCCAAATGGTCGGATAAGAGAGCTAAGTTATAGTTAAGAAACACAGGAATCGATAATTCCAGGATTTAGCAGAGCCCCCCGCGGAGCCTGTCAATGCAATGCCGTGTGTCCTGTACGTCCCAGGCATTAACTGCTATACTTTTCTTCACGGTCCATGTCTGACATATTATTTGTTTGACAGACATACAGCAGCAGCAGCAGCAGCAGCTCTTTGGGTTTTTCCGAACGAAGGCGATGTGCATACGAGATCTTATCACCGGCAAGGTCTTAGTTAGGCGGGATACAGGATTCCTTGCCGTCTACGTATGCAAGGTCCCCGCTCGAAGACACTACCGTGTACGGATCTCACCCTGAAACTGAATTTGTGGATGGTTAACTAAACCCAATTCATCTGCAAGAAATCAATTCGAATGAGGTGGACTTACGCTTTCCCGAAAGCCCTTTTTCTTTTCTCGATGCTGACCGATGACCGATGACCCCACCTAACCAAGATCATGTAGACGGGATGATGAACGGAAATACTTTTGAAACCGCCTACCCGAGATAGGTTCGTTGCTTTGACTGAGATGTCTTCAAATTTAGAAATCTTTTGGATCAGCGGCATTGCATTCCAACCTCGCTTTGTACTGGTACTTCCAACATAACATAACTGCATCCAACATGAACAGACTGACATTAGCGGGAACTTTGACATTTTAGTGAAGTGAATCGGTGAATCGGTGTCAACACATTACATTTCTCAAACGAAGCCTCATGCAGAGGAAGTCCGGAAGGTTGGTGCCTTCTGGAGAGGCTGCGCTGTCAATGGCCATGAATGGGATCCCGTCGGAGTTGCTTTCCAAATAGGACTGGAATTTCCTTTTTGGATGTGTGCCATGTCTGTCGGTGAACTGTTTAAACGCTTCAGCCGACGCCCATGTGATAAACTCTCTTTTCCTTTCTCAACTTCACAAACGATCATGCCATTTGCCATGCAGCGTACATATGTCCTGTTGTTTCTTCCTCAGTCTTCTCTTGCATAAGAAACGCTCGGTGGTGGCAAACTCAGGGCATCTTGCAGCCTCGATGTCCCAATGCAAGATGTATCAAGCGAACTGGGTTTCGTCGGACGAGTCTCCAAGTCGGTGCCTTCCTATCCAAGGACTTTGGCGATATCCACCAACCCCATTCGGTACCTACCATGGATCCACCCGTTCTAGCAACGTTGGATTGGATCTTTTCTTCCATTCCATTAGCATTTGCATGTTTGGCGACATTGGAAAGTCCCATCGGACAAGCAAATCAGACGCCGTCCACCACCTCTACTTGCTGGTTATAGCCGCCTAGATTCGATCGATCGAGGGCAAAGAAAATATGAAAACCGCGCATCGCCTTTTTGGTGAAACCTGTCTCGAAATCAAATGCCGACGGGCTCATATCTCCTCGATATACCAATCACGGATATCACTCCGACGTCACAGATTGGTACCCGAGGCCGAAAATTCGCCCTTCCATCGCCATCCGGCCCATTTCGTATCACACCGGGCAGACCCGTCACGTTTTTTCATTTTTCATTTTTCATTTTTATTTCATTTTTCTCTTTATTGCCATGAACTCGATCCTCGGTCACATATCAAGCAAGCAAAAAAACGTGTCTCCCGGAACCGTGTTTGTCTGAAAATGAAACCGCCACAAAAAAAGCTAGACCTGTCCCTCGGGTTGAATCCCAAGTGATGGAGCTTTCGCCAAATTTTGCTTTCCGAAGAAAAACAGGTCAAAAAGGCGTTTTTTGTTCGTTCCAGGCCTCGATTTCACAGGGTCCCCTTTGAGAAATTTCTACGATCCGAGGTTCCGGATGGTTGGATCACCAAGTCTTGGCGGGAGGACCCGCTATCGAAACGTTTAATTCGATAATCACAAAAAAAACCATCGTGCCCTTCGACTATACTATAGCATTGTCTCAGAGGTATTGGGATGTGATTAGGAATAAACTGATCTGATGGAATGTGAAATTGGACTTCAAAGTTGCTTAAATCCTCGACAGAAACGGTTTAGAGTCAAGCGGGCTGGGTGTGTCCGCGGATGTGGGAAGAAAGCCCGCTTCGTCCCAGAGAGACAATGAGCTGGGACGATTCAAACCTTCGACTGGGCTTCTCGAAAGGCAACTGGTTCACACGAAAGACTCTCCAACATTGCGAGTTTCTCATTGATGGGAAATACACTTGTGGAGCGGGGCGACACAAGTGAAGGCAAATTGCCAAGGCCCTGGTTCTCGCTTTGAAGCAGAGACTATTCTACTTTCTGATCACTTACGAGGTTTGATATCCAGGGTCCTGGTCCACAGCACAAGGGATTTAAGCTGGGGCAAGGGAGTCTAATCCGGCCGCATGGGTCCAGCAGGGGAGTCTTAGTTCTGGCAAAGTGGGACTTTTGAAGTTTTCAAGAAAGAGCCAAGGAAATCACCCAAGGAAAACCAGATGGGGAACGGGTTCCTGACCCGAGGATCAGACTTTGCATCTCGCTCGCCCCCGAGGGCGGATCCGGGGCACGATACGGTGTCCAATTGTGATAGCGGTTGCATATCTCGCAAATTTGCCCAGACTTATTTGCAGAAATATATTTCCCAGCTGCTTGTATGATTGATTAATCGATTGATGATGCACGAGTCTGTGCCGTGACAAACTTTCAAAAACAAACGAGAGATATACATTGGTGGTGGTGATGAAGATGCCGATGACACCTGAGATCTAATGTTTATTAGTGATTCGCTGGGTTTCGGTACAATGCTGCAGGAACGGAAAATCAATACGGCAAAAAGAATTTCTTGTTCCTGCACGCACGGCACGGTTCACAGTAGTGCAAACTTAGCCTCGACGAAAACCCACAAAAACGAAACAAAAACAACACTAAAGAAAGAAAGAAAAAGTTTGTCTCGACCGTCATAGGTCTTTCTATCAGGATGAAACTCTCTAACTAAAAAGAAAGATTGATTGTCTGTCGACGCAAACTAGACGAATCGAAGAAGCCGCCGCCGGAATAGCTCTAGCCAATCCAGAAATATCTTTTCCTCTGTCGTCAGTCTCACCACCTCGATACTCCGAGATCGCCGTGCCGCTGTGCCCTTAAACATGCAACCTGCCAAAGAGCCGAACCGGCTATTATCCAATCCCGAGAGCATGGCGAGTAAGCGTGTGTGCGTGTGCTTTGACCACCACTCTTTTTAATTTTCTTCGTTTTTAATTCCAAAGCAGTCGATCACTGTCGACGAGTCCTTTGTGGTCGTGGATAAATATCATGTGTTCGGGGAGGGCTATGTACACACACTTACGCCTACCCCAGATCATCGAACCTTTCCTTCCATTTCTCCAGACTCTATTTTTTCAATCTCTTTCCCAAAACTCCCGTGATTTTAACAAGGGCTTTCGTCACGAGAAAAATGGGGCCTAATAAGCTAAGTAAGTTTTCTTTTTTGTTTTTCTTTTCTTTCGTAAAAGAAAAATGCCCAGGTGTCGTGATGCTGTCCCCACCGCTTTGAACTCCTCATCGACATCGATCAGGGTTTCCCTTGTTTACCCCGCGGTCTAACATTCATTGATTCGTCGGCATAAGAAATGGTTTAAAGGGTGTCCCTTGAAATGAAACGGCAATCGTAAGAGACGATTCGTTCGGAAATCAGATACCTAGCCGTTCAAGCCTTCCATTCATGCATGTTATCTCTCTTCCTCTCTGTCTCTTTCCGAACAGTCAGAGCTAACTTGATAACATGAGGGTCTCGATCCGAGTCTCCAACACATGAGTTCAAAAAAAAAGTTGGATCAATTGTATCATGCTGGACAGGATACAACGTGAAGATCACCATCTCACGGCAAACTCTATAATAGCGGCTTTGACTAATACTAACGGAAAGTGAATGAAAGAACTAGATGAAAAAAATGTTTGTTTTTCAACTTTTAAAGATATGAGCCGTTAATCTAGTGAGAGGCGCAGGGCGGTACCGATGGACCGTTTCGTCCCTGACGTTACAATTATTATTATGTATTATTACTAGAAAATTCTAGAGCTTTGAAACAGAAAACGGCCGAATGGCAAAGAGAAGAGTACTTGATCCGCCTTCGCCACCATGTTATAACCACACTTGGAATTAAATCTCGTGCGCGATATTAATATCGACGAAGTAATGGTGGTGGAGTTGGTTCCCCTTCGGAGGAAAATTCCCGCATATGTATAGCAAGAAATATGTTCTGGATCTTCTTAAAAGTGAGGTGTGTGTGAGAGAGCGTGGGTGTTTAGAATAATGTCTATGAAAACAAAAAAGAAAGAAAGAAAGAAAGAAATACACGTAAAACTATCGTATTTTGTGGAGAATATTAGCCTATACTGCCCGTTTTACGAGATGTTCGAAATGGATTATATGGAATATACTACGTGGAGTTTGGGGTATACGTGCAAGGCCAGGTCTTGTCGTTAACGTTCAAGGGAAGGTATTCGAGACATGACAAGGCTGTTCCTTTCCCTTTCCAGAATCTGCAATTGTTAACAGAACAAGACCCACACTTATTGGATCTTCCCAGTGCAGCGGCTGGGTATTAACTAGTAAGTAAGTATTAGCAGGGCAAAAAAAGAGAAGAGAGGAAAAAAGGTCAAACGGAGAAGGACATTGCAGGCAATGTGGGGCATGAGAAGAGCATCGATAGGTCGACCGGTCTTCGGCTGTGGGATGTTCCTGGCCGGCGCATATGCATCCTGCAATGCGTTGTTCCTGTTGACGGGAAATTACCAGGACCTCAGACATATATTTCTGCATGCACGTAGAGAGCACAAACAAGCGAACGAAGAGGCTATGAAAAAAGTGGTTTTGTGATATTAGTATCACATGTAGTGGTGGTGGTGGTTGTATTGATACATGTTCTTGAGGTTTTATACGTAAAGTTCAAAGTTTCGTCACACAATGAGGCTGTACATATACAGCGCATCAGAAATATGGATCTGCAGGTCTTTTCTCTTGTAGACGAGAGACCTGAACTAGTGTATTGATACATTCCTTAGTCTTCCCTTTCCCATCTTGGGAACGGGCCGAGTTTGTTGGCAAGTACGTTCACAATTATGGACAATGGCGTTTCCCAGCAGTCGTACCACCTTTGCATTCTTTGGAAGACTGCGGCGACTGGGAAGTCATTGTGTGCATATTGCTTGAACGCATAGGTCAAATTTTCTTCCCCCCACTGAGCTGCCGCTGCTGCAGCCGCTCTTCCACTATCTGCTCTAAAGTCGACGTCTTGGAATCTTTCGAGGGTGGAGTTCCGAGCTTCGGTGTCGACTTTTAGTTTCCTATCTTTGGTGAAATCGGCTTCCGTAGCTCCTTCGAGTTTCCATGATAGTTGTAGTAAGTTCTTTGTCATATCATTTACGTGCGGCTGTACTTGGCCAGGTACATTGTCCAGCCATGTCGAGAACCGACTGAATACTGGAATATCTTCAGCAATAAGTTCTCGATATAGGACTAGCTGATCCCGTGCAGCTTCCGCACTTATAGTATCTTCAAACCCATATTTCCCCAGTAACTCTCTGAGCTTGATAGGATCTGATATATAATAATCTTGCATAAGTTTTATAGCTTGGGTTAACTGGTCTTCCGCCAGGCGTATCTTCCGTACCATATAACTCAATGATACAGAGAAGAGATCGTTCGCTATGACTTTAGGATAAGCTAAGTCCGATGGATCCCCCGTGGGACATTTATGGTCCTTGATGATTTTTAACTTATCGATCTGGTGGCCAATCACCAGGACAGCGTTAAAATTCAATTTGAAGTAATCCTTTAGATCCTTTAGTGGTATTTGGACCTCGACGGCCGTTACCACTGGAATATGATTGACTTGGAGAACCAGGGCGGCTTGTAAGTATACCCAAAGGCCGACGCAACCGGAGAAACATAAGGGTCTCATCGTTTCTTATTTGTCGTCGCCCGGGATGGTTTCGAAGAGAAACGAACGACCACTTTGTAGGAGTATGTATATAGTTTATCTCAACGAAGCTGTGTTGTGTGTGGTAAGAAGTGGAGACCTGGTTACTGGATGCCTTCGAATGCAAGGGCTGGACTTCTGCATTTGCCACGAGGCTCGCTGGAACAGGAATTGCTTATCTTCACTTTATGGTTTTTTGCCTTTTGCCTTATACAACATCTTATTTTTATTTTTTCTTGTTCATTGTCTTGTTGAAAGATCCGTCTTCGGCTTCTTCATTTGCGGTCAATTGTTTGTGGTTTTGAGAGAAATAGGCAGCGCCCTTAAGCCTTTCCCATGGTTGGGTCCCAAAGTATGCGTCCAACCCACGTCCAACCCACGTCCGAGGTCAACCCAGGTCCTTCAAGGAAACAGAAAAAAAACGTCGTCTGGTGTTTTGACTGACTGTCGCATGTTCTCTTTCGAGAAAGACTGAGCGAAATTAATCCTGCATGCATGCCCCCCCGGTGCATTAACTGTTGAACTCTATCGCCGGCACAGGCACCGCACCTACGTACGTCGGCGAATATAATGGATTCCTCATTTTTCGGTTATGTGCGACTGACTTGGATGACACTTTTAAACCGCCGTTTCCTCACAGCCTGATAACGGAAGATAAGTTAACTAGCGTGGGGAAATTCTCATGCGGCAAAGCCAGGGAAATGGTGCAATATCAAGAAAAAGGACCACAATGATCAAACATCGAGATGAGTATCATGTCGGTCGAGGAATTGGATTTTTCGTGCCCGTGGGGTGTCACGAACCGATTTTGGAATTCTCGTTCCTGGCGTCGGCTTCATTCGGGTTACGTATCGTATCAGATATGGGACCATTCTTACGTTGGAATCCGCCCACGATTTCGATACGGCCGGGCTTGGACACCTGCCTATCTGGTCTCGTCCATGCGAGATAGACGGACCGTGGATGCCTTCGCTTAAAAACTCTGAAAAGTTCTATTAAAACGTTTAGGTAAATGAATTTCTTACCCTCTTCAGTAACTTTATTTTTTCTCTAAATTTTCTTTTTAGATCAAAACGTGATTCGAAAACCTCGTTCCATACGCTGCATACCGTGTGTCTGTACAAAAGGCATAGAAGCCAGAAGCGTAAGCGTGTATCAGATTGAAATGCTTTTAGTCATTAGTTTCCGTTCGACGATACCCATATCCTGATATGATCTAGATGTATGTATGTTCGCTTCAATCAACCGAAATGTTTAACCCGGTGGGATATTAGATATTATCCAAACTTTCACTTAAGAAACGTGCTCAGAAGCCTATCACGGTATGGCCGTGCCTGTGCACATCTCTTGGGTCCATCTCTAAAAGCTTAGAAACTCTGTCGACTAGTCTACATGCATATTAACACGTAGGTTCTATGTGGGCCTTTTTGTCCATGTCCACTCTTGCGGTAGCCAATACTATGTATCATCCTGGGAACAACTTCGTATCCACCCCGGGGCGGGCACAGACTGGGGGATGTGGGCCCAGGGGAGGGTCAAGGTCATCGTCTCTCATCTATTCTCTCAAATTTACCAGGATGATACATGACGATGGAATTGGATTTGGAAAAGAAAGAAAAGAAAATGTCACGAATCCTATTTCGGCAAGAGAAATACCACCACCGTCAGACAATATGCGCGCCCTGTTTAAACTGTCAAACAGGGCCAGGGAATCGATGTCATCTACAGATCAATCAAAAATAAATATCAAGATATCGACGACATTCGATTCGCTTAGATGCTTTCCTACCCTTCGCTGCATACATCCTAGCGCATGTAACGTAAACACCAGACAGCCGAAGGGGAAAAAAAAGATAAAATAGAAATCGAATCCATGCATTTGCCTTGCACCAGTTCGAGTTTCGACCGACCATCATCTCTCTTGATTCGGGTTCTAAAAATAATTTAATCTGGTAATTTTAAACAAACGACATCACGCTGGAAAGCTATTCCGAAATGCGTCCGCACCAATTGCTGGCCAAGTTTTTGTACTAATATAGGCAATATTAACTTATATGATTAGCGTGGCTATGCTGGAACTATAACTACTCCATTACGACTGCGACATCTTCCCGTGTCATTCCATAGTAGTATACATACTAGTCGACTCTATGGAGTGAATCCGTAGGTACTAGTACTAACCACCTAGGCAAATAGTATATGATTTTCGCTGATTAGTATGTCAAGCCTGAAGCAAGACCTTGGCCGTTAACCTTGCCTTTGTCCGAAAGTTCCAGTTTTTTTTAGTTTCTTCTTTTTAGTTTTTTTTTCCTGATTCTGGATAGAGAATATGTCAAGGAGCAAAGTTAACATGGGGACCTAGTCTCGTAGACGGACATTGCATTATATTTCCTCAAACTTCCTGGGGTCGAAGGCGCAAGGGCTGAACCTGACAGTTATTGCGAAAACAATTATATCATGTCAGGGTTGTGCGTTGTAGACGTGACTTTTTCTTGGTAGACTGGCTGGTACCTTGCGTAGGTAGACATCCTTCTTACATCCAAGTCGTCGATGTACCACATTCCTGCTAGTTTGGTCTCAATTGTGGACTTTCTTTCTTTCTAACATGCGTATCGAGATGTGATCCCATGACGGTCTTCTTCTTCCTTTTTTGAAGACGTATGTGAGTACAGATCTGTTCGAAATTCCCAAAATCTACGGACGGACGCTAACTTCCTTTCCGGACAGCCGATTCCTTCCTTTCATATCGCATGCAGCAAGACTGACTAGGCGTCGACACAAGTGTGCCACGACTCAGTGTAAAACAATCCTATCCCATCTTCTTTTTGCGAAAGAAGCTTGTCAAATCTGCCAATCATGAGACATTCTAATCAAACTACCGCGACTTTATCTTCACGTTTAAGCGAAAGATTTCGAAAAAATCCTTAACTTAACTTAAACTTGACTAAACCCTCGTGTGCTACGGTCCGCCTTGGGTCGCAGCCAATGCCTCCGATTTTGGCACAGACTTTGGCGCATGGAAAAGTGTCATAGCAAAAACATGCATATAACTTCTTTTTTGAAATATGCCTGCGTGTGCGTCTGTGGGTGTGTGGAGAAACATTCCAAGCTGAGGTGAACAACAGCGAGATGAACAAGCCAATCGCCAATACTCCAGTCACATTATTTACCCACAAGTCCACAAGAGACGCAACAAAGCACATTTCAAACCTCCATCCGTGCGTCGATGGTGCATCTACATCGTATGTATGTAAGGATGTAAGTATGTGGCTGGCATATGGGATGTGGATCCACATATTCGAACTCTCTGAAGGTGTCTACATCTATACATCCATACGTCCATTCGCATACTCACATACCACAGCAAATGGGCCAGCGAATCGGGCGCTTGGGTATCATGTTTTCTAACCTTGCCGTCTATGCATTGCTCTTGTTTCATATCCAACCACAACCTCTCTTGAAAAGTATAAGTCGATCTAACCGCTGGAACCTTCTTTCAACCTAACTCGCCAACTCGGATGTGATATTACGAACTTCTTCGATCACCGGAGATATAAAAGTTAGATATGTCATAGCTTAACTTTTCTTGGATGGAGTTTTATGCTCTCACCCAGAAATATGCAGGTTTGTAGCACAGATGCATGCCTTGACGTTCACAATTGCCAACACCAACTGTTATTTTATTTTTTCTAATTGCTTCAAGCTTCACGATTTGGTCGAATACGGTATAGTCTGACTTGTTTACTAGCTTCAAGAACGCCAGCAAAAACCCTAAAGAACCACAAGGAAAACTTCCCGGAAGCCACCATGGGCCCATCACATTCAAAATTTGTTATGATCGACGTTCCACACGTATACCCTACGGATTACCCTGTCTAGACCTGTGAACTTCAATGCTACTTTTTGTCAAGTGCCAAAAAAACAAAACCGAAAAAAAAAAGGCTTCATCTCATCTCGTCGACGAGATTAAGTGGAAATTTCCCGCAGGATAGACACCAACAATAGAACGCGAATTGCGTGACCTTCATCCGCATTCCCCGGTCTAGCGTCGTAGGCGGTTTTTCTTGTCGTGACTTTTCTTTCCACTCCGGTTTTCCTTTCCCCAGAAAATCTCTGACCCGAACCCTAGTCGACCCATCGACGGCCGGCCAAGCGGCATTTAATCTTGGTAGAAGGTGAGGGAGAAAAAAAAGAATAATATCCATAGTATATACGTAGAGGGTTGCTTTCCGAGACGCAATTACGGAGTAAACCCCAGAAAAGTAGAAAAGGGCTTGGTTCGAGTTTTCTTTTTGGGGAATTAAAAACCTTTTCGTGGTGATATATTCTGGCTAAACTCGGAGCGAATGGTAACGATTACATATCGCACTAAGCCTTTTTACTCATCGTGGGAAAAAAAAGACTAATCCGCGGCTTTTTGTTCGCCTCTGTGGAGAAAGGAAAGAAAAGGCATTTTGAAGGGACGGCAATGCGGCACTTTGGATTTTTCTTCAAATTATCACGAGAGAGACGGGAAAGAAAACCACGGGTTTTTTTTCTCTCGTACACAAGCACTCCCAAAAGCCAATATCGTGAACCCATGCTCTTATTTTGTCTATCAAACTCTGCTCGAGCTCCCAGAATCCATGCGCAGTACCTGCATAAACGATGTCTCAAGAAGAGAGGAACTGGAAAACGCCCGGCCGCGTCGCAACAACGATCAAAAATTTTCTATGTTACCAGTTAGTTTAGTTTTCAATTCGTTGGCTAAATTCCTGCAGCTTTTGCAAAAGAAGGACAGGAAGTTCATGCATCCTACGTATTGTAAACGTCTATCCTCTGGTATCTGTTCATGCAAAAGTCCCAGCTAGTGCTTAAGCCGTCTCTGGGATCGAGCTCAAGCTTACCTAGTTAGCCTATGTAGCTAGCTCTAACGAGAATCCTGAATCCTTAGTGTTGGAACCGGCTTCTTCGTAGACGGACCCAAATCCCGCATTTTCCAAAATAAATCCCTCGTGACATGATACTCGCCCCTCCACCTTGTTCGTTTGAGATTATGATATTTTCCTGTAGACGAACATGGTTTCCTCGTCCCAGGATATGCAAAGAGAGAACTGACCACTTCTTTTCTTCCTCGTCAAGGCTAACTAGTTTTCCCTTGTTTGCATGAACTGGGGGAACACCGGGAACCATTCACCTGGTAGATGTCCATAATTTTGAGTTCCTACATGGGGAGGGGTAATATTTCACTTCCTGACTTCTTTTGTGGGGATATATATCATGCATTACACTTGGGGTTTCGGCTGGATTGGATATAATCTGGGGTTTAAATCTCTTGATGAATTGAAACGGCTTTTGTCACGGGATATTTTCCGCCGCCCATACATGTGAGGCATTGCCTCGACCATGTGTATTTTGCATATTCTTAAACCGAATAAACGGTGAGGGTTTAAACGGGTCCAAACCGGCTTTTTGGGAATATATCCCAAAGAGCGGCCTTTTTCTCTCTCTTTCGTCTTTTGCCTTTTAGTTGAAGTTCTGGCTGGGTTTCGTTTCTTTTATTTCGGAATCTGATATCCCGAAAAGAAAAGAAAAATCCTGCAAACATTCCGAAGAATTGGAAAATGGCGAGGATTTCACGTGCTTTTTTTTGAAGCTGGTTTTCGAGATAACATAATCCGAATCTCCATCAAGAAAATGTTCTTCTTAAACATGAAATCTCGGAATCACCGGTATGGATCCAGACGCGGGGTAAGTGGTAAAGCTAGACTAGGTGGCGTTCAATTTACCTAGTTTATTCATCTACTGCCAGACATGTCGACAAGGTCATGGCCAGTCATCGTTAACCTTGCTTCTTTGCTTCTACATATTGCCTTCAGTCACGGATCCGAGGAAGAGGGTTATTACTTTTGCTTAGGTTAGCTAGTTGGCGTGTGGTCTCTCTTCTATGTATTGTCAAGGTTGATTCGAAACATCCCTCTCTTCTCAAGCCTTTTCCTTGCTTGCCTGATCTGTGTGCGCGGGGGCAGGGCAAATATGTCTTCGACGGCTGCGCTGGTCTGGTCTGGCTTTCGCAATTAATATAATTCTGCGGAGGGTTTTTGACGTTGTCGTTCTTATTTTTTCTTCCCGGGTTACCCACGTTATGGCTCCGACATCTGGAACCTAAGATGTAACGGTTTTGGGAACATTCTCCGAGTTTCCTGGGTCTTTCATACATGCATACATAATACATAATACATAGTTAGGACGCGGGGCCTATTTCCCTGGTTCAGGTCTTTATGAAAGGGTTCTGGTTTATAATGACTAACCAAGATTTTGATAATTTACAGTCATCTCAATACCTATTACCGCCATGGGTTTTGTTCTCTCATTGTTCTGAAGAAAAGGAAACTTCTTAAACTTCGTTATATGTCTCAAGTTCTAGGGTCTTTGCCCGACCCATGTGAGGTATAATTTTTTGTTGCAATAATATTAACAACTGAAATTGGAGTGGTTTCAGTCGAAGTCCATGTTTGATATTATGGAAATTCTATTGATAGATATATAGCCCTGGCTGTGGTTAGTCCTTTACCAGTAGTTATTAGTGATGAGGACTTTATTCCTTCCTATTTTATGGGTTTATGGCCGAGTTCTAATTTTGGAAGTTTGTGGTAGATGGATGTGGTTAATGTATTGCCCGTATTGTCGGGAGGGTCTCGGTGCGTGGTTCAGTCTTTAACCTCGCTCGGGGTCGAATTCGGTGATGTGATGAAGTTTGGGAGTCTTTGGTATAATATCTAGATATTAATATTCCGTAACTGTTATGAGAAATCCGATATCCTAAAAACTGAAACTAAAGATGTGGACTATGAATAAATTTAAGTACATCCTGGTGGATGCCTTTCAGAAGTTTTCATCGATGTCTATGAGAAGGGAAACCGATCGAAGATGGAAACTTCGCCTTGTAGGTAGCATTCAAGGAAGTTATAAGATACTCTACAGAAGAGACATAAGTTCTTCATATATATATGACGGTTAATTTATTCCCAAAGCTGTTCAAGTTTAAAAAATTATATCTTGTTGCGCATGCAAATACAGTAGATCTATAGACCCCGCCCGGCGTCGACATTCAATGCATATATATGGCCACCTGATTTGATCAAGAAATTAACAAGACTTCCAATGGCCGGGGGAAACTCCCATACCCACTCATAAACCAAGGTTTCTTCGGCTCCGAGGGCCACTTTTGGTGAAATTGGGGATAAAACGTGATGTCTTTTGCTCGTCGTGACTTCGGGTCTCGGCCACTATTGTTGCATTTTGAACGTCGTTATAAACCTGTCGACAGGCAGGTCGATTGATAATGGTAACTTTATAAAAACCTATGACGAAGATGGTATATATTCAATCTATAATGATGAACATTAATCGTCCCTTCTTTGAAATCTTTGTTCCGTTATTGAATATCATGATCATGTTGCCTGTAATTGATGCATCTGGGGGTATGTAGTATCCTCAAGCTTTTCACTCTTAGTAATCATCTCAAAGTCCATGGTTGTGCGAGCCTACTAAGATAGGAATAATATTCGGTCTGATGTTAACTAATATATTCTATAGTGGGCCTATAGTCACAAACAATCCATCTCTTTGATCGATATGCCTTCCATCTTTCTTGTAGATAATCGAGCTAACAAATGAATCTCATTCTCGAACGATCAAAGCGATCTGAACATCTGATCCCTAGACAGATCTTAACTGCTGATGGTTGCCGAGACCAAGTGGTCTCATTCTTCATTCTACCGGGCCATGGGCTTAAAACTCCTCGACTCGCTGAATAACGTCGACTAAACCCCACCCCGTCTTTGTAAACTCGCATACGCATTTCACTAGCTTCTATCCGTCATGTTTCATAGTTTGAGTTAGACGTGGGACTAAGGGATCGAACGAGATTGGGAATGCATGGTGGCATGCCATTGCTTCGACTGTATAAAAGCCTTTTAAAAATCTTCTAGAAAAACATCCAAGAAAAAATGAAGAATATAGTTAGGATACATGAATAAAGAAGCCCCACCGACACCACCCGCTTCAATAATCTATTCCTCTCGTACAAGAAAAAATGATCCCAGACTTGCGCCTTTCCATTTTTGTTCTATTCCAACCCCCCCTCAATTCTAAACATCTACCGATCGCTCTAACTACTTTACTCCTCTCCAACCTTCTCCAGCTTGCCCAATTCCCTCTTCTCTCCAACCTCTCCAACGATTCTAATCCTGTCGATTCTAACCTTCTCCGCATCTCCCTCTGCGTCCTCCACAAACAGATTCAACGAAAACACACTCTGGAACTTCACAAATTTAGTATTGATAGCAACAGTCCCATCCTTCCAATCCCCATCCTTCAATTCAATCTCCTGAGTAGCAACCATACTCTCCGCATCATCGAAACCAACAATGTTAGGCCGATTGACGAATAACCTAATCTTTGACGGCCGTCTTGGTAGTTCCGTATCTTCCTCATCTTCATCTTCAACAGGTGGTGGACGGGATGTAATCTGTAGTTGATAAATCTTGACTGTCGACGAAAAGGGGATGAATAGTGTTAACTGCTCGTCAGTATCACTTTCCACCCAATCCGCTTGTTGTCCGTTTCCACTACCCTTCCCTTTTCCTTTTCCATCACCGCCACCGACTTCGGTACTCGGTGCGCTACCTTCGAATAATACCCTTACTCCACCGATCTCTTGATTATAGTTCATGCAATCGAGATTCTTTAATTCGATCTCTGAGTTTATTATTTCGTATGGTTTGGGAACGTCGGCTCCCTTCCAGAATCCCGAGCCCGATGAAGAAGCAATTGCACCGCCGGATGCAGCTAGGAGTTCTTTTACGGCGGATTGTAGAGCGGGTAGGTTTGCACCTTTGATGCGGTTTGTTTCGGTACCGGATTTGAGCATTATGAAGGTTGGCATGCTTTATATATAGAAGATACATGTTAGATCAACAGGTCTTTTAGATTTCTTGGGCATCTAGTGAATATGGGAAAAGGGGAGGCATACGCAGTAACATTATAAGCCTGAGCAATACTCTTCTGCTGATCGACGTCTACTTTCGTAAACACCATTTTCCCAGGATCGGTAAGACGTTCGGCGAGGGCAGCATAAGCTGGAGCAACGGCTTTGCAAGGACCACACCAAGTAGCGTGGACTGGAGTTTTAAACATTTTCTGTTAGCTCGTCGGCTCTGATACTATCGCCACTACCTACTGTAAACTACGGAGAAGAGGGGAAAGAGGCATACAATCAATAACAACGATAGTATTACTCTTTACCAGCTGCTCGAGCTGAGTAGGAGAGTTTATAACGACTGTTTTCGACATTTTTGGGGGATTTGTTTTGGAGGGGTAAGGCGGGATGTATGGTGGTCTGCGGGGTAGCTTGGAAGCTGGAGCTTTGTTTTTTTTTTCGAGGGGAGAGGGTTTTGGAATTAGACGGGCAGGAACGTTGTAAAGACTGGATGCAATTTGTTATGGAACGACCCTTGTGATAGCGGTTGTAGATGAGTGATGTTGATGGTGGTAGTGATGGTGGTGGTTGGGTTGGATTGCGTGCGTGGTTTGTAAGTGGAGGAGGGTTGACGCGGCTGCTGGCTGGATGTCGAACCGTTTAACCCGCGACTGTTCGTTCTGGTTCGATCGACCAACGCAACTACCAAATAAAGTAACTTAGTAATTATAACTTCGGGCTGGATGCCGCCGGTATATTTGGCAGCCCTCTCCCGGGGACATGTCGACAAGAGACAATTGCCATCTTACATCCCCGTTGGGCCTCGTGCTATAACCTCTGCCAACGGATTTCAGATAAAGCAACTAAATCGTTTAAATTAATATCAGTGATACCAACATGAAATCTGTTCAAACGGGGGGAGGGAAACTAGCACTAATCTTTGGTCCATCGAGAGCTAGAACCAACATTAAAACACTGATAAGAAACGGGGAGAACGGCGGAAAGGAAAAGATAGAGTAATATCGTAAATTATAAAGAAGTATAGGTACCATCGTATATGTATGTACAAACTTTGTTAAAAAAAAAAAAAAAAAAAAAAAAAAGAAAGAAAGAAAGAAAAGAAAATGCCTGCTAACACTACTACCCACAGCATACGTGCATGCATACCAACAGGAACTAAAGGAAGCAGAGGAAAAGCTGGATAATAGAAGTCAAGTCAGTATGTGGGGGGCCGATTACAAACAGTATCAACAGACAATTAGATGGGCGGAAAGGTAGACAAATAGACATCCTTCATGCATGCGGGGCAGTAGGAATGGGAGGAGGGTAATGAATGCACCGCTGAATGACAGTATCCACGGGTAAACATCAATGCCCGCAAAAAGCCATGATTTCGAAAGAACAATATGAGAATAAAAAGGACAAAGGACGTAAAAATCTCCAAAAAATGCATACCGCTTTTGCTGACCTCTTCAAACAAACATAATAAGAATGGAAAACACGGAGATGAGTGAAAAAAAGTCCTGAACTGTTTCAAAATCCAGACTCCACGAAGTGGCTCATCCTGAACCACATATGCTATCAAAGAAAACCCGATAGAAAGATAAAAAAAAGACCAAAAATAAAATAAAAGCCGTAAAGACGTTCTTCTGTTCCCTACCATTCATCCATGATATAGATTTCATAAAATATTTCTTCAGATGGAATATTCTTCATCATCTCTGTCTTCCGAACACTGCACTGGCGCTTAGGCTCGCAAATGCGTCTGGGGAATGCCTTCCGTTCTGTAGGCCTCGGAAGTCAACAGACTCCTGTGTCATATGCCCCCTCTTGAAGGTGTCCTGTACGATTGCCGGGCTGGGAACAATGCTAGGTCCGTTCATCTTCGCAGCGAATGGGTTGTTGCTCCCCGAATTCTGGAATACTGGGGTCGATACGCTCCTTTGCTGGGTTGGCAGGATGGTGACATTCTGCTGCACTGATGAAGGGGCTGGGGCAAGCTGTGGGTAGTTGTACAATTGAAGAATCGTGGATTTGTCTGCCCGTCCCGTGAGCTGCGGCATAAGTGGCTGAGCTGCTGGAGCCAGGCCACTATGCTGTTGCTGAAGTGGTTGAAGAGGGAACTGCTGCTGCTGCTGCTGCTGCTGTTGAAGAAAGGCCTGGTTCGGGTCCTGGAAGGGAGATTGCGGGGAGGGCTGGAAGATGACCGGAAGAGCGCCGTTTGTATGTGTCTGCTGGAGAGGCGGCGTAAATGTTTGTTGGAACGGCTGCTGCTGCTGGGACATGTACGGATTCGTCTGTACACCTGCGAAGAAAGGGTTGGTGGCACTGATCGGGCTCTGCTGGGATACTGACGAGCCGGTGAAATGTGATGTAGCGTATTGAGGCTGGGGTGGGGGTACGTCTCCCCAAGGAGAAGCTAGAGGGGTGGCTAGCTGTTGTTGCTGCTGCTGGAGCATGGCTTGCTGGTAAGGATTTTGGACATTCTGGGCCCACTGGCCATTTCCATTCATGAAGACCTGAGCTGGCTGCTGCTGAGCTGGCTGTTGAACCTGCTGTTGAACTGGTTGATGCTGTTGGTATCCAGTAGTCTGGGCCTGCAGGAATGGGTTGTATGCAACGGCAGGATTGAGACCATTTTGAACACCGTTTTGAAGTATTCCATTCTGCCCATTTGCGAATAGCTGTTGAGGTTGAGGAGCATGAATTTGCATCTGTGCCTGCTGTTGTGCCTGAGCTTGAGCCTGGGCCTGGGCTTGAGCCTGGGCCTGCTGCTGAAGAAACTGCTGCTGCTGTAGAGCTTGCTGTTGAGCCTGCTGCTGGGCCTGCTGCTGGGCCTGCTGAGCTTCTGCCTGATCCAAAGCGTCAAATGGGTTTCCTCCTGAGGCCTGAGTCTCCTTGATACCGCCGAGCATTAAGCCGCTCCTCTGCTTCCGGATCACCGGCTTATCCTTAGGAGGCGGTATGGGTGACGTAGTCCCACCGCCCATGCTGATCAAAACCTCGACGGCCCGTTCCATGTTTCCCTTGGTGTGTTTTAATACTTGAGCATTTTGCTTCTCGTCGCCGAATCCCATATCTCGTAATTTCGACACTTTGGCTTCGTACTCGGGTGGTATCGATACGGAACCTGATCCATTCATCCCTAATATCTTGCTTCCTTTTGATTCGAATGGAGATGATGACCGTGGGTTGCCGTCTCTCGATCTTGGAGCTGATGGGGAAGGATCACGTTTTACAACACCCGAGGAAGGAGTAAGGAGTCTTCCGGAGTCTTGCTGTTGTTGTCGGTCTCTTCTGAATTTACCATGTTCGTATTTATCTCTGATGTATCGTTCCATGATTGATTCGGAGTCTTCCAGGTCGACCGGAGCGGGGTGTTTGAGGGGGTCCGGGTTCCATGTGGCATTGGAAGTGACGTTTCCGGTACGTTTCATGAGCTGGAAGGCATGAGAAGCTCTGGTTAGCATTTGGATTGACTTTCGGCGTAGGTCTTTCTTCATTTTCCCTGTTTCCCCAATGGCTTAGGGAGGAGGTATAGATGTATAAAGGTAGGGATGAGTAGAATAAAGTGGAAGAGGGGTGCATACGTCGACTTGATCGTTGGTCCAGGTGTCTAGACTTATAGACTTGACTTTGGAGATATGTGTTCCTAATTTACGGTGGATGGCGGCGCAGCGCAGGCACAGGAAGATTCCCAACTGTTATAACGGTAATGTAACGGGGTCGTTAGTATGTTTTATTTTGCGATTCCAACCATCGATGGGGACCGGGAGAGATCCAACGAGATGACCGGGGGATGAGGGACATACACTCCAACTTGCCCATCCTATTTTGATTGCAACAGCTGTTAGTACCAGGTATTTTAGAAGGACAGACAAGGATGATAAACTTACCTGGGTTGCGGGCGCGACAGTCGGCGCATTGATTATTCCCGGGTACTTTTGCGATGAGGTCGTGCAGCTGTTTTTCGTTTCGCTGCTGCTGACGTTTGGACGACATGACGACGGTCAATTGTGCTTTTGCTTTTACTTTCAAGCTGAAGATTAGTTTTAATTAGAAGGGGGATGAGTGTTTAAGGAGTGACCCGGAAGAGGAAGTGAAGTGAAGTAAAGGTAAAAGAGCGACCGAAGAAGAGTATTATGAAGAGTAAGAAAGGCAAGAAGAAGGAAGAGGAATAAGATGGCGATGGTGATGAAGATGGGGATGAGAGAAGAGAAGAGAAGAGAAGATGGAGTGAAGGTGAAGGTGAAGAAGAGGTGGAGATGATTGGATTCTTTCGGTGTGTGTTCTCCTGTTCGCATGCAGAAAAGTACCGCAATGGGATTGATATCAATATCAGTCTGACAGGCCCCAGGGCCACCCTGGAATTTCAAATTGCAATGCGCCGCAAAAATAGAACTTTTGAAGTCGGATTACCTCAGAATGTCTATCAATACCTCTTCCCTAAGTACTTTAACTGACGTCGTTTCGAAGGTGTAGTCAAAAGTTACATGTTAACATTGAAGATGACGGTATATATATATGTAGGTATGTATAAGTGAGCAAGCCAATTCAGGGGAATCTTCAGTCTTGTTCTGATTAACTTTAATTCAGCCTCTTCTTCCTCTGACATTAAATATATTAAATTCTGTCAAGAACTTAACTGTCAAAAACGTTTAAACGGGAAGGAAGGGAAGGCATCCCCGGTCTGGGCCAGGTCAAGTCCGGCCAAGGAAAGGGGAGATTGCAATTGCACTTGGCTCATCTGATAAGATCTTCTCTCCTTATCCTTATCTAATATAATATATCATGTCTAAACATCTAAACATTTTTGTAGATTTTTTATATTAAGAAGGAGTGTTAGATATTATTATTAGTATTATCAGAGTAGCATTGCATAGTAATGATGTTTTAGAACTATCTCGGATAACCACTCCGAAAACATGTAGAGCCTCCGCTTTCTATCGGCTTGTTTTAGTCTATTATATTATCGGATATCATATCTCCTTACCGTATTCTGTCTCAATTGATGTCATGAGTGTAATCCAAACTCAAGCTTACCATTGTTGTAATTTCGAGACTAAGGTTGCAATTTATATCAGAGAGAGTCGAGAGAGAGTCGAGAGAGAATAAGGTAACTGAAGAGTGGGCGCTGTTGCTGGGTGCCAAGTACCGATCAACACCGCCACGCGCTGACGTCCGTCGTCAAGTGCAACCACGACCAAGGTTCCAACTATCAACACCTTCTCTTCTTGCTCCTTCTTTGTCCGATACAATATCTTATCATATCATAGGCTTCATCGGGTGCCGTCGTAAGTCAAAATGGACTCGTAAGTATCTTTCTATCTGTTATTATAGATGCTTTCGTTAATTTAGTGCTGTCAACAGGCTCGACAGGAACTTGCGCCGTTCCGCCCTTTCGCGACTCGCAAAGCTGGCCGCTGCTTCTCCTGCGCCGCCAGCTCCAGACTACAATAACAGTATCAGTATTCCATCGTCGCCAACCAGGCGCAATCAACAGCCACTTCCACCACCTCTTCCAGCTACCGATTTCGAAAAACTCGAAGAGGAGATCCAGGGTGGCACTCGTTTTACCAATGGCGGTGGTGCTGTTTCCATGAATGGTGGACCTAGGTCCTCCTTTAAACCCTCGCCTCAGATACTTGTACGTCTTTATATAACTATATTCAAAAACGATAACTATTCAACTTCATACGATTGCTTAATAGTATTGATAACACGATGGTAACGATGATTGTGGATAGAATGCTCGGGATATAGAAATCATACTGGCTCTCTGCGGTTCCGTCGAATTTGTCAACTCAACTGATGCTGCCTCCAAGCTCGCTCGCCTGCTATCCCCTTACCTCATCAGTTCTTCTGTCCTCCAAGTCGAACACTCCCCACAATTGCGTCACTTCAACCCCAGTCCATGGGAGTCTCTGACAACCTCCATCACCGATTCTCTCGCCCTCGTCGGTACTCTCTTCCCTTCTCAGAGGGATTCAATCGTCTCTACTCTTAACTCCTATCTCCGGCGCATTAAATCCCAGGCTGGTGGTACCCCGGACTTCTCCGATGACCGTGCTGCTATTCCTGTAGCCACTCTCGTCGTATCTCTCCTAGGCTTCTTCAACTCTGCTGCTAAACGTATGGACCTTTGGAATCAAGAGGAACGAGTTGAACTCATAAAAACTGTCCGTGAAATACTCTCGCCTAATTTTCTATTGTCTGCCGAAACCGCTTTCTCCACCATCCGTAACTCTCATGACAAGGAATTGAAGCTATGGAAGAGATATACCCGTCATTATGCTGCCTCTGGTCGTCCATTGGGTGCCATGCTACTCCAACAGGGCTTCACCTGTATCCTTGCTGCTTCTACCTCCCTTCTGGTGGTCGACCCTAAGCTTCTAAGGGATCGGGATGTCCTTGACGTCCTCTTGGCCCGTAGCACCAATAAAATCAAGGAAACAATTATTACACCTGGCTCAGCCTCCCCTTCTACTCGAAAAGCCCGTCTTAATCGCTTGTCATCACACTCCGATGCTCTCACTAACGGTCACGACCAAAACGATCTGGTATCCTCTCTTGTTGACATGATTACCGAAATCTTGGCCCTGGTCGAAGATGGTGCCGACTACCTCCAAGTTGGTAGTGCCTGGCAACAACGTCTAGCGTTCTCCGTCAAGGCATACGCCTTTGTATCCTTCTGTAACTGTGTCGAATACCGTCGCCGCCACCCCACTCTTCATCATCTCGAAGACTCGGAAGACCGTGATGAGTACGCCGATATTCTTATCAGATGTCTCGAAGCTAGTCTCGAAGATCCAATGCAAATGGTCGACCAAGATCTTGCTAGGACTGTATTGAAGATTATGGCCATTGTGGGCAAAAATGATCCGTCGTTCGCTGTCGCCGTGATTAGGCTTTTCCCTCGGTATATCGTGCGAAGTGGTGCTGAGAAGGAGACCGTTAGGGTTGCTGGAAAGTGTCTTGCTAGAGTGCTCCAGACTTTATCCCAAGATGCCATGATAACCACGTTGTATACGTTGGGGAACGTGCTTTCCTCAGGTAATCCGGAGAGAGCGCTTACTGCGAACACGAGAGAGAAGATGCATCCCGACCTCCTTGATGCAAATGCTCTTGGCTCTGCAATTTCTCTGTCCTTGAATTCTGAAGAGGAAAAGTTCTTGGTTTACGAAAGGGTTATAGAAGCTATTGTCGGTGTCGCCTGTGAGATGAAGGACGAGAAGATGGTAGAGCTCGCAGCCAGCATCCTTGGTCAAAAGGTCGGCAAAATCAACGGCGCTGTTGATGCAAAAATTATTGTTGAACTTGCGGTCCTGGCACTCGCCGGTGGTCCATTAGAGCTCAAGACCGTCTTGAAGTTGCTCGATAGGCTCGGAACGAATGCGGTCGGTATCCGCGACGTCAATATTGCTGGTGCCGTCTTAGAGGCCAGGATTTACATGTCTACGAATCTCAAGCCGGATCATCCACTTTATGATACTTACCTCACTGGTCTCTTGGAGTGCATCATCAATAAGGGGGATATTCACGAGCAAGATACGAGAAAACAGACTGACCCAGATAGCAGGACTTCACCCGTTGAGCCACCGAAGCTACGCTTCCTGGCAGGGTCACAATTATTCTTACATTTGGATATCGTACAGCTAGCTGCTAGGGAGATTTCACAGTTTTTGCAACCTCTCGCGATATTACTCAATGCTACCACACCCGAGAAGACGGAGATGCCACCATATCATATCCACCCGAACAAGGATATACAACAGCTCTTCCGAAATGCATGGTTCAACTGTGTCGTTCACGGGTTCTTACGGCAGAGCGAGTTAGTGCAAACGCATGATTCGTTCCTTCGTATTATCGCGCGGCATACACCTCCCCTCGTAGCCGAAACGAGGATCAACCACATGGAAAGCGACATGGATCTGAATACCATTCTTCGTCGTGGAATGAACACCCAGAATATTGCGGAGCAGAAGCGGAAGCTCTCCAGCGCTATCCCTACGCACGATAGTGAAATTCGAGGGCTGAGCTACCCGAAGGTGATCTTTTTGCAAGCCGCTCTTCTCCTTGAGAGCCTGAGGGCCTTGGAAGGAGACTGCAGTAAGATCCTGACGTACTTTGTAGACCCATCGTTCAAACATGGCGATGAGGCTACTTGTATGAGTTCCATTGCGGCGGAGGTTATCAGCATCTACCTAAAGAATGTGCAGCAGGGCAATCTGGAAGCATTCCGGGCTCCTTACGTTTCTAAGCAACTCGTTGAGTTCTTTACCGGCTGTTGTCATCGGGTTGAGAAAGTGCAATTTGTGGCTGCCATATGTGCGAATAATATTATTACGGCGGTACCATCGGCGTTATGTCAAAAATCGTCGATGTTTGCGTTACTCGAGCTTTTGACGTTGTTGTGGAACAGTTGCCTGGAAGCGGAGACAGATGAGTATGGATGGCACTCCGTGTATCGCAGTACTGTGGCGAATATACAGATTGAGCTGTCGGATTCATTTCCGTTCCGGAAGAAGACATTGAAGACTTACCACGAGCGCGCGAAGGGGTGGTTGCTCCGGGTCCTGGACATTGCGCCGTTGGATGTTAAGGGATTACTACAAAAGTATCTCGCTAAGTTTAACGACGAGAACGTGTTTGGGCATGTTGCGCTTGGGAGGTCTTTGGCGTATGATATTGGCGCTGCGGTACCAAAGAGCGATCCAAGGCTTTCGACGTTGTCGGACATTAACCTTGCTTCCGACTTTATGGCACAGTATACGATCCGCCAAGCCTACCGGTATGATGATAACATGCCCGAGCACGCACCGGACTGGATCCACGATTCGGATCGACCGGATCATACCGCGGAGATATATGGGAAGCATGGAGATGCGCAGGCTTTCCTTACGCATCTGGAGACCAGAGCCGTGAACGGAAAGTTTGTGGCTATCAGCGAGGTGCGGGATATCTTGAGACGAACAGCTGGGTTGCTCTGTCAGTCGCATACCGAGGAAAGCATTCTCATCCAACATTTTGTGGGAATTCCATTTGCTATTTTTACTAAACAAAGCATTAAGCTGGGAATCTCGCTATGGATGGGGGTTTTGAACGAGAATAAGAATATTGCGCCACGGATACTATGTGAGATTGCACGGAATTGGGAGTTGACTGTGAGGAGGAAGCAAGGGTTGTTCAATCCTAACTTTGATGCGCCGGATGCGTTTAATACGAAGATGGAGTATGTGGCGTCTGATAAGGCGTTACTTACGAAGCATCAGACTGCAGCCATCAATATGCTTTCACCGCATCTTACGCTCTTGAAGTTCTTGAGCAGTCATTTTCATGCGTCAAGGCATGGAGATCCAAATGTCATTCGAATGTTTTTGAGACTTATTCGGATCTCGCTAACTGGGCTCAAGAATGCAAGTCCGCATCCTTTGGCAAGAGAAGCGAGGTTTCAGTTTATCCTGTTCTCTCTGCAAGTGTTGAAGTATACTCCGGGCATTATGCCGGCGGTAATGCAGTGGAAGCTGAAGGAGGAGATATTCTCTGCGGCGCTTAGTTGGTTTACTTACCAACCGAAGTGGTCTTATGGCGGGAATAAAATGCAGTTGAGGGCCGAAGGGTTAGTGATGAAGGAAGTTGCGCTTGCGATCCAAGGTCTTTCAGCGGTGGGGAATGCGACAGTCAAAAGTTTGGAGCTGAAGCAGGAACTACTTTTGATCCTATTGGAGAATGAACAGGCTAGGGTTTCGACGTGGATTACGCCGTTGGATGCGCCGAGGAAGCAGGCGCCTGTTCCAGGGATTATACCGCGACAGGTTAGTGACGTTACACTGGCAACGTTGCTGCAGACGGCTTGGAACGAGAACCCAGCGCTAGCGATTCAGATGATTGGACGTTTCCCATCGAAGAGGTATGAGGCCGAGGTGAGGAAAATGATGTTGGCATACCCGGAGAAGGTTGTTAAGATTCCCGAGGCGCTTTATTACATCCTTGGGGATAAGTTGCCATTGGATGTTAACTTCCAGCTACGGTATTTGCTTTACTGGGCTCCGTTGAATCCGATTTCTGCGGCGACGTATCTGCTGCCATCATATGCAAACAATCCCTTTTTGCTGCAGTATGCGGTTCGAGCTTTGGAGAACCACTCGATCGATGTCACCTTCTTCTATGTTCCGCAGTTTGTGCAGACTTTGCGGTACGATGCACTGGGATATGTCGAGAGATGGATTCTGGAAACAGGCACATTTTCGCAGTTGTTTGCGCATCAGATTATTTGGAATATGAAGGCGAATGCGTATAAGGATGAAGACTCAGAGATTCCGGACCCGATCAAGCCGACGTTGGACAAAGTTATGGATCATTTGATTTCTAGCTTCTCACCTGCTGATCGAAGCTTCTATGAGCGGGAGTTTAGCTTCTTCGGGGAGGTTACGGCGATCTCTGGGAAGCTGAGACCGTTTATTGGACAACCAAAGGAAGAGAAGAAACAGAAGATTGAGGAAGAGTTAAGGAAGATTAAAGTTGATGTTGGGGTGTATCTACCATCGAACCCTGATGGTATAGTCATTGGGATTGATAGGAAGAGTGGGAAACCGTTGCAGAGTCACGCGAAGGCGCCGTATATGGCGACTTTCAGGGTGAGGAAGAAGGCTAATGCTAGTGTTGCTGGGGATGATGTGGGGAGCCCTCGAGCCGAAAGTAGAGTTTCGGGAGGATTGATAGGTGAAGAGAAGTGGCAGGCTTGCATATTCAAAGTTGGAGACGATTGCAGGCAGGATATGTTGGCTTTGCAATTGATTAGTGCTTTTAGGAGTATTTTTAATAGTGTGGGGTTGGATGTTTTTGTTTTCCCGTATAGGGTTGTGGCGACGGCACCTGGGGTTAGTATAACTCTTCTCACTCTTTACACTGAATTCGTAGAGGGAATTGACTAACGAGATGATGGGGTTGGAATAGTGCGGTGTGATTGAAGTCCTACCTGACTCGATTTCGAGAGATATGCTCGGAAGAGAGGCAGTGAATGGGCTGTATGATTACTTTACGACGAAGCATGGCGGTGAGGACTCTATCAAATTCCAGGAGGCCCGAAGCAATTTTGTGCAGAGCATGGCGGCCTATTCAGTTATTTCGTATCTTCTTCAGTTCAAAGACAGACACAACGGAAATATTATGATCGATGGATCTGGGCATATTATTCATATTGGTATGTTTTGTAGTAAAATAAACTGCATGAGAAACTGTTTTGCTAACGGACTATAATCGCTTTTAGACTTTGGGTTTTGCTTCGACATCGCTCCTGGCGGCATAACATTCGAACGGGCACCTTTCAAATTAACAGCTGAAATGATTGCTGTGATGGGTGGAAACCTCGAATCCCAATCCTACCGCTGGTTTGAAGAACTGTGCGTCAAATCCTTTTTGGCGTGCAGACCTTACTGTGAGCAGCTGGCCCATTTGGTGGTGTTGATGTTGGACAGCGGCTTGCCGTGTTTCAAACCGGAGACGATACAGAACTTCAAGGCTAGGTTTGTGATGGAGAGGAGTGAGAGAGAGGCGGCGGAGTATATGAGAGGATTGGTGAAGAGGGCTTATGGAAGCTATAGTACTAGGGGGTACGATCAGTTCCAGTTGTTGACTAATGGGATCCCATATTAGTTGCTGCTTGTGCTGGAGAATGTCGTACAGGTTCGAGGATATCTGTCTGCTTGGTGTTGTTTTTGTTGCATTCTCTTAGTCAGATTTTCGATGCTCTCTCACTTTGCTAGCATTTACATCGATATCTGTCATGTTACCTATTAATATTTTTATTCAAACCCCGTTTTTTCTTTCCACCTTCATGCTGGAAGATGATCTTCTATTGGACTTTATATCCCATGATGCTGCCATGTGGGAGTCTAACCAGGCCTCACGTTTTGGGTGATGTGCAGGCTATTCGCTCGGTTGGGTTTGCCCTTCCCCTGACGGACGTAACGTCATATGCATGGTGTTCATTCCATCGCGCCGGTTGACCTGGCCTGGCCAACAAGCTAGTTCGTTACACTGCGCCGCGCGACTTTTTGTTACGTTAAACCTTCAACCGATACTAGTGGTGATCCTTTTCTTTCGTTCTTTTCTTTACTTCTTCACTTCTCAACCCCGTATTATAACGTTACTGATAGAGTAGAATCGGGTCGACATACAGTATATTATACATATATTATACATCTCCGCTTTCTTCTCGACTGCTTTCATACTTAATTATTACTGCTCGAGATAACATCGTACTGTCCGGCGTCGTATTATATATCCTTAGCTCAACATTTTCGCCAGATTTCAATTCTTCCACGATCTTCAAGTGATACTATATACAAAAAGCACAGAACGATGTCCGGTGCATCGACACCCACCTCTCCAACCTCCCCCGACCCTGACCGCCCCCGTCGAAGCTTCACTCTTCCAGACTTTCCAACCCCAAGAGCTACAACCCCTCTCCTCCCTTCCCTTCTCCACTCCCCATCTCTCATATCCCTTCGTCAGCCCTCAACATTATCAATAGACACAACCACAAACATCGATCATGTCCACCCACACGACCCCCTTCGTCGAGCCTCAATGGCAATGTCAACAGAAGCCCTCCGATCCCAACGATTAGTAGGAACGAATAACCGAAGATACCAATGGGAGAGGTATAGAACTTCTGATGAAGACCTAGGGAAGATTCGGAATAAGAAGATTAGGGGGTATTATGAGACAGTGAATAGACAGATTGATCGGTATATTTGGGTTGATCAGTTGTTGGATTCGGCGTTGGTGCCGAGGTTGGTGGGGGCTTATGGAGGTAGGAGGGAGGGGATTATTCTGGAAGAGGAAGAAGGGGAGAATGGAGGGAGTACTCCGGCGCCGAAGACGCCATTGAGGAGACGGCCGAGTTTTGTGAGGAAGATGGCGGATGAGGAGACGCCGCTTTTGGAGGGGGGCGGAGAGGGGGAGGGGGATGAAAGGATTGTGTGAGTATCTATTTCCTTAAGATTTGTTGAGGTGGATTGCTAATTTTGGGGGAATGTTTTTTTGGGGGGACGGGTAGGAAGGTTGCGATATATGTTAATCTGGCGGCGAATACGATATTACTTGCTGGTAAAATTGCGGTTACACTGTTGACTAGCTCGCTGTCGGTGCTTGCTAGTTTGGTCGATGTATGTCCCTTTTGTACCCCTACTTCTGTCCTATCTCCAAAGATTGTTACTAAAAATTGGAGGATGAATAGTCGGCACTGGACTTCCTCTCTACCGCAATAATAGGATTAACAACATACCTCATCTCCCGGCGGGACGCCCACCGCTACCCTATCGGCCGTCGACGTCTAGAACCAATCGGAGTCCTCGTTTTCGCCATAATAATGATAGTATCATTTATCCAAGTCGCCGTCGAAGCCGTTCAACGTCTCTTAAGTCCCGACCACAGCATCATCCAACTCTCAAACTCGGCTATCACAATCATGTCAGTCACCGTAGGAATAAAGGGGGCGTGCTACCTCTGGTGTCGAATGGTAAAATCCTCTAGCGTTCAAGCGCTAGCGCAAGACGCACTTACAGACGTCTACTTCAATACCTTTTCGATATTCTTCCCATTATTGGGCTATGCGACTGGACAATGGTGGTTAGATCCTCTAGGTGGTTTGCTATTATCTTTATACGTCGTCTTCAGCTGGTCGACGACTTCGTTAGAGCATATAGATCATTTGACGGGGAGTGCCGCACCTTCAGAGGATAGGAATCTGGTTCTGTATGTTTGTATGAGGTTTGCTCGGTGTATTAGGAAGATTACGGGGGTACAAGCTTATTATAGCGGGGATAAGATTAATGTTGAGGTTGAAGTTGTGTTTGATGAGGATTTGAGCTTGAAGGATAGTCATGATGTTGCCGAGGCACTGGGTTGGACGGTGGAGAGTTTACCGTTTGTGGAGAGGTGTTTTGTTCATACGGATTATAGTGGGGAGAATCCGACGACGCATTTGGAGAGGTGATGATATTGTCTATTGTACTGATGCTTGATGTTTGGTTTGGAGATGTTTTGATCCGATTCTTGGATTTGTTCTTTGTGCAACAGGTGCGGGTGTACGAGAGTCTTACCTCGTTGGAGTTTGGGTGAAGGTTTACACGTTTAACGTTTACATTATACTATATATGTATATGTAGATATATCGATATGGGTCTCAACTATCTAAATTTAGGTCGGATAGATCCGAAATTTGGCTCAACTATGAAGAAAATTTGGATCATACTATTCCGAAAGATCCGAAGATCGTTCGATCGAGTTACATGTGCTGGAAGTTCGTATTCTACGCTAACAGTACTGCAGTTTGTAAAAAAAAACAAAGGAGCAACATATGAATATGGTCTCGTATTCTAGGAGTCTAGATCCTGAGGCTAGGAATAGCTGGGCTGAACCTCAAACGTGAGATCGATTTCGAAACATGTTTCTTTTCATGCTTGAGGCGTGCTTGTGCCGAGGTATACTCGTTCTCTGGATTTGTCAATTGGTTAGTCATACAGAGGCATACGTAAGGACTAAGAAAAAAGACGGCTAGGGAACAAGGAATCGATTGTCGAATTGTCGCCTGAAGCTCAAAACTGACGTGATGCTCGAGGATCAGACAGAAGCGCTATGGAAATCATAAAAGCTGATGAGTATAAAAAAGGTCTGGAATCCGTTTCATTCCTGCCCCCGAAGTGTTTCGTTTTATAAGATACTATATGGCTGTGGGTAACGTTATATATTTACACAGCCTCACTTTATAGGGATTGGGAAAGGTCCCGTGCATCATGAATATTTGAATCGGAACTTAACTTAAGGGAATCAAAAAGGCCAAGATCCTAAGATATTCGTTTATATGGAAGTAAAACGAATCGTAAGCTCTTTTTTCGCGCCGACAAAGCTAAAACACCTCACTCGAACACTCTCAGCCTTAGAAATCCTCCTAGGCATCGAGTTTTAAGATCGATAAGAGAGAGGAGGAAAAGTTTTAAAGTTAACTTCCATATGATCAGATCGGACATATATTAGTTTTAGCCAATTATTCTAAAAGAAGTGGAGAATGTTTCCGCAAAGTGGGAAGGAAAAAAGTGGATTCATGATTGATATCGCTCGGACACCGCTTACGATAACGCTCCTCCCGTAGCAGAACCGTCTTACTGGCGTTTCAGACACTTTAACCTGGTAATGAAGCGCTTGGCGCTTGAGGGACGTAGCACCAAATGGGAATCTTTGACAAGGGGTATTTCCTCTTTTTGGTGGAGGTAGTATCATGTATATTTCCTAATGGATGAGATCTTAGGACTTTTAGGACTTTTCCAGATCATATTCGACGAATAGAGTATGATCAAGATGATGAATCGGTCGAATGTGGTCTGAGAAGCTTCGAAGTTGTCCCTTTTGGGGACTTTGTGGTATTTCCCGATCCGGACACAACGCAATAATTCTAAAACCTCGTTTACTAGGTTGACGCCGGCACATTCGAGACGAGCGGTGATAGATGAACGTTATCCCGGGATTTTCTTTCTTTCCTTGATGTTATAGCTTTGGAACGGGTTAGAAGTGGGGTTTGGATTTTTAAGCTCCTTGTTCAGGAGACTTATTCGCTTGGCGGGCACAGACGACAGTCTTAAATTTGTTCTTATAAACATCTTGTCGCTGGTGGATATATTCTCTTTTCTTTCTTTCCTTCCTTCTCGTTTCTCCACCCAGCGCAGAACCTTTCCCTATCCCCTCATTCTTTTCTTTCCCTTCTCTTTTTTTTTAGTTACCTCTGGGAGGTTTGAGCTGTTCTGTGAACGCTCGTTTTTATATTCCATTCTTCACCTTTTTCAGCACTATATTTTTTGAAAAGCTTGATTAAGGTAGATTATTATTATTAAAGACACAGGTTGTCGTTTCATTCATTTGAGGCAGGGCCTTTATATTATTTTTCTCTTCTTCTTCTTCATCATCTTCATATCCCTTCTCTATATCTTTGGTCACTCCTTACTACCTTATACCCTCCCTTTCCTCCGCCTTTTATATTCTTCTTAATCTGAAAAAATGAAGACCTCAACTTTAATAGTGGCTCCTTTGCTACTTTCCATCTCTTCTGCAAGCCTCATTGGAAGACTATTCGGCCGCAGCGATGTTGAGTCGCGGCAAGTCGAAGCTGCTGACGAGCCTGGTAAGTATTTTGAATAATCATAATTTGGAATAACTCATCTGTGGTCCGCTGTTCTAACACACAATTCCTTATCTTTTGTAGTATATACAATCCTAAAACGTGCTGAGCAAGTTGGTACGAATACAACCCTACCAACCCTGGGCACCGGCATTGAAGAAATAGTCACAACAACCACTACCACCGATGCTGCCGCACCCGAAAGGACAAACGGTCGAGGTCATGACGGCCCTAACGGCCGTAATGGCGGAAACGGTCGTAACAGAAATGGAAAGGATAACGGCAGGGGTGGTCGTCAAGGTAATGGACGAAACCGTGGGAAGGGAAGAAACGATGATGATAAAGATAACCGAGGAAACGGACCTGGTAAAGGTGGGAAAGGAAGGAATGAAAGAGGTGGAGGTAAGAATGGAAGAGATGGGGATGATGATTCCACGACTATCACAAAGACAAGACTTAGGACTACTGAAACTACGGTTGTAGTTTCGGAGACTGAGGGTGCTGGGGAGGAGACTTCTACTGATGAAGCTGGAGTTGAACCTACCACTACCGATGAAGCTGGGGCTGAGCCTACTGATGATGGTGAAGTTGCTACCACTACTGATGAGGCGGGAGCTGAACCTACTGATGATGGTGAAGCTACTCCTACCACTGAAGGTTTTAGAATCATTCCTACTAGTGAATTGGAAGGGATTGAATCTGTACCATCGGCTGAAGCTGTACACCACCCCGCTCCGGTAGAATATGGTGCTGCTTCCGCTGATCCGAGAGCTGGGCGTATTGTTACTATTACTAAGCACGAACGAGTAAGTCTTTAATCCCCTTGACCCTCACCTTTACAGTATAATCAGAGGAAAGGTACTAATTGTGATAAAAAAAAGGTCGTCGTCACCAAAACCGAACGAGCCAGAGAAGAACCAAAAACAGTCACAAAGACCGAAAAGGTCCGAGAAACTGTCACAAAAACTGAACGAGTTCGAGAAGACGCCAAAACCGTCACTAAGACCGAAAAGGTCCGAGAAACCGTAACCAAGACCGAAAAGGTTGCAGAGACCGTTACAAAGACGGAAAAAGTCCGCGAGACGGTCACTGAAAAGGAAACTGCTCGTGAAGGTGGAGAAGTCGTTACTGTTACTGTGACGACCTGTACCGAAACCGCGGCTGTTCATGAGACCACTGATACAGCTTCTGCGAGTACCACTGAGACCATCGCAGCGGGCGCGGAGACTACGACAGTTGCTGAGCATGTAATGCAATCCGAGACTACTGCGGCTGTTCATGAGACCACCCCTGCAGCCCATGAGACTACCACCACAGAAGAGGCCGCTGCCCATGAAACCACTACTACCGAAGAAGTTTTAGCTCACGAGACTACAACTACTGAGGAAGTTGCTGCCTACGAAACTCCCGCCGAGAGTGTCGTTGCTCACGAAACCACTACTACTGAAGAAGTTGCTGCTCATGAGACTAATACCCCTCCAGCCGCTGAACACGAAACTACTACTACCGTAGCTGCGGAGCACGAAACCACAACCGCCGTCGCAGAACACGAGACAACCACTGCCGCAGCTCACGAGGTATCAACCACAACCACCGAAGTAGCTCCAGAAGAAACCGGCAGGGGCGAAGAACACAAGCCACAGCCGCCAGTTCATACGACATTGAGAACTATTGTTCGAGAGCCAAAGCATGCACCGCCTCCAAAGCATACACCGCCTCCAAAGCATGAAGCTATGAAGCGTGGTGTTGGACGATTTTAGAAAGGGATTTAAAGGAAGGAATTCCAGGCTTGATGCTTGGTCTTTTTGATTTCCTTTATAATCTTTCTTTGTCTTTTCATCTTGCATGGCCTTTGATTTTTCGTTCTTTAATTTTCCTTGTTTCTTGTGTTTTTCTTTCTCTTTTGTTTGGGGATACCATATTGTTCTTTACAGGAAATAGCATATTAAGTTGGCGATATTGATTGTCGATTATCATTATTTTGTGGTTCCATTGGTTTTGATCTTGATCTCGAGGTCCATCCCCGAGGTTCTTAAAGAGTAGTTACAGTGTATTTGTAGTAGGAAAGACATCGAATCAAAAAGTTAGATGATAACCCACAGGAACAAAAAAGAAATCCTCCCATTCACGAACGAAAATAAGGTATGAATCAAATCCAAAGTATGCCAGTATACTACTATACTGGGCGGTTGATCAATACAAATCGTCTGGATCACCCAAAACCGACACGTCGATGTCATCTACATCAGCATGCAGTTCAATACCCCATGTCTCTTCCCCTTCCTCCCACTCTTCTCCCCAGCTCTCCTTGAAGTCCTCATCTAGTGTGAAATACTCCAAACGGGCTTCGACATCTTCATACCGCCCATTGGACCGTAATTTCCCCACAAAAACCACATTTTCCAAACAAACAGCGCCCTCTGACCTCCATTGACAACCCAGCAGTTCCAATACGTTAGTCGGCAATGATCCAATCTCTGCTATGATCGGCCAAGGCAAGATTAGAGTTCGTAGTCTTTCCAGGTTACAGATTTCATTGAAGTAGCAGCCGATACTATTCCACGTGCTAGGCCCGAAGGTAGGATGAGGTTGGATATCCAGATGCTCGAGATTAGGAAATATTTCGGTCAGCCTTTGGGCACTTTCATCCTGGAGACCGTTGTAGATACGGAGGGATAGAGTCTTGATTTGTGAGAAGGCACGAAGAATGTCAGGATGCAATTCGCGGCCTGTGTCGTAGAATGGGTGCGGATTGGTTTCTATTATAGTGTTGACGTGGAGCTCATGCAATTGAGGCGCTGAAGTAAGCAAATGGTAGTAAAATCCAAAACCCTTCTTTTCGTCCGATGTGAGATCATCAATTGGTAAAGGAAGCTCGTGGATTGACAAAGTGAGCCTTTTTAAAGCTGGCAGATTTGGTGTCATGCTTGTAAATGATTCGGGCGTAAGATCCTCGGGTACCGTTTCTCCAAGAATAGAGAGTTCCTCTGTTGATAGAGCCGAAATCAAACCCGTATGAATCCAGCCTGAGGACCAGCTCAGGAAGTAGTTGTTTTTCTCAATTTGGATTTCAAGCTCTTCAAGTGTATTCCGGAATTCTGAATTGGCAATAACCCTCAGAAGTACCATATAAGCCTCTATTTCAGTCGACTCTACGACCTTCAAAAACACACGAAGGGTTTTTAGGGACGAGAAGAGCTTCAATGCAGTCATTTTCGTATGAAGGTCGATGTAGAGTTTCACCCGGTCAACATCTTTGACTTCACGGCCATGGTCGAGGTTTCGCCAGTGCAAGCGTACATACCTTTATCGGATTTAACTGTTAGCTAGGTACCTAGGCGTACAGGTATATGAATGTTCGATACGCTATAATCACTTACTTTATGTGACGGCAGATATGTTCAAACGGCCCCCCTTCTAAGAATACACTAGCATCACCTCCATCTAGCACTATTCTTTCAAATAAGAAAGGCAAGCATATCTTTCTGTAGTATTTTGAACAGAGGGATAAAGCTTCTTGATCATCTCTTGGAAGACTTTCGAGGATCTGGAGGTGGATTTCCGGCGGGAGAACGTTTAGAGAGTTTGCAACGTTTGTGGACATCTTGGACTGGAATCGCGAGATTCAAATTCGTCCTTTTCTTCTGTTTGGGAAATATTTGTGTGATGCTTCAGGTCCATCCCTTTTGAGCGGCTGTGTAAGAAATAAGGGAATTAAGTTGTAGCTTGAATCGAATTGATAAAAAATCGTGGAGGCCTGAGTGATGTATGGTTGGTTGTTAGTTTGAAGCCGGGTACTGGCAGTCGGGCGACCTCATGAGCTCAACCAACGCAAAAATTGACACAGCATGGCCCAGTAACATTCTAGAGATCTAAATCACCTCTTGATCCAGCTCTACTTCTCCAGTACTAGGCACCTACTTACCTTTTATCTACACATTGCGAGATTGGCCCTTTCATTCCCACTCATCAATTATTCTATTATAACAGTGATTTTTGTCTTAGTTATCCTTTTATATATTGTATACTAATTAGCAGCCACCTGATATCATCTCGAAGGACTGACGCTGCACTGTGCATTGAGAGGATGTAACATCCACTATGAGACCCAATATATATATGAAGATTGTATACGGCACTGGCCTCCCTGGACTCTTTAATGGGAGCAATTCTGTAAAACAAAGTGCTAGAAATTTGATCTAAGTTGTCCGAGTGAAAACTCTCTATAAAAATGAGATTAAAAAGTACCCCTTCTAGGGATTTTGTATTCTGACTTCCTAAAGCTATCGATTATAGCCTCTGGACTCTTAAGACAAATAAAACCCCCAAAGGCTTCATGCATACTGGATTATCGCATAAATGCTATAAACCATACATACGGGTACGAACTAAAAGGCATCCATGTATTCGTGAGGGTTCACGTCTCCGTATCCGACCTGTTCAATGCCATAAGGTTCAGCTTCATTGGGAACAAGCGCAATATTTGCTTCGACATTATCCCAACTGTGCGAAGGGTTCCCGTGCCCAAGATCATGAGGTACCACTAAACGTACGCCCCTGTAGGTGACTACCTCCAAATTCCTCATACCATTAATTTTCCATCGAACAGCCGTTTCGCCCAAAATATCAGGATGGAGGGGTCCATCTACCATTCTTGGCCACGGTAGCGTCGCTCTTGTTAAGCGTTTCAACCCTACGATAGCCTCGTAGGCGTCGGGCGATATATAGTATTTGCATGAACAGATCTCGGATATGACAATCTCCAATATGGTGAGGTTTGGGAAGTTATTTACCAAATTCCCTAGTTCGCTCAGTTTGTCTCGTTCGAGAACTATAGTCTCCAACGATGTAAAATCTGACATCAAGTGTATTCTGGGAGGAGGGTTATTTATTTTTTCTTGCTCTTCTGGTGTTATCTCCCACCATGGTTTTTGTTCTTTTGGGTGCTGATTGTCAAAGAATTTGTAATCGGTAGTCATGCCATCGCGCGCCATTGTATGGAATACTAGCTTCTCTAATAGCGGAGTCGATTGGGCAGCGATGAAGTAGAACTCCGAACGCTTAAAAACATGGGTTTCTGTTTCGGTGAAGGGTGACGGGATACCGTTAACCATAAATTCAGCGCATCTTAAATGTGGGAACTTTGGTGTCCTTGCTCTCACCAATCCTCTTATTTCTTCGTCGGGGACCTTGTATCCGAGGAATATTCGGTTGGAGATTGATAAACTCGAAAACATTATTTCGTAGATTTGATCTGCGTTTTCGTCATTATAGCGCCCCAGTGTATAGCCTTCAAATGTTTTTGTAACTTCGAATTGTAGTACTTTTAGCCGTTCGTGGAAATTATATCCATACTCGGTGATCGCGTTCATAATGGCGAGGAAGACATTATTTTCGGCGACACACGGTATTTCGTAGGATATGTATAGTTTTTGAAGGGCTGGAAAATGGGCTAAAGCTTCAAGGCTTTTGCGAATCCGGGTGAGAACGTTGTCGGGACGGAGCATTCGACCATGGGATCTCGTACAGACATTCGACGCACTATCACGCCAACTACGCGATGGTTCGAACCTTATGGCTCTTTATAATCAAATTTTGATACAAAAGGTTTGAAATTAGGTTAGCTATGAGCTGATATCGTGACTCGAGCAGTGAAGCTATAATTTCTATGGATCCATATTTTTGTGATTTTTGGAACTTACCTTATTCGTTGACGAGTAACGGAAGATAATAGCCCATCCTGTAACAAGAATGAAGGAATAGGGCGGAATATCTGATAGACACTACTACCAGGGTCGGAATTTAGAATGATGGCGCGGAAACGGTAGTGGAAAGCGCCATTGTATAGCCATTTCGAGCATTTTGCAAGGTTACGAAGGTCGCGTGGGCGTGTGAATTCGAAGATGCACGTTTGAATCTCGGGTGGTAGATTTCCAAAGGGACTGCTTTTGGGCTTCGATTCTGGGTTCTGCATATTTCCTTAAGGAGTTTAGGAAATTATGGGTTAAGCTATAAAATTTATGATATGATGTAGAAACGGGTCGGTTGATCATGAGGAGTTAAAACGTTCGAAGACTTTGAAGAGTCGATCGAGTCCGCAGAGTCATGTATGGGACGATATGTTTTCCAATGAATTGGTAACACTCGGACTTATATACCTGGAAGGAAGCTTGTCTGCAAGATTATATCTATGTATCTCCGATGTTTGATTTAATATGTGTAGTATAGATTGATTGATATGCATATATGGTCAGATCAAGAGTATCGATTCCTATCAATATCAATATCAAAATGATATATGGCCTTGAGCTATAGGCTGTCACGTGGAAACCTCAAATACCGAATTTGAATGACACACTCTCTTAATTTATTTCTACGTTTAAACGTACCAAAACAACAGCTGGTACAAATGTTAATACGCCCCTATCTGCACAGACATTAGTTACCAATCCCTCAAAGAAATATATTAATATCCAAAGTTAAAGCGTTAACGGCCTAAGCTAGGCAGCAATATGCAACATGCAACACGCTGTCGACACCCCGTTTGTGATCCAATAGAAGGGCCTGATTTAGCCTATACCCTGAAACCCATGCCTGCAGCCTGTACGACACGAAATTGAATCTCAATGAGGCTGTCACAATCAAAAGTTTACCTCCGCTTTTTTAAACCATGGCTCTGCCGGATTGCATTGTTAAGATGGGGAGTGTTAACGTTGGTTCTTCTGTTCTCCTTCAATTGCAACCATTATCAGTGTCTGCATATGGGTTAAAAATTCAAGATCCATGAATAGATATTGAAGATATAAAAACTCTTTACCCTTGCCTTGTGCTTTACATTGAACAACGTTGTACCAATGCTCTCTTTTCAATATATACTTCCCTCCTTCCTCCCTCTTCCCCTCCTCCTACTATCTTCCCTCACAACCGCCCAAACAATCCCAAGATTCGAAACCTACAGCCTCGCCACAGTTTCAAACTTCAGACTCATCCGTCCTTGCATCCTCTGCTGCTTCGACAGCGACGGCTGTGAAGCTTCTCTCACAGACCTCCCGGATGCCGTTGGATGTCCAGTAAACTCCTGTCTATGTCGCAGAGCGGATATAAGTACCTCTGCTTCATTATTCTTGGATGGATGTGTTAGTAAACGGTGTTCTGGAAATCAGGCGGATATTTCAGATGCGCAGGTTGCGTACCAGGCTTATTGTTCGGTTTATTTGAATAATGTGGGGATTACGACGGGGGTTGGTGCGGGAGGTGGGGTGACTGGTGGTGTAGGGGGCAGTGGAGATCAGATTGCGACGAGGACGGTGGCGGTGGGGACTACAACTGTTACGGGTAAGAGTTTTATATTACCTTTCTTTTTGTTATAATTATCTCTATAAATATTAAGTATTGATTGATTGCTAATACATCTGAAAATCATAGTTGGAGAGGTGACCTCCTTCGTTACTAGAATAACAACTGTCCGCGGTCCCGCAGCAGAGAGTGACACTAGTCAACGGAACGGAAGCACATCTAAAGGATTGGATACTACCGGTCAAATTAGTTTGGGGGTTGGTTTGGGAATTGGAATACCAGCTTTGGGGTTATTAGTTTATATCACGTATCTTCTTCTCAAGCAGCGGGATAGAGAATTTCGGGAACAGAATGGAAATGTGGCTTTCCGTCCGGGAGGTATTGTGGAAGAGGAAGTGAACAAACATAATTGAGTAATACGCCTCTATGATCGGTTTTGCAATCTTGATATTTACGTATACATGTAATCGTATGAGAATTTGGGGGAAACCTGGGTAATGGCGTATATGATGTAGTTGGCCACCTGTCTACGATAATCACAATTAAGTAATTTTTGAATCCAATTGATTGTACGGTAAGATTGAGACGTCGACATCTATAACTAGACAGCTCTATCTCATTTGTGACGCGGCTCGTGCATTAGCGACTCCGACAAGAGCACCTGCATGCGCATGGGATCGCGAAATAAAGATCGCTTGACAGAGATACCTCATCCAATTAATTGCAAATAGGTGATATAGGATAGCCTTGAATCCGGGACGTAACATTCCTTAGCTGTTGGAATTGCATATGCGCATGCGGCCTGGATCATTACGCGGTTTAATCAGAGTCCCCAAGTCCCCCCAAGACCAATCTAAAATTGAAGGCTGGAATCAATATAAGGGTTATTGATGTTACAAAAAACTTTAAGTCTCGAGCTCCCAAGCTGAAATTATGTTATGGTAGTCAACATGATGTAGTCGAGTCCGATTTGGGCGGGGTGGTGTAATCAAGTGGAGTGAGGACACCCGCATATATCGCGCGTATTACTTAATTAACAGATGATGTATCTTCAGGTAAGCTCGATTCGCGCGACGTGAAGTATTAGGTACCTGGTATGTATGTACGGCTGTAACCTGTCGTGTGAGCTCAACCAGCGCCTATATATAACTAGGATTAATACTGAATCCAGTCGAGTTCGAGGTCGAGGGAGACCCAGACTACTTCAGGTAGGATTCAGAATATCCATATCAGAGGTCATACAACACAATTGATAATACCCAGTGGTAGGGATGGTCGAGTTAAATCGGAATGTCTTGTGCAACCTGACGTTATTGGATAAGTATAGTACTGTACGTATATTGACCAGTGCTGTCATGTTAACATTCCAATGCAACAGCTATACAGCAACCACCTTTCCCCTCTGCATCTACGCTTTGGTTAGAGCTTTCCTCGCGAACATAAGCTTAATTCGGGAAGTGATAGAATCCCTCGAGCGTGCGCACGCATGCATGCTGCATGGCAGATTTTTCTCCAAGCTATACCTGGACATCCACTGCATAGCATATATTATGCATTTTAGCTAGCCAGGTCGCCTCGGATAAATATGTGGCAGCAGATAAACGTCGCCGGCCGGAGTGATTCCCAGTTCTTGCAGATGCAACTTAATTGTGACTTTGCAAATTTATCTTGTCTGGAATTATTGTGCCATGTATTCCAAGATATCTTGCATGAAAAGGCGGGTGGGCGCAACTGCAAGGAACGAGGGTGGGGACATGTGAGAGCTCAGTGTAATACCCCGTATAATACCAATTACCTAGGTATATAATGTAAGTATGTGCTATCGAGCTATAGCTGTCTGTCCATGACCTGTCTCAAGATTTCAAGGAATATCAGCAGAAACAATGGGAAGGGGGGGCATATTCTAGAAACCATAATTCGCTCGTTTAAACTCGTCGATGCAGATTTGATCTTGTCTGAAATTCGCTAGCGCCAGAAAAAAAAAAGTTAGCATGTCAAAGTAATTAAGACCGATGTTGGCCCATAGAAGATTCTTTTACCAGAATGTCTTGGGTGGTTGAAAGAAATCCCTCACTTTGGACCCCATACAGACGAGACAGAGTAGGTATTACTCCATCCAATGCAAATCGAATTACATACCACATCACTCACATACTCTCTCCCAGCCGTCCCTCCGATGCAAGATGATGAGGTACTTTTTCTGTGCCAACTATATCCCGATCCTGGTAGATTGGTGTTGAGTTTGATTGAATCCACGGTGGTGTTACTTTGCACCCAGCAGGAATACTCGGATTATGAATCAGTACAGGCAAGTCGCGAGTAGGTTTAGCTTAGGGCATGCATGGGGATATCTACAGACATGTATCTGCCTGCATCGGCGGTATTAGCTTACTTACTTTTATTAGCTATCTCCTAGATAGCTACCCTTCCCCTAGGTATGATGAAATTCAAAAGACAAAAGCTCTGTCAGTTCCCCTTCCGGGATCTCGTTTAGCTTTTTGTCGACGTAGCTTCGACGCTTCCGAGCTGAGGAGACTAGAGGAAGCAAGTGATTCATGCCTGTTAAAGAAGTAGTCAGAAACCCAGAACAGTGGCCATTTGATCGGATAACATCGCCCGGCCAAGTGCAAATACGTACTTAGTGTGAATAAGTCTGCCGCGTAAGGTACACTACACCGCCCTCCAATCGTTGTTATTCCTGCAAAAGTAGTCCAACCAGAAGAAGAAATATGCCCAGGTCCCAGAGTCCAGAAATCTAAAATTTTGTGGTCAGCCGGGGTTGAGTGGTCCTGACAGAGTACTCATGCTGCTGGAGAGAAGAGGAACCTGCTAAAATAAAAAGACAACCACACCCCCAACACAGTCTCAAGTTGACCACACCTTTCTTTCCTATCTTTTCTGTTCAGAATAGAAAGGAAAAGCACACGATCATAAAAACACCTGCAGAACAATTCAGCCGTTGAGTATTCAATCAGAGACGTCCACCTGGAAGGCCTGGCAGTTTTAATTTCTCGAGGTTGGTAAGCAAAACCCGGTTCTTGTTTTTTCCGTGTGGGATATAAAGACCAAACGGACGAGGTCTCGCCACATCCACAACATCTCGACTCCTGGCTTGAGGGAATAATTCCAGCACCACCATCACCATCGCCACTCATTGACCTCCGAGTATATTAACTTCGCGAGACCCTTCGACTGACGAGTGTTCTCTTTGACAGCTTGAGAAATCACTGGTCTTTCGTGTGAAATTTCGATCTTCTTGCATCCGATATAAAAAAAAAACTTTTAACCGTCATACCGACACGGTAGTATCAGAATACCTCTGAGATATCGACGACCATCGAGGCAGATATAGCTTCAACGACCCTTCTCTAACCATCAAACCTCTTATACTTAACTATCTTTCCCACCGGAACCTTTGTTTCGCCCCAGACAAAGGTCTTCGGCTCCGGGAACAACCGTTCACAATCCCGTCACCAGGCTCTTGCCGCTCCTCCCTCCGTCCTCTCAAACCACCCCCACGAACTCAATTCAACCATAACTCTTACCCAAAGCCCGGAAATCGCAATCATAGATCCCAGGTAGACGGTGCGGAGGAGTCATCCCAAAACCCAGCCGACGAGTCCCAATCAAACCCCCTGCCGCATAGCTCCCCCGCTGGTAACCTTCCTCTTCACGAGGAAGGCTTGCGGCGACCGCCTCTTGTCTGTTTCGGCAGAATCGTGTTTCGACCACCCTAGCATTCGTTCAATTGTGAACTCAATTACTTAAATTTTCAACCTTCTTAAACGTTCTTAAGATCGAGTATTTTCTTGATCTTTGAGAATCCTTTGGAGACTGTGTGGTTTGGGTGCTATTCTGGCGGTAACTGTATAGGAGTCGACGTCTACAAGAAATCGGCAAAGAAGAACATAAATCTCTAAGGAGTTTTCTTTTTTCTTCTTTCGGATTTCACTACTACTATTTACAATTCTCTTCCATTCAACTGTTTACTCCTTTCTTTGGAAACGGGTAAAACAGTAAATCGTACCATCCATTCCCGAAGTCGATAACCACCAACTGACGTTAGTTATGGTATTCGTCGAAATCGAGTCTGCGGCTCCTCTCATTCTCTCTCCTTCAACTACCTCCTCATCTATTAAGCAGATGCCTGGTACCGCTTTCATCGCTCCAGTAGCTGCAGGTCACTCATACTATGATGGATCTGAAAAGGCTACCTCAAAGGCATTGATCAGCAATGCTCTTGCCCGCCGCATCAACAGCATTAATGTTGATAACTGTGAAGCCGGTGGAGAAGATGCTTTCTTCGTCGCTGATCTTGGAGAGGTTTATCGCCAGCACCTCAGGTGGAAATTGAACCTTCCTCGCATTGAGCCATTCTATGGTAATAATTCTTCATCCTTCATTTGATTTTACGATATGCAATAACTAACTCAGTATTTGAATAGCCGTCAAATGCAACCCTGACCCTCAGGTTCTTCGCCTTCTCGCCAATCTTGGCTGTGGCTTTGATTGTGCCTCCAAGAAGGAAATTGAGACTGTCCTTTCAATGGATATCTCACCATCTCGCATTATCTATGCTCACCCCTGCAAGACAGCATCTTTCATTCGCTATGCTGCTTCCGAGGGTGTTGAGCACATGACATTTGACAATGCCGAGGAATTGTATAAGTGTCAGCGTTACTTTCCTTCTGCTCGCCTCCTCCTCCGTATTGCCACCGATGACTCTAAGGCTCTCTGTCGCCTCAGCGTCAAATATGGTGCCCCACTTGACTCCACCGCCTCTCTGCTTGCCCTCGCTAAGGACCTAGGCCTTAACGTCGTTGGAGTCAGCTTCCATGTCGGCTCTGGGACCTATGATCCAACTGCCTACATCAGTGCCGTTGAAGATGCCCGTCATGTATTCGATCAAGGTGCTGACCTCGGATTCGACATGAAGCTTTTGGACGTCGGCGGTGGATACGGACACAACAACTTTGAAGCTATTGCTTCAGTCCTCGGACCAGCTGTCGACCAATATTTCCCCAGTAATGTCAGGGTTATTGCCGAGCCGGGAAGGTACTATGTCGCCTCCGCGTTCACAGTTGCCGCACATGTTATCGCTCGTCGTACCGTCCTTGACCCTCTTAACGGCGAGAGTTCGTTCATGTTGTACTTGAACGATGGGGTTTATGGAAACTTCTCTGGTGTGATGTTTGATCACCAAACGCCTATCCCAAAGGTTTTGACCAATGGTGACGAGTTTTGGTATGGAAAGAAGAGGGAGGATGGAGAAAGGGTTGTGAAGTATTCTATTTGGGGACCGACTTGTGATGGATTGGATTGTATCTCGTCCGAGAGTTATTTGCCTGAGGTCGTTGAGGTCGGGGATTGGTTGTATTTCTCAGAAATGGGAGGTAAGTTTTTGAAACATCCTAAAAGCTTTGAGATATGTTTTAAGAGTAGTACTGATATTCTATATATAGCTTATTCCAAGTGCTCAGCAACAAAGTTCAATGGCTTCTCTGACGACCATGAAGTTGTGTATGTCTGTAGCGAGCCAGGAGCAGCGGCTCTTCTCCAAGGATAAAATCTACACTTCATCTAGGAGTGAATTTTCAATGACATGACCTCTGTCATGTCATGATCAAAAGTCATTTCTTGTTGTATTAGTGTTCACTTTGTTTTTAGGGTGTGATCTATATATCGGGGAGGCCGTCTGAAAGAGGAGTTGGTACATAATCAGGCGTTATGGCCGGGTAGAATCGCTAGAAAGATAGAAAGAAAATCAAACTACTGTCGCTCCTTCAATCACTTCCAAGAATAAGTAAATTTACCTAGAATGGCTGTAAGCAAGGGAGCTCATGAATATTCCCAAGTGAACATCCGAAATGATGTATATTATATGTCGATTAATCGGGTATATACTGTACTATCACCGCCCCATAGTATACAAATCAACCCTATCCCCCGCCATCTCAAACACTACACTCTCCTTCTTCACAATCCCCTTCTCCGCAACCATCTCAAAGAACATCTCCTCAGAATCATGCCGTACCTTATGCGCCAACAATATCACCACCCCAGGCGACAGTCTACATAACTCATCAAGCACCCCCACCAAATACGGAATACTAGCAGTATTATATGTACAATCCGCAACCAATATCAAATCATAGGTTGAAGAAGCACACCACTCCGGCAACGGAGCTGCCCAGTCTAATGGATGATATGATATATTATTGTCCCCGTTTTCGCTGGAGTTGCTAGTAAGGTTTTTGGAAGTTATTTCGGTTGTTATGGGGAGGTCTGTTATCGTTACTTTTGAGGATGGGAGGAGGGTGTGAAGGACTATACCGGCTAGACCACAGCCGGCACCGAGTTCTAGGACGTTTATGGAGCGGGTTTGGAGAAGTGGTGTGAGAGATTGGAGGTGGCCTGTGGGTGGTGTGGGGAGGGTGGAGAGGTATGAAGTCATGGCTAGACCACCGGGCCTGGAATTAAGGTGACTGTTAGAATGGATACACAAGTATCTTTATATGGAAGTGAAAGGGGATAATATACCAGATATGTCTTGCAATATCCTCTCTAGTTTCTTCCCATATCCTGACCATCTTTCCAGCTGATAATTGAAGCTTTCGCTCAACTAGAGCTTCTGCTTTGCTACCATTTTGTAGAATATTGAACGGTGTACTCCATGCCGATAATATTCTAGACTCAGAAGGTCCGGCGAATAACGTTCTCATATCATCTGCCCTGTTTTCGGTGGCAGAGATACAAACAATCCCATCTGAAGCTGTATCCTTTGAAGCCGTAAACGTGAATTGTATTGGTATATTTCTTAACCCCGGTGTCCAGTTTACGGTTTTTGAAGCAAGTAATTGACGGGATTGGGAATCCGCACGGAGGGTGGCTCGGAGAGTAGCGTTTCCATTGTAGAATGCTTCGGAGAGGTCGGTGGAGATGGTGATTAGTGTGGAGATGGTGATGATGTTGGAGGAGGGTTTGGAAGTTGTGGTGGGGACTTTGAGGAAGCGGATGAAGTGCATCTTTTTATGTAAGGCGGGTTTTTGGAGCGGAGGGTTTTGAAGCGAGTCTTGTTCCATCACCATCAAACATCTCGAAACTCTTTCCTTTTACCCACCATCCCACCATCACCAACTACATTCTGTCATCACCATTGAACGTCATCACCACCATGGCGCCCGAAATCGCATCTCGAATCACGGAGCAGGATCTCCAAGAATGTCTTCAAGCCCTTCAAACCACCCGCGAAATCTGTCTGCAGATAGTATCACAAGACCGCGCTCGCGCCTCCAACACTACCACCACCACAACATCTCCAGAAGACCGTCTTAAAGCCCAAAAAAGACTACTCGCCGCCATATCCCGCCTACGTTCCCTCCACCGAACGTCATACATGACCGTCCGACAAACCAAACAAGCAACCTCAGAAGCTCGTCAAGAACAAGACCGATTACACCTCCAATTACAGAATCTATACTACCAACAACGTCATCTACGCGGTGAAATCGACGCGTGTTTGGATTTTCAACATACGTACGAAGATATTCCATTGGTAGATCAGGCGGATTATCTGGCTAGGTATCCTGAACATGAGGATAAGGATCAACACGAGCTTATGAAGTTGAGGTTGGCGGATGAAAGAGCTGTGCGGGAAGAGTTGGAGATGCAGAGGAAACAGTTGATTACGAAAAAACAGGCTTTGATAGCGGAGAATAAGAAGAGGAAGGATGATCTGGCGAGTTTGGATGAGCATTTGAAGAAGTTTATTGAGGTATGTATATGGTTTTATATTCAAGGGGTATTTTGGTGATGCTAATGACTTTTTTGCACTACAGAGTTCGAAACCGATACAGGAGACGTTTAAGAAGGAGTACTGATTTACCTGACGATATTAATGGCCCTTTGTATTATAATTTCCATCGGTTCAACGGCGTTTATCCAGAGTACATTACATTAGCGGCGTTCTGGGATTTCCAGCTATCAAAGCAATACTACTACTAATCTTCTTTCTCTCTTTTCAAAAAAAAGGCTACTGATATCGCAAACTTCAAGCAAGATACTTTTTAAACCAACCAATAACCTCTTCTGCAGCTTCATCCATCGCCTTTCGATCATCATCCGAACTCCAATCTCCACGATGCGTAAACCCATGGACCTGATTTTCAAATACTCGGATCTCCTTCTGAACATCCAATTTCTTCTCCATTACATCGATAATCCCGTCGACGCTGAGACTTAACATCGATGTTGGTCCTTTAGTGCCCGCGTCTTCACCCGTGAAGAGAGATGCAGCAGTAGTTGGGGATACAGGAACAATCGTGTCTTTCGAACCGAATGCGACGTATATTGGGACCGAAACAGTCTCCCAGTCTGCAGCGGCAGTGAATGAAGGCTGTAGAGCTGCGACGGCGGTGATACCGGTGTCTGGACGTGCTTGGAGGATTGCGTGGCGTCCACCCCAGCAGGTTCCTATGATACCTAATTTGGAGATTGAAGGGTCTTGACGGAGGAAGGCTATGAATGCGTCTACTTTTGGCTGTTGGTGGAGGGTTAGTAGTTGGGCTTTACATGGGAGTTTGGGGGGATGGGAACCTTTGAGACGGCTTCACGGTGTTTAATGCCCTTTGGACCCATGGTGGCCATTAGAGTCGCGTGGTTGGTCCTAAATGTCGAGGGTCTGGTTAATGTCTTGATGGCAATGCTGGGAGGGGTGTCATCATACGCTTTCTCGATAACAGTCAGCTTTTCTTGAACAGATGACTTCGGTTCAGCGGTGTTGATGAACTCAGCGGGGAGGCCATCGCCGTCGAGGATATCGGGCATGAGGACATGGAAGCCGCCTTTGGCATATCTATGTGATGGCTCTTGTTAGTTTGGATCACCAAGGGCGATAAGGGCCGACAGACTTACGTATCAGCTAGCAGCTGGTGGTTTAAGAGGTCCACGCCGAACACTATACAAGGGACATTAAATTCAGCATCAAACTTTACACCGGTTCTTTTTGAAATGGACAACAGGGGTCATACTGTCTGTGAGATAGATCAATGTCTTTGCTTTAGATCCATCTGGCGCTGGAGCAACATATGTCCTACGGCCTCCAATTTCTTCGAATTTGCCATCCGGTGCTCCCTATACCCAAGACCGTATTAGTTATTTAGTCCATATCATAAATGGACCTTCGTGAATTAGTTACACTTCGCAAGTGTGCAGATGCGCTAAAGTCATTTGGATTTGTATTGGTTGCTACTGCGTCTGATGACATGATTTTCGTCTTTTGATATTATGGATGTCCTTTAGAGTAATTGATGGATATAATTGAAGTCTTAAGAATAGAGAGTTTGTCTATTTGAGAAGAACTGGTTTGTAGTTAAAACGAGTGAATGAATTTGAAGTCTTTCATGAGGGTGGATGCAATGGCTATGACCTCATAATGCGCTTGCCAATTGCAGACCCAAGACATGACATTACCGCCTGCAGCCTTGGATTGACATTCTTGAGAGTATATGAACGCGACTTTAAAATACAAGGCTAAGTACGTCTAAGAAGTTATACTCTTAAAATAGTCTTGTACACAAAGGATACTAGACATCTTTTCGAGAAACCATACTAACAGTATCATATTTGTGTATACCTAAGTATGGGAAGATTACATAATCAAGACCATCAACAAAAACATCACCAAATTTTCTTCCCTTCCCAAACTAACCAAACAAAAAACTCTGCACCATCAACCAAATCACCACCACCATGCCACCTCTAACATGACCCAAACCCACTACAACATCCTCTCAATCCCTCAATCTCTCCCACCGACCCACAAAAACTACCAATCACTTCTCAAAAAGTCCTATCACAGGACACTTCTTCGATGTCACCCTGACAAGCTTCCAGCTGGCATATCAGCAGCATCAACATCGATTGCTGGTCAAGTCAAGGGAAGGGAAGATGATGACGATGATGAAGATGAAATATACACCATCGATCAAATAAACACCGCCTATAAAACGCTTTCATCACCAAAACTTCGACAGGAGTATGATTTATTCCTCCGGTCTTCGGTATCTAATGGTACAAACGGTGGTGTTGGTGGAGGAGGGTATAAGACGGGTCTAGATGTTGTAGACCTTGATGATATGGTCTACCATCTGCCAAAGGAAGAGGGAGGTTCATCGGGAGGGAGGTTCACGAAGTCTTGTAGATGTGGGGCAGAGGAAGGGTATGTTCTAACCGAGGAAGATATGGATGATGTTGAAAAGGAAGTTCAACAGCAGAATCCGAATAGTGGTAATAAGGCACGGTCTATGGTTATTGGTTGTTTGGGGTGTAGTCTTTGGATTCAGGTCGATTGGGTGGTTTGTGATAGTGACGATGAAGGTGGGGAGTGATTATATCCTTCTTATCCTACCGTCCTCCTTAAGCTTCACTTCACCCGAAAGATTTAAAGATCCAAGGTTCAAATGTTATATCGACCATTCAATATATATCTGTCTTGTCCCGCAAGACGGAGTACTCAATTACAAGGTTTTTATCACCATCTTTACTACCATTGATATCTTATAACGATAAATCATCATCCCGAATTACACACCGCAAGCCAGAGCTCCCATTCTTATCTACCTCCTCAGACAATGGGCACGCTCCAGATCTTTTTTTTCAGGCCCTGCGATTAATCAAAGGACTGGGATCGGATTGGATTTTGGCTTGCAAGATTAAAATACTTCATACATATATAGCCTTCCGTTTGAGGCTTCTTTCTGCCTTTTCTTTATTTTTATATTTGGAAAAATTACACAGGGAGAATGCCATAGAAGAGTCGGCACATTTCTTTATAAAATATATTTTATCTATCTTTCTATTGAAACATCTTCTTTTCTTTTCGTACACACACGATTTTTTAAAAGAAATTGTGGAGTAATGGTCGTGTTCGCGTTTGTTTATACGTACAAGGTAGGCAGTATGTGTGCCTTTCTCCACAATTTTAAGGGTCTTCGGATAACCGGTAAACTGTACTAGTCCGTTCAAAAGCGTGCATATGGGTCGCCAAATAATGCTTGTTTGGTAGTCTGTAGTCTGTAGCCTCGAGGCTAGGTAATCTGGTGGAGCTCCGAGGGCACTTGGGGGCTGCATGGCTTTATCAAATGGGGTAGGCAAAATTGGAAACTCCATTCTGGTGTATACATACAGACATGCTTAGTCTCGGTCGAAGGGCGCCGATACACGTTTATGCAATTAGGTCGATGAGGTTTAGAACTCAGTATATATTGCTATATCTTCGAGCTCGTTATAATTTTAACCTTGTCTTAGGGAGCCCCGGAGTCTTGGATATCAGACGAAAGAACCTTGTTATACATTAGTCAGTGCTAGACTTAGGCGTTCGCCGATGCTCAAATCAAAACCAGCTACGTATATATATAGTCAAAAACACTTAACTCAAGTCTTTGAATTCTACACGTGAGAAAAGGAAATTGGATGGCGTTCCAGACAACCAGCTGCCAACATGGTGGCGTTTTCATTTGCATTGCATTGGCTGCTAATTTGAAAGGGGCAGCAATCCAGACTCGACTTCCTTTCAGCCTCAACTAGCGCGAGCGCACAGGGAATGTATGCGGATTGTAAAACGTATAAACACGATCCCTTTTTTCTTTTCAAAAGAATTATAATATTAAGTTTCTGTCTGCCTTTCCGCCAGGGGTGCTAGATTGTTCGCTCATTTAATTCACTTGACATTCTTTTGTTTGATCGATTCTAGTTTCTTGTTGAATTCTATATACTTTTAATATAATACTGACATATCTTGTCCCGAGGGTATACCCTTATAAATTTTATACAAGTATATTCACGGGAACCGATAACTCATAATGCGGTTCAACATACTGTCTATTGTCGCGCTTCCAGTGCTATTGGGATGTGTCGATGGAGTGTTCGCTCACTCTTGCAAACCAGCAGCGAAGTCTTGTGCGGCTTCTGCTCGTCAGGCGGCTGCTTGCACGTCTTTGTTTGGTAAGTACATTCTATATTCCTTCGATCTTTTCTTAAAGGAAGGTATGAAAGATTCATAAGAAGTATGGCTAACGTATTGATATTTCTATTATAATAATAGTTAAGAGCAAAGTCAGGCGTCCAACATGTACTGTTGTTCCCGCGGCTGTCACCGTGACGAAGAAAGTGACTCCAGCTGCTTTAACAAAACTCGTTACAATAACTCAGACTGTCTCCACCACGAAAACTAAAACGCTGCCCACCGTCACTATTACGCAGACTAAGGAGACTGTAGAAGTCGCAACCAGCGTGACTAGTGTGACTGTTTTCACTACTCAAGTCGATGCTAGGTAAGAACTACGATCAATTGTCAATTGATTTATTCCCAATAGCCAGTCAGTTCTAGAGTTATATATATATATATAACTATAAGAATACGTTCATTCGTCAAGTGGATATATTTGCTAATTCTATGGTTGATTTTTACACGAATGATAGTACAACCTTTGTCGAAACTACAATTAGTTACCCGGCAGAATATCAATTCACTTGTACGAACCCGGGCGGCAAGCTTAAGAGAGACGCTTTGCCCACTGCCGCTATCGAATTCGAGGGCCTGATTAAGCGCGCTGCTCTTCCTAAATGCTGCGGTAAGCCATATCTGAATACAACCATTCTATAATATATATATTAGCCGTCAGGACTAACGCCATAACCTTTCTTCAGGATGCTTCCTCACATCGACTAAAACCGCTGCCCGTCAAACAAAGACGGTCACCATCACGCTGCCAAAAGCGACGGTTACAAAGAAAGTCACCAAGACTGTTACCGCAACTCGCATCATCACCGCTATCCCAAGTTCCTCAACCATCTTCGAAACCATAACCCAAACAATCACATCTACGAGAACAGATCTCGAGACCCAAACTGAAACTACCACGGAAACAGTACCCGCCACAAAAACATCAATCTACGATCCCTGCGAATCTCCACTTAGTTATAGCGGTAGAAACGCCTTTTCGTACAGTGGTACCACCGCCGTAGTACCACCGGATGGTTTCGACACCCGTAGCAAATGTTGTACCGCGTGCTTCGGGTCTCTGAATTGTTCGAGCTATATGTTCGATACTTCTACAAATCAGTGTACTATTTATCCAATCACTGGTACAGATGGAGTACAAACGAATTGCTTTTCGCAGAGGTGTAATATTGGTCGCGCAAGTGGAGTGTTTATGGAAAAGCCTACGAATGAAATATACGGCATTGGACCTTGTGGTGGGACTATTGTTAGGTAAAAATATAGCACTTACCGGCCTAGTACTTCCATTTTGAACTGGTGGCCGGTGGACTTCGTTGCTTTTCGATTTTGTCGATATATAGATATATAGATATATATCTATACCTGTCGGAGAGATTTCACACCCCGACCTGAAGTTCTACCTAGTCTTCTAGCTAATATAATTTAAAACAACTTTAGATAACAAAAGATTCCCGTGAACCGTATATATATGTGCTGTCCGAGCTGGAGACATCATCATATGAGCTATTGTTGGAGTCACCCAAGGGTTCTTGAGTTCTTCACTGGTTCCAGGAGCTGGGTTTAAATTCCTTCGAGTTATTTCCTTTTCGCGCAAAATTTCGAATAATCCTATGCTCAACTTTTTGTCCATAAACTTTCTATAGTAGTTGATATAACTGGGACCGAGGGAACAAGCGGAGCCTTTGCGTATAACCATACCGCTCCTATTATCCACAAAAAGTTCAACCGGAATCTTCCCGAGGTTCAGTTCATTTTCTCATACCAATCCTCTCAATCTGCAGGCACGATTCTACAGATACTCGAAGTTTTTTCGCCGACATTGTTGCATTTTTTGCGGGCCAACACATTCCACAGGCTGTCTAGCTCCGAGACTGAGGTAACTCGAGGGCCGACGCCTCAATAAGTACTTACTTAGGTAGATACCTATCTACGGACTAGGCCGCCAAAAACATGAAGCTCAATGAAACGGTAGCCATAATAACGAACAAGCTTGTCTTTGTTCCTTATGAAGTCAGTCATATACTCCTTTAAAAACCATCTAGACGCAAACGTTAAACCACTACTTCTAACTTGATTACTTGATTTTATTTTTGCTCCAAATCGACAGGCTTCACATGTTCCAACATACTCAGAATGGATGTCCAGCGAGGTGATATTTAAAACTCTTCCCACACCCGTTAGCCTACTCCAATATACCTTTTATAATATCTAACGGATTTAATAATCTCCAGTCCCTCCGCGAAGCAACGGCTTCAGAACGCCTCTCCCTCCCCGAAGAATACGCCATGCAAAAATCCTGGCGAGAAGACGCCGATAAACTAACATTTATATTATCAATCCCATCGAACGGTATCAAATCTCTCACTACCTCCGACAATACCACAAGAAAGGAATACAAAGTCACCGAAGGCATCGATGACAAACCTTCAAATCTCATCGGCGACGTCAATCTCTTCCTCTACGAAGATGATAACGAAGAAGAAGAAGAAGATGAACAGTCAGAAAGCGTAGTACCCTCCAACAAAATACCTTCCATGATAGGAGAAATTGAACTTATGGTTGCAATCGACGAGTATCAAGGACAAGGACTTGGTAAAATAGCGGTATTGGTGTTTATACTCTATATTCTACGGCATCAACAGGAGATATTGATGCAAGATATGGAGAGGTTTGAGAAGGGAGGGAAGTGTTTGAAGTATCTGAGGGTTAAGATTGGTAAAGATAATATTAGGAGTTTGGGATTGTTTCAAAAGTTAGGGTTTGTGAAGACGGCGGAGGAACCTAATTATTTTGGAGAGTGGGAGTTACGGTTTGTGATTGAGCCGTTGGATGAGGTGGAATATGGTATAGAGGATATTCTTAGAAACTGTGGAGTCGAATGGCGGGAGGAGGTAGAATTTAAGAGGGCAGCCCAAGGTGCTTGATGTAGGGACATTCACGTGTTTCTGGTCTCGTATCCAGTATCTTAGATGATAGAATATTTAGATCCCACGTATTTAGGTATCAAGCGACCTAATTATACCCGCGCATGTGGTTTATCATCCCCATTCTCTCCATTTATTCAGCAATGGATATATCACATCTCGTCGTCGACATTATATATGTACAGTCAAGAACAGAATTAGGCTTGGATCCTCCCCCTCTCATAGAAGGAAAAAAAAAAAGAACTCCGTCTGGTCATATGGATGGAAAAAAAAGAAAAAGCGTAGGATTCAATGATAGCACACAGAAAAAAGGAGGAAAGGCCGTCGTTAAAAAAGAGGTATATTGAAACACGGAACAAAAATAGTTCCAAAAAAAGGAAATAGAGGCTTTATTTCTTTAATTTATTTCGAATTTACTTCTTCTTGGCTGGGACGTCGGTGACGGTAAGTCCTGTAGGAAGAAAATTGGTCAACAATCCGCACTACATCTACCAGAATACAGCCTTATGGGACATACCAGGTGGCAAGCTCTGCTTTAGCTTCTCAGCCTTCTCAGAATCCTTGAGGGTGAGGGTGTACAAGTGTCTGTGGCATCGGACCTTGAACTTGGTTTGGCTGCCGTTCTTCTTGACTCTGGCGGCTATAAATAACCCAAAAAACAACGCGATTAGTCGGAGTCCCTCAAGATACATCGAATACATCGCTCGCAGCCTCGAATGGAAAGTATATATCGTGGTGGATTGGCTTCGTACCCTTGGCATCCTTGCGGCGAGCAAGCTCGATGAAAAGCTACAAACTCCAGTCAGCATAACGGCCTAACATTATAAATACAGTATCGAGAATAGATGCGAACCTTAATGTCGTTGATAGCGCGTGGCATTGTGACGGTATTGTTTGATGTGAGAATGTGGGGAGGAATTGATGGATGCTCTTGATCAATTGATGTCAAAAACCGCTATACAACTCCAAGTAGCAAAATTGTTTGGAGCTGGGATATTGATGCCAAGAAACCTTCAATTTCGAGCGTACTAATCCCAATTGGGAGGGGCATAGGGTTATAGCCCTCACTTGGAAACAACACTTTCTGTGGTCTTGCGATGGGCCTACAGACTACGGGCTATGATTTCGAGGTCACGTTTTCGATGCTATTGGAGAGTTCTGTCTGATCTCGTGTCTATTCTTGATGGTTATCGTCATTCAGGAGGACGTTATATTATGAAAATCCAGCTGCTTCCCATAAAAACCCATTGGACGAACGCGGAAAAGTGATAAAATATACATGGAGCAAGAGGATATAAAGAAGAGCCCTCGAATCCAAGGGGAAGTAGTAGTAGTAGTAGTAGTAGTAATGGTGGAGGAGGAGGAAAAGTCGTCGATTATGAGAATAGAGGACAGAGGTAAAAAGGAAAAACGGAAACGCCAAAGCAAATTGCACACATTTAGTGTGCTCTCCTCGACTCGGCGATGACTCTGGTGAGTTCGTCGACCTTTCTCTTTGCACGGCCGAATGTTCCGAGCTAGAAGTTCAGTTGTTAGTCGATTGTAGACCTCAAAATTGAGAGATATGGACTGTAGACGAACTCTCTTCTTTGCGAGCTTCCTGGCACGCTTGTCCTTGCTGTTCCTGATCAATTCGATGACACGCTTCTCATATGGAGCAAGACTGTAGTAAAAATCGTTCTTATTAGCCCATATTCCATAATTTCTAATATCCACGAGCGGTATCCGGCTGGTTCATTCGATTCAAATGATGTAGATCGACAATCTACGCTTTTCGCCCATCTTTTGCCCAGCCTCTCCATCCGCGGTTTCGTATCCAAGCAAAGATTCGGATTATTCTTACCCAGCAACCTCTCTGACGATGTCCCGGACGAAAAGAGTACGCTTGGAGGCCTTTCCCTTGGTTCGGGAAATTCTGGCCTTGGACTCGTGCTTAGTGACCTTGTGGCCCTTGTTGATGCCGATGGCAAGACCTGCAATTCAAAAATAACCCATCAGAACCTGCTCTCTCTTATCTCCCAAACATAAACGATGAATTTGTCGGCATACCGGTCTTATTGGATTCGGACATCGTGGATGATGTATGTGAGGTTGGGGGTGTCGGTGATGGTCGGTGGTGTCGTTTAGGTGTCGATGATTGTAGGAAAGCACAAAGCGGCAGCTTAGCAAAAATGAAGAATATTGCAAGTTCTTGGCGTCGAACGGCAAAAAAATTCAATTCTTTTCTGTGCGTGTTGTGCCCTACGTTCCCAAAGCAGCAATTTCAAACCTGGCAAACATCTCGAGATTTTTTGCTTGGGAACCTCACTTGCAACACATTCCTATTTCGCATACAACATCCCACTTCAGACCCCGCTAAACCTTAAAGTCCCCTTCCCACCTGCCATGTCTTCGAGAATCGTGGTTCTTATCTCAGGCTCTGGGAGCAATCTCCAAGCTCTCATTGATGCCGCCTCGACACCTCTTCTTCCTTCGGCTCGGATTGTCCATGTGATCTCTAATCGTAAGGCCGCATATGGCTTGACCCGCGCCGCCAATGCGACTCCTCCAATTCCGACATCATATCATGGATATCCGCCATACAAGACTTCGCATCCATCCGACCCCCGTGGAGCTTATGACGAAGATTTGGCGAAGTTAATACTGAATCTACCTGAAGATCAGTACCCCGGCTTGATCGTGTGCGCTGGATGGATGCATATCTTGTCACCCAAATTTCTGGAGCCAATAGAGACAGCAGGGATTCCGATCATCAACCTTCATCCTGCTCTACCGGGGGCATTCGATGGTGCTGGAGCAATTGAAAGATCGTGGGAAGCTTTCAATAGGGGAGAAATCGCAGAAACTGGGGTTATGATACATTATGTTATCAAGGAGGTTGATAGAGGAGAACCTATTGTGGTAAAGAAAGTGGAATTGAAGACGGGCGAATCGGTAGAGGATTTGACTGCAAGAATACATGATATTGAACATGTTGCTATTGTTGAGGGTGCTAAACTTGCACTTGAGAAGAGGAAAAGTGAGAGTTCGTGAGGATTTATGGGAACTTGGTCAGCTGGTCTGGATAGGCGTCAAGGAGCATGTGTAAATAAGTAGTATTCTTCTTTTGAATATATGGTAAGAAGAACACAAGGCTAGGTAAAAGGAGAACTTGGCCTTGATGAAAGAGTATTTAAAAGCAGTTCTACACTGTTTTTATTCCTATGCAGCGAAAATGCAATCATATGATACCCTGAGCCCAATCTCAAACAGTTTGTAGATGCCATGGTGCATGGTGAGGTTTTAATGACTTCAATAACATCAAAGAATAAAAGCGCTAATTGTATGTCGATATATATATATCAGATCTTCTTCAATTCTAACATAAATATAAATGATAAATGTGACTTAAGTTTCCTCAGCTACACTGTGTTTAAACTTGACGACTAGATGACTTGATATACTTGAAATGAGTATCCAACTTTTCATTAGAGTGGTAAGCATATGATTGAATATTGCTTTTAGACACTAACTATATATCGATCTCACTCTTTGATATCTAATTTTCTGTTATTTTGGTATAACAATCATTATACCACACTACGCTGGTATAGAAGCATACATCGATGTTAATTTTCTTGTTCGATTTGAAGGCAATATAACTTGCCAGAGATAGAACTCGTTCAACTATACAGCGGGGCAATGTCGGAGGACGTTGTAAATTCCCTCTTCGGGATTCAAGCGCTAAAACGGGAATCCTTTCATAAATATTTCCCTTTCTGTACTAGCGGTGAAAAACTTAGCCAATGATATCTAAGCAACACGCGAACCTACGGAATACAACATATGAATCCAGATCATATTATAACCTTCAACGTCTGACTTATACATGTACAATTGTTACCAGTATCGAGAAGTTTTTGACCTTAGTTATTCCCAAATTTAACACTCCAGAAATTGATTTTTGTTACCCTAGAAAGATTTGCTATCCAAAATGCCAAGGCGCAACTTTGAACTAACCAAAAATCGATTTCAAATCCTAACCCATGCGCCTGCGACTGAAAAATTTTCAACTCATGATGCGAGCTCATCCCTAAACCAGACATGTACGACCACAGAAAGAGGACAACTGCGTATCCCGTTCGCTCTGCGCTACATAAGCCTCTTATCGGCAGCTTAGTATTACCATCGGTGACGGGGTGAGAATCGCTACTGTTGTACGTCAAAATCTTTTTTTTTTGGGTACGTTTCGAAGTTCGTGATGTGTAGTTTGGTGTCGTATCCCTGTTTTCCCCATAGGTAACAAAAGGGAACTTATTGCGCGATTACGCAGCAATAATTGCTAGTGCTCAAATTATTGTTGCATCTCGAAGCTTTTGTTTTGCTTATTATGGATCTCTGTAGAAGGTTTCTTTTTATTTCTTTCCCCCCACAGATCTTCGATAGTGTAGTTCGCATTGAATATCGATGACTTGAATACTAGCTTGTCCATGTATGACAGTCCTACTCTAGTAATCCCATACTTCTGTAGCGAGAACGAATTAGTACCTCATTCAAGAAATCAATCATCGTATTCAAGGGTGCCCGCGCCGTATCAAAACCACATCCTAAGCAAGAAAACTCATCTTCCGGGTCCCACTGAGCGCACCCTAAAATACTGCAATCCTCAGTACATATCTGGTCCTCCAGAGTCATATCGTACGCACGCTTGCTCCCTCCCAAGTCCATACCTATTGGATGATAATACCCCCAAGATTCCAACCTCTCATCGTCCCATACAAGAGCTGTGATATCGAATGGCGGGTATTGGTTCCATGGGGCGACTCTTGTTCTGTATATCCCGCCGGGGTGCTTCCAAACTCTTCGGGTATCGCCTTTGTAAGTTGGCTCCATGTACCGCCAAAAGTCTGTTATAAGGCTCGGAAATTGGGTTATACTGTTAGGAGGTGTCACCCCTAGTAGAGCTGCTTCGGCAGGATACCAGTAAATATTTGAGATGATTTCCTGGATCTGTTCTTCGGACGACTCTAACAACTTTTTTAACCCATCAAATCCCAACTGAGTGATGAGCATTGATGCTATCCCATGTTTCTCATCTGTTGATACAATTATGAGTTTTGCAGTTTTCTGCCTCGATCACTGAAAAACAGTGCTATATCCAAAATCGAGAACTTACAAAGACATATCGCGTCGACGACGTCGACGACTGCATTAAGCTCTTCAAGGCTCAGAGTTCTGTTGTATCTTTGCACATAAGGGTATATAATTTCTATACTTGTTACCCTCAGCACATGGCTTAGGATGCCTATGTCTGGTGTAACTCGGAGAGACCCATTTTCTTCCCAAAGCGCCCAGTTGTTTATGGCGGTAACCTGTTCAAGGGACCTTAATTCCACATTATAGTTCAGTTCTTTGTATAACCAGAGGGTGTAGTATGCTTCATCTACCCTAGCGTATTCGGACTCGGTGATTGTTTTCATATCCGAGAGTATATCTTCTGGTCTGGCCTCGATTCTGAACTTTCTTCTACGGTTTTCAAACCTAGTGCGGAAGAAAACGTTACTGAAAAATCGAACGGGTTGGCGTACGGAAACAAGTTCGGAAAGGTAAATTTGTCGTGATTTCGGCTTCTCATCTTCTTTTGTAGGAAGGGCTTCTATTAACTAGGAGGAATACAATATCGTCAAAGCAATGTACTAAAATTAGATCAAGAAAACGGATGCTCGTGCCTGATTATACTTAACACTAGTACCAATGAAAGTTTACACATACCTCTTCTTCTGTCCTTGTCGATTTGAACCTCCTCATTTTTACAAGCGCTTGACCCGCAACCCCAACATCTCTCTCGAGTACCTTCGTGTAGATTGGGGCCCATAACTGGGTTTGGGAGATGTCAAAGAACGTGTGACATGTTAGAAGGATCGACCGTAGGCATGCAACAGAATCTAGAGATTCTAAGAGATCTATTTTGATGTCTAATGGCAAATCTAAAATTGATTTGCACTCCATGCTTTCTACCGACTTGAAAGTTTTGTGGTGTCGATGGGGGTCTTCAGTCCAATTTTTGAGCGTAAAAGCTAGAATCCATGACGGTAAAGTGACGATGTGAATGAAGAGATAGCTGTCTGGTTATATATATAGTAAGTCGCTATTCTCTCTCTGAAACGAATCTTAGTGAGTACTACATGCGCAAGCATAATAATTAATCGTTTCACACGAAGATTTAATCACCGCCGTGCTGAAACAAATTAACTAATCTGCGGTATGAATGCATTCTTAAACTTGGTAGCGATATAGATCTATCTGGCTCTATTATAGTATTTAAATATTTCCGGTTCGGCGGCTGGTTCCAAATTTGAGTGCTTCATGAAGGACGTTGATGGGTCGAGCTACTAGTTGTGGTTGTGGAATTGAATAGATAGCGATCGAGTGAGTGATTAAATTCAAAACAGACCGTAATATCAATTGGATTCATCAATAACACTAGCTAGTCCGAGTATACGTAGCTTTATGCGGCTTGTAAAGTCATTATAGAATTGGAATTTGTAATTATAAGCCATAAAGACAAAGTACTTATTGGGGTATATAGATTGCTATAGACGACTCGAGGGCGCCACTATTAAGTGCATTAATTGGTTAGTTCACCACAGGCATACGACGTCCAGTGGCAACTTATTTATAGTTTAGTTGATCATGAAAAGCTAAATATTCATATGTTTACACCTAAGAGCAATCCGACGTATAGCTCCGGCAAATTCTATACGTACATGTACATAAACTATATCTACACATGGCAGAAAGAATCAGATAATCGGGTTGATATTGGAAAGTGTATTGCTTTCGAAAGACACGGGGACTAATTAAACCTGCAGTTGGCTTAGATTTACTTACTTAGCATTTTATTCGGTTTAGTCTTTTTCGAAATCGGATAGATATCTATATGCAACAGGGCTACTGATATGGAAAAAATCTACACGTATACATCATTCTTATATATCTTTGAGGCCTCGAGGCGAGAGAGTGGGGTCCCTGGACATAGGTCCCATGTCCTACCCCGCTAGATTACATACGTCAGACCACTTGGATTCTAGAGATCCCTAGAGGTTTTGTCTCGAATTTGAACTCTACCTCCATGATTCAGTCTTGATTTGATTTGCTTCTCCTTTAAATTGATAACGAAAGTACTTGCTACTTGTAAGCTGTTACATCAATCTACGAAAGCACAACCGCTATTCCAGCAACTCTGATAATATATTAGGGTAAAGCTACCATTGGCTGATATCTAAATATAAGATGGCACCCGGAGCCGTATCTGAGACTACTACTGTAAAGCCGTTGGAGAAGTATACGCATCCACCTGAGACTAAAGAGAATGGTAAGTACTATAGTCCGGCGTCAGAGGAATAGTTTGAAGGTTAGAAGGTTCTAAAAACAAAAGCTTACTAAATTTTTTGATTACAAGTTAAATATGCCGACCTTGTCACTCTTGATCTCTCAGAGTTCGATAAACCGGGTGGGAAAGAGAAACTAGCTGCGCAATTGAAAGAAGCAGCTCATACAGTCGGTAAGATATCCAAATCACCTATTGCTTTATTCCCGAGTACTCGAGTATTTAGCTAATAGATGAGAATTATCAAACTTAGGATTCTTCTATGTTACCAACTTTGGATTCACCCAGGAGCAGATAGACCGTCAATTTGCGATTGCTAAGGCCTTTTTCGCTCTGCCAGAGGATCAAAGGCGCAGTTTTCGAGCACCACTCGAAGAAGGCATCTATAATGGATATCGACCACTGGGTATGATTGAAATCCTACCTGGGCTCCGCGACAACATCGAATTCTATAACATCATGAAATTCCTACCACAATACGATCGAGTCCATCCAGATATAATCCGGGAGCACTATGAGGAAATCGAAAAATTCCATCGCCACTGCCATGAAAACATCGCCTACAAGTTGTTCCAAATCCTCGCTCTCATTCTTGAGATACCCGAAGATGAATTGAAGAACGGGCACCTGTATGAAGCCGAATGCGATAGCGGCTTACGGTATATGTGCTACCGATCCCGATCAACTGAAGAAAATGAAAAGTTCAAGAACCTCTATTCTCGAGGACATACCGACAATGGAACTATCACATTTGTCTTCCAACAGCCCGTCGCCGCATTGCAGGTGAAAAAGTATGACGACTCCGATTGGGAATATTGTCGCATCCCGCAAGGCACGATGTCGGTAAATATCGCCGACCTTCTAACCATCCTGTCGAACGGATACTTGAAAAGCGGGGTACATCGCGTCATTGTGCCTCCGAAGGACCAGCAGCATCAAGATAGGTTGGGGTTGTTATACTTCGTGCGTCCGAGTGATCGGCTGAAATTGAGGACAGTGGAAAGCCCGCTTCTGAGGAGGCTAGGATACTACAAGGAAGGTATCAATGAGATAGACATCCCGGCATCGGAGTGGACTCGAGCTCGTATTAAGAAGAACTGGAGTCGATCGCCGAGTGATCCGAACGAGGGTACAAGCATGGCGGGGTTTAGCGTGAAGCATTTCCATGACTAGGGCCTTAAGTTGTTACAGATATTGCATATATATCGCAATACCGATCCTGGTATATTCTTGCCAATCAATATGAAGTGGAATCCCACGCATTCGGAAATAGATTGAGTGTTTTGTATAATCATGGAATCGAAAAGAGTAGGCTCATTTCCGACTCTATACATAGATACATTGTTTTATAAGTACGGGTAACTGTTGTCTCAAACCAGACTTCGTAGGACTCCAATTGATCCAATAATTCACTTCTGCTTTCAAACATGAACCCGATCGATGTTCAGTTTGTTGTAGGTCTTTCTGGCTACTTTGTCAAGGATCTCCAAGCAGTTCGCCAGAGTCCACAATACAACCCTCTCAGAGACGACAATATTCTACCACAAACTCCAGGGTTCAAAAGCATCGTTCAACCCGGCCAAGTAATTTCCATCCTCCTACATCTTCCAGCAGGAGGAATCGCCGTCGGCGATTGCGTTGATGTTATCTTCTCAGGAGCAGCATCGCGAGACCCGCTCTTTGTTGCAGATGATCATCTTGAAGTTCTAGAATCCGTGGTTAGGCCGTGGTTGCTGGGATGTGATATTTCAAGCTTTCGACGGAATGGCGAAAAGGTGGAGTCCGGATGGCTGGGCATACACAAAAGATGCAAGTTACACTCTGCCATCCGATACGGCCTTACTCAAGCGCTTCTCGCGGCGACGGCACAAGTCCATGGGTGTACAATAGCTGAAGTTATATCCCACGAATGGGGTACCCAAATTTCAAATCGGCCAATTGATATACTGGCGTCCTGTCATCGGAATGACACACTACAATTGGACCGAATGATCATGAAGCAGGCTTCACTTCTTCCACATGCCTCTTTCGTCCACGTCTCGGATGTTGGACCAAATGGCTCTATCCTGGTCGATTATGTACGATTCGTTGCAGGCCGTGTCAGGGCGCGGGGTTGTTCTGGATATTGGCCCCGCCTGCACTTCGACGTTTACGGGACGCTAGGGGATCTTTTCCCGCAACTTAATCAATTAGCTGCATATCTCGACGAGCTAGCTCATGCGGCCCAGCCGTATGATATTTTGATCGAATCTCCAATAATTGCGTCATCAAAAGCGGAACAGATTCGACGGTTAGCGGAGTTGCGGACGTTGTTGTTACGGAATTCAACCCGAGTAAAGACCGTGGCCGACGAATGGTGCAATACACTGGGAGATATCAAGGAATTTGCAGATGCGGGTGCAGTAGACTATGTGCAAATCAAGATGCCTGATTTAGGAGGTATCGATAACAGTATCGAGGCTGTGCTCTACTGCGGGGTTAAAGGAACTGGATGCTGTTTAGGAGGGTCGGCCAATGAGACTGAAATATCAGCCCGCATCACGGCACAAGTCGCATTAGCGACGAATCCAGATTTCTTGTTATCAAAGCCAGGAATTGGAGCCGACGAAGGGCTAACAATTCTCACGAATGAGATGCTGCGGGGTATTGCTTTGACGAAGAGACGGTTGAGCAGGATCTAATTCGTACATGGTGCTGCCATGGCACATGTGTTCAAATATGCATGCTGAGCCGTGTAAGTATCTATCGATTGACTTGTATATATCTTGAGATGTCTGTGTAGCAGTGAGTGCTATAGCAATCCTCCCCGCGAAGCCGGAAGACCCGCTAGGCCGGGTTATTCGAACAAATCCCTCTATGGAGTGTTGCAATTGTCTGGAATCCGATTGGACAAGGGCTCGCTACTTATGTTGTAAGAATGGCAAAGAGATAAAATGTCATGACAAGCTTATATCTTAGTCGGACCACTGGCCTTGCGGCTCTGACCTAATCAAGATTAGATTTGCCTTGGTTCGGCCACTAGTGCATTATCTTGATTCAGATAAATGTGAGCTATAGGAATAAATCTAAATGTAGATATCGAATATAAATATGTGATATTTCAATATGAATTATAAACGGAAGTCTCTATAAGAAGTCGGGAGAGAGAAAATTATAGATCTGGAAAAAATTATATATATCGATTCTAGATCTATAATAGACCGGCACTCTATAGCTATATAGTAGCTTCTCTAGAGGATTTTCTGCTTGGTGTCAAGCTTAAACTGGTATAGTTAGCTATACGGTTCTTGTCAGATATATTGCAAAAATATTACCTAAATCGTAAGAAACGAGGTTCGGCTTTAGAAATGTAGATATGGTCACTCAAAAAACCTAGAAGTCGACACTGAATAAAAAAAAGCCAGTACATTAAACTCTATGGTGCCTAATTAAGCTCTCGTAATAAAATATCTTTTAAACCCGATAAATGCCACCCCAACGAAGGGAAAGAGATATAAAATCTATACCCAATAGCAATATTGATACCACCGGTACCTATTATGAGACTTCTTCCGTCAACTCTCGCAAAATTTGTTTATAGAGCGAAACTAAACGTATGCTGTGAACTTGGAACCCCCCTCGTCGCTCATGATCAGATGCCCGGTGGCTAGAAGAGAGGTCTTCCGTAAATGCTCTGCGGATCATTCCAGGATACCGTACTGGACTTCCTATCCTCTCGGGTATCAAAACAACCTTTGTTCCGCACATTCCTCGTAGGAAATCCGAAAATGCGATACCAAGTTGTACTCCACAAACACATATGACTCGTAACCAGAACGGATTATGTGATTGAATTCCATCAGCCGAGAGTACTGTATAAACACCTTGTAGAGCATTCACTTCTGGCTGTGAAGGCCTGCCGGGTGTTGGAGGTAGCACAGGAACATGCTCGTTCGGATTTAGCTGACGCTTCGATAATTCATGCGAAAGCAAGTATACTGAGACAGCATATGCTTTTAGTTCGAGCTCCCGTGCGAGAACCGCAAAATCCAACGCTGCGCTAACGGTTTCGTATTCGCAACAGCAGACCTCAAGAATGCACCACGGCCTTCTTAGAATAATGAGCAGCGTTTCAACAAGGCTCCCACGCCCCACGATATAATGCTTCTCCGAGATTGCAGCATTTACCAAGAACCATGGTAGACGAGGTATTTGGCTTTGTGCTGCATGTGGAGCCGGTGAAGAAGTTGAGAATGAATGAAGATCCTCTTCGTCGATATCCGAAAGTTGGAAATATATTGAGATTGTTTTTGCAACTGCGGCTGCAGCTTGGGTAAGCTCGGAGGCGAGCTTAGGGGATGCGACAGCTTCCCAAGGTTGGGGTAAAGGTCTTATCGAGTATATTGCGAATGTACCCTGGATACCTGTACCACCGCCCTTGTCGTACTTTTCGCAGAGTTGGGCCGGCGTAGAGACATTGCTCTGAGGCTGGGCGATAGGCCCTTGGCTCATACTGCGCTTGATGAGTCGCGTATTGTTCCCAGGAATAGTTTTTGATACTAATGTAGGTGCAAGGGTAGAGTAGAGCTTGGTGCCCTCAATATAGGATATCTACCCTTTTATATTTGGAGGTGTAGGGGTTATAGAATCTGGGAGGGAATGATCCCCGTCCTGTGGGGCTCCTAGTCGAACTTATCGATCGATCGCGATCAGACTTTGATAGGAAAACCCTTGTTTTCCGAGATGAACCGATCGAAATATCGCCAAAGCTAGCTCAAGGCAGTTGTTCAACATTCCGTAGTTTTGATCTTACTAGGCCAATATGCATATTCATATGAGTGTGATTGCGGGGCTGAGTTGCCATCAGGCGCAATGCTCCGCCACAGACGCTCGAGAACACCATCACCCGACTGCTTGACTCGGCGGGATTTGTTCTGGACCTCTGTGCCTAGCATCTGCCTCGCAAATGCTGCAAACCTATGCTATGTTAGTGGATTTCGGGCGCGGTTTGACTACCAGGAACTTAGTGCGATAGTGAGACTCAGTTCCGTCAACTTGCAACTAGCTATATCGGCTGGTCCTCGAAACAACACGGCACACACATAATGGCTTCGGTTTGTCGTTCTTAAATGACTTCCGCGAATTTCAACTGCACAGAAGTCTTCGCCTCTTATTATCTAGATCTCGCCGAAAGCGCAGACTAACTGTAGCCGGCCATGGTGCACACTAAACCAGATTCTGCGGCAGTTCAATATCAAACTTGTAACTCGATATGAAAAGATGCTTCCTGCTTCAAATTCTACATCTTCAAACTCATGAAGAAAATCAATATATTGCATATATTGGTACGTATTAGTATTAATACGATGCATAGTTCCAGTGAAATTTTAGTCAGCCGCTTCATGCCGCTTGACCAGATCTAGTTAAGTCTGTTTCAGGGCGCCTCCATCCTCGCCTCTTTATAGGTTCGGCACTTCGGCTCGCTGGCAGTCCCCGCTTGGAAACCAGCGCTGGGTCCTGGGATTCATAGGCTGAGGTTTCTTGATTGCGTGGGACCTTGTATTGTATTGATACGTATTGATAAGTATCACAAGGGCCCGGATTCCGAACCGTTTTCATATCCGTTCTCTTACTCTGTAGACTAGCTTCGGGTCGAATTTTCATATTTCCGCTTCTTTATCCTTGTAAACAACCTTGAATTTTACGAGCGAAGGCGCGAATTCGAATGTGTGCCTTATAGCCTGCGCCTGTTTACATTCCCTTTAGTCACGTCTAGCGGTTCACTTCGAAGTACTCCACGCATCAGGCTTAACCCGCACGCGCGGAGGAGCACAATGCCACTTTTCCCTCGGGATTTTCCATTTCCATCTGGAGGGCCATCTGGAAGTCTAAAGGATGACAACGATGTTACATTCGACCCTCTCGCCGTTGCCGCAGTCCTCTCTAATCCACGTGCGGACCGAAGCGCTGCCAGGCTCTACCTTCAGTTGGACCGCGATGACTACAAATGGCCCCATACGATGATGATTGGCGGGACGTTACCACCTATGAACACCCTCGTCGCGCATCTTAGCATGAATGTCACTTCTATACATCCTGCGATTACCATGTGTGGGATAGACATCAAGCTTATCCCAGTTCGCTCCGATATGATCTTCAAGGAATTTCCCGTCAACAGTAGCAACTATCGTCTTAACGACTTAGTGGAGTTTAGGTCCTCTGAACTTGCGGGGAATGACTTTATGGTTATAAATATGGATGATTTGGATAGCAAGGCGCGACGGATGCATAAACTCGGGATGGGACCGTGGCCTGGACGTATCTCACTCCATCTGATTGGACTTGCGAATGGTCTTCTGCTCTTAATTGGAGTTACTCTTAGTGTGTTAACTGCGGATATCTGGGCTGGTACCCTATTTTTATTCTACGCTTTACACTGGTTGGCGTCTACCTTCATCTCTTATACTCAGATGATTCGTATTGACGTCAAAGGAAATATCGTAGAAGATCCAAAACCCCGATATGCGGTCTATCAGCGTCCAGAGGGTGGAACGGTGATTTTCAAAGGTCGGAAAGAGACACTAGAGAGATGGGCGAGAGAAACCATGGAGTTTAATAAAACACCCAGGATAAATTTCCTCCATTGGTTCTGGATGATTAGTGGTACACTGGCAGCAACCTCTTCCGTCGCATGCATGGTCAATATGCGCGGATACATGCAACTCGGGTTCCTGGGAGTCCTACTCTATTCCTCCGCAGCCGAGATCATTGCTACCCAAATATCGCGTCGGCTACAAGCAGCTTCGAGGGGAGATTTCTCTCATCAGTTAGTGCAGGGTAACATAACCCGTACAAAGGGAATTATTAGAGCTACGATTGAGAACCCACCGAACTGTCGATTGAAGGGATTGAATTGGATAGCGCTAGAGCTTCTGCCTAATTGGCCGCTATACGAGGAGATGCTGAGAATGCTAGCTCGTATTAATGATCTTCAAGAAGAAAATGAAAAGAATGGAAGTGTGGATATGGAAGCAGAGGTTGAGAAGGCGATTAGGATGTTTCTGACGGAGACCACGAAGCCGGGCACCGACCCGGCGAGAATCATCCTCGCCCGAAGAATTGCAGATGAAACCCGAGATGCTTGGATAGCTGGGTCAGGGAGACAGGTAAAGGAAAAAGAAATCGTTCCGACTAAGGCGGCTGGAGCTCATGTATAAGTTAGCTTGGTACTTATATTTTCCTCCATCTTAAGCGTATCTGATATCTGTACCAGCTCATGTATATGTCAGCGATTAGCCACGTTGGGTGCTAATAAGCGTTACAATATTGATTGAAGTGGCTTTAATATTTTAAAATCTAGGCTTGGATGCTTATGTATATAATCATGTATAGTTTATTGTGGGAATTCGTTGTGTGAACCTAGCCAAGTATAGATATTTGCGATATTGCATACAAATGAAGTATGTCGACCCATGCTCTAGCTATTCGTCCTCAAGCCTAGGTACAATCATAATCATACGTAGAAATCTTTTAGATGGCGCTAGAGCTAGCACAGAGTGTATATCTCAGTATATATATTTTCGTAGAATAATAAAAATTGGACATACGTTTGATATGGACGAATGTAAATATACTCTACTCCTTGTCTCGTACCCCCTACTCCGTAACGAGTCAAAATGAGGCCCTTGTGTAATATTCTAAAGACTTAAGATTATCTTTGTCAAATTTAAATTTATAAATTTAGGTATTTACTTATTACCTGAGATTTTGAAACATAGTTCTTCTACCAATTATATCAATGTCTCGAGATATCACAACGCAAAATATGCAACAAAACTCTAGAACTCTGAATGAGATTGTGGAAAATGCGTATCATTGGTAATAACAGTGTAAGATAGTCTAGTTTCAGTGTAGGAGATTAAAATATAGAACAATTCGAGCAAGAGTATCATATGTACTCAAATTACGGGAGGTTTCTTCCTCAAATAAATTTACAAGGATTTGCGCCCACTCAATGGGTCTATTTCGGGGAGACGGTGGAGGGTAAAGTTTTCATTATATATATGGATTCGGGATGGGCAGTGGGTAATCGGCTGGCAGTGATCAGAGCAAAATCACCATTTGAGAAACGCTCATATACGTGTTTGCACTTTATAAAAATTGAATAGCTGTTGAAGATACTTATACCCATATTCATATGAAAGAAATCGCGTTTAGGAATTAGAGTTTCTGCAGACTGTAATTCCAAATATAATTCATATCAAAAGAAGAAAACGTCTCTTGTATGATATCCTAGTGCCGTCTCCCAGGTTAAATTCCTCATGAAATAAATGTATTTAGGTAGATTTGATAATGGCATGTCTCCGGAATAGATTATTATAATATCAAGTCGACCATAACCTGAAAAGAACGGAGCTTGGAGTCAAGAGGTTACAATGCACAAAAGGGTGAATGATAATTTATTTCTTTATAAAAAAGACATCTGGTAACTTTGCACAATTGAAATGCGCCGTTAACAATCTTCAGTGCTTTGGTGTAACGATCTTCAGCGCCTGTGTAACAATACCACAACTCGGTCTGTAATTTGTGATACCTAAATATCTTACAGAGCTCTCACACATGGTGCGATGGCTCCAGATTAATGCGATGGAAGAACCTAGAGTACTAGAGTAAGCCTAGCGAACGAGAACAATATTTTAGGAATTTGGTCGCTCTTACCCTCAACAAAGTCTATAGCGCTAGCATGGCTGTGCTAGGTGGCTGAGCGATTTTCTCTGCATTCGGACCCGGATAGATGGGTCCGTAGGAGTTCTACCAGAATAAAATTCTCCTGGCCACGTCATTCTTTGATGACTTTTCCACTTGTGTTAACGAATCCATGCAGCCGAGTCTAACACTACAATAGCAGTCACTGATGGAATTTGGTCTGTTGCTCCGAGTTAATGCCGTTTAAGAGGCTAGGAATCGAATAAAAAGCAAATCCCCCCGATTAACTAATAATTGTGATATCCAGGGTTATCTGCTGATCCGTTATTTCCCATCTGCACAGTTTGTCCGGCCCCGAGACTGGTCGACGTTGGATGAACAGGATTCCTGGCACATTCCGTATAGGCACATGTTGTCATCGATTGGGAATATATGGAAAAACATACTTAAGAAGTACTTGTCAAAGGTAGAGGAGGGTGATATATCCTTACAATAACAAAGTGACAAGAGTTCAAGTCGGTATAGATATCGAAATCTAGTGTAACAAAGTACATAGGCGCAGATATTAATTCACAAAGTTCTGCAATTTTGTGAGCCTTCTCCTGCGAGTTGTCAGAATAGGCTAAGGCACGCCTGACATACATGCAAGTAGCGAATATGCAACCCTTGGGCTCTGCTGTAGGATCCGTATCTCTCATTGGATCAATCCATATTCCGCTAGGAAGGATGATAATTCAGCGTTGTGATTGGCTGACCCCATTCTCCGCCGCCAAGCCTAAATATGACATTTATAACAGAACGAAGGCTGATGTTCGGAAGACATGATCATACGCGTCGGGGTAACCCTCGATCCAAATTGCAAAATGCGTACTCATAAATCTTTGATGGATGAATGGGAAAACCATAGAAGCGAAATAACTCTATGCTATCATGTTGGCCATACTCAGACTCAAATCAAAGATACTTTAAGGAAAAAATACGGGTTCAGAGTAACGTAATTATAAACGAAATGATATCTGTAGCTAAGCTACCAAGCCTAATAATGACAGCCTTACTGACTAAATTTTGATTTGCTAGAACAAAACAACTGGAGTATCGTCTTAAGCAATGGGGTCTACGCAAAAACTTAACACAAAAGGAATACCAAATCATTCACAAACGGTTTTCGACAATGCCTCAGTCGACCTATGTGTTCCTGAATGACTTTCCAGTACCGCAGGAGAAGCTACAACGAGGACTACGAAGATACCCTCAGCAGCCCCCGTACAAGTTGATTCTCGGAAATATGGGTGATCTAGAGGACGTTTCAGAAGGGATCTCATTTCTTACACCGCCTAGAAGCCCATCTCTGGTAGATTTCGATTTTATCGATCCTGAAACTGGTTCTGATGATTCATTTACGGTCATGACCCCACCAAACGTAATATCGGACATTTGCTGGCCGTTCTTACCCTTTCTCGCCCAACTCCTCGTCACAGTAGTAAAGAACCCTTCGCTTATATGGGCTAGGAGATTCCATGTACTGTTTTTCCTCGACTTTCTTTCAGGTGTGCATCCATCTCTGAAAGGTGCAAGCCCAGCCCACCCTAGTAGATGTGTTCTGACAGTGAAATCGGACAGTTAAACTACCGCTTGAGCGCGGGTGGACCTATGAAAAAATAAAAACCAAATGCATTGAACGCGGACAGGAAGCTGAACAAGATACGCGGAATACTTCTATCTTCCATGCAGTTTTTAAAGCCTTTCGTGGGATGAATATTGGAGATAGTTCGTACAGTGTCTATCGTAAATTTCTGGATTCTTTTGTGGCTGAAGAGTTTATACACACTGTTTTCTCATTCAGAGGGACACGCGGGACCTCGAAATGGACTGCGCTGCTGGCGGTTTTGGGATATAAACCCCCCAAATCCGCATCGGCCCTCGGGAACACCACTGCTTCACACAACTTTCGTTTAGGAACTTCAGACTTGGAGTCCAGACAATCTTCAACATCGGATGGGGTGAGCAAGAAGCGAAAACGCTTTACGGATATAAGTTCCAACTCGGATGAAGATACACACGAAAGAGTGGATAAAATTAGCCGTAGAGAAACCGCCGCTGAGGGTCTTGGGCGCAAATTGGCTTGTCCCTTTGCAAAAGGTGATCCAGCCAGGTATACTACATGTTCGCGAATCAACAGGCAAAATCTTTCAGGTATCAAGTATGCATTTATGATAAGTCTAAACCTTTGGGACATAAAGAATTCGTCTAAATTGTGTATGATTTATATAGGGAACATGTCAAAAGAGTACATTACCATGGCACTCTCCCTTCGGATATCAGGGCGACGAAATCGTGGGCTGGGATCTTCGATTTTGTTTTCCCGCAATGGGGTAATAGACCTCGCCCCGGACCTTGTAAGTTTATTTACAGGCATCTGAGGAGCCTGAAGACGAGAAAGACTCGTCGGAGTGGCCCCCAAAGCCTCCAAAACTTCAAATCTTCCTATAGAAGTAATACCGATCTAACACATCCATCTCTCGCATAGATTTTGACGTGAACTTTCCGTTCGAAAGAACAAATAAACCACAATGGCAAACGAAACAATCAGCCGCAGAAAAATTTATTGAAGAAATTGATCGTGGTTGGCCTCGTACTCAGGCAGCCCCAATGGAAGAGTATCAGGAACCTTTAGAAGATCCTAGAAGTCTATCAATCGTGCCTTCTCCAAGGATGAGTCCGAATCTTGCTAATACTCCTCTGAACCATAATTTCATGTATTCAACAAAATTTACGCCTACCACCGAAAGAGCACCCTATGAAACCCCGAGGGTATCGACACCATGTGAAGGTCCAGCTATTGGGAAAAGATATACTCTACTGGTGGCTCGTTTGCCATATATACCGAATTCAGTGGAAACAGCTGGGCCCAAGGGATTTACTTTTGACAACTTTCGCGAGTTCCGCCATCAATTCGACCAATGGCTTAAGTCTCAATTCATTGATCCTCAATTTTCATGGGAACGATGGGAGCTTTTAAACCAGTTCACTAATGTCCGCCTCAGAGATACGCAAGCTGTAATAGACGACATTGATTTCTCGTTTGTTGCCCAGAATTCTACGAGAGCAGCTCTGTACCTAGTTGCGAAAGTTGAATTCTAGATGCATCTTTTAACTTAGATATCTACAATGGTTCTTATTTACTTAGCTAAATGGTAAGTTAAAGAAACTATGGGTAAGTGGGTATTCATATGTGTACGACGGATAATAGCCAGCACCCAGTTAATCTCGCCGAGGCACAAGTCTGAAAGATCCATCATCGAGAAATCAATAAACCACTTCTCTGTAAAAATCCAGAGAGATACAGCGCTCAACCGTACTCTGTCCTTCTCACGAAGAAGCCCCAACCCCCCATCGCCCCAAATGTTTACCATATACACCCCTGTTCAGCCCTCTCCCCTTGCCCTGCTCCGATCGTTGACACAAATCGAAACGCGGGCTATGGAAAGAAAAGTTGCCCGAGGAGAACATAGGCAGACTGGTATGAAGGTCAAGCAAGATTGGACACTTTCCGCTGCAAACGAAGGAATATCAGAATGGCAAAATAGTTTCTCTTTCTCTAGCGCCAGGGCAGTGATCTTCGCAACAATTGAGTGTGTAATACTTACTCGTATTTCACAGTGTTGGAGACGTACTTGTTCTTTGGTCTGTTCTTTCCCTGGCGCCTTTTTTCATATTGTCATTGGCATGCATGTCATAGGTTCCAATAGGAGGAAATAATAGCGAAAGAAAGGGAAAGAAGACGAGGGGAGGAAGCGATCAGAGTAGATCTGGATAAAATATATACAGATGATATATGCAGAAACTCCGAATCCCGTATATACCTTAGTAAATATATGTACAATCTCATAAGAATGCAGATATGAGTTTCAAAAGCACTGTAAAAATTAGTGCTTCACAACATCACCTTAGCTTGTTTTGGAGCGGCATTAGAGTTGCCGCCCATGTCATAGGTTTTCCAGGTTTCAGTACCGTCTTCGAAGAGGCCGGCCTTGGATGCGTTGTTGATGTCTCCGATGACTACTGCTGAGTCCAGTTTCTGGTCGAATTGTTCGACAACATATTTCTGTGCAACTTCTCGTATATCTTCTATCGTCGTGTCAAGGACTTCCTCCCGTTTCCTGGAATGATACAAGATAGATTGTTAGTATGTCTTTCACAAGTAAATATTTCTGTTCGGAACACTTACGCAGCCTTCATCTCCTCCGTAACGCCATCCAAGAAATTCGCCATGCCTTCTTGGTTGACGCTTCGAGGTGCGTCAATGTCCTGGAAAATACTTAATTTGGCTTCTTCCAAATCCCGCTCTGTCCAATCCTTGTCAACGGCAATCTGGCCAGACTCACGCACGACCTGTAGTGTGTTGACTGGATTTGGGTCCCTATAACTGTAGAACCTCAAGAGTCCAGAACGCCAGCTATTACCAACACCACCACCATAAGCGCCTCCTTTCTCGCGGATTTCATGGTGAAGATGTTTGTGCGTCAACATTTTCGCGAGAACGGATAGAGAGGACGAGTCCCTATGAACAAACGGTACTGTCTTGAGTGCGACGCCGGAGTAGTTAACCTGGAAAGGCATTGGGACGAAGGTTCTCTTCTGGTCGATTTCTAATGTATCGGGCTCCGATTTCGCAGGTTCTAGTCTTCCGGCAACCAGTCCGTCGAGATACTTTCTGACATGTACCTCGTTATCCGCTACAGCTTCTTGGCCACAAGTTATGGCAATGCGCATATCGTTGCCTCTCTTTTGTGGGATGAGCCCGATCTGTTCAATGTGTTTTACCGCACCGAAATACATTTCTGAGCTGGCGAGATTGGCGATCAGCTTAACTTGTGAGACTCCACCAATATACTCGCTAGCCACGCTTGCCTTCGTTAGATACGATGAGGCAAGGCCTTGAGCATATGCATGTCCACGTTCGGCAATTTCATCCATGCCCCCGCTTGCCATACCTTTGACAAGGTTATGGAGTTTGGATATCCTGCTAAACGATGTCTCGACAACTACTGTCCGTAGGAGTTCTAGCATCTCGGGAACATTGCTGTCCAAGCAGTAACCAGCGAATACGAGGCCCTCATAGTGCTTGTCGAGATTAGTGGGGTCGGTCGAGATATAGGGTGAACAACTGATCCCTCCAGTCTTGAGTTTGATCTGGTCCTCAATTTCTTCCATTGTTTTCCGTGCGGTTCCTAGCCTGAATAGGGCAGCAGCATAAAGTGGTAGATGCATTTTTTGTTCCTGATTGAGATATCCATCCAAGTTTATATAGGCTCGGAAATATGTTAATCCATTTGTCGGTGCTATTCTCCATTGAACATCAACGTCTTCAACTTTGTTCACCTGGATTTCAATCTTATCAACCACGCGAGGAATGTCTTTTACGTGGAGGGTTGGTAGACAGCTTGCATCCTGGGATTTTGCCTTCTCTTGTACTTCAGTAAGTTCTAGCTCTTCGGCTTCCAGGGACTCGGTAGCTTTTTCTAAGCCTCCAAGTTCCTCAAGTCTTTCCTGAAGCCTTTGGGATTCCGCTTTTTCCAGGCTGTCTTCGTAGGTTGGAGACGGCAGCATAGTAAAAGAAAAAGTCTTGCCGTTGAGGAGGTACTTTTCGATAAGGCCCTCTAGATACCCGCCCTTGTCGTATTGTTCTCGGAACTGCGCAACAATCTCATTCCATTTGAGGGTGTCAAAAGGATCGATGCCGTTAAACCAGCTTGGTTGGAGCCTATGCATTAAAGACATCCCAAAATTGGCCGTTTTCTAAACCGATTATTAGCAATGATTTCAATTTGAGGTTAAAAAGGTTCGATTCCCACTTACATGTTTCAGAGAAATCTCAAGTTGGTGGAGAATACCATCAACTTTCTGTTTTTCAAATCCGTTCTGTCGAACTTTGTGCAGCTCATCTAGAATCTCCTTTGCCACAAGCTTCTCGTGCTCAGACTTGACGTTTTGGAGACCAATTGTGAATATTCCTTTGGCGTTGCCAGCGTCGTAGCCGGTGTTTGGGGAGTATGCACCGCCGATGTTTCTCTCGATCAGCGCCTTGTAAAGAGGGGATCCATATCCATCCAGCAACAGCGATGATAGAACCAACAATCCAAAGTTCTCGACCACATCAGACGTATCACAAGTAATCCAGCTTAAAGAAGTGATGATTTGTTCTGCCTCGCTTGACAACCGGTCTACTGGACCTTCGACTGTGACTTCAATAGGTTCGTTTATTGCAATGGGTACTTTTAGGTCTGTATCGATAGGGATCTGATTAAAGTGAGATAGTTTCTCATCAAGTTTTTCGAGAGTTGGCTCCATCGAAAAGTTCCCGTAAGAAAATATTTTCGAATTAGATGGATGGTAGTGATCTTGATGGAAATTCCTGAGCTGTTCGAGAGTCAGGTCTGGGATGAAGGCCGGATCACCGCCACTGTTGTTCAAATCTGGAATCAGATGATCTTGGAATTTCTTGTAGAATAGATAACCTCGATCCGACATCTGTCCCTTCATCTCGTTATAAACAACACCCTTAAACAATATCGGGGACTCTTTGTCTTGTGGGTTCTCCGGTCCTAATCTCCACCCTTCTTGCTTGAAGTCGCTTTCTTGAAGAAGGGGAAATAGGGTGGCATCCAAGTAGACATCCATGAGATTCATGTAATCGGTTTGGTTTGTAGTGGCGAACGGGTATATTGTGTGGTCTGACGCTGTAAAGGCATTCATATAATTCGATAGACTTCGATTCAACATCTTGAAGAACGGATCTCGAACAGGGTATCTGCGTAATCTAGTTAGTATTCGCCAACGGCTGCAATTTGGGAAGAAAGCTTACTTTTTCGATCCACATAATGTTGTATGCTCTAAGATATGTGGTACACCCGTGGCATCTGGAGGATTTGTCTACGAATCAACTTTAGAAACCTTTAAAAGAGAATTGAGATGCAATGAAAAGGACGATAACGAACCTTGAACCCGATCGCAAAGACATTGTTGCTGTCCTCACGGGCGACGTGAAGGTATTCTGCCCCGGTCTTATCATGCTTGAACTGAAGGGCACTGAGTTCGAGCTCAGGTACGTGCTTGGTTCGTTGTAGCGTAAAGCCTTTGAGCTTGAAGCCAGGCTTGGGCAAGCTAGAAAGATTGGATGTGTCAATCGGGCCGGCCGGGGTAGCGAGGAAGCGGCGCGCCAGCGGCAGTGGACGCCGAGCGAGGGGGCGCGCTGCTCGAAGCATGTTCGCGAATATTGGGACGGGATACGTGGCAGGTAAATGGGCCGTCCGGTTATCGCGATCACACCGTCAAGATATTGTGAGGTTGAGAGGGTTCGTCGAGAGGTTATAGGTATATGCTGGGAGTTTAAATTCAGATCGATTTTTTTAAGGAAAAATCGGGGTGACACAAGACAAACAACACATTTCCGAGGGGTTCTCGAACACGCAACTTAGTCATCCGGAATTGAGACTACTGTTCTTACGATTCAGAAAGGGATTTTACCGCCATATCTACAGGTTAAGAGTTCAATCAAAACTATAGAGAAAAGGTACCAAGCATAAGTTCTACTGGGAATCTTATCGATCGATGCATCAAAGAGAAATTGGCTTTTTAAGGGTTTTAGCCGCGTAGTAACAGTTTGTGTCTACATTATTAAAGAGGTTTAGATGTCAGGATTGTAAAATACAATTGTCCTATCGATATCGAAGGTATGATTGCTTTCTTTCAAATCCTTTTCCATATGCCTGATTGAATTAGGATGCATGATCATGATCGTCTGCTATCCTCGTAGGTAGTTAAGCTGTGTTGGCTACCTTAAAATACCACAACTAGGGTATTGTTAACGATATTGGCCTCAGCCGACGAAGAGCTGAGTTCGAACAAAACAGAGATTTGTTAAATGAGTCGTTCGGTATTATTCCCAGAGTTCGTTTAAAAGATGGAATATCAGTAACAGTAAATGTATAAAATACTAGTAGTATTCCAAATTTCCTGTGGAGTTGCGCTATCATATATGCATATAAAAGTCTTAATTTAAGAGGCTTATCATATGGCCACAAACTTCTTAAACGAACGAAGTTAAGTCAATTGTTCATTGTATACGTATACGGAAAAGCTATTTCTTTACTCCGACATGCCGATGTCTCCCAGCTCATCCTTTATTCATCTACCAACCTGCTAGCCTCATACTTTGGAAAACGTCAGCTTGTTTGTAATTCATACAATACATTGACTTTATTTTTGCTTTTACTTTTTTTTTTTGAAAACTATGCTTTTTACTATGAAGTCAATGAATAGGTAGGCTGTCTTAACATGTTGAGCTAATATGTTGTATCCATAGATTTGGCACAGGCACTTGGAGCTTTGGATAGGGAAGCGACTACGAGACTACCTAGCTCGTATTTTCTTGTGATCAATAAATGAAAACTACCTTTTTGACGGGTTTGTGCGGAGTATGGCCGGGGCTTGGGTTAATTTGAAACCACTTTAGGTAGAAATATATTCATGATCTCTGAGGAGGCAAGACCTCGAAGATATTTCTATAAATGTGATCTGAACAAAGCTTTCCTCAATTTTCAGGTAGCTCAGAATCTTGTTCAAGATTTAATTGCCACCAGCTAGTGTATCGACTAATTAGGGATTAGGTAGAGATATCAATCAATGATTGATATCTTATAGCCTTAAGGCCGCAACAATCTCCGACAGTTTGAACACTAGCATTGTGGGTGTATCGCTGTGTTGCATGCGCATGTCTGATCCTGGGATTCGAAATCAAACCTGGAGACGTTGATGCGATGTATAGTGTGGGGGCAGCTACAGACTACAGCTTATCTCGTAAACCAAATGCTACCGCAGTGATATATCCAGAAACCAAAAAAAAAAAAAAAAAAAAAAATAATTATATCGCAAAGACAGCTGAAAGGGATCAATCCGCATCTACCGTGTGATATTAAATTCTCGACGTAACAATCGTTACTCAGCTCAGAACTGAACTGAGGTTTTGTACATGTACTCTCCAACTCTCATTTCGAACCGAAGCGATATATATATGATAGGCGAAAAAGTAAAAAAAAAGCCATGCATGAAAGATATATGTACGGCCAAGCCTGTTCGGAACAGAGCGGCAAAGCAGCCGGGCAATGGCTGCATCTGTGTCGTTTTGTTGGAAATGGCAATGGTTACACAGCCCAAGAAGCGTGGTGAGACTCGCGTTATTGTGTTGAGTCAGGGTCCCAAGAGCGCTTGTGTGTGTGGAGTCGACGGCTTGAGCTTATTACCTTATGTATGCCAGGGACCTGGGTATCGATCAAGCTTTTTCTAAAACACACTAAGGCTCTGGACTGTCGATGCTGAGACCCTGCATATTCTACGGCATCGATGATATATATGGTACAACTGATGAGGCTTTTGGAGATTACATGTATACATATAACGTCAATTCTCAAGCTTGAAGCTTGACCACTACGTAAATGCGTTTTGGTTTGTATCGATTAGAAACATATGGCTTACTGTTGTCTCGTCGCCGGACTCCTCAACTGTGGGCTTACTGAGGACGAAGTTAAAGGGTATATACGAAGCATCCAAAACTTAGTTAATGAGCTATGAACTCAAGACTTTAGTCTAATCAATGTAATACGTATGTTAAACTAGCTTTGACGCAAAACCATGCTCACGCTGCAGCTGTGTTTTGGAATACCAGTACCTGCTATCAAACCAGACTACACATTAAGCTGGTGAGAGGTAGCATTGCATCGCAATTCTGCTTACAGATCTGCAGTAACTACTCAATTGCGTGGTGGCTAATAAACAATGATATGTATATTCATTCGTTTCTTAAATTCGACAACTTCACTGTTGTGGAATCAAAATTACAATATTATCAACTTATATATATTCTTGCATAGCCAGATCTATGCCATTCCCGCTGACCTGTATATATCCTTTTCCCCGCCGATGCCCAGGGAAAATCGGCCTCGACAAAACCATCTACCTTTGAAATATAAAAATCAATCCAAACTAATTCATGCTCCCTAAGCCTCGTTCCTTCCTATGGCCATTAGACTAGTGACAAGGACAAAACTGACATCAGTTTTTGGTCCCTGAAAACTACTCGATATGATTATGTCTTTAGGTATGAAATATGAAATATCCCGAGGGCTCGGCTGGTGGTGCCGAGACCTCGCTAAACCAGGGTGTCGAAACGAAAAAGGTGAATTCAGTCGTACAGGATGCTGTTTTATAAATTTATTTTATAGGAGCACGAGGAGAGCCACGGAGGGGCTAACACATGGAGAGAAGAGAAGGACTCAGCTTGTCTACCATATTAAGATGGAAATTCCAAATTCGAATTTCTTAGAAATCATGGTTTCTACCGATCTTTGATTTGCCTCAAATCGCCCGTGGAAAAAGGGAGCATGGCTTTCGTTTACTCGGAATCCCGGCCGTGCGTAAAAACGATTTCTTCCTTGCAGCACGTCGACTGCATTAGTAGTCTGGAGGAATTTTGAAAAGTTATAATCGCGGCTCAAATCAGGACCCTGTCTGGCTGCATTCGTACAAAATTAGCGAATGTGCAGTGTCGATATTATCGCTCATTCGGCGGGACCCTACTACCATTGGTGGTTGAGGATGCCGAGAGACCCCGCGGTCTATGCCAAGGGAGTAGTCTAAATTCCGGTTCTCTTGAGCAATAGTTCCAACGGCGAACGATCGTAATACACAGCGAATAATGATATTATCTACTTAATGTTATTAATTTATACTATATGTTGGGTCATGGGATGCAAGCCCCATTGTAACCCAAGGAATCATTCTTCAGTCGTGTGCACTTCATGCTCTAGCGCTCTTGATCACCTTACGTTCGCATGTTCCGGTATCCGAAGTCTTGCTTCCCAGTTCAGTCGTACAAAATCGTTAAAAACCTCGTGGTTGAACAATGGTTCCCCAGGTTTTTCTTCCAGCTAGTAGCCCAGCCTTGACATTCGCTACCTCATAGTTCGCCTCACGTACACGGGCTCTATGCTTTCGAAAAGTTTACAGCAATCATGTTCGGCACATCTCGCTTCAACCTTTTGGTTGTCGCCTTGATCACCTTCGTTTCATTTGTTACCGCACGCACTGTGATTACCAGTCAAACGTGCTCCACTCGCTACTGTGGTTATGCTGTTCCGCAGAATAAAATATTCAGGACTACAAAAACCATCCACAAATCGGCGCGGTATACAGTAACGCGCTGGAAGACAGTCTCTAAACCGAAATCCGTGCATACAGTTAAAGTCACAAAGACGACTACTTCACAAAGAAAGACATGGATCACAAGATATGCCACCTTTTATATTGGAACTACAATTTGGACTGGGACATCCACCCATACCCGCAAATCTACAACTACGATTTATAAGGCCGCTACAACATTAACTTCGTCGATCACCACGATAACGATTCCCCAGTCCACAAAAACCATTCCAATTCCTGCAGGCTTTACAGGTGTAGCTGAGGATCCCGCCAATAAGGCTGCACTTCGTGGCAGGCCGCTCGATTTGAAACGTGACGCACCGGTTCTAGGCCTAGAACTCGAGCGCCGTAATGCTGAACCAGAACCGGCACCAGAACCCGAACCCGAACCCGAACCTGAACCCGCCGCGAAAGGAAAACATGTCACGGCGGTAACATGCACGAAGACATTGATCACGAAGACCGGCACAAGCGATCTCTGGAAGACGACCACTAAGTTAAGCGGTACAACTACCAAAACGGTATTTGTATCCACAAAGACGGTCCTGCCTCCCATCAGCACCATCATTAGAACGAGCACAAAGACCGTAACATTGACGACTAAGAAGGATAAAGTTGCATTTGCAACCTCATGGACATCGACAACCGTTTACACTACTTCAACAAAATACTTAACGACAGTCACAAAAGATTACCCCGTTCAGACCTACCACCCCTCTTGCGGAGAAAGGAACCTGAGCCCGCAGGAATACTTAAGTACGTACTGGGCCGCCTGGGAGACTTGGCCTCACCCTGACGAGAATGTCCACGTGATCATGAGCAATGGGACGAGATACGATTGCTGCGTATCCTGCCATACCTGGAACCAAGGAGGCACATGCATTGGTACCGTTTGGCGGTCGACGATATTTGAGGGCGACCCGCCACCATGTGCTTTCGACCCTGATCCGAACTGCGTCGATACGCCCTTTGAACCCGAGTTTCGTTCTAAATGCGAATTGATTATTGCTGCATCAAACTCGCCGGCCCACTGCCGCACACATGAGTACTCATTTTACACGACAGGGACGGAGCCACGGGCGGCAGTCAGTAATGGACTGGGCTGCAAGAGGTATAAGTTCACAAAAGTTTGGTAGCGCATACACGCGTTCTTTAATCAGGTATCAGCTATGAATTGGTTATAACGTCTTAATTCTAATCTCATCTATCATATGATCATACTATATATCCTGTAAAGGTGGTTTTGACTGCACGCAAATTTAAGCTGAGAAAATGATAAATCAAACATAAACTGAAACATATCGGTATCTAAAAGTTCTGGAAATTCGGAACTATACTTGATAGGTTAATAAATCTATATGAAAATGATTTCCACAGGAAGTTGACATGTGCGTACTGCATTCGTACTATTAATATATTTAGATCTTTAATTTAAAGATGTATCAAATGTTAAAAAAGATGCATGTTGCAAGATCTAGCCCGACAAATCCATTTTGTTGCGCGTATAAATTTGTGGAATTAATTGTAGCCTTGGAGGTCGATACCTACCATGAAGGACACAAGCATTTCAGAATGATAAGACTTTGTAATCTAACGCTATATATATCTAGCTATACAAGGAAGAATTTGGGGGTGTAGAGCACGCACCCTGGAACATATGCTTCATATGATCATACTGAACCTGTTAAGAACCAAGTTTAAACCCATTGTCTTTGTATATCTTAGAATTGCGAATGGGACAAATTTATAAGGTAACGTTCAACAAACACTCGGTCACGTCAATGTAATAAATTATTCTAATTATGCATCTACTGACAGTTATATACTGTATATATCCGCCTTCAACAGCTAACCAATTTAATCACGCTGTCAAAGAATCAGCAATCTCAAAATTTGCCATCAACGAAACTCTTCTCTGATAGCCAGACGGTATAGATAGCAAACTAGAAGAAACCCCATTAGTATTCTCTAATATTCAATTTTCATCTTGCGAAAATTCATTCGACATACCTCTCTTCAAGTAGGATTCGCGCTTCATCAGCCAACTTTTCGGCCGCCTGTACGTTGCCTTCAATGGCTGTCTCTCCGGCCTCTACGCTCTTGTTCCTCGCAAAAACAGCCTTTGCCAGTGCTAATTCCCACTCTGATTCACTGCCGTAGTTTCTTGTTCCGTCTCCCGCTCCATAATCCCGTGCCCGTCGAATATACGCTTCCAGCCCTGCCAAGAACCCTTTGAGCAGGAGGAAATAGAAAGACTCACATAGAGGGCGTAGGGCTCTGATGTATTCCACACCAGTAGCTTGTGTAATTGGTGGCAGGGTAACCCTTGCGATAGCGGTACTTCCTGGCGTCGACTTTGCAACTAACAGTCCCCTGGAAAATGACTTTGAGTATCCGTCATAAGAGAAATACTCGAATGAGCTCCCATCACAGAGAATTCCAACGATTGGAACTGAAAACCCTTGTTTCTCGTTACTTAGATTGCAGGATTCGAGCTCAGCGATGAGTTGGGCAATGTAGTTAAGTCTATCTTTTCCTATACCAAGGTTTAGACGTATATCAAGAACGAGGATAGTACACCCGCCGAAACACTTGAAGTAGTTCCGGAGCCCATTTTTCTTGGGGCTATCAGATTCGACGAAGTTCTCGGGACGGTTATATATCATGAGATGGAACCATGAAACAATGTGGTTAAATGCCTATAATAAAGCTTCTGAGTACACTCTTCAATATCAGTTGGATACAATTATTTGATATCTTACAGCGCTAATGTATCGGGATCTGCCCGCTTCGGTAAGATGATCCGCTGGGGGTCCATATTGATTCCCAAGGATCTCAAAGTCTTGGATAATTTGACGAAACTCTAGACTCCTTATCCGAGCCCTGTGAACTTGAAATGTAGGTGCATCCCCTACCATGGCATGAGGGTCTAAGTGTACTCTTTGCGCCATCATTGAGTAAGACAGTGAAGTGGCAATATGCTCCAGATCTCTCTCTGTGGTCAATAATTAGTACATGTGCATCGTTCAGAGATTGAGAAATTGTCTCCCATACCTAGCGCCTTTGCTCTTACACCGTCAAGATCGAGTCCATGCTTTTTTGTAAGGTGTATAATTGCAGATTCGGCTCCTTTCCGATTATGGATCCTGTCATCCAAAAAATCATGCTGGTGATCATGATCATGATCATGATCATAATGCTGGTGATGCTGTTGATGATGTTTCTGGTGATGCTTATCTGTGACTGGCGGTGTGTGTCCTCTCAATGGAAGCCTATGGATATCCAATGTCGTATTTATCGGTCCAGGACCAGTATTTGTGATCACCTCGCCATGTTGACCGTGTGTATGGTGATGGTGATGATGATGTGGATAATGATGGCCCTTTCCGACGTTGCACTCCCCACCTGACGGCTCAGGAACGTTTTGAGTCTGTGGAGGCGGACCACGCTTATCACTATGGCCTTCATGGTGATGGTCGCTCATCATCTTGCTTAGGAACTGAGGAGGATGCATTGCACCCTGAGTTTTGCAATATTCGCAACCAACCGGACAAGTGTATGGCATTGTGATAGCCTCTTACCGGCCTTATTGCACTACTGCCAGTAGCGAGCTGATATATCGGTATTACCTCTATGCCGAAGTTTACACAGGGGGGAATGAGATATCGGATTGGATGCCCACAGCCACGTTTAAACAGAAAGAGAAGAGAAAACGTTACCACAATGTTCACGAGGAGGCCACGGTGGAAAACGAGCTCACATTTATCGTGCTTTCCAACGTGCATTAGAGTTCATACTGACGGGGCAATGCGGATATTAGAGTTTATTGGAATTATCTTCTCAGTTTCAAGGTCGGCGAAGTCAGGGGAACTTTGGACGGATGAGTGGTGATCCCAAACTCTATAGCAGCCGTCGAACTTCTAGATCCTGTTGAGGAGTGTGAAGCTTATGACGACGGTGATACGAAACCACATGGTAACTGTTTATTCTATTATACTGACAATTCTCTACGCATACTCTCATGCCTTGTCGTTCCGAGTACTTAGCCATGATACTATCATGCGCATGCATATCCAAGATGCAATGTTAATTAAGTTAGTTTCTCAAACAAGCTCAACAATAACTCATCACTTCTTACCATGATTATGATTTCAGCATTAAATATACGACGAATTATATAAGCAAGGTCGTAATTTCCTAAGTGATTTTATAGATTGTAATCGTGGCCAACTGAAGACTAGACAAGCTTGACCTAGATGCTAGATGATATGGAGAAGTGGGTCGAATATGTGTTGGGGAGTGTTGCATCTGCTGACTAAGGAATCTCCAGTTGAGAAGTCCGTGATATCATTCAATTCGCGCCCATCTTGCCGGGATAGTGGCATTGAACCTCGTGTAGCATGATAAACACCCAACATTGTCAGTATATTGTACAAGAACCTAGAAGCCTCCTTGGTTATAAGTTTTGTCTACAGTTGTGAGCTTCCTGAGGGTTCCAAGCAATAAATGAAATACACCTTGGAGGGTTTGATTGGGGAGGGAAAAAAAAAAAAAAAAACATGGCTGTGGTGAGCCCACCCACCTCTTAATCTGCCAAAGTAACCTACCTGCAAGGAACCAACCAACCAGCCAACCACCAAACTCTCGATCGATCTCATCGAAAACGTTCCTGCTTCACATAACATACTTATATAGACCGTCTCTCGACTAGTATATGTGACTGGGCATTTACCGACCCTCCTTCTACCTGGTCCAACACCCCTGCAGCAGGAAAGGAGGCCCTTCGACATCTGCTCCCGAATCTAATCCTTTCCAAACAGCCTTTCGTTCCTTTACCTCGTTAAAATTTCATCGGAGGAATGGCTGCCACCGTGGAGGGAAACAGGAGCCACGACCTCGCACACGATCACTCAGATCATCTACCCAACGGCCACAGCGAGCATCTTACTAATGGGACTGACTCTCACGGCAATCATGGGCACGCGAATCATCATTCCACCAATTCCATAGGTGGAGGAGCAGCGGGAGGCGGCCAGACGGCGAAAAAAGCGGGGGGAAAGAAGAAGCCGGTGGATCCGAACGAGGTTAGCCGAATCAATCTAGAGATATACAAAACCAGAGCGAAACGACGACGTATTTCCTCTCCAGACGGTTGTCATTTTGCTGGTTTATTTTGGGTTGTTTCATAAAGTTTCTAATGCATTTTTTTGGCGGCTGTCGTCCCGTGGGTCTGGCTTGGATTGTAGGGATATAACCTCTTGACCACTCGGATTTCACAGCTTGAGACAGATGCTTCAATGGAGGAGGAGGAAGAGAAGGCGATGGGTGAGCATTGCGCCAGCCTCACTAGGTTGTATCACTATGGAGTATGGCTAACACCAGTCAATAGCCCGAGCGGTCCGGAAAGCGAACAAAGAGCTTGCAGACCTTGTCAACAATCGAGAAGACCACCTTGCGAAAGTCGAAGCGATACAACAGAAGTACAGCGAGCTTTTCCAGGAAATGAAGAAACTCGAGCGGGACTACAACCGGGCTAGACGTCGTGCCGATCAGCTGCAGAAAGAAAAGGACCATAATAGGAGCGAATTGACAAAGGCGAATAATATGAAAAATAAGCTGGAGCAACTTTGCCGGGAACTTCAAAAGGAAAACAGACGAGTGAAAGTGTGTGACGGGACCCCTAACAGCTCATAGAAGGCGTTCAAGGACTGACTGAGATGGCGATATCGTAGGATGAGAGCAAGATCAAGGAGCAGAGCGAAAAGGACAAGCGTGAAGAGCTCTCGACCAGATTCGAGAACACAATTTGGGAGATCAAAAATCGGATGGAAGAGGACTCTGATACTTCCAACAGCAAAGCTATCCATATGGAGGTTGATAACTTGTAAGAATGGGGAATTGAAGGAAATCGTTCAGCTGATAGTAGTGAGAGGTATGCTGATATTCGGGATATCTGTAGGATCAAGGTCAAATTCCGTACTCTCATCGACCAGTATGAGATGCGTGAACTGCACTTTCAGTCACTTCTCCGCACCAAGGAGCTCGAAGTTCAATATAACCTCGCTCGATACGACCAGAAACGAAAGCAAGCCGATGCCGAATCAATGCGGGCCAAAGCCCTCCATTCTCAAGTCTCAACTTTCTCCCAAACCGAAACTGAACTCCGTTCGCAGCTCAATATTTATGTTGAAAAATTCAAGCAGGTACGAACCGGGGATGGGACCACTGATCAGTCCGGGGAAAGTGCTGACGAATTATTTGGCAATAGGTTGAAGACACCCTCAATAACAGCAACGATTTGTTTCTTACATTCCGTAAAGAGATGGAAGAAATGTCCAAGAAGACGAAGCGCCTGGAGAAGGAGAATATGGCTTTAACTCGAAAGACCGACTTGATGAACCGAAACATCCTCGAAATGGCCGAGGAGCGTACCCGTCAACAACGTGAACTCGAGACTGCGAAAAAGAAGAGCTCGAAGTTGGAGGATATCTGCCGTGCTTTGCAGTCTGAGAGAACTGCGTTGGAGAACAAGTTGAGAGGCGTGGAAGCAGAGGACTACTCTGGTGGAGAGGAAGACGAGGAAGGCAGTGAAGAAGGGGAAGAAGATGAAGGAGAGGAGGGAAGCGAGTACATGGAGGATTCTGAGGAGGAAGATGACGAGGAGACTGAGGATGAAGGGTTATTTGAGGACGAAGCCGAGACGAATGGCAATCACGTCAATGGCACAGTTGAAAAGGCTGGCGTTAATGAACACGCACCAGTCGCAAAGGCTATCGTTCCAACCAAAATGCGATCTTAAAGCCACGGCACCGAAGTGTCTAGATCCCACCTGGAGAAACTTCATAGTCTCAAACTTTGCGATTTGCACCCTCTGCTCTATTCAGTATACCTAACAACAAACAAAAAACCTAAACGAATACAAACTTGAGTCGAGATACCAACTAACCTTTTGACTGATGCGTATCACGTGATAGGAAACTTCTAGCATTGCTTTTGGCTCTCCTGCTCCCATTTGTGATCGAGCAAACTACCTATTGTATACTCACATTATGTCGCGCTCTCACCTTCTACTTCACTGCATTGCAGTAGCTTATTTGTCACAGAGTATGTATTCTAGCCACAGCGCCACAGTCGCCACAATTAATCGATTGGCAGTATCAATATCGAATCGATCGATAGGTACCTACTGAGTCCTTAGTATAAGGGAGGCGAATGCGTAAAAAATTGCATTCTTCACGTAATATCTAAATGTAACCTATGGCGATCTTTAGGAGCAATAAAAAATATTCAGGGTCTCCACTTTGAATACATACGCCCTCGAGCCACACATACTACGCCACCCTCACCCGGACAATAAGGCTAAACTTTAACTTTATGATTATATCTTTATGAATCTTATAAACAATGGGTGATATGGCCTGCCTAAATTGCAGATCTCAAAATACTCATCCTGAGTTTAGGATCTGGATTTCGGCCCCTGGGTAGTACTACCATTTGACCCATAATCAAGATATAACTCCGCGGACGAACAAGTAACTGCTTGATCCTCTACCTTCGTTATAGATGTTGTGTTAATTGCCGTTGTGATGTATAGACCAAACCCCGCAGAAAGGTTATTGTTTTGAATGCAAACTACACCAAATTAAATGCATTCTTAGTATCCATATCTTGACCAATTCATCAAGCATACTAGTAAAAATTGTGAGGCACGTACCTTTCAACGGAGCATCATTAACCATGTCCTTCACTGGCTTCGTAATCCTAACAAGCCCCTTATCCGTCTTTGGATTCCCATCCAAATCAACGAAACTAACATACTCCAGGCCGATACTTAGTAGTGGATCCCAGCTGCGGACATCCATATGATGCTGTATTCTTGCTGCATTGATAAACGACGTAGTGAGAGTCAACGGGGCGATAGAGTTCTGTGAATTTGACGAATCAAATGAGAGCCAATATGCGTCGCTCTTTGAATACGAGGGATTAAGTCGAAGGATTTGATTACAAGTATCATATTGGAATGTTGAGGTTTTTTGGAGGGCTTTTTGGTTGATTTGAAGGTCCGAGTAACCGCGTAAGGGGAGGGAAGTTGTTTCTGATTGTGGCCAGGATACTATTGGTTTTTGAAATTAATATGATATGCGGAATATTTTATTATTATACCCTGGTAAAAGCTTTTGAAAACACTTACCATAAACACCCGCATAGTTTAAGGCTCCCACGTTTTTGCTGGTGTATCGGTCTGGAGTGAATTTCTCTTTATTTAGGATACGGGCGAAGAGCTTTACCGATTGTAGTCCCGTTGGAACTAGGATTGGGGGGTCATTTGAGGAGGCCGGGGTTATAAGGAATATTAGAGCAAATAAAACAGCGGCTGCACTCCTAAAAGAGATTTCATATACTGAAAGTTTGGCTAACATTGTGAGATCCTAATATGTTGCTATTCTGCAGATCTGGATGAGATGGGTTTTATCGTAAAACGTGCGAAGCGTGGTGTATGCGAGTTGATCCAAATATGCAAAGCTGCAGAAAGAGAACGAGCTCCGAACGTGGCTCTAGTCGACGGGACCTTGTAAAAAAAGTCTGGCATTTGGTATTATCGTCGCTGATGATTGGTACATGTGGCCTTGGAGGTGGTTTAATCCATTTTTATCAATGCGCGTGCGGGTTTTACACGAACAGGCCATGTTGCTGATCTTCGTATCTATAGCCTAAAACTTGAAGCAAACCTCTAAACCGGCTCATGAGCTCACATTTAGGGTGTATAAAAGCGCATAGCTTAAAATGAAACGCATGAATCTTACAGGGCAGGGTTGAGTAATGATTGAGAGGTCAACGAAGTAGGGAACGATTTAGACTTTCAGCAATTAGCCAGGTTTATCACCGATATTAATAGCAAACAATAAACATTAAGATTATAAATATTTACTAGGCAAGTTAACTAGTACCTGGGTAGGTAGTTTGGATTCCCAAAACATCTTAGAAATGTTGAATGCCAGTGCAATGGATTGTACTTGAACAGCGAGTCCAGACGTCTAGCAGTGTTGGATTTTCTGCGTTGTCGCGATCATATGAGGAATTAAGAAAACATTCGAATTCACAGTTTCGGAATTTTCTTTGTTATGGTTAAGATATAAATTTAATTAAAATATACTTTTGAAAGGGTATAATAGAGAAAGTCGTAAAGAAAGCGTATACGGGTATAAAGTTCGCACCCAGATAAAATATGTTGGGAAACAATTGCGAAGTCAATTAATAAGAAAAAGAAGAAGCAGACAAAATTTAAAGCCCAATGCAATGCCATGTCCTTTATGAAATACCTTAACATGCTATGCCATGGTCCCGTATAAGCAATAATTATAATACCAATATTTCATAGCCCATAATATCCAGTTATTGGTAGGAAAACAAAGCAATCTGAGTGCCAACTAATTACCGGCAGTAATCTGCGTCACAACCCCACCCCTTGTTTTTGTCTTCCCGGGTATTGTTAAGTTGTCAGCCTCAGCTCCGCTGACTGTCGAGATTGATTTATTCCTCCTCGAATGCAAGGTTGGAGTCCCGCGTGCCTGGTGGAAGGCTTTATCCTCCATCACTGCGTCTTCTTGAGCCCTCTTCCACAGTCTCCAAAATACAAAAAGTACACAAGCCAAGGCTGGTATCGAAACCCCAACTGCGATGCCAACAATAGCACCTTGTGATAGCCCAGATTTCTTTCCCTCTGCTGTTGGAGGACATGAAACTTCGACAACCGTCTCACGCGGGATTCCGCTAGTTATTGTCGCTGTAAGTGCGTATGTGGTAGCAGCGGTATTTGCTTTAGGGCAGTTGTAGGGCAGTTCCCAAGTTGAATCTCCGTCTTTAGCATTTGATATTGCGAGGGTTGTGGTGTAGATTGTGTCCCGCTGGGCTTGTGCAAGGACTTGATCGGGAACGATGGTGTTGCTGATCCCGGAGCTGAAGGCTGGGACGACGTAGCCCGAGGAGGATCTGAGGAGGGTGAGGATATAGAAGATAGTGGGCAAGAGGGTTCTTGCCGTTGTAGATTTCATACTTCTGCATGTGATGATATTCTAGTGCCGTGTTTAAAAATTTAGAGTAATTTGGTGAATTCAAGGACTTTATAGACCTAAAAGGAGGAGATAGGTATATAATAGCCTAAGCCTCACGATAGTCTTGAATTAAAACGCTTCCCTCACGATATATATATGTATGTCTCCGATAAAAGTTCTTTTCGGGGGAAACTGTAGCAAGAAGAAGAAGAAGCTGAGGGCAAGTCCGAAATGCCAATTTATGATAGTAAATGGCAATCTTGGATCCCGCTGAATATGATGAGGTTGTGAGAAGTTCGGAAGGAAAGAAAGAAGTGGGCCCTCTCGAGCTCTGGCAGCCCACCAGCTTCTTTATACCTTATGCAGCATCGTAGAAGAAGGAAGAAGGATTTCGCCTGTGAGCGAAAAGGCTTCGAAGGCTTGCTTAATCGATCTTAATACCACGCTTCTATAGCCTCGTGCCACGCGAGACTTGCATCTCGAACATTTTCAGACGAGCAAGCTGACGATCCAACCAACAGTGGGGACTCGACATGGTTCTCGTTAATGCAAGTTGCACATTCCACACCGGCAAAATCCTAGAAAGTTAGCAAACGGGAATGACGAAAATGAAGGGAAAACTCAACGTTAGAGCGAGGAATGTTTCTAGATCTGGATTCGGAGGATACCACATGGCACATGGCAGACAGGGTTCTGGGCAGCTGCATGGAGGCGTTCCTGGCAGTACCACGTTGTAAGCGCTGGTCCGCCAATCAAAAATCCAACAGGCCCTTGGTAGTTGTTTGCTCTACGCAGTAATTTGCTGCATGAGCTCGTATTGAGCCAGAGAAAATATGACGAGGTTCTAAATTGCTTTCGCACTGGATAGCATATTTAGAGCTAGTTACCCCTCTTTCCATGCAGAAGGTGCATGTTCTTATGTCTGTTGATTCGTTGGTGAGAGAGCTGCAGGAGATTGGAGAAATCTCATAGGCGGGGATGGTTTGGGTGTTTCAAAACTGATTGCCCTTTCTGCGCCAAGCAAAGCATGCGTCTGCTGTTGACCTAACCGAAAGCTCTGAGGAAGACACACCTTTGCTCCAAATCACAATATCTACCTAGTAGAGTGATATTATCGGGGAGTATTCATTTCGCTGATTAAACTAATCGAGCAGTCGTGCTATAGATTCTTATACTTTTATGTTTAGAGGGTTCAGCGAACTATCAAGATTTCTAAAACAATTTGTCGGCTTATATCCAATACAAGCCTGTTTCCGTGCAAAAAAATACTGTGTACTGTGGATCATGAAGGCTTAAATGACTTCAGTATAACACTATTTCTACGCCACGCCGGCCCGTCCCTGGCACTAACTAGTTAACTTGCTCCACTAGAGCCTTGAGGCTAGCGCTACTTTCGCGTACCCCCAGGCTCAGGATTGTTGAGGGCTCTGTTGATTTTACCACTGCAAGGCCAGGTTGCAAGAATACAAACTTGAGGCTTCGTAGGTCATAAACTACGTATACTATCATACGTCTTATTTTACCGTTTTATCGCTATTATGCCATATATTCACGTTGGTCAGTGTATTGGTATAAGCTAGTAGTTTACTATGCCGACCTGCGAAATGTGTAGATAGCACGGCTTAAAGTAAAATATACTACGAAGGACTCTGGATTCTAAGGAGATATCTTGGACAGAAGGGCCGAAGAGAAAGTTCTTAGTATACAACTGGGGAGCTAGATTGGCACCAAATAATTATAAGCCGACAAGTTAACGAGAATAATTATATTTAGTTTGACTGAAGTTTGGTCATTTACGAATATGAGCATAAGATGATATACTGAGTCAAAATTTAAAGATGTAGAATATCATGGCTAAGTGCGCTAGTACATATCTAATTAGACAATTCTTTCCTCTAGGTAACGAATCCGAGTATGCTTTTATCTGACCGCTAAAGTATAAGTATAATCTATAAATACTCGATCAAATGCGTTTTCGACTCAATGTTACCAGTATGTATAGCTTAGTGTATACCTCTTCGATACAAAAACTCGAAAATATCGATCTAATCTCATGCGTCAACAACAATTTTCTGGTATAAACGAAACATTTTTATAGAAAGCACTTATAGCTTGCAGAGCAGGTGTATGATGAAGTATATTTGCATATATCCCAATCTCAAGAAATCCATCCCCAAGAGGGGATTTGCCGTTCTTGAAAGCTTCGGTATCCAACGAAAGCAGTTCCCGTATGTCCACACGTCGCAGAGACTCCAGCTTGTTACGTCGAAATTTTACCACACCTCTAATAAAGTGATCCGACAGGCCCTTGCTAAGCTCTAGGCTACTATTCAATCTACCTTCTAGATTCTTCCCAACATCAAGAGCTTTCCCCAAGAGGTTTGTATACTCTTCGTGTTTTTTTGTGCCTTCGATCGAAATCAAATATGAATTGGAGTTGGGGTAGGAGTATTCTTGAGACTGTGACCGTAAACTAGACCGCGTTTTAAGCCACTCGTCTTCCTCCTCATCTTCCTCTCCTCTATTATTCTCTTGTCCGAATATAGAAAGACTCATGGAGATGTAATAGCGAGACCTTGATACCATCATAGAACGGAAAGATTTTCCAATAGTATTTTCGTACCCATTTACCGTCGGGACGAAAGTTCCCATATTGTGAACAAGTTGCTCTCCCAACTTTCCGGACAAAGTTTTGAAGATGTCGATGCCGATTCTTTCTATCTCGGATATTTGCAAGCTACTTCGAGCAATTGCCTTGGGGATTTGCCCTTTCAACCCGTATTCGGATGATATCTCTCGGATACAAGATTCTGACAAGTAGTGTCGGAGTTTGTCAAAGTTCCAATCCAGCTGGTCAGTGCGGTAAAGTACTTGAATGTCCTCTTGACAAACAGATAACAGCTCCTGCTGTTTCTCATTTGCGCTACATAATTTTGCGTGCTGCTCTGTGAGCTCCTCAAGTAGCGCTGTTGCATATTGAAGTTCTCGATTGATGCGCCTGATTTCGTTTTTCAGGGTATGAATTTCCTTTTCATGAATTTCATGGCGATAACCGAAGAGGCGTAGGATAAATAGATCGATATGCGAGTCTCGGATACTAACATCCTTCCTGAATCTCGATCCTTTAAGGGGTAAATCTTCGAGTTCCGTAAGCTTCCCAATGAAGCGCTTTGGATCACCCGGATCGATTGTTGGCGGGTGTATAGGATCCCATTTCCCCAGTACTTCAAGGGGTTCCAGGTCAAATTTTATAATATTGAAGTTTGTTTTAATATCAAATTCGAAATTTCCACGATAGTTCTGGGAGACATCCTTCATAATTTCGAGCATATTAGGGACTGTGAGGTAATCTCTCTCGTGCTCTTTTTCTAACAAAGAAAGTCGAAGCCTTTTTATCTCGCTTTCCAGTTTGTGGATTGAATCCTCAGTAGCGCGGCATTGTTTCATCGTTCCTGAATATTCCTTGTGAAGAAGCCCGCGCATTTCAAATGCAGCTATCACGAGAACCTTGTGGAGTTTTGACAAGCGGGTCGTTCTAGATGTTGAGAGGTTGGCCTCGTCTTGGTCCGGGTCGCAAATAGAACTTGCGTCTTCCCCGGTCGATTCGAGATCCTCCATACTTCTCTGGCTGAATTCGCTGTGACTTCCACCTCTAGAACCTTGTTTAAGAGGCATATCGACAGTCACAGTTTTAAGAAATCGGATAGTTTCTTGTTGGTTTCCGAGGTGAAACTGTCGTATATCCCTTTCTAGCCAACTTTCAAATGAGAATTTGGAGTTGTAGGTTGCAAATTGGGACAAGTATATGATATAAAGATCTGTTTTGTGAGAGAAAAGCTCGACCAGTATCTCCTGATAGAAAGTATCACACCAATGGATCCAGTCTCTGACTCTCTTGCTGAAGTGTGGTTCTCCAATTCTGGGAGGTATGACGAGGCAGATGCCATCGATATTGTGATGTTTAGTTATTAAACCCTCCCAGTAGCTGGTCCTCTTTGCCTGTGTGAATTATTATGCTTATTAGCTTGTGTGTCCCGGACTTTAATCCAAAACTTTTATAAATTCACCGTCCAAAAAAATTCTCACGTCTCTGAGGATTCAGGTTTCCATACCCTAGGAAGTGTGGGATCAATTGGTCCCTGAATGAAATTAACGGTTCCGTTGTACAGCCCACCAACTCCGCCATGATTATTATCGACGTATTGATTTGGAAAAACAACCTCTACAGAAGCATCTGTGCTGTTCTGATCCTGAGATTGTTGGGCAGACAATGATATATTTTGACCTCGATATTGTTTGTCGCTACTTCTCTCAGCATCGAAATTGACGATAACCTCTTTGTTATACTGCAAGCAATGATTTTGCAAGTGGTTTACAGCTGTGGTGTATATTTCAGGCGGGCACATTAACACTATATTTGCTTCCATTAGAAGTAAAACCGGCTGCTTCACTGCAGAAGCCTCCATTTTAGGTGTTAAATCTTTGTCTCGTATCTCCTAATATTATAATATTATGTGTGTTTCGTGCTTGGAGTATATCAACTGTAAACATCCAACGTTAACAGTATATATGGCGAAACTTTAGTCGGGAAAAAAAAGAAAGAAAAGTCCTTGGATCCAGAACTTCAATCAAAAGTTTTTTCGAAATGCTAAAGGGTAACCGGCTTGATAATATTGAGATCAGAGGCATCGGAGTGGTTGCGGTGATCTACACTTGTGTATATTATCATCGGTAAGTTATAATTATAGCTATAACTAACATTTAAAATCTAGCACGAAAGAAGTAGGCCGTAGCTGGACCTCAATAAAAAATCTGATTAAGCTAGCGTTAATCGCAATAGCAAAGCACTTGGAACTTAGAACCTGCCCTCATCTGCGCTTGGACTCGAGCTCATCGAGGCTATAACTTTTCACTCGAATGCATGAATGTTGCATGTTGCAATTGCAATCTATACCAGTATATACCCCGCCCCCCAAAATCCTCAGCCGCACCGGAGGCGGGAAGTCGCCCGCATTTAATATTTTCGACATGTACCGGTACAAGTGCCCATCTATAGGCCTAAACCAAGGCCCACCTAGTATCTATAGACTTGTTGAACATAGAAGCAATTGATATGCATATGAAGATCTGGCGCAGTATTTCCTGCTTCTAAAATCAATTTGCGCTCTATAATTTATGAATAAAATCCAACAATCCTAGGATCCTTTTAATTAAACAGATCGATATTATTAACTCTAACTAAACCTCGCCCGATATCTCGTTATTCCCTAGATTTAAGCTGCGCAAGCGCGAGGATAAATCTTATTTTATTTAATATCTATCTTTTAATATTTTTTGTTCATTTTTCGAGGGGACCATGGCGGGAGTCATCGAGGACCACAAGAACATCGTGGTTTTGGGTCTCACGCAAAACGGAAAATCGTCTTTTGTCAATTCAATCCTCAAATACACCCAAGCAGAAAACTCAGAAGCACCTGTTATCGGAAACGGGTCGACATCGCAGACAAAAGACACTAAAAAGTACTCCACTAAAATCAACATCCGACGATATAATGTGCGCAGAAAGGGCCAGCGAACGGATTTGACCCATAACTCAGAAGGGTCAAGAGTTGTTATAACATACGACAACGAAGGCGGAGTGGCGTCGCGGAAATACGAGCCTCTAACTTTCAAAGAAAGTTTTGATCCAGAGACTGGGGAAAGACTTCTTATTACACAAGAGTTCCAGCAAAATATTCGCAGACTTCAGGCGGGTCTTGTACCGGATACTCCAGAGCCATCTGGATGTTTCGTTAAGCTCAATATGTACGACACTCCGGGGTTGAGCGACTCTGGAGGTATAAAGGATTTGGAAAAGGATTTTATGAAGCAAGGATATACAGAAGCAGAAGCCAAAGAGGCGGCTACTAAATGCACTAGAAATCTCATCGACGAGAAGCATAAACTTTCAATCCTAAATGAAGTTAACAAAATGGAGGTTCTGCATGGCGTATGCATTGTTGTTCGAGATGGCAAGAATTTTGGTCAGGAATTAAAGGAACTCAAGAGCTTGGTCGAACCCTTCAGATCGATATCACCAAATCTCAATTTCTACATGATACACACGAGAGTTACGAACATCACAATGTTCCAAGCCAAAACCCTCAACCGTATTCGAATGTCTGAAGAGTTCTTCAAACTAAGAGCGACCCATTTCTTCGTCAATAATGAACCTGATCTCGGCGACGATGAGCATGAAGGCGACCCGTTGAGTCAATATTTCGCCAACCGAGTACTATCAGACTTCCTTTTTGAACTAACAGAAGCCCCGGGAGTTAAAGTTGGAACTCTACAATATCAAAAAGCCGACACTATGCTAGAAGAGGCCGTGGCTTCCAGCCTAAGAATCTATACCTCCTATCTAGAATCCACTAACCGTGGTCTTCGAGACAAGGTCCAAGAGTTGCAAGCCAAAAAGCAACCTCACACTCGGAAGTCGGAACTATATGACAAAGAAATAGAAGATTTACGTCTAAAACGCAGCGCTATTGACACAAAAGACCGAGTTTTAGTAGGAGAAGATGCCTACGACATTACGGTTGGATTTTTCAGGTCGGCACATACCGTGACCTTTTCCATTTTAACAAATACCCCAATACGGCATGTTGAATATACTCCTGAAAATCACCAGAATATTCTATGGGATAGAACGTCAGATCTGGAGGGTATCGGTGGTTTTAAATCAAATCCTAAGTTAACGGTCTTTAATGGCGAAATCAAGGCCCGTGTTACCGCCTTCTCCTATCGGAGTGATCTCGAAGAAGACAAAATAGCATCGATAGCATCACAAATGAATTCCATTTCGGAGTTAAAAGATCGGCAGAAAAAACAGATCGATGGCTTTCAACGCCAAATGGACAAATTCAAATCGAAAATTGCGGAGAATCAAATACGTCTACATGATGCTACGGTGCTAACGAAAAGAGTCCTGTCTCATGAATTAAGCGCAGAAGAGATATCTAATCTAGGTTCCATACAGCTTCAACTCCGACACACTAATAGTCTCTATTGCGTCGCAAAGAGTTATCAGTTTGGCCACCTGATTCCTAGAGAGTTGGTTCCTCATATCAAGGACCACAAAGCCCCTTCTCTTACAAACTTACACCAATACGCCGAGTTCCATTATCAGATGAGAAAAATAGTTGCGAGAACACTGAGGCTTATAAAGACTCAGGCTGTTGCCAATCAAGCGATTGAGGTGGAATTGCATATTGTATATGATGTTCTGGAAAAGCAGTTAAATGATGCCCCCCAGGACAGTATGACGGGATCCTTGGAGCACATCATGAAAAACCTGCTACACGGTGTACGTGTAGCGTCAAACAAAGCTACTAGAAAGGAGATAGAGCTCTTATCAGACTACGAATCTCGACTTCATAAATTACTTGAAGCGATCGAGATCAAGTTAGAGGAGTGGGCTGAAGAAACAACAGAAACTTTGCTCGAATGCTTCGAGCAAGTATGCAATCTAAAGGAGCATATAGAAGAGACAATAAAGGAACTGCGACTACTTCAGGAGGATTGGTATACAAAATTGCGATTTCATGAAGAATCGTTTGACGCGGCTCAGCAGACGATAAAGCTCTTAGACAAGGAGTCTTATTCTCTAGAAGCATTCACGGTACTCCGCCTCGCTTTTGAAGATACCCACAGGAACCCTGAGGCTAGCGATCCTTTTATCAAACTAGCGCAAAGTATTGCTTACGCAAACCAAATATCAGAAGCCCATTGTCCTTGAAGTATATTTGGGTCGCATATTAAGATGTATAGCTCGAGAGCTTATTTCCTGACAACATAAAACCCGCCATTTGGTCCAACCCTCGTTAGATTAGCTAAAGTTGACTTAGAGAAAGATATAGATATATTTTAATTTCTACTGACCAACCCCAAGTAAAACCCGTAGTTTGCGTTCAAGAGAATCATAACCCTGGCTTTTACAAAACTCAAACAGGTCTTCAGTAGAAAGCGACTGCATCCCACCAACGCGCACTTTTCTATACCTTTCGAGATCAGTTCGATCTAATCCAGAACTTATGGAATTCCAATCGAGAGATAGTTGATTTATCAAAGAGTCACATTGAGGTAAAATCTCCGAGATTTCCTTTAATTCCGGATCCATTGGCTGTGCGGTCTCTTGAGAACTGAAAAAGGCCTGCTCTTCCTTCGCCATCAGTGCGTCTTCTTTACACTGCAGGATGCGTTTATTAAGCCCCTCAATGGTTGTTTTATAGTATTTCCGATTTGAGATTGATACAACGGCATCAAGAATCGGGATTTGCCCGGGAGTTGCGCTGTAACTACCTGTCCATACAGTTCGATCTTGATTCCAGTCTTTAGTTGTCCACTGAGAGTATGGAAGATTGTTTGATGCCTCAACAATAAAACCTGGGTGATCAGGTTCTTGAATACTGAGACTATCTTTAATTGACGTTCTAACAGCCCATTTCCAGAACGCTTTTGGTGCCGAAAGTTTATGGAGCGGGGCAGTTGAGTGTGTACGAATCGTAAATTTTGAGTCATTGTCGAGTAATGCGAGCTCCTTTTGCATCTGCTCCAATTCATTTTCCAGAGTAAGTGCCCTTTTGATCTTCGAAGAGTATATTCTTCCAGAGGCGTCAGATAGACCCAAGAGCACGGTTTCTCTCTGAGTGAGCTTTGATTTCGCTTCCTTGAGCCAGCCCGCGAGCATTTCGTCGATCTGGAGCATTGTGGTACTTTTAACCAGCTTGATGTTTTGTATGGGCATGGGATTCTGGCTTGCAAAGTAATTGATGATATCGTATATGTGGTTTCGGGTTATCAATTCTTCAACAAGGAGAAAATCGTCGGGGACGCTGTCAATGTAGAAATGCCGGGCATCATGGCCAAATACTGTCAAGAACTGTTCTCTTCTTTCGCGCATAATGATTATTCTCGCAGAATCAGGCCTCACTGCTTTGGAGAACTTTTTGATAAGGGATTTCTGTGGCCTTTTTTGGATACTATTATATCTCTGTAACCATTCCTCCACTGAGAACCTTGTATTCACAACCGCCAGTCCTCCAAATAAACTTGGCATGCAGCGTTGGTAGTATTGGTAAAGACTCTGAAGCCTTCCTGAGAATGCCTCTGTGGAACTGAGGACAAAAACGATAGCAGTAAGATGATTGTGACCCTCCCCTGCCTCTGAAAGTCTCTTGAGGTGCATCATAACCTCAGCTATATTTCGATCATCCGATCCTTGACTGTCATCCAACCCCGGCGTATCAATCAGACGAAGTGTGATCGTACGGGGATTATTTTCTAGAGGAATTATCTCGCATTCCTCGGCTGTTTTCTTCTTCCAGATTTTATGAAATAGGTGATTTTCGTCGTCTTCGGAAACATCGATTTGCTGTGAAGTATCTATATCCACTAGCTTATAGCGCGTACGTTTGAATCGCATAATGTGTTCTTTGCAAGTCTTCGTGCAACTCTGGGAGCCGTCGCCCTCGAGGGCACCCTCTTCTTCGGGCTCATACTCAGAAAGTTGTCGGATTTTGTTGATGAAAGTGCTTTTCCCATTTTGTGACGGGCCAATGAGGAGAATGTTGAGTTCGGCTTCCATGATTAAATTTGGGCGATTTGGCTGTGAGAATTGAATATTCGAATAGAGAACTTGCACTGGTTATCGCTGTATAGTATTTATCGAAATATCTCAATCAGACAGAATTCAGAGTCGCATCAGCAAAACCCTCAACTCTCAACCTCTATGTTGAAAATGATATAACACACTTGAGTACTCGCTATTACCGATAAAACTAGGTATATGTCGCAATCCAAAATTTAGTATGCGTGGGTATGTGTGAAGGTATCAGTGTGTTGAAATCCGCTGGGCCATGGGCTCACAGTTTGGTTACGAGACCGTAGCTAGCTGTGAGTGTCGGGTAGATCTCCTTCCGGACCTGTTTCCATCCCCAATTTCAGATGCAAGCGCAAGTGGTGGGCTTGATGGACTCTTCTATGCATGAAATTCGCGAGCCTCGCAAGATAGAATGCGTAGCTATGCAAGTATATCCGTCCTGCTAGATTATAGCCTTGGAGCTAGCCTTGGAGTCCATGGGCCGCCAGTGCATGCATACGCAGGAGTTCAGGCATCTTTTCTCTTTGCATCCCGTGTCGTGTAGCAAGAGCTATAACCAAGCTTGGTTTTCATGTTCAGTAGTCGATAGCAGAATGCATCAAGAGACGGGATAGTTAAATGCTAGCTGCATGATCCGGATCCTGCGGCTGAACATCTACTACACTAAGTCGCAAATGGGCCAATTACAAGCATTTGCCATGAATTTCAGGAAAAGCTTGTCGCAATCATGAAGTTTCGCACAAGGCTTGGAAAGTTGGGGATTTTCTTTTGACGACCGCCAACCGGCTTTATCGATACCGAACCTAGTCAGTTGGCGTTATTCAAGCATCTGCACGCGCAAAACGACCCGCATATTTGGAATCAATATGCAACTAGACGTTTAGTTAGTTCCAAGGTGTATAGCGGTGAGAATTAATGGTCCACAATCCCTCGAAACGGCCTGTTAAGTATCGGTACCATACCTTTGAATTAATTGAGGGGGGCAAAGTTTTGAGTGCTCGAGCCGTGCGCCACCAAACCAACAAACCTCAACAAACCTTGCGTCGGAGGCACGATCGTGAAAATAATATCCCCACCGAGATTGAATATTCGACTGGCCATGGGGCGGCATGGTTGCGGTGTGGTGTCGGATAAGTCGGCCAGTCTATCGGGGATTCGTCATCGTTCGCGAACATTAATGATTTGATCGAAGCTCATTGTAATAAAATATTTGTAGCAGTTGCGTCGGATCTATCAACTAGTTTGCTCGAAGCCCAATTCTTGAATCTACAACGTACTTTACAAGATTTACGAACATTTGTTACTGACCTATTTGCAATATTTAATTTGCATTGCAATCGAACTTGTCCCACGCAAGCGCTCGACACGAGGTGGCGATATACCATAAGTTTACTACATATATGAAAGCTGTGTATATAGCTCAACCGTGTCAAAAGGCCGGGGCGCCAAATGTTAGCCTGACACTACCAGTTTACATCTAATACTCCGACGTCCAAAACATCAAAACTTAATGGATAACGCAGACCAACCACCGGGATACGAAGGTCTCCCGCCAGATCCCGCCGGCCCTTCAATCCAAGATGGACCTATTAACATCCTCATAGTTGGAGAAACCCAACAAGGCAAGAGCACTTTAGTAAAGCACATACACACCTACGCCGGGCTCCCAGACCCCGACATAAAAATCGGTTCTGGAAACGTATCCTGCACTCGAGTTTCACAATACTACGAACTCAGCCTCGATCTTCGTTCCTACCATCTCGAAGACCCAACTGGCAATAAAATCGAGATCACTAAAGATAATTACAGAAAACTGTGTACATACGATAACGGAGATGCAAGAGTCGTTTTGACTCCTCCGGAGTCAGGGATACCGTCCCGAACTGTCAGATTCAATATCTTGGATACCCCAGGTTTGGACGACAGTAATGGGAAAGATATGGATATCATGGCCGGAATATTGGCTAAAGCCGGCGAGTTGAGCCATATCCACGCCATAGTCTACGTTCGAAACTCCTCAACAAACTTTGGAGAATCGTTCAAGTCATTCTTTGGATACCTCCAACGATCAATGCCTAGTCTAGCTCGCGGACTTGTCATCGTCCATAGCTCTTTTACTCCAATGAGAGTTAACTCTCATATTCGACAAGGGAAAGATTGGTCAGAGATTCGACGGGAAGGTTTCAAAGCTGCTACAAACCTCGAACTTGCCCATTTCTTCATGGATAACGAACCTGATCTACAGAGTCCCCTAAGTGTGGTTCTCTCCTTGAACGAAACTTGTGCTCTGTTATCGCACATTAAAGAACAACCAGTACAACCAGCGTCGTCGTTCAAACTACTCAAAACACCACGTATGCAACAAGTAGATGGTTTCATCATCAATGCAATCGCCGAAGTCAGAAGAATCATCAAAAACAAACTAGACGAGTCTTCAAAAAGCCTCACTAGCAACGAACTCAAGGCTCTAGAAGATCAAAGCGAACTGGCAAGATTAACCAGGAAAATTCAAATCATAAATGACGATATCAGGGGGTACGAATACGGCCCTGATATCGTACTCGGATCCGTCTCCGTTACAGAAGAATTCTCGTTCTTTGGAAATCTTATCATGAAGCAAGAGTTTAACTTGCCGGGAAAAACCATGACTTTTAACGCTGATGAGCCGATCGGGTATGTCCAAAAGTCTGCTACTGGTGGGAGTAGATGGGCACAAGAGACTATACAAGGCAACCGTTGGAACGGGTTTATCACAGCCGGGTTACTCCGAAGCATACGTGGCACTGCGACATTCTACGTCAAGTCAGAAGCCAAATATAGGGCGCAAATCAGGTCTTCGAAAGAAGAAAAGAACGAAGCCGAAGAGAAATATAAGCGATTAGACGCCCTCAAGACCTCTGTTTCCTCAGTACAGAAGAACATTCAGCAATTGAGTTTACTCCTTGGCCAGTCTGACGAGTTGGCTGTGGCGGTGAAGCGGGATATTATGGATATGAGATTATATCCAGATCTTCGTCAAGTATATTCTACAACTGAGCCTCGGTTGTCTCGGGGGGAGATATCTGCATTCCTTCAGGTTTATAGTCCTGAGATCGCGGAATTTTATGAACGATATATTTGATGCAATTGAGCTTCTATTTGTTTTAAAATAGTATCATAAGTAATTGGTTTCGGTTGGAGCACGTTCTATTAGCATATTTTCGGTGAATTTAATATATGGTGAGGGCTTTGCAATTGGTGTAGTTACTTGATTTTCTTTGGATAACTGCCTAGTTATAAGCTGTAATACGTACGTATACGTACTTCGGTAAAGGGCAAGATTAATTTACTGATAATCTATAAAGTACTCACCAGTTACGAGACTGCCACCTGCTTAAGCATTTAGTTAGAACTCTTCAAAGTTGTAGCCTCGAACCCAGCCGCGTGCATAGTTAGAACGCAGCTTAATTAAAAATAATATACTAAGCAATAGCTAATGTAATTATGACATAACTAGGCCAGGTATGTAAATGCTGTAAAACTGAGGGATACTAATAACAAAGGGACATTAAAGATTTGACACTCGAGATTTAGGGAAATTATTGAGGTTGATCAGAAGCTCTACAATTGTACAAGTTTAGCTAGTTTCAGGTCGACACAGACCATGGACCCCAGACACATGTCACGGCGCACCCATCTTTCACATGTGGTATTTTCCCCCAACCACGCGTTGTCACCCGTCGTCCGATCCTGTCGCACAAAACTTTTAAGCTTAGCATCCCGATTGGATTCAATATCACTCTCGTCCCTTGTCCCAACCAAAAACCCTCCCACCAAAGCTCCAAAATCTCTTGATCATGATAATACGACCGCCCCCGTCGCTCCCCTCGCGACTCCTCAAACCCTCCACCTTCCTCCACCACCCCCGTCTCTCAAACAACAACCTCCAAACCCGATCCTTCATCCTCCCGACAACCTCCTCCACCCCACAACGTCTAACCGTAACCCGAAATCTCCGTCACCCACCTTCAAAACTCTTCACCTTAATCTCCGATATAAACTCCTACTCCTCCTTCGTCCCCTTCTGCGTAAAATCCACGGTAACATCCACAACACCGCCTCCGGATTCATTTCCTACAACCGCAGATCTAAGAGTAGGATGGGGTGGTTACGACGAGACTTTTACGAGTAAAGTGAAGTGCGAACGGTTCGATGAGGGGAAGGGAGGGGTTGTGATGGCTGATGCCAGTGAGAATGGGATCTTTGAGGTGCTGAGGGCTACGTGGGTTGTTAACGAGAAGGATAAGGATGTTGTGCTTAATGTGGAGAAAGTGAAGAAGGAGATGGAGGAGAGTAAGGTGGATTTGGAGATTGAATATAAGTTTGCGAATCCGTTGTATGCGGTTATGAGCGAAGCGGTTGTTCCGGTGGTTGCCGGGAAGATTATTGAGGCGTTTGAAGGGAGGGTGGAGCAGGTGCTTGGGAAGAGGTGATGAGGGGGGTGTATACTTCATCCAAATATTGTCTATATGGCTTTTGGATATGTATGTATATATGTATATACTTTGTATAAAATGACTGACTGTATTATAGATCATAGAATAATAATAGAAATTGAGCATTTTCAGCGAAGCAGATATAGTTGAACAACTTTTGATTTTCGCAGTTCTTGAGAAGAATATCGAACATCGCTGGAGAAGCAATCCGGGGGAATCGAGGGAGAGAGAGAGAAGGAGCAACTTGGAAGTAAAAATAACGGCCTGTAAGCAGATGCAATTGATTTCCCCACCCAATAATGTCAAACTCCGAGGGAAAGACATAAAATACAAAAGGAAGAAAAACGACAGTTTTTGCGTATTTACACTGGAATACTATGAAAACAAGTGAGGTTGCTTGGTAAGGTCAAGGCTGGAAAGGGTTGATGACGGTTCGGTATAGACTAGGAAATGAAACCTAGACTCCTTGAAGGGGAACTAGAGGTCTGCATCATAGACTGGTCTAGGTCAAAACTGACTGGTGCTTCGAGGTGTCCTAACTTGTAGGTTGGTAATTGCTGGAAGTATACGTATATGGTGTACCGCCCATCTAATATTTGAGGATCATTCGCCTATTTGTGTGTTTCCCCGGATTAGCCATCGGCCCGACCCCGACATGCCGATAGAAATGATAAAGAGGGAAGAGAGAAAAGGCGATTGAACATACGCTAGCTCGAACAGCAATCCTCCGAAGACAACAAAGCCAAGGAGGGCGAACCAGATGGGAGATATTGGGTTCTTTCCGGGTTTCTCGTAGGTCTTGCGTTCGGTGTCGGCTTTACCACGCTTGGCAGCCTCGCGCTATTATAGATCCCATATTAGATCATTATCGTTACAGGTGATGTAGTCGCATGGATATAGTAGATATCGTACCTTTGCGAACTTTTCGTTGGCTAATCTCTGCTGGGGGGTTTGATGTGCCTATTCCGAGTAGAATCGATTAGCTGATCGGGTTCGGATAGTATGTATCTTAGAAGAGGGATGCCAACCATTGTAAAGGTATTTTCGGGAGAAGACCACGGTTATATTACTAAAAGGAAATACGTAATATAAGATAATGCGATATCGTAGGAAGCGATGAAGCTGGTGGCACCGAATGGGAAGGGATTGATTAGTTAAGAGAGTAAAGTGTGGAGAGAGTGGTTGATCGAGTGAAGCGCACGATTCACTTTATAAGAAGTCCCAAAGAAGATACGTGTTGACTTTCTTTCCCCTTCGCGAAGAAGCAATTAAAATGAATCTTTACGGCAAGCTGCAGCCGCACTCTTTTTTGTTTCCAACTGTTCGAGAAAATACCACATTGGCGTCCCCGATGGACAGGGATATCGAACGAGTATAGCGTGGAAGCCGGGGTACGTCAATGATGTCCTCTTTTTTCGTTTCTTCTCGTTTTGGGGTTTGGACTGGATGAAAATGTTGAGTTGCATGCGATCTCGACTAACTAACCGGGACCGTCGTCGGCAGTAGTTCTTTTGCTAAAAAAAAACACCATCTTTGACGGAATTGAGACGGAACAAACGAACGATAGTATGGCGACACGCCTGGGGCTGTTCGCATTGGGTGTCGGAAGGCAGCAGGGGAGGTTATGGCCGGTGGTCGCCCGAAAGATACCGTCGTCGAGATATATACGGTTTTCAACGTCGAGTAGTCCCAGATCAGGGTCGAGTTCGAATCCGAATTCAAGTCCGAGCCCCGCTACGCCGTCCGGCGAGTCGAAGAAGAAGTCGCCACATGTACGTTGTCATGAGCATCGGTTGAACATCGATTGAACGCCCTCTACGATCAGTTCAGTGGGGAATCGGGATTGGATATGGAACTGACAGGATGGGATTGATTGATCGGAGTTATATAGGTCGGGTTCTACCAGGTGTACGGCCGGGCCCTTTCGAAGGTCATGTTGATGTCGCTGCTGGTATATCAAGGACTATACTACGGCTGGATGTACCTGGAACACCTAGAGGTCAAGCACAGGAAGGAAGGTAGGTTCTCCTCTATCCTCCCATGGGTACTATAGGTCAATTATATATAGGAAAGACTAACGGCAGTGGAGATGACAGGGGAGATAAAGGCACTCGAGCAGAAGATTAGGGACCTGCAGGAGGAGAAGACAGGGCAGAGGGCTACATAGGTAGTCTTTATATCAAGTATCACTATATTTATCTTGATATCACAGGGTATATAAGTTCACCTTTTTACCTGCCTAGGTATTTACTTAGTTAGTAAGAGGTACTATGCCAATACCTCATATACGGGATAGCTTGTACATACATCGGGGATATATTAGAACAGAGGGAATAGGTAGATAGCCAGTCGGGGTTAACCGCCATCTATAATATAATAGTCCTTAAATCCGACATAATAACTGAAGGTAGTACATATAAAACCCCGGTACCCCCAGCTCAAACCTCTTATCGCCGCTATATTTATCAACTCCATGACTTAGCTGCTTACATAAAAGCCTTAGATGTGAATCTTATGGTTTTATATGAGTTTCCTATAACTACTAAGTAATTAAAATAAAGTTCGGCCCAAATAATATTGCTTGATTGATCACGGGATTTCGTTCCTGCCAAGCGATATATGCCCTCCTCGCGAATATGTAATTAGCCATACCGGTACCTCGAGACGAAGCGGCTACGGCAGGATCCAGAACCCCCCCCTGTTCCTCGTAACCTTATATTCTACATGTGCGCCGTCGCATTGGCTTTCACAACCTGTCTTTGTTTTGTACCATCTTTAACAAACTTATCCTTTTTTCGCCATTCGATTCCAAAACGTGGTGGCCATCAATGGCTGTGTTTTGTCCACCCTCCTGGTTATAGAACCCTGGTTGCTACGACTTCAACTCTACACCTGCCCACCTCACCATCAACATCAACCTCCCATCACCTTTGCCTTCCTCTCACCATCAACCTCCCATCACCCATAACAAACAATCACAATGCCACCACCAATTGGAACCACAGAGTTCCGCCCAGAAGCTATCTACATATCGTCCCGTAAGTCGCTATCGCGATCAGCTATGTTTTCTCTTGAATACTAATTGTTATAAGCTACAGAGACAACAACTAGTGGATCCTCGAAAACGAGAAAGGTTCCGACCAAGAAGCGAAGAGCCGAAGCCACCTTCGTCAATCTAACCGTAGAACAAAATGCTGAAACCACTACTACCCCTCCATCCCTGACACTCTGGAGGCACAGGGTCCAATTGGTAAGCTACCTGTACTTTGGCACGCCTTACCAAACTTGTTCAGCTAATGCTTGCTGTTTCTTAGGTACTTCCAAAAAACAATACACCAACCATTGCTCTCAATCTCTCTACTGCACTCAAGCCCCAAGGAGGAGGTGCACTTCCGGTGACCATCACTATCTTGCCCGAAGCCTGTTGGCCTGCTCGGAGCCACATCTTTTCTGTCCAAGGAGCGGAGGGCGTCAATTTGTTGACTGCCGATATTCCCATAGAGCAGGGCATTCGGGATCTGACCGAGATCCTCTCGAGGTTCCAGCGTGGGGCTAGAGTACAGGAGAGCTTTGCAATCTCATGGTGCTTGCTTAATACGATTTCGACAGCCAACCCGACCCACGTCACCTTTGAGCTAGAAGTAAAAAGACAAGACAGTTGCTTCATTGATTGGAAAGCTGAAAAATGGTTGTCGCTGTTTCTCTCTCTGGTCATTGAGAGTTCAACTGCGTCGCCCTCTCTCGCTGACATCCGGGCAGCTACCAATGCACCTTCCACAACCAAAGGAAATATCGAGGCCAAAGACTTTTATCACTCTGTTTACGTCCCTCCAGCTACAACTGTAGTCCCCAAGGCTATCCAGGTCAGCGAACTAACTACTACAATGTTCCCGTTCCAGATGCGAACAGTCAACTGGATGATGGAGCGTGAGGGTGTTACAGTGGAGTCGGGCTGCGTAGACCCCCTCACTGTAACCCCTTCTATTGAGAGTTTCATTTTTGAGGAGACAACCGATCTAGATGGCACTCCCATGTGGGTCAGCGTTCCGCTCGGGATTACCACCACTGATCGCGCGGGAATTGACCATCTAATCGCTAAAAGCGGTGTCAAAGGCGGTATACTCGCAGAAGAGATGGGTCTCGGCAAAACCGTCGAGCTGATCTCGTTGCTCGCTCTGCACAAGCGTTATATCCCCAGTGGTGGGGAAGTAGTCTGGGACTCATTCAGTGGGACCAATATTCGGGCTTCGGCCTCAACGCTCATCATCTGCCCTCTTAGTATCATGCAGCAATGGGTCAACGAGTTGGAACTTCACGCCCCAGGGCTTCGGGTGCTCCAGTATGATGGGACCCGGGATCTCACTCAGTTGGTGTACCAGAAGAAGAATGGAATCAAGGGTCGTATCTCAAATAGCAGATACAGAGACCTCACCACTGAATTGCAGAGCATCACGAACTCTGACTTGATAGAGTATCTCCTCGAGTACGACATCGTACTCTCCAGTTACAATGTCCTCGCTAACGAGATACACTATGCCGAAAAACCTCCAAGTCGTTCACTCCGCAATCCGAAGCGGTTTGAGCGCCGCTCCTGCCCACTCGTAGAGATACAGTGGTGGAGAGTTTGCCTCGATGAGGCACAGATGGTAGATAGCGGGGTTAGCAACGCCGCACAAGTCGCCCGGTTGATCCCTCGCGTTAACGCTTGGGCTATCACCGGGACGCCGGTGCAAAAGAGTGTCGAGGACCTCTACGGGCTGTTGGTCTTCCTACGGCAAAGCCCATGGTGCGGCAATAAGCCCACCTGGGAAAAACTGTGCTTCAAGAAAGAGTGGTTCGGCAAAGTGTTCCACGAACTGGCATTACGCCATACAAAGGACATTGTCCATGAGGAGATTCATCTCCCGAGACAACATAGAACGGCAATATCTCTTGGCTTCTCACCACTAGAAGAGGAGCATTACCAGGAGTTATTCAAACGGGCGTGCCGGGAAATAGAGGTTGACCTAGATGGGTCACCTCTTGAAGAAGATTGGAATCCGGAGAGCGAAGATACTCGCTTTAAGATGCGCGAATACCTGGGGCGACTGAGACAGACCTGTGTGCATCCCCGAGTTGGGGCACTCAATCGTCGTGCTCTCGGGGCAAACACAGGCTTAAGGACAGTCCAAGAAGTTCTCGAGGCGATGATGACCCAGAACATGAATACAGTGAAGCAAGATCAGCGAACGATGTTTGTGCTGATCGCTGCACGAGCTCAGCTTATCGCTGAGGGGTGGGAAAACCCCCAGGGAGCTGTAGCTCTATTGATGGAATTTTTGGAGCCTCTAGAGATTGCAGTTGCCGAATGTCGGACTGAACTCGAGGCTGAAACTTTACGGCTAGAATCCGAGAGGGAGGCCAAGAAAGAGAAAGAACGTGAACTCGAAGCTGAAGAATCGGTCGAATCCCCTGGTGCTACCGAGGATGAAGATACGGACTCAGATGATGAATGCGACGAATTATTGGAGGACGGCAGTGGATCCGCCCATGATATGAACAAGCTAAAGAACCGTCTGAGAGACATCATCGAGGTTCAACACACCTTTCATTTTTACCTTGGACAAGCGCATTACAATCTGAAGGACTGCATCCCTGAGAACGACGAAGAACGTCGAGATGAAAGGTTGAAATACGAGGAGCTTGAGGACAAGCACTACAACATTGCAAAAGCGCTTAGAAAGGAACTTATGTCTGAGCCCGAGAATCAAGTCGATAAGTTCATTTCCACGATAGCCAAGCGGACCGAAAATCAAGACTTCGCTGATATCCCAGAGATCAGCATTGAAGAACCAAAAGGTGGCATTGAATCTACTACTGTCATGGACGAGATCCTTGCTCTAGTCGAAAAGCTAAACTCGCAAGCCGACCTCCTCGATGAGTGGCGCGAGAATCTCATCCAGCTCCTACAACTTCCCTTAACGGACCAAGAAGATACACAGGATGGTGACGAATTCCAGGAGTCTACTGAACAACAGGACATGGGGTTCCTTTACGTAGCATTCCTTCGCGCCGTTATCGCTGATAGACGACAAGCTTTAACTGGTATCACAATTAGCCACTATAACAGGGACATTGAATCCGCCGAACAACGTCTCGAATCCAAAGATAAGAAACATCAAGATCTATTTCACAAACTCAAAGACGAACGTGACGAAGTCAAACCCCTCAACATTGAAATTGGAGTTGGATCCGACGCCACCCCATTTTCTATCCGCGGTCTTCTTGCAAAACTCCGACGTCTTGCAAACCCCCTCCATGATGCTTCCACAGTCATAACTGCCCGTGCTAGAGCCGAGGCAGCACTTGTCGACCAAACAATCAAGACCATCGTCCCGTTATTTTCCGAGCAAGAAGACACCCTCAGGGCCCTCGAAAAGGAAATAGATTTCCTCAACAAAGCATTCAACTCCCGTCTGGAATTCTACCGCCAACTTCAGGTCGTCTCAGATATAGTTGTTGAGTTTGACGAAACCAAAGTCCTAAAAGCCAACCACATCCGCAATCTGACCCTACTCCACGATAAATATGAAAAGGAAGCCAAGGCCCTTTGGAACAGTGTTGCCATAGCCAAAGCCAAAGGAAGATTCTTACAACATCTTGCTGAAAATCAGGGGGATGAACAACGACTATGTACCGTCTGTCAGGATTATGTAAAGGTGGGCGTGTTAACAATATGTGGGCATCAGTTCTGCAAGGAGTGTATGGGGGCATGGTATAAAGTCCATCCGTCGTGTCCGATGTGTAAACGCGGTCTCAAGAAGGTAGACTTGCATCCCGTTACTTATTTGATGCAAGACATTGTCGTCGAGAAAGAGAACCGAACACTCCCTCGAGGGGCCAGTCAAGGCGAAGCTTCTGATGAAGCTGGGAAAACGGATATCGAAATTTATACGGGCATCGAATCCGACACTTTCAAACAAATCAAAAAGATACCCCTTCGGGAACACTTCGGCAGCAAAATCGACATGATTATCCGTCACCTCCTCTGGATCAGTCGTACCGGTGGTGGAAAAAGTGTTCTATTCTCTCAATGGAAAGAAGTTCTTGAAGTTCTCTCGCAAGCTATGGAAGCGAACGGAATAGGATATTCTAGCCTTGAATCAAAGGGTGGACTTGATAAGTTCAAAACGGACGATGCTACCGAAGTCTTTTTGTTACACGCTAAAAGTCAAAGCGCGGGGTTGACCTTAGTCACAGCTAGTAACGTTTTCTTGGTGGAGCCGTTGGTTAATATTGGACTTGAGGTTCAGGCTATTGCCAGAGTCCACAGGATCGGACAGAAGAGAGAGACGAATGTGTTCCTCTATGTGATGGGAAATACGGTTGAAGAAGGAGTTTGGAGACTTAGTACGAAGCGTCGGGTTGAGATGCTCGAAGAGAAAGGAAGTCCCAACAAGAAGAGAAAGTTACACCACGACGAACAACAATCTGATAGGAAAGGGAAACGAAGGGCGAGAGATGTTGATATTGAGGCCCGTCGTGAGAAAGAGGAGTTGGAAGTTCAACTCGAATTCACGAATTCTTTACAGTTACAACAAGGGACAGGAGTTAGTATGTTTGAGAAAGGGGAGAATGGTGGAGAGATTGTGGGTTCGGATCATTTGTGGGGATGTCTATTTGGAGTTAAGAGGAAGGATAGGACAGTTGAGATCGAGGGGATTAGGAGAGAGCAGATTATTACTGCTAGGGAAGAAGGAAGGGGAAATATAGTTGATGATCAATTTGCAACCCTGATTGTCCAGAATCCATCTAGACTTTGCGAATAATAGGAGGCGTTTGAAAGGACCGACGGAAAGAACTAGGACGAAGGTGCAGTCATTATACTTTTCTGACTATTGCATGCTTTCGTTATTTCACAGGCGTATATATCGAGCGGCGTTTGGTGGTCTGGATGGTTAGAAAGGGGTCTATGGGAATGGCTTAAGATATTTGCATATTTTAAGGGGTTCAGGGCGTTCGGAAGCCATGTATTAGAAATCACTTCTAGACGGGAATTTAAGTAAACAGGGCCAGGATCACTCGCGAATATTAGTCCCATTGTGAAACGTGGTAATGATGTCAAAAAACTAGACCTAGCTGGCGCCAATACTCTAAATCCTTCCCCATCAATTAAATACCTATGAAGCATAACTAGGAAGACAACGGTTCTTCCTATGCCGGTGCTCCAGATTTTGACTTGAAACTGATAACCTCACAATCCAATGTTTCCAGATCGACCAAGACCAGCTCGCCCGTTTCTGAAAATTTGGGTATTGTTATCAGGCGGACTTCTTGATTGTTTGCACCTAATAGCGGGACTGTTAGATACTAGGTACTGAGGGTTTCTATTGTTTCCTCAGAAAGCGCTTACCGTGTGTCAGCCTTGTATCAAACTCTGGTTGATTCCCAATGAAATATACGTGCGGACATATATCTATTACGAACTGATCATCGTCTTGGAATGGATAACACCCTATTTGATGCCAGTTAGTCGCAATTAACTTATAATAACCCCTAGAAAAATTATACCTACATAGCGTATCCGGTGCCGTAGGAGCCACAAGTCTCCACCTCAAGGTCTTCTCCATCATCTCCAACCGATTATCTCCATCCAAATACTTAAAAACATCATCAATAGTCTGCCCACTAGTTCCCAAGAACCTCACTCCATCGATTTCACAAGCATGAGGGTTCGTGGAAGGTATAAACGTCGATCCTGTATAATACTTCGCTGTGGGGAACATAGTCGGGTGCATCTTTTGCTGTGGTAACGATGCATTCGCGGGATCGGATTCTCCGGGCATAAGTGTTACGCTTAGTGATGTGCAAAGGTCGGCTAGGAGGGTGTCTAATACGGTTGTGGGTTTTGCATTATAGGATGTAGCGTCGTAGCCGTATTTTTTGGATTTGGTGGCACGGGATGAAGAAGCTGCGGCGGCGGCCTCGTCGGTTGCTTGCGCGTGTGGTTCCGATAATGAGTTTCCGGCGATTATAAGACGGGATATTGATGATGATTTTGCTTGATCTTCTGGACTTCCGGCTTCGCCTAGGAGGTATTCAACTAGTAGGTGCGTTTCTATACTTTCGTGAACGTTCCCGGTGATGTTTAACCCGCTGAGTAAGGCTACATAGTTCTTTTTGGCCGAGGGAACTTTGGGAATAGGACGTGGGGTTTGCTCCGGTAGTTCGGGGAGAACCATGTCTATAACCTCGAACTCGCCGCTAGCGGTTTCGGTACCCATCACGCCGACCACGCAACCGGTTACTAGATCTTCTGTTTTTATTTTGGAACCGACGAGCTTGAGACGGCCGGATTCGTCTTCGATCATTATTTCGTCCTTTTCGAAATCTCGGTATTTTTGGCGGGCGAGGGGCGCGGATATGAAGTGCTATTGATAAAACTATATATTAGTCATTGCAAGATAAATTGATATTGCGAATAACGAAGGGGGGGGGGGGGGGGTAGGGAGGATAACATACATCCTTGGCGATGTCTTCGAGCACATTAGGCTTCAATGGCATATTCATATATATCGTTCCAGTAATCCAGCATAGTTCTCCTATTCACGCCCACTATATTTAGACTCCAATTTCCCCATTTTTCTTCAAATCCCCATAACACAAGAAAAACTCCATATTCGTAAGAAAAAAAAGGGTATTGATAGGTGTGAACTTCAGACGAAAGTTCATAGAAAATATAGAAAGCGGACCTTGTCGTACATCTAACACCCGATCTACCCGTTTAACGTAATCTCCGTGGACCTAATAGTCAGGTTTTCACCGAATTGTCAGATTTCCCGTCTTAACCCAACTAATTGGAAAGATAAAATGGTGGTAAAAGGGTTTAGAATACCTCAAGGGCATCCCATCGTTCACGACCATGGGCTTCAACGATACGTTTAAGCCTCGCTAGTCGTAAAAAGTATATATCGACATATTGCGTCTGGTAGGAGTGCGTGTCGAGTTGGAATTTTGGATCAGTTTTGTAGACGGTTTGGTGCCGTTCGAGGGCTAGGTTTTCGCTTTGGAGATAGTTTAGGGTCAGCATGGGGGGGCTATATATAGCTTTTGGAAGTTTGATGGGAGTTGATGGTACCTTGTCATGATGGGGGGGTTCGGAGTATAGTGTGTGGGGGTGGTGTAAAGAGTTGAGTCGCGGTTGAAGTTGAAGTTGGAGCTCGGTTTGGCGACCAGAGCTTGGGAAGACGCGACGGTTCTTGACAACACGGGAGGCTTTCAAATTACCACAAGTTAATTCGGAGAGCCAATCTTCGGCAGATTTTTAAACTTAAGCTTCTCTCTATATTGGATTGTATTTCAGCGAGCTGGCTACCACAGCACCCACACAAACACTTATTACTATTGTAAGAGGGCATCTAGGTATATTTACACGCAACCGAGCATTAGACAACTATCCTCGCCGTAACTCATCAAGAACCTGCGATCTCTTCTCTCCATCTGCAAAAAGCGCTTTCACGAGATCTATTAACTCATCCTTCTCGAAATCTACTAGAGCGCCGTCTCTCCAAAGGTCCATTATCTCTGCCATGCTGCTATCCAGAATATTTCCGAGATATTGGAACTTTAGCCATTTCTCGCAATATACCTAAAGAAACCTCCTGATTAGCGGCGAATTCAGTCAAAAAGCCGGAATGGTCCTGTAAATACTCACAGCTGTTACGGGTAAAGCGTCACTTGGTTGGTCAGGAAGCCTGAACAAGGACTCAAGTCTTCCAAACTCAGAAACATAAGAAGCCAATTTTTCAGATGCGTCAGCTGAAATATCACCTAGGTCTTCAATATCAGTGATAAATTTCAAGACGACTGTATTGAGTAATGAGCCCAGAGATTGTAGGAGTGCCGATCTCGATAGAGTATCCTAAGTAAGTAATTAGAAAATTTACTGTTTGGGATAGAGAGCATCATCGATATATCAGCTTACCCTCCATTGCATTTCAATACCCTGGATAGTATCAATTACACTCGCGACTGCGGTCTCGCAATTTTCGGAGTAAGGGTACTGAGTGCAGTGATCAAACCCTTGGGCACCATCCATCAAATCGGATAAAATGACTCTTTTGCTATCCTGTATCATCAAACGATTTAGCTATATGCACCATAAGCCATGCTATGGATTATGGGAGATGTTACCATTTCTCTCCAATACGCTCTTCTTCCAAAAGTTGAGAGGGCCTTGATACTCGGCTGGAGATCGAATCCATGAAACAGTCCAGAACGGCCCTTTACATCTTTTTCGAGTTCTACAAGATGTTCTTCTAGCCATTCGCAGTCGTTATATATGGATATTGCTGGATTAGGATCATCTCGATAAAATATTGCGGACAAGGCACGATACAATGTCAGAATTGACGCTGGTACGGACAAAAGCCCGGATATCGAGGAGGCAATCGATAGGTTTGAGTATTGTGGTTGAGCTAGCTTTTCCGCTTCGAAAATTGTGCTTAGGACAATATCAATCACTTCTTGCGGAATGGATGTTATGCTGTAGGTTTCCCGTAGAGTTATGTCCTTTACCTCTTTTCCCTGCGGTTTCCCATCGGTTTTCATTGGCGTAGGAGCCCCTTGAGGTTGGTCGTTGTCATCTCCCCACCCCCAGTTGTCCTCTTCTGCGTCATGTGGGTTTGGTTTGGTTTCAGGGGTCTGGGCTGGCTTTTCTGTTGGTTCAGCAACTTCTATGTCAATATCATCGTCAAAGCCCCATCCACTAACGTCGTCGTCGTCGTCGGCTATGGGATTTGGGTCCGGTTTGGACTTCGCTACAGCTGAGTCTGCTAGTGAAAGAGGCTCCTTTTCTTCCTCTTCGTCTTCTATCTCTACATCCCAATTAGTGTCCCAATTATCTTCGCTTTCATCAATGGGCTTTGGAACTTCTGTCGCAACACCATCGACTTCTTGCAACCTCTCAACCCGCTCCACACGCCGCCGTTGACCAAGTCCTGACGCAAATGTTCGACGAAGAGTGTCCAGCGCCAACTCCCGGCGGCGGCTGAGCCAAATTCGAGGTGCTCGATTTACCCAATCCTTCAGCTCGCCGCCACGCCCATCCAACCATCCTGTTTGTGTTAAGTATTCCTCGAAAGAGATTGTTTCTTTCAGCACCAGCTCAAATTCGTTGAAATGATCGAGGTCTGTTGGAATGCAACCAGGCAAATATGAGCCCATTAGAACATTAAGAATAGCTGGCGTGAGCGTTTTTGACAGGAGTCGGGAAATTTGTGCTCCAAATTTTGTCGTGAGAAACTCGAGGACTAATTTCAAGTCATGATAAAGTGACGCTACTGTTGGGGTTGGGATATCGCGCCGTTTTAACTGAAGTTTAGTTTTGCTTTCGTTAGTGACAAAGGTATAGCCTGCTCCAAATTCACGATCCAACCGTGGGAAAATGAGTATCGTAGTAATTCGGTAGTGAAGTCTATCCAGCCGTTCTTTTGAAATCCGAAGTTTATCAAGGATCCGAATGAGACCCTCGCCGTTAATGGATCCGAAACCGACTGACACGCTGTCTTGGATCGTTATACTACAATCGGTGGGGTCTGAGAGTATGAGCTTTGTCCAACAGTTTTCCACATCGACAAATATATCTTCCCGCAACATTCGAATATTTTCTTTTATCAATCCAACTGCAAGAATTTGATCTAACGCTGAGAGTTTCTGAAACAAAGTACTTGCATCATCGAACTGCCTACAGGCATTCTCGAGGGCACCCTCTTCCAGAGATGACTGTGCACTAGCAACAGCATCCTGAAGTTCCTTCAAATTTGATAACAAGGATGTAAGCTCTTCATTGAACAGTATTTCGGAGATTAGCAACTTTTTTTGGCTGCTCAGATCGTGGACTCTGTCGTCTAGTTTCTTGATTCCCCAACATCAGTATAATGGACTGGACTGTGCACAAAAGTGTATAGAAACCACTGACAGCTCCATGCGACTCGAAATGGGTGATCTCCGACAGTGAATTATGGTCTTGAGACAGCTCTGTATGGAGCTGGCGAGCTTCTTGAACCCATGTTGTAACTTCGGACCGTTGGGACTCCCCAATGTGTTTAATTTCGAACTAAACAATCCAGTTGCAGTCAGCTCTGATGAAGGTTGTACGGTAGGGAAATTGCGCCAAAGAAATAGCGCTTACCTTGACACCGTCAATAGTCTCTTGCAGTAAGGTCAAGATATCAGGCAAGCTGTTGGGCGACAGCTCGGCACTTGAGACTTCGTCACTTTCCGGGAAGAGCCCATCGACGGCTTGCAAGACCGCCTGCGCAATCTCCCTCTTGTCGATCATTCCTTCCGAGTTCAAGTCTCTGTGTTTTCGTGGCGTAGATCTCGATTTTTGGTTTTTGAGGCCATGTGTTATGATTATTGTAGCTGTCAACAAGTACCGGCCAAAGTACTTAAGCTTAAGAGGTTGTTAGTGTGGCCAGGACGTCATGAGAAAGGTGTTGGGTCGGATTTAAATATAAATACAATACTCGGCTATAGTCTCGTATCGCATCCAGACTCGGATATAAGATTGACAACAGAAACAACACGAAATCAACCAACGTTCGGTCATGATCATGCATGTACCGCCCGGTAAAGACTGGCTACGATACTGCCGCCTGGTCTCGTGCTATTATGAGCTCAGCCAGCGCCACTCGTTTTTTTTTTAGAGATCTCATAACATCTGATAGCTACGAGACTAATGCCCTATACTGGTCTCTTTGCCGGATAACATGAAGTCCAATTCACGTGGAAAATTACTATCCATAGCACCACGCAGCTATATAATAGACGAGCTTCGCATTTTCTACCTGAAGCTGGAATAGTCATAGCTTCGGTTTCAGGCGCTCGAAGCAGAGGAGTTGTCATGAGAAGCTGGCCAACAGTTGTAAAAACTATCAATCCTGTATTGCAGGGGGGCTAGGGCTTCAGGAGAGGATTGCCAACTAGAGTAGACTATGCCACCGGTGCCGCCAAGCTCGAGACTCAAGTCTCACGAGATTTAACCTCGAGACCAGCATGAGATTTCCTGCCCTCGTCTGCGCCTGGACCTGAGGCTACGTGCGACGGAAGTATAATTAATATCTAGCTGCTGCTCGAGATTTTGCTCTCCACTTACTAGCTACTTACCACCTAGAATTACTCAACAGGCACAGAACGTATGCAATAATTCGATTGATAGCCATCGATTCGCTACTTTAGAAGTTAAAGATCTAAATGAGCATTTCGGATTGCTATCATGTTCTCCAAAAGAGTCATTTGTATTGTTTTTGTTCTTATATCAAAGTTAGCTTGGGGCTCTAAAGCGGATGCTTTGTCCGCGACTTCTTCCGTGCGTTCGTCGTCTATAACGCCAGTTGCCATCCCGAATCCCGAAGTCTCCGTCCACGCTGTTGAATCTGACGCTGCAGTTCTGAATCCCGAGAGCCTCAAAAACGAAAGCACTAATAGCGGTCCCGATGGATCCGGACGTGCTCTAGCTCTTGGTCTTTCCTCACGAGCAGTGCCTCATGATTTCTTTTTCACTATAATAGTACAATGCCCATCTTGGACTGATTGGATAGCGATGGATCAAGATCCATCCCACTATCCTAATATCCAAGGAACTCGCCAAACGGCTGAAAGGTTCAAGAGCGAAAGGGACTTCAAAATGACCATGACTAGGGAGTTCACGAGATGTCGGCGATGCAAGTGTGACGAGGAAGATGATAGAACCATAATTCCGGATCTCACTGTACGAATCCCCGGGGTTAGTCGAACAGGTAACTATCAAAGATGCCATAGTTACACAGTCTCGGATAGGTGCCGGTACTGGCATGGTAAGTTATGGCATATATCATTCTACAATTCCATCTAGCTCTGCCACTGCTTTCTTTAAACTGTCGTTAGCTATTGAATTTGTAGCAGTTCTGATCAATCCTCTTAACACCCCCAGCTCAGCCATACCGATTGCTGATATTTGCAAATGATTCCCTTTATAATCTAGGTTGCTATTGCTTGATAGTAATGAAGCAAAGAGATAAGAATCCAGAAATCAGTATCGGGGAGTATCAAGATGCTCTGAATAATTTGCCTTTATATGTAAAAAAAACGTATCCAGGTTATGTATGGAAAAGCGGAGGGGGCTTTGGGATGAAATGGCAGTATGATACAGCTTACCCACCAAGCAGCTGGTTTGATTCCGCCGGTGACAAGGAACTAGTACCCGGAACGGACGAACCTTACTATCTAGAAGGCCCAGATAAAGTACCGCCAGAGTTTTCTGGGCCAAATGCAGGGTTATTTGGGTTACCCCACCAGCTCTTGCGTAGCGAATTTTTGAAGGTTAAACGGGGTCTGGATGGGGGAGTTGGGGACGTCGACAAGGACGAAACACAGGTATCATGATATCGATATATTGGTCGACATGTGCTTGTACATGCACATGTTTGTATGGCCATCGTTAGCTCTCGCAAGCTATAAATTCCGCGCCTACTATAGAATGGCCCGGTTGTTCTCACAACTTCATTCTTCTTCCATGAATAACTTCTCGTACTCCGGCAATCGCAATTCTGAACAATTTATTTTGTTTAGGTATCAATTCCTCCAGTATTAGTTTGTATATAAACTTTTACTCGAATGCCGATAGATAATATAATCTAATTTAATATAATATTCAACGGGCCTGAGTTACTAGCTACTCTCGAGCTCTCGCGAGCCTGACAGAAGCAAGCTTATATAAGTGTTAAGGTAACTACTAATATATAAAGGCGTTAATATTGTCTAAGAGGTATCTAGGTATATATATATGTATTGCCAGCAAGTTTTGGTACCGTTGCGAGACTGGATCTATATCTACGAGCTACTACCTAGCTATCAGATCAATCTGGTTGCGCAATCGTAGGCGTTGTATGTTGGCGAAGCCACAATAGAGGGGTTGACGCCACCAAAGTGGCTGTCGGCTTATCGATAACACCCCACACCCGTTTCTCGGCACTTTCGAGCTTACCAAATTCACCCTTGCCAACCTCGCGCTGGAGATAGATGTGTCTCTTGATTAAACCTTGCTCAAATCCTTCTAGAGGTAGGTAAGCACCTAAACAGATATCTCGTAAGTATCACTCGTGCGCTCATGGAGATGTACAAAGCTCTCAAAATCAATATCGAGCTCACTTTAGAACGTACCAGGTTAACTTGTATTTAGGCTTGAAATAATATATATATATTTCCCCGTTTACAATTATATTGTATCGACCATCAAAGACACCTTTTTTGCATCAACAAAGGTTCGGCAAACTGCTCAGAAACTTCACTTCATTTGTAGCCCAGAGCTTTCAGGCTCAGAGGCTTTATCAAGGGTTTAAAGGCCGGATCGCTACCACGGGTTTGTTCCTGGTAGCTGTCAACATGGTTGATCAAAGTACGACGCGGAAGGCTGAAGGACCTCAAGCGCATCCGCATTTCAAAACAATCACCAAATTCACGACCGATTATTCACCAAGCAATATCACGAAGTATGAGTCCACGCGGACCGGAATGTCCGTCGTTGTTGTCAATAAGGAAGTCAGTAGCAAGCGATCCGTGAGATATTAAACCACCTGAGTTTGGCTCGAGGGGCTAATATCTTACCAAATAGAGCCCGAAAGTTCTTGGTTTTTTCGCATTGGCTACTGAAATATTGGACGACTCTGGCGCTCGTAAGCGAAAACCCACAAGCTTGACCGTGAGGTATACATACTGACGATACATAGCCCATACGCTCGAGCATCTTTGCTTCATGGTAAACGCTCACCTTGTCTATAGACCATTTTAACTGCTTTAAAAACTGATTTGGATAAAGGGATCAAAAAACTACCGTTACAAGGGGATTCTAGACAAGTTTGCAACTCGGGCATATTCTACAACCAATGCGTGGACTGCAACAGACCATACCGCGTATACCCTCGATACTGCTGGATGGGAAGGGTTCTCTCAGTTGGTAAGCCTACAATCGGTCCCAGTTAAGTTATACTTGATACTAAATCATTTGCAAATTTAAAAATAGCTACCAGTGTATTTGGAACATATTCTTTTTCCGATATTGAGTGATAGTGGCTGTTACACAGAAGTCCACCATATTGATGGTACTGGACATGATGCAGGGTACGTTACCCCTTAATTCTATACCGATCTACTGCTAACCGATTAGAGTTGTCTACTCCGAGATGCAGGGCGTTCAGAATGACCAGGATACACTTATGATGCTCGAAGCTAACCGACAGATCTATCCCGATGGCATCGGTTTCCGATCAGAAACCGGCGGGATGATGGAACAACTCCGTGTTCTTAAACCTCAGCGTATTCGTGATTTCCACAAGGAAATGTACCAGCCTCGGAACCTTTGTCTTGTGATTATTGGGAGCGTTGATGAGCCTGAGTTGTTGAGTATTCTCGACAAGTTCGAGGATGATATATTAGATGATGTCCCGGCCCCAGATTCTCCATGGCAGAGACCGTGGGTTAGTTCTAAGCAGCCACCTCTGTTGAAGGAGAATATTGTACAGCATGTCGAGTTTCCGGAAAAGGATGAGTCTATGGGTAGCATTCTGGTTGGGTATTTAGGACCTTCTTGTGTAGATCATACACATTGTGCGTGAGCTCTATTCCCATAAAGCCTGAACTTTACTTACAAAAAGATATAGTGGCGGCATTAGAAGTTATCGGGTCTTACCTTGCTGGTTCGTCAGTCTCGGTCCTCGAAAAGCAAATGGTAGAGATCGCCGAACCATACACAAGCGGGGTTGTCTGGTCTACTGAAGAACGTCCAAATACCGTCATTTGGCTCGAGCTTGGAAGTGTCCCAGTCGCTCGTCTCGATGAAGCCGAAAAGAAGCTCTTCGAGATCCTGGAGCAGACCGTTCAGGAGCCTCTTGACCTAGACTATCTGAAGGACTGTCTCAATAGATCGAAACGACAACGGAAGTTCAATGTTGAAAATGACAGTCATTTCTTCACTACCCCAGTTATATATGACTTCCTTTTCGCAAACAGAGATGGATCGGATCTACTTCAAGTGAAAACGCTCGAAGTATACAATGAGCTCGAGAAATGGACCGAAGAGGAGTGGAGAAATTACATCAAGAAATGGCTGGTTGATAACCCTCATGTTTCAATCATCGGCGAGCCGTCTGCAAAATTAGCGGAAAAGATCAAGCGAGATGAGAAAGCAAGAGTTAAAACCCAGATTAAGGGCCTCGGAGACGATGGTCTAAAGGAGCTTGCAGACAAACTCGAAAAGGCGAAGAAGGATAATGACCCTGAGATCCCTATTGATGTTCTCCGAGGCTTCAAGACACCAGGCGTCGAGTCCATTAGGTTCATCCACTCAACGAGTGGAAATGCAGGACTTGCCACTACCAAAGACGGAGTACTTGATACAAATATCCAGAAAATTCTACAGAAAGATGAGCCCAAGACAACGCCGTTTCCTTTGTATCTCCACTATGAGCACGTCGCCACAAACTTCGTCACAATTAATATTCTATTATCTACCGCAAGCATACCGGTCGAACTCCGCCCACTCCTTTCTCTATACTTCGAATACTTCTTCGCTGCCCCTATTATACTTGAAGATGGAACTAAACTGGAGTATGAAAAGGTTGTTTCGCTGTTAGAGAAGGACACAGTCGGATACACCATTCATGGCGGAAGTGGAATGCAGGCTTCTGAATCCATTAGAATCAAAATGGAAGTTGAACCTGAAAAATACGCCGCGGCAATAAAGTGGTTAAAGCTATTGATGTGGAATATAGTTTTCGATACTGAGGTATGATCATTTGAGTGCTAGAGAATAGGTTTGTAGGTGCTAATCTGGACTTTAGCGGCTGGCTGTGCTCGCGAAAAAGCTTCGCAGCGATATCCCGGAGGAAAAGCGAAGTGGCAACGATGTAAGTACTCTTAATGTAACAATACCAGGCTAGGTACTAACATAACTCTTCGAATAGATGGTATGGTCAGTAACCTATCTCAGTGGTTATACTCAAGAGTCCATTGGATATGGCGGGAATACTCTCATCAAAGGGAAGTTTCTCCGACAATATATTGATCTCTTAAGCGAAGAGCCGGAAGAGGCTGTCCGGAAGATAGCAGCCGTTCGAGATTCCCTCTTCACACTCGACAATATGAGAGTTTTGGTTGTCGCCGACATTGAAAAACTTCCTAAGCCAGTATCGAGTTGGGATGATTTTGTAGCTGGGAAGCCCTCGGTATTGAATCTTCACGGCCTCTTCAACATATATTCATTGGCTAATAAAGACCTAGAACAATGATTTAAAACCTATTGATAGTAGACTCGACCGTCTCACACCCATCGGCAAAAACCCCGGCGGCCGGATGTACGTAGTCCCAATGCCGACGTTGGACTCTTCGTTTGGTGTTACGGTGGCAAAGGGACCAGAGTCATTGAACGATGAGCGGATACCAGCATTGCTGCTGGCGATCGCCTACTTGGATGCTGTTGAGGGCCCTCTGTGGAAGTACGTCCTTATACCTGAGATACTCTATATGAAAAAGATTAACGTATAAAATTAGGGCGATTCGAGGAACTGGGTTGGCTTATGGAACAGGCTTTGTACGAAAAGTAGATTCTGGACACATCTTCTTCAGCATCTATAGATCACCCGACGCTTTTAAAGCATTTGAAATGGCGAAGAAAATCGTTAGTGACTATGCTGATGGAACTGTAAGTGATTCAATATGGCAGCAGAAAGTTTTTCGGGTGTATGCATTAACCCTTTGCTCTCTTAGACCCCGTTCGATGAGTTCGATCTTGATGGCGCGATTAGTACGGTAGTCAGTTCAATCGTGGATATTGAATCTACTCTTACCGCTGCCGCAACCACTTCATTCGTCTTGCAGGTCATACATCGTCAACCAAAATCTTACAACATGGACACGCTACGTAAAGTTAGGAAAGTTACACCGGATGAAATTCGTAAAGTGATGACCGAAATCTTGCTGCCCTTGTTCCATCCGAAGACTTCTATTGCTGTTGTCACCACGGCACCCGTTAATACTGATGTAAGTTTTACCGCTCTTTCGACGATTAGTCATAGCTTTCTAACAACTAGATGTGATGCACAGTCATTGAAAGAAAGATTCGTTGAGCTTGGATTCCCTGTCGAAGTTCGCACCCTCTCCTCATTTGAGCCTAAGAGCGAAGGTGACCTAGATGAGGAGGATGAGGATATGGAAGATGCCTCTGCTGATGGGAGTGAGGGTAGCGATGATGAAATGGAATCTGGAAGCGAAGACGGCGATGGGGAGAAATAAGACCGTCATATTTTGACAAAAGTTTTCCATTGATTTATAAAATTTGCTTTATACCTTCCAACGTTGGATGCTAGAAAATACCCAACGGTGGATATTAAAGGATTGTAGCTAGACCAGTCCTTGCAACTTCATAGATCACATTTTGGGGGGCAATGATAAAAAGATTATCCTTTCTAAGATCTAATATCCTCTTGATGGGGATATATATCAGTCGATTTTGATTTTGAAAGACTAAATAAATAATCTGAGTAGCTCTACTAATGCCATTATCGCCATTGCTTGTCCATAAGGCATGCTAGTCCTCTCGATATCCAGGTAATGTTTTAAATCCCTCCCCATCCCCGTTCCGAAACTTGTGTCTAGCAGTTCACCATCTACTCTAATCCTCCCCAGAACCCCTTTTATCGCTTTAATAGCAACACCTTCGTATTCCTCCTTCTTCAAATATCTCTTCCGGATGCCCTTCAGTATTCCATAGGCAAACCCTGCCGACGCCGATGACTCTAGATATGACCCCTCTTCCTCGCTCACATCTAGCAAAGTCCTCCACAGCCCCGTCTTTGGATCTTGGAGCTTCTTCAGCGCCTCACACTGCGCATTCAGCACATCTACCAAAAATGCCTGGAAATGATCATCTTTCGGCAAATCCAGTAAATCCAGGACGTCTGGAATAGCAATCGTCAACCAACTATTTCCTCTCGCCCACCTCGCCCTTGCGAAGTTATGACCCAATCCACCTTCTGCATCTTTATCAAACTGCCAGCCATGGAAGAATAACCCTGATTCGGTATCAAAAAGATATTGTATATGTATCAAGAACTGTCGTTTCCCTTCTTCGATATAATGCTGCCGATTAAATAGCTTTCCAATCTTGATAAGTGGCATGACGGTCATCATTAACGTATCATCCCACAGTTGATTATGATTCTCCTCAAGATAGGTAATATGCTGCATCCCCCCAAATCTTGTACGTGGGAGATCGTACATCGCCCATTCGGCCCAGCTGTCTAGCCATGGGATATAGGTTTGATTCTTCGTTTCTTCGTATAAATACGCTAATGTCAGAAATGGTGACATAGTATTTATGTTCTTTGTTGTGCCTTCTTTAAATCGAGCTGAGAACCAGGATGTGATGATATTTAGGGTTTCTTGGGAGTTTGTTTGGGAGTAGTATTGGTAGAGGCCGTAGAGGCCTATGCCGTGGGTCCATTCCCAGTCGTTCCAGCCTTTGGTATCGATTATACGGCCATCCGGAAGGGAGAGAAGGAATTGACCGGATTTATCGGTTATGGAGATGAGGTTTGTGGTTAAGAGGGAGATCTGGGAGTGGATTTGGGAGGAGGATATGGAGTGGATTCGGAGGGGCTGTTGAGGCATCTTGGTGGTATTCTTGGGTGTGATATGATCTATCGGTTGATACCTCTGCCACCGAATGATAAAATAAACTGGTATAGAATATAGAGTTATACAAGACACTCAGTATATCGTATATACTGAACCACGACACTAAAATTACTTCAACGCTTCATCTTTAAGATTTAGAATCCATCATCGCAGAACATCAGCGACTCTATATCCTCGGTTGTGCATCCTTAGCCGCCAGAAAAAAAATTACCCCACCACCAATCAATGAGGCCGTCGAGTCTTTCCGAAGCATCATGGGAAATTTTGATCCGGGGAAATCCCCATTCGATCCTTCGTTACGAAAAATCTTGAGGGGAAGCCTGCTACCTGTGCCCGCTGGCGGAAACGAAATCCCGATATTTTATGCATCGGCTTGCAAGCCACCTCGACAATCGGTCAAGGAATGCCTCGTCTCGAATACCTTAATTCGAATGTTCTGTCTTAAAATCATTTAAAGTTATGGATATATGGCGAAAAGGTGTGGGCCCACAATATACCACGGAAACGTCAAACGGCTACGGAATTTACCATATTAGCCTAATGCGCCGAGCCAGGGGAAAGCATCTATAGACGTGGTCTCCGAGTCGTTCCTAGACATCACAAAGGGATAAATGTAAGTACTACCAAACGGCTGCCATGAGCAGATGAGGCACTCGACAGGTCAGTTCCATATGAATATTTGAAGGCTCTCGAACGGTAACTCTTTTTTCCGGGTAAGATATGATACAATTTAGTGATAGAGCCACCTGGCCTAGTAAGCTAGCAAACGTACAGGCGACGATGTGCAATATAAGGTATGTGGTGGAGTCGAGTGAGCAAGCTCGAGTACGAGTGAACACGTTGAATTTCCCGTCAAGGAACTCTTGCAACAAAAAAAAATCAGAAACCTCCTTGGATCTGCCAAAATCTCTGTTTCATGATCCTTCATCCTAGAATGCGTGGTACTGGGGACTTGACCCGGGTATAAACCATTTTGTTCTGGTAGAGCTGATCTTGGTATAGCTCCCTTTGCGTCTCCTCCTCCTCCTCCTTCAACGCCTGGAGGGCTCTTAAATTCTCCAGATGTGCTAACTTAGCATCAGACTCTAAATCTAGTTCAATATCCCTTCGCCGTCTCTTCGCTGGATGTCCTCTCCTAAGGTTCTCTGCCCTACGCCTCCCCTGCACCCTCTTGCGTAAGGCTTCCTGTGTGAATTTTATCATTTTCAACCCCCAAGAATATCGATCGACTATGAACGATTGCGATGATTGGGCGCAGACAAGAACATGGAGAAGTCCCTCCAGAGTAAGAAACCGAGTTCGAGGCCCGGCACTAAGGTCTCCAGTGCCATTGAGATGCATCCCAAGACACCTCCCCCGGATATTAATAACTGGGGCGCCACTCATCCCGCTAACGTTTCCACATGTAGTGCCGGCGTGTAGCTTTGTATAGATCTCAACAACTCTACCGTCTCTTAATATTGGCTGACCGGGTTGCGCCGTCAAAAGCTCAGGAAGAAATACTTTTTCGCAAAAACTAGCCGAGTCCTCAAATTCTATTCGTCGGAATCGGCAGAATGGCGCTTCTAGGATTGCGGCGTCGACAAAGCCGTCTTTGTATAAAACGTTGACTTTCGCCCAATTGCGACCCACGATCACGCTATCTTGGCCCACAGGCCGAGGCAAGCTTTCCCCAAACTTGAGCGGATCGCTGAGTGTAACCTTCTCCAGAATCCATTTTAACGGCTTCCCACTTTCGTCTCTCTCCTCTTTATCGCAGTATTCGAGAACATGTCCAGCCGTAAAAAGGTAGCGAGGCCCGAAGGCAAAAGCGCAGGCTGCCCCAAGAATTCTCTCTTCCCGGATAGGGTGTTTAAACAATATGCATATTGCGTGAACCGGGGCTAGAAGGGGATATTGGGAATCATGGTGTGACTCCCTTTCCCTGTCAACTGGGGGGTGGGTTAAGAGCGCGGCAACTTTAACCAGATGTTCCTTCTCTAAATTAAAAAGGTCTTCAAGATTCATACCTCTTGAGATTTTCGGAGTTTTGATGTTTCCAATTGAACGGTACGTGTCATAAAGGTACCTGGTATATGAGCCCATTTTGGATGTAATCAAAACGACTTGTAAGACTTTAAGACTGGAAAGAACGTAAATAACAGTCCTTCTCGTGTTTGTTGAGTTATAACGTTAGTCGAGTACGTGCAGTTTTCAGTGATTGCCTTAGCTGATCAAGCTTGAATTCGAATTCGCGAAAATGTGTTCTGGGAGTTAATGTATAACCGTATGTACTTACTCCCCATTTATGCAATCGGGCGACTTTTATAATCGAGCTACCTGCGGGTCTTCTGGTGCGTCCGATCTCGTGTGTGTGACTATAAAAACGACCTCAGATCTGTTAGAGATCTTCTGCTGGACACACAGAAATTTCTATTGGTCTAGCTTCTAGATCTCTCTGTGACTCATCATACATTCAATCGATCTACAATCAACGCTATATATATATACTATGCGATTCCCACGTGCACGCACGCGTGGCTTACGATTTAAGGTTTGTTTTGATCGCACAGCTGGTATATGTAGAGAAAGAGCATCTAGAATAAAGAAGACGATGAGTAGTTAGAACTAGCACTCCATATAGCGATAGAAATAGCAATATAGGGGTATATAATAAAGAAAAGTTCTGTGTATATGGATATAAAAGAGTGTAGATGTGGATTTAAAAGAAAGTAGTAAAAACGATATAGAAGCGAAATTTAAATGCAAAAGTGTGTTGACGAAAGAAAATACAACAGAACATCCGAACTCTCTATCAACCCTCCGAATCTCGAGCTCGATCTCAACTCTACAAGGCCCTTCGGACCATATAACAGGACTGCTTCGAAGTAGAGGCCGCCGAAGCAACTATATGGATTGTAGTCCAAAATTTACACGTCTTATTAAGTTCGTTGTATAACGAAAATAGCGCGAACTCATTTTCCCAATTGCAAAGCGAACTCAGTTGAGTAAAAGCTGCACCGCGCACCAACGTTAACCTCGGGGGGAGATCGAAAAGTTGAATGCTTGCGCGATTACAATCGGGTATCCCAAATTCGACCATTTCCCCGCAGTTGAGGAGTCTGGCGACGAGACAATTTCTCCCCGCCGCACCATATACCTTGCTCCTACCTATTAGTAGATCTATGTTTCAATTATATTCCATAACACGCCGGTAAATCTGGGGAGGCAAGTCCACGAATCACGCATGCCAAGGCTCGAGCTCGAGGGTGCCTGGATGGAAAACTATTTCGTAACGAAAACTTCTTGGGACCATGGGCTTTGTTGTATTTGAGGAATAAGCTTTTTTGGATTGTTAGTAGACTCTTGGATCCCGCGATTGCGCAGCGAGGCCGGAGGAGTATTATAATATTACTTGACAACGGCATATTCCTCGGTAGAATATGCTCCGCGATGGTACTCGAGACGAGATTTTGTCGCAGTTTGGGATTATTGACTAGGGGGTTTTGAGCTCGAGGAATCAAGGAATTGATTTAAGATGGCCGGCGACTCATTACACTGCATTGCAACATGATATGCACTTGGGATGGGATGGATTTGGCGCTTAACATATGCCTTCGACAATTGTCTCATATCGATATCCGGACCTAGTCACCCAACCCTACATGCAGACTTTCTCAGTTATAGCTTTGAAGTCTTCCAAGGTATCTTCGCTTGCATTGAACCACCCTAACTTCATTGTGCATATTAATTAACTGGTATCGATCGAGAGACTGAATTCCCAGGTACCTCCCTTGAGAACCCGCCTCCGCTAATTGGCGAGATTTCCCCAGGAAATATTACCCCATACCCTCGGGTCGAATTGATTAATCATGAATTTGACTCCGCATTCTCGAGACTCGAGACGAGATTAACTTTCACCGCTGCTGATTATCAGGATATGCGGGGAACAGCCATGTACAGACATGTCTTGACGACCTGGAAACCTGGGGCGCGGACCCGATACTCTGGATTGTCGTTTCGAAGACGGGTAAATGAAGCATACTACGTTGTAGGCTGGTCTCGTTCCCAGACGTCACAAATGGGGCATGTGTAGGCAGCCGTTATTGATCTTTGTGAGGGTTAGAACGATGATCTTCCTCAATTAGCTATAACTGTCTATGCAATATATGGGAGGAGAATTGAATGGGTATATATGGATGGGGATTTCCTTCCATGTCCAACTCTATCTAGGATCAGGCAACATCTCCTCCTACATCTACAGCTATCAGAGTGTCTCTACTCTTATCGTCGATAGTTTGAGCTTTTTGTATAATATAACCCGCTAACTGGGTTAAGATATCCTCCACTATGACGGACAACAATATCACTGCTCGCCCCGCAAACGCAGTGCAAATCGACGAGAAACCCGAAATCGCCCATCTCGAAACAGTTACTTCCAATGATGGGTACCCAGAAAAGGACTGCCTCGACTATGAACGTGTCGACAAAGAAATTGCGAAATATGCAGACCCCTCGCGAGTGGTCGAGATCACTCCAGAAGAGAACAAACGTCTAAAACGCATGATCGATAAACGAGTTCTAGCGGTCATGGTATTCACCTATTTCCTCCAAGCGCTGGACAAAGGGACACTATCATTCGCCTCAATCATGCATATCCGTGAAGATAACGGACTCCATGGTCAGCAATATTCTTGGTTAACGACATGTATCTACATCGCCATTTTGATCGTTGAGTATCCTATCAATTGGGGTATCCAAAGAGTCCCCATTGCAAAGACTTTGGGATGTGCGATCATTGTCTGGGGTTCTATCCTTGCACTTCATGCCGCCACACACAATTTCGTCGGACTTGTGACTGTTCGAACGCTTCTTGGTATCTTTGAAGCTGTTTGTCAGCCTACCTTTGTGGTCTTGTCCGGCATGTGGTATAAACGCGAAGAACAAGCCGAGGCCGTTACTTTCTGGTATATGATGAACGGTGGACAGCAAATTGTGGGCGGTATATTGGCATACTGTTTTACGTTGATCAAGCCCGGTGGACCATTGAAGAGCTGGCAAGCTCTGTTTATGACCTACGGGTGTTTTTCGGTCCTTTGGGGTGTTTTCGTCCTATATTGGATGCCTGATAGTCCTATGAGGGCGAAATGCTTTTCAGAGGAAGATAAAGCATTAATGATCGAACGAGTTCGGTCAAATCAAACCGGTCTACAGAATAAGAAGTTCAGACCTGAACAGTTTAAAGAAGCGCTTATGGATCCCCAGTGCTGGTGTTATGGTGGTATCCAGCTTTGCACGACATTGCCAACATCCGGGTTGGGAGCCTTCGCAAATATCATTATTACCGGTTTCAACTTTACTATCTTACAGACTCAGCTTTTGGCTATGGTTCTCGGCGCGGTTATCATCGTCGTGCTCTTATCTTCGACTTATATCGCCAAGAAGACGAACCAAACCCTCATCATTATGGGACTCTATGTCATTCCTTCTTTCGTCGGCACAGTAGTCCTCATGACAGTCCAGAACCGAAACCTGGGAACCAAAGTCGGCCTTTTAATCTCCTACTACATGGTCCTCTCCTTCTGGGCAGCTCAGAACCTTACTATGTCCCTCGTTTCTCGTAATGTTGGCGGACAGACCAAAAAGACAGTTGCAGTCGCCATGAATTTTATCTTCTGGGCTACTGGTAATGCAATCGGCCCGCAGGTGTTTTTGGATAGAGATAAGCCGAGATATTTTATTGCGTTTTCGACACATATGGGCTGCTATGTGGTTTTGGTTCTTATTATCTTTTATTTGAGATGGCATTTGTCGAAGCAAAATAAGATGAAGGAGGCGGAAGGGGGCAGTGAGGATAAGGGAGTGGTTCATGGGTTTGATGATTTGACGGATAGGCAGAATGTTAATTTTAGGTATATTTACTAGTAGGTTTATGAATATCTACTGCTGTAGAGGACATTGTAGATAGTTAGTCGAGAGTAATGAATGGCTTCATGATTTATTTTGCACCTGAATTAATAACTTGGGCCTCTCTGAGTATGTGAAGATGTATTAATATTGCGCTGAGATCTGATATCTGACACAAGACCAAGACTAACGTATAACTAAGGTCTGAATGGGTTGTGTTGTGTTGTGTTGTGCTGAAGTGTTTGTTGTTGGAATTTCTGTGTTGTCGCATTTTCGCGCCAAGCAACTGAATAGATAGGGCGTTTCGCATTTCACAAAATTATTTTCTGTCGCCAAAATCCTGCAAGGTCTTCTTCCTCAACTTCGACCTCAATCAACCATCAACCACCAATTCACTAAATATCATAAACTTCCACAAACTCCTAACGATCTCTTCGTCACTCTTACGCGACTACTATTATAGACTTTGTCATCGGGAATCATCTGCATCTCCCTGCTGGCGCATAGTTGTTCACACTCGGCCATTGCAGAACGAACACTCTTCACTTACATCCCACCTTCGATTCATCCCACCAATTCCATTGACTTCTCTCCATATCTTATCAGAAAGTGAAAACCCTCCCATTAATTTTCTTGTTCGTTCTCATCATACGCGACTTTCTCTTATCACATTTTACTTGAACATACCCGCTGGAATTTTCGGTTTGCAGCCATCCCACCACACTAGCAGCTGCAGATTCTTCAATCTTCCAGTCCAACCAACCATTCAGCACTCTCCACGCCATTGAGATTTTTACAAAAATAACCCAAGGATAGGTGACTTGTCGTTATTTGTCTCGGCGGTAGTGGTTTTTGCTACGGGTGTTCTTTTGGTTGGTCGATTCTTCGGTCTCAGTTTTTTCCTGTCGTCGTCGCTGAGGTTTACCGATTTACCACCCACCCACACACTTCCCACGCTTACGACACAGGACGAGGAGAAAGATAAGGAGGTCTATAAATCAGACGAATCTCCCCAAGATACACATACCGCTACGATGTCAGCATCTGCGGATAACTTCGAGGGCCTTAATCCTGCCCGATTGGCCATGTTACAACAAATGGATCAGGCGGACGAAAGGAGAGCTACACGTCAGAGTAATCCCAGACGTGGTGGGGATCGGAGGGGCAGTAGGGGTGGAGCTAGAGGTAGGGGTGGAAGAGGTGGTAGGGGCGGTAGAGGAGGCAGATTTGGCACCGAGGGAAACGAAAGCCCTTTGGGAGATCGAAATGACAATGCAAATGCGAATGGGAAGAAGAGAACGAGAGTTGACGATGAGAGGCCTGCTTTTGGTGGGGAGAAGATTGAGACTGTTGGGAAGAGGATGGTGTTTGAAGAAGATCCAGAGACGCAGGATGCCGAGGCAAACAAAGTTGAACCGGAAGCTGAGATGAGCAAGAAGAGAGCTTCATATTCTCCCTCATCAGATGAGAATGATGAGAGGGAATCAAAGCGAGTTAAGAAGGCTGATAAAGAGAAGAAGGACAAGAAGGATAAGAAGGCAAAGAAGAAAGATAGGAAGAAGGACAAGAAGGAAAACAGGAAATCCAATGATGATGAATTTACGGCCGAGACACTGAGTACAAAGGAGGAGAAGCAAGATAGAAGAGAGAAGAGAAAGCTGAGAGACGACGAGCCCCCTGCCGACGTATCCACGAAAAAGAGCAAGAAGGGGGGCGAAAAGGAAAAGCGAAAGTCAGAAGAAGACGAGACACCTGTTAATACTTCGAGCAAGAAAAGCGAGAAGGAAGAGAAGGAGGCACGAAAGGCCGAGAAGAGACGAAGGAAGCAGGAGAAGCAGGACTCTGAGGAAGATGCTTCGCACAAAAAGCAGAAAAATAAGCAAAAGGCTGATCTTGAAGAGCCATTAGAGCGATACGGCAAGAGAAAGGAGGACGAGCACGATTCTGGCAGAGCGAAAAAGAAATCAAAGAAGGTCCACGACACGGAGCTGCCAACACCACCTACTGAAGAGGACAATACCACTGAGGAGGAGCAAAAGAAAGAAAAAAGGTCAAAGAAGCCTAAGGGCAGCGAAATACCCACCCCACCCGCTTCTGCTCCCACCACCGAAGAGTCTACTGAGAAAGAGGCCAAGAAGGAGAAGAAATCCAAGTCAGAGAAGAAGTCAAAGAAGGATAAAGCTTCGGAGCCAGAGCCAATGGAGCCCTCTTCTAAAAAGCGAAGATCTGAGGAGGGCGACGAGGCCCCCGAGACTGGTGAGAGGAAGAAGCAAAAGAAGAAGGTCGACAAGGGCCCAGCTATCGTCGATCCAGAGAAGCCCAGACTCTTCAACTGGCTAGATGAACCGGAGAAAACCCGGGGTACAAAGCGTGCCGCTAGCGGATCCGCATGGAACGCAGGCCTTTTGGAGGGTGGAGACGCCCGCAGGGCCAAGTTCCTGCGACTAATGGGAGGGGGAAAGGACGGGGCGGAGGTCAAGCCCAGCGCGGCATCGAATATGTCGGCCGCGGCGTTGAAGAAACAGCAGGAGGAGCTGACAAGGCAGAGTGAGGCGGCGATGGGGAGGAAGGAGAGCGGGAAGAGGAAGATGGGGCTTGGGTCGGGCTAGATGCTCGACCGGGTGGGAGGGGGCTTCTTTACGGAGGCGCTTTGGATTAAAACCGTGTATACTCAAAGCCAAAGCAATAATAATTAATACAGATTTGACTTTCGTTGAAGCCCTTGTGATGAGCAAGAATATTAATCGTGATCTGATCAATATTCAAACTTGAAGTAACAGATTAAATCAACTAAACCTAGTTGAGTAGTGGCTATATTTAGTTTGCGGTTCGGCGAATGCCCTGATCAGGCAAGAACCATTAGCTCGCTGCATCCAGGAAAGCTTGACCAGGCAAGAGCAAGTACGACATGCCGTAGACAGGAACTTGTACCTTGATTTACTCACCTATCTGTCCTTTGCTAGTTAGCCCGTTCTTTTCAGCCCTGCCGCTGTTACGATACTTCTGCTGTCTGTCAGGTTTGCCTATCCGCTTGGGGGTTTTGCTTCCTTCTTCTAAGCTTCTTGGAATTCATTTGATACAAGCTCGTAGGTTTTCAAATACAATAGTATGGATACATGCATACAGGTGTATCCTACATGTAACGGTCGTATGCTGCATGCTCAAGTAGGGTTACTATACTCTGGACTGCATGTCCGGATGGTGTTTTGTATGGATGTCAGGAATTGACAGCGTCAACGGCCCTGATAGGCTGTCTCTGGGCTAGGCCGTCCCGTTTGAGCACCTGCAGCCCTTTACCTAGTTACGCCCTTTAAGCCCATTCCTGTGATATCTTCCGCCGTCCTTCTCAGCCTCTGCTCTGCTCCACTCCACTTCACATCAACTACCACTATCCTTCCCTTCTTTGCATGCAGCATTAACACCATCAGCATCTACACACACTACACAAGGACTCTCCCTGTAATCGCATCACCATCCAGCTTCATCATTTGCATCAACATCATAGCCATTCGACATTTCTTCAAAAATCGCATGACATAGTCCTAGCTCCTATCCAACTACATCTAAAAGACATCCACCGTTTAGGGGCTTCCCTTCGACATCGCCCACAATGCCAACCGGTTTCACAGAATCCTTCTGGTCGCCAGACTATGCTGGAGGTTCGCACTACCCATCCTATCCTTCCTATCTATCGGTGGATCCGTCTCTCCTCCGCTCTGTTCAAAAAAAAATCCCGCTGACCCGTTATTCAACCTACCCTTGTCCGTTCAACATGCACATATAGGTCTCGGAAAGCTTTTCGCAAAACTTCAACAAGGTGTCGTCGAGAACCAACAGGTCCTTACCATCGCCCGTCTACGAGCCGACGCTGAAGATGCCTACGGTGATAAATTGAAAGGGATTGCGCCGGCTGCTGAGCGGCCGGACGGCTTTGCTAGGGATGAAGGAGCTAGCACTAGGAAGGTTCGTCACCCTTCGATCCATCCAGCTTATGGGATTCGTAATTTTTCGTCCAGCTTCTTACTCAGGGGATCTCGGGATTTCTTGGTGGGACGTTTGCTGCGCTGGCAGGGGCCTGTTTTTTATGGCAGTTCTTTTTTGGACCTTTTCTAGCTAGCTGAGGCTGAATATGCTGGTGTGGACCCGACTGGCTGACAATTTGGTGATATTCTATTTTTAGGCATATGAGGGGATCAAAAAGGAAATGGACTCGGTATGTTGCGATATCTTACCCTCAACCTAGCTATTCCGGCGACACACTTGCAGCATTTTAGCTTTCCGGAGCTCTATCGCAAGCTCGGACTTGGTGGTTGAATCCGTGGTGTTTTTGACTTTGCGACAACACCCAATTCGACAGCTCCAAGAAACCCCACGTGAAAAGAATTTAGGCTGACGGCGACGGTTGATCGAAACGTTTTTGCGATCGGTGTAATTGATATATACACTATAGGCTGGAGAAAGTCACAAGAAAGTCGCAGAGAACATTCGCAAACTAGTCATTGAACCTTTCTCGAAATGGGCTGAGGCGCACGAACAACGTGTGGAGATGTCCCACGATGACTTACAGAACAAAATCCGAAACCACGATAAGCAAACCGAAAACGTAAAGAAGCTACGGAACAACTTCTTCAATAAATGCAGGCTATTGGAGGATTACGACCAGGAGAAGGAATTGGGATTCCAGAGCTTGAGCTTGGTTGACAAGGCCAAAGAGACCAAGACTACCACAAATGGAGAGAAGGATGTTATGTCACCATCCTCTGCGACTGCACCGACAGCCCCTGAAATCAAGGTTGCAGAGGCCGAAGATGACGAAGATTCATATGAAATTGGAGATATGTTTTATGCGCCATCACAGCTGAAGAAGATCCTTGCGTCTGCTTTGGATACCCTGCCGATGAACGAGGTTAAAGTTACTCTCCTAGGAACGTATCAGAACTGCACTCCAGGAGACGTGATTGTACAACATCTTCAGAAGCATCTCGGTGCCACGACCGTCAGTGCGGCTGAAAGAATCGGCCAGGATCTCATCGGTCATGGCTTCTTGAGATTGGTCGGAAACATGGGGAACACCTTTGCTAACTCGTCCAAGATGAGCTATCAATGGAAGCCTAAAGCATTCGAGCTTGCTGGAAAGGCACCGGCACCTACTTTACAGAGGAAGGGAACCTTGGCTACCATGCTCGCACCGGTCGAGGAGGCCGATGATCTGAGCCCTGAGAGCCCTGGAAATGCCTTGAGTGATATGTTCAGTAGATACCTCAGCCAGCCTCGTCCCGGCGAGACCCAGTACGACAAATTAAAGAGAGAAGCAGCCGAAGCAGACGAGAAGTACAAGGGTGGTGTCCAAAAACTCGATCTAATTCGTTGTAACCTTGAAGAAGCCATGATGGATCACTTCAAGTTCATGGAGAGGTGTGAATTAGATAGGTTGAAGGCTATCAAGGCTGTCATCCTTGACTTTTCGGGTGCCGTTTCCAATGTCATCCCCACTCTACAGTCAACTGTAGACACCATGATGTTGTTCCAGGAAACTGTTCAACCACCTGGAGATTTGAGGTTTATGATTGATACCTACAGGACTGGGTCCTTCTTGCCCAAGGTTACTACGTATGAGAGCTACTATAACACTGCCGGCGGTAAGCATGATTATCCACTTAAAAATCAAAAAATCCGCACGACTAATAATCCGGATGAACAGACCAGACCTATGGTGTTGATTTGGAATTGAGAGCTAGGGGCGACCGTAAGAGAGTACCTCTTATCGTTACCTCCATTCTTCAGTATCTCGATAACCGTGAGTTCTCATGTGAACCCATCATTCCGAAACACTGCTAAGAAAACTATAGATTACCCTGATCTTGAAACTGACGAAGCCCGACGCGGTATCTGGACGGTCGATGTGCCATTGAAGGCCACTCACCACCTTCGAAACGTGATCAACAATGGAAAGGCAATTCCGAGAGATGTCTTGGAGAAATACGACATGCCTATTGTTGCTAGCGCTCTCAAACTCTACCTTCTTGAACTTCCTGGTAAGTCAACGACTTCTTGCCTAAACCCGAATAGTTCCATACTAACAAGGCCCAAGATTCATTGGTTTCCTCCCGCGTCTACGATGTTATCAAGACAATCTACCATACTCATGGTGGTGAGGGCGACGACCAAACCCGTCTTTCTGTCATCCAGAACACTCTTGGCGGTCTCCTGCTCGCCAACATTGCCACCCTTGATGCTTTGGTTTCTCACTTTACACGACTGATTGAACTGACATCCGCCGAGGAGCAGTACTACACTGACCTCAGTGCCGCTTTCGCCCCATGTATCCTGAGACCCCGCGTGGAGAGCATAGTAACTCTTCACGACAAGCACGCTCAGCGATTGTTCCGTGACCTTCTATCTCATAAGGAATTGATTTTTGGTGAACTCAAACGTGAACGTTCTTTGAATGCGGGAAGAAACCGTGCTCCAAGCTCGACGGATGAGTCTAGTCGCAAGGTGAACGAGCAAGCTAGAGCTCGAGCTGTGATTGCCGCCCGAAGCAGGCCTTCTTCTCCAGCTACAGCGTCACGCAATAGACGAGATTCGTCGAGAGGTGGTGATTTCCCTAGGATACCGGTCAACCCGACACAATCTCCTACAACCAGTGTCTCTTCCCGCTATCGACAATCACTCGAGGTTCCTGGACTTCCATCTGGCGGTTTGGGCGGTTTGGGCGATATTGATCCTCAGCAGGCCGCCTTTGCGACACAGGAATCATCTCCAGGGTTCGCACAGACCGCAGAGTCCTATGAGCAGAGCCCTGAAGACGATGCCCCATCATCTGATAACAAATTGCCGCATCAGCCACCCCCAAAGGCTGAAGACGGCGGCTTTAGAAGAGCTTCGCGGGGTTATCAGCCAAGAAGGAATATCCGACCTGAGGGTGTTAGCTTGAGCGACAGGCCTATTGAGGATTAAGAAGCTATTTTTCTGAGACGAAGATTTCTTTCCATGAAGATTGGGTCCTTCTTCTCTTCTCTTCTCTTCTCTTCTCTTCTTTTTTTTCATTTTTATCTACTTCATTTCTCAGTGACGCTTTGTAGTCTCTTTTTCTTTATCGGTATTTCATGTCAAGGACTTAATGTTTGCAAGAAAAACGCATGTAACGATTTCTTTGGATTTTCCTACTACGATTCACGTGAACTATATTTGACTTAACTTCTTATTCTTCTCATCCGTCTTCCTGGGTTTTCTCTTGGTGTGTTAATCGTTTCCTTAAAACTGGTCGGGATATTCCTTCGAAGGCAAAGACGTGGGAACGTTGACGCTATCGATAGGGACGCAAATGCACAATGGGGCGTGTGCCTTCCTGCATGGGCCAAGCCAAGAATGCTAGCTGAATTATGGACCCTGAACAAAGATGCCATGGGAAAGAAACATGCCACATGCTGGACCAGCTGTCTCGCACATGGCGATGGATGCGTCTTTTTACTGGCGCCAACTCTGCGACATCTTGACATATTTTCACATGAAAGGAGGGGTTCCCTTTTGCCGCCAAGTTCCCCGTCATTCGATTCACGGCCAGCACATCCCGCGCGCACACAGGATATTAAGTAATCGATAAGGGCGAGAAGAAAGGGGAGGGATATTATAATATTTCCTCACGACTTCGAAGGGATGGCGGAATTCCGGCCGAGATTTGATTGATTAGCCCCATCCAATATAAAGCCCCGCAGCCAATGAATCGACCATGACATCTTTTCGTTCCGCCGCCGTTCGGCCTGTGCTGAAGTGACAAAGCGGGCGGGTTTTAGCCGGGCTGAAAATGAATCCCAACAAAACGCAGAGTTTCTGGCGTCCGTTAAGGGATCATGTTTTTCTTTCCTGTTTGGACTCTTGACTTTCGCTTTCACCTGCTGTTTGGACCGTCGACATGATGTAAAAAGAGGGTTCACTTTCCACTCCTTTATACCTTCTGACCCTTTTTTTTGACTTTTAGTCGGTTTAATCGTTACTCCCTTTTGTATTTTTCTAGTTCCTGGTTATAATTGTTTTTCTTTGGTCTGCCTGCCTGCCTGCTTGTCAGCTCTGTTCTTGTCAGCTTTTCCATCCTTCCCAACAATATTACCATATTATTACCACTGCTGCCCACTACTTATTTACTACGGCTACTACTACGACCACTTGCATTGGCCTGATATCCACACCAGATAGAAACCTCAACAGATTATGGAAAAAGACGGCCCTTCCGAAGCCATGGCGACTACATCCGCCCTTGACAATCCGGGAACATGGCAGCAGACGGCTGTCAACCGCATTCGTCGTCTCTCGTTCGGCAACAGTCTGCGCCACTACTCTCTTCCCGAGGATGAGGAACAATTCTTAGAAATGGTATATTACACTCTCTTCCTCTTTTAAATACTCTTCAAAAACGTTGCACACGAATTAACCTAGTATTACGGATATAATATATATAGCTAGACGACTTCCTAGCAGACCTTGAATTCCGTCTCGACCGTTTCGAGAAACATCTAGACGCCTCAATCGACGAATACCGTACCCTAGGAACCGAAACTTTCGATCACCAGCTTGAGAAGACTTATACTACGCTTTCTACCATCCGTTCAGAATGTGGTCGTGTATCAGACGAAATGGTCGCTCGGGGCCGACGTAAAGCACGACTTATCGTTGATATCTTGGAAGCGAGTTACAACGAAGCATTGATCGCTAAGGGAGTTTGGGAGAATGATTTCCACGATAAAGCTAAGGCTGGGTTGGCGTTTTTGAGCGAACTGTTGGTGGAGTTTGATCAGAGGGCGCAGGCTAGCATGGATAGAAAGATCTTGAGAGCGAAGGAAAGGATCGAGAAGGCTGTCGAGGGGGCTAGTGAGTTGGCGGAGAGTATTGAGAAGGCGATTATCAAGGCTAGGGAAGGGAAGTTGTTACAATATGCTGGTAAGAGTTATTCGACAGAGCATATTTCGATGGCAGATATTAACTTTCATTTCTAGATCTCCCAGCACCATGGAAAGTCAACGCTCATATTCTCTCCGGATATCGTTTCTCGGAGAAGAAGCTGGACTGCGTGCTATCAATGTTCACGCACATTCACAACGAAACCTGCAATATCTGGACTCACTTCCTGGGCTTCCTCGGTGTGCTAGCTTTGGCATTCTATCTATACCCAGCCTCATCAAACTTTTCGATTCATACGACTGCGGATAAATATATCAATGCCTTGTTCTTTATTGCAGCTGCGAAAGCTTTGGCATGCAGTACTATCTGGCATACCATGAGTAGTATCGCTGAACTTACTACTATGGAGAGATTTGCTTGCGTGGATTATACCGGTATTAGTTTGTTGGTTGCATCCAGTATTCTTACAACTGAGGTTCGCTCTTTTAATATCCAGTTCCTCCAATTCTACGAGGCTATGCTAACATAGATGTAACCAGTACACGGCCTTCTACAACGAACCCATCTCCCGCACCCTCTACATGTCCTTCACCGTCCTCCTCGGCACCATCGGTGTAATCTTCCCCTGGCGTCCAGTATTCAACAGAACCGACTATCGATTCTTCCGAGTAGCTTTCTACGTCTCTCTAGGCGCCTCAGGCTTCCTCCCACTAGCACAACTCCTCTACACTCGCGGCGTAACCTGGTGTCTAGGGTTCTATCTACCAATCGTCAAGTCGCTGGCCGTCTACCTCACCGGAGCCATGATTTATGCAAACCAAATACCCGAGAGATGGAGTCCTGGAATGTTTGATCTTGTGGGAGGGAGTCATAATATCTGGCATCTGGCTGTTGTGGGAGGGGTTTGGTTTCATTGGTGTGCTCTTCAGGGAATGTTCGTGGATGCCTTCGAGAGAGCCGGGGTTTTGGAGAGAGTTGGTTAAAAGAAATTGGAGGAAAGGGGGAAGGCGTTTTCTAATTCGTGTGTATACCCGATAGATGGGGGGTGTGGTTTATAGACGGCGGTAGATGAGGTTTGTTTTTTGACCTTATAACTTCTGCGGGTGGGAGTGGTGGAATGGTATGGATTCGTGTACATACTTCATACTCTAGGGCATTCATGGGATATGATCGATTAAGATTGTAGATAATTAGGGGTGGTGGTTAGTATAGTAGTGGGTTTTGCATAACGGGATGGGGGATAACATCCTGACATAGCGAGTTGAATTCAAGCATATACATTCAAATTGACATCCGTCTTTACTATCTATTCACAGATTTGATATGGTAATATATGCTTCAATACTACTATGAGGCTTTAAATTTATAGTCACCTATTATCGAAAATGTGGTTATGTTCTTCCTCATGACTTAACTTGTTGCATTTCGTGGACCGTGATCATTTCGGTGTTACCGTAATACAACCTCAAGCGGCTGCGGGAGTACGTAGTTCCGACCAAGAAGGGTATCGGATATTAGGCGAAATGACCCCAAAAGGCTCGAACCCTCCGATTTCAGGCTCTGCTCGTGTGATCACTAAAAGTCCCCCCCAAAAGAAAAACAAATAGCATATGCATATGCATGATTGAAATTAACTGTTGTAAACGGTAACAGGCTAATTGTAGATATTCCCTTACACTGGTGCCGATTAACCAATGTATTCAGCTGGTGTGTATGCAGATAGTTAAACCAATCCCTTTTCTGAACAAACGCCCCTTGTGATCGGTCGTAAAACACTGTTATAAACGAATGAAATGCAAAGATGTATTTGATAATTTTTTTTCAAGGTCTTCGAATGTTTAATCTAACCCTCTCTAGTAGCTCTTCTCGTGAGGCTGTTGGTGAAGGGTGGAGATTCCTCTTTTTTTTTGGTAAGAGTTATTAAGTCAGCTATATGGTTCGTGTTACATATGATTTATGGATTGTGGTAGTATATAAGGTGACTTACGAGTTCTAACCATCTTCTCAATTGATCTATTGACCATGTTGCTGGATCTAATCAATAATAAATAAGGATTAGTAATTTATTCGTATAGGAATTTGTTAATATGATTACTTACCACCAGTAGGATCATCGGGTTTTGGAAAAATGGGCTGGTCACCGGAGCCGAAGACCGTAAATGCTGTGGCGAGTGCGACGATACCGCCGAAGGCCAGGACTGCGTTCTAGATTTTAGAAGATATCATGTTAATCAACTTACTATTTTATTTTATATAAAATAGGGTTTATTCATATTTCTTAAACATGTATGTATATATACCAAAAATTTAGCTAATCAGGTTATTCGACATACCTTTGAACTCAACATTCTATTATTCTCGATGGATTGTGTATCGCGAGATGGGGACATCCCGCGGTTTTTATTTAAACGGTTTGTTAGAGAATCTTCAGACGAATTGATAGTGGATTTCTTTTTTCCTCCTTTTGTTTAAGACAAGAAGAAAAGATACATGAAATAATAGAGGAAAAACAATGGAGAGTTTATGTAAATACCTATCAAGCAATGTAGGAGCCATTGTAGTTTATATTTATATAAACCGCCCCAAAGCTGGTGACAATTGCGTTGATTCCTTGTGGTATGACCGCACTATTTACCCCGGGTGGCGGAATGATTCACACGATATGGGAGTAGCAAAAAAGGACAGATAAACGGCTTCAAAATGATGGCTTATAATCGATTGTGAGAGCTAGGAGGTCTAGAACCATAAAGATAATTGCGGCCTGAAGTTAGAGAGGAGGGGCCCAGGGGTTTGATGGAAGTTAAGTTGTTGAAACGTGTGTTCTTTTTAATTGGGATTGCGATTACGTGTTGATGGTTCAGAGCTGCGTAACTGTTCAGCCTTCTACGCGAGAAAAGGACGACTGGCCTTGCGACGACGCATCTATACAGGTATATTTGTAGAGCCTCGGTGCGAATGCATCTTAATATGTGTGGTTAGATTGGGCTTGTGAATCATTGTTTTCATACTGAGCTATTAGTCTCGGGCTGAGCTAGCAGGTTATTTCCTCGTGATAATATTTGGGAGTGAAAAAATAAATAAAGTGAATTTCTAAGCCTTGGCTATGGCTATAAAAGTACATCATGAGATTAATAGAAAGAGCTAAAGTAGAACCAATGCTAAACGCCACTTAGATAGAGCGGCCAAAAAGACAAAGAGAATATATAAACGCCTAAAGTCTTCGAATAGCGAGAATAATGTTACTACTTTTTACCAAACTTCAGCCACTTGGGAACCTTCGAGGCACCAGACCCAGACCCTCCACCGCCACTGCTACTACCCTTTCGTGCTTGGTTTGCCGGGACTTCATCGTCAATCATTATTGAGTCCGGTTCCTTCGGAGCTTCCAGCTTGCGTGCCTTTTCTCGGTATTCTGCTGAAAGTGGATCTTGTTTCTTGATGGAGGCGCTGACGCTTTCTTTCCAGTAGAAATTGAGAAGCGTGGCATGTGTTATTCCCAAGTCAACAATTATCCTCTTGTCATTTGCAGGAATGGGTTCTTGTTTTGGCCCAGGAAGTGCTGTGCACAAAATGTTAGGATAGAAAGATCAATACTGATGATAGGAAGGGAAATCATACCAAGATGGAAGTCTGATCCGGGGTTCCTCATAATACCCTTTACAAAAGCATACAGATCGTCGGTAGTGTCTGTTTGTGTGAAAACACTTTGTATGATACTGCCTTCCGGGAACCGGACGCGAACGTCCACTTTATCGACCGCCATACGTCGAGCCTTCTCTTCATCCGCAAGCTTTTGTTTCTGGGCTTCAGTCAATAGTCGTTTGTTGATCGTAGCAGCTTTGAGTTGAGCTTGGTACTGTCTTGCTTGGTTTATGGACATGTCATACTCCTTCTCGTCGATGTTTACGACAGCGGCTGATGGAACAGTAGAGTTGCCGGGGTTGAAGATTGAAATCTCGCGGTTGTTTGGTCCGACATCGGTGTTTTCGCGGTGGACGGGTTCGATTGGGGTATTAGATGTCTCTGGGGGTGCGATTTGGTCTGGAAAGGTGGGAATTGGGTAGGTTTCCGTGTCCAGTGCTGGGGTGGATGTAGCCGGCGTGGACGACTCTGGTGTTATAGCTTCAGAGACAGGTTCCGAAGCCGATGGCTCAGCAGGTGCAAGTGCTGAAGTTGAAGCACTTGCTGATGAAGATCCTTCTGCTGGATCTGACTTTGCATTCAACTCTGCGAACTGGACGATTGCCTCTTCGAATGGTATCGTTGTTTGCGTAAATTTGATCCTGAGGAGAGCAGTTCCGGATGTAAAACCTAGAGCAGCAAGCGATTTCTTCAGGTCGTCGAGAGAAGCCAGCTCTCTATTTATTATTTGGATCGTTGGCATCTCGTAGTACAACCTCCCAGCACCCTTTTGGGTTCCATCCGGAACGGCTCTCTCGGTCAGCATAAGCTTCCCACCGGAGTTCTCTTCGAATTTCTTGAGGATTTCCCATAATGTTGCCGAGCTGGGAAACTTTTCGATCATGCGAGGTATGGAGTTATCGATGAACTGTAGGGCAACTGTGATAACTGAACCAGCTTTTCCTCCTTCACGTCTGACGAGGTCAAGT